>VWZX01007817.1:0-600000 GCA_013399015.1 Galbula dea
TTTTGCTTTCACTCTGGAAAGCAATGTTCATTTCTTTTCTAGCTGAAAAACAATATGATAAGAAAACAGTAGGGAGTTCAAAAGACCTAGGGCTTTCTTTAGCTTTGCTATATGATGGGTGGAGCAGAAAAAAATACTTCCCTTGCTTGAGAAACTGCCTGGAAGCCTGCACATGCATGCACAGGAACATGTTTTTCAGAGAATAGGTGCTGTGTCTGCATACCCAAGAGCAGAAGTAACCTGTAAATTATGCTGGGGCATTCAGCTAGAAAGAGGTCTCATATACTCTTTTAAAACAGAAAAAAATAACTTTGGGTCCTACAGTATGGTGATAGTGTAGAGGTGCTGTCCATGTATGTGTCTGTAAACTGGCTCTTCAAAACAATAGCTGTAGATAACATTTATCCTTCCTGGGCTTTACAGTCACACCTAAACTAGTTCTTTCTATTGATTTGTGGTTTGGCTTACACAGAACATTAGCATTTTCTAATGGATTGCCAACCACATCCATTGCCAGTACGGTACTCAGTTATTTGACAATTTTCTCTGATTTTCCTATCTAAAGTGCTTAACAAACTAGCATTCTTGACATGCCAGTCAGGATTTCAGTGCAGTGTCACAAAGCACTTTGCAGGGCTGTTCACCTAGCATGCTGCTTCGATAGCCATGTTCATCAACCAGCTAAGGAGGCAACTATTTATAGGCACTGGAGTGAGTTCATTTTAGGTACCTGTTAACTCTTGTAGTCACAATAATACAGTCAGTGGTGTGTTCTCAGTGAGCATGCAGTCTTGTTCCTAGGGGACAAAAAAGGCAAGTCACAGTCTGGCCTTTGAATCGTCCCACCATAACTGACAGACCTCAAAATACCCCTTTGTGCAGCTCCCAAAGCAGACTTTTTCTCTGCAGATGTCAATAAAATCCTGTGCACATCATGCAAATCTGGAAAATATTCCTGTAATGTGTCGGAGATGGGATAAGAATTAGGATTCTCTGGTTGGAAGATAAGAATAATTTTCTTTGTAATTGATCTTGTTTGTGTTATGATATTTTCTTAAATATTCAAGTAATTTTTATCAATGCTGCATTAGTCAACAATTGCAAACTCTGAATTAGTCATCAACTACATCAATCATTTGCATTACTTGCTAAAATGGCCAAGCTTTCTCAAGGTGAGTAGTGCTCCCTTGGCCCACTGAAGTCAGTAAGATGACAAGAGTAAAATAGGGCTCACCAGAAGTAGGGTGATTATGAGTCTTTCCTTCGGATTTGTTATTGAAATATTGCAAAAATCCTTTTTGTAAATAAATATTTATCATTTATTTGAAGAATAGCATATGAATCCAAATGTTAAGAATTTGAGTCTGCTCTTTCCTTAGGCTGCTTTTACTTTTTAAATTAATCGGATGATTAGATTTATTCTGAATTTAATTTCCAAATGCGTTTTTCAAATTCATTGGTTTTTAAAAAAATCTGAATAGAAGTTTAAATATCAAGCTACAGGAAGCTGGAGTACTATCTGGTTTTTGCAGTTTCTGGATCAGATCAGCAGTCAAGTTTATTGGAGGAAAGAATTCTGTAGAAGAATACGAAGGACACAGGTAGATGGCTCACTTGTGCTCTCACAAGTGAACTCTTTCATGGGTTGATAAAAACTGCATTTCATTATCTTTCAGTTACTAGAGACAGATTTTCAGTTGTCTTTTTGTGTAATGAAATGAGAGTGCATGTTGCATTTTAATTTTATTTGCCAGTTCTCATAGAGCTGAGTTATCTTCAGGGCCGTATTGTAAAAATTACAACACTTGCCGGTCTCCTTTGCATGCAAGATTTTTTTTCTGGGGACTTACATTTCTTACTATATACTTATAATTACTATATATTACTTACATATTAATTTCAGACTCGGAATAAGACCTTTTTCAGTGTTAGGACTTCAGATCTTTTGCCAGTGACACATACTTCCCAGTCTTCTTCCACAGCAGTCACCATCTACATCAAAATCCTCCTATCATCATCCACTTCACCTCTGTGCTGTAGAGAGCTCATTGCTCAACCCTCCTACTGCACACTGGTCTCTTTGTCTGTGCTCTTACATGCCCAGTCCCTGTAGCAGTGGCTGGCAAAAGCCACTCAGTGTTTAATAGCGTTTAGTAGTGCTGGTAACTTTAGAGACAGCTTAATCCTGGGGGCACACAGGCACCCACATAAGCTATTGCTCCTGTTGCTCAAACACAGCAGCATCCTACAATGGCCCCCAGAGTGTGAACATGGTGCTACCATCAAAACAAGTTATGTTGTCAGAAGAGCATCAGGCATCAGAGAAACCTCTCGATGGCCAATGTGACACCTGAGGCGTTGTTGGGTGCGAAGTGGCCAGCCATATGGTGTTCTCCTTTTAAAGATATGTTTCTACCATGTAAAGGACAGAAATTAATCAAAGACATTTAGTGCTTCATTAAATGAATATAATACATTTAGCAATAAAATTCAGCCTTTTTATAGAGAATATTTATGAAGGCCTATGTCTATGAAGAAGAGAAAGGGAAGGCCATGGGCAGTTTCTTAGGTAGAAGTCTCTGTTGTGTCTAAGTCCTGTGGTGCACTAATTTGATATTCTAATAAGATTTTATTGTACGGGAAGATGGTAACAGCCATTTTGCAGGAGGTCACTTATCTGCAGGCAAACGTAGACCTGTTTAAAGCTGAATATGCTAAGCACACCATGCTGTCAGACTTAGTGATTGTAGCAAGATACCAATGAAGGAAAGAAGCTCCTTTGTATTTCTTAGTGCCCACTTAAACAAGCGCAGTCATTGCACAAGAAACTATCCCCTTCCCATCTCTCTTGTCCTGGCATTCTTGCTTTTGCAGACCCCAAGTTAAGAAATGTCAAGAATCTGATGTGCTGTGAACACCCTACAGGGAAAGGATCAGCCCTTGCCTATAGCCAGTGGGTGGCCTGGCAGCTGGGGAATGGACAGGGGCATGTGGCTGCAGAAGGCAGAAAAGCAGGCTAGTGCTGATGGAGGCACTGCAGCCTAGGCTACAGCCGTGCTTGGAGACCTGCTCCTCTTGCTTGCTGCTGAGGTCTCAACCTAATACACCTGCAGAAAGCTGGCTGCTGCCGCAGTCTCTGTCTTTAAGGAGCCCTGGGAACAAAGGTTAGCATCTGCTCAAGTCTTGGTACGTGACTCTGCCTTGTACAAAGGATGCTGTAAATTTGAACTGTCATGCTACATGAACGGAATTGATTGTTCTGTCCACTGGGTGTGAAATTAGGATGCTTAGTGTATTCTTAGCTCTTAAGTAGTCTGTGATTGTCAGCAGAGGAGTGACTTGCTTGATAGTGGTGACTGTTGCCTCCCAAGATAACTAACTTTATATTTGTCTGCAGATCTGATCCTCTTCATTATAGAGCTGTAGGGAAAGGTATTAAACAAGAGTGTTTGAGCTGTTTGTGTTCTGGCTGTACCCATTTTAGAACTTGCATTTTGAGATGGTTCTTCTTAGAAGTAAGGGAAGTGGAAGTTTTATGACTTTGGGGACCTGAGAACTCTTAAGGATTTTCGTTTATTTTGATGTTTGCTGCTCTGTTCAAGACCTTCCAAGATCATTTCTACCATACTGAGAGGAAAAAAGTGAGAGATTTAGAAATGCTCCACTGCAAAATTGAATTTATTTACAGAATGATTTTGCTTGTCATTAAGAAGTTTGAATTAATGTAGTAAAAATCTACAAATAGTGTGAGTGCAGTCTTACTTAGTACATAAGTTTTAGCAAATTACCAGCAGTTTGATTTTTTTTTTTTTTTTTTTCCAGTATTGCTAGTTAGTGTTCAAAAGGATTAGGGAAAGAGCTAACCATTCTTGTAGTTTCCTCTGTGCATATAAAATACGGTTGTATAAGCTATAGTATCTTTTATATGTGTAAATGTAAAAATTATAAATATATATATATAAGGGAATAAGAGAAGTGATATATGTTACTACAGGTGTTTAAAATGTATACAAATGTTCAAATTTTAACTAGTAATTTGGCTTATATAATCCATTGCTAACATTACTTTTGTACTTTATTTACTTTTGATGCACTCATTTCATTAATAGCTTGAACTCTTCACTCTGTATCAACTTGTGGACAGCAGGAAGCAGGCTCTACACCTCCAGAATTATGACTGCATGTGCTTGTCCAGCTTTATTTTCTGTATTCATTCCTAAATTTCTAAGCAATTAGTAAGTTCTCTGACACTTGCTATGAGTTGATAGCCCTAGAGACTGAATTCCTTTGAGTTTTGAGCCCATGGTGGTCATGTGTGACATTGCAGTAGCTGTAACAGGGAGGAGCAGCCCCACTCAACCTCTCGTCCCTGTCCCTGTGCTTCTACCCTTTCTTTTCCACCCTAATTACCCATGGACTTTAAACTTTCTCCAATACGGTAGGTGCTGGTGTCAGCATAAGAAAGGGCACAAGGATACTTGACTAGGAGTAGGAGGCAGTTTTTGCTGATTCCTGCTGTTAGAGTGGTGGAGCTCTATGGTAAAGCATTTCTTAACCTGTGCCCGCTTCTAAATATTGGAGCTACTTCCTTCTCCACTGCAATTTAGCTTTTGCATCCCTCTTATCTCTGCTTCAGAGCATCATCAGTGAAGTTGTTGCTCTTGTTGTTTCCATGATAAATGTGAACTGCAGATTAATTTCCCAGAGGTAGGTAGCTGAATTATTTGTGAGTTGGTAATTTCCATTCGCTGTAGTTACCTAACCTAGGTTTGAATCAATTGTCCATAGAAAGAAAATCCCTTCTCTATTTTCTTCTGAGTCATCCAGTCCTTTGTCTATTGCATCAACTAAAATTTCCACAGTTCCACAGTCTGGGCTAAAGTGCTTCTAAACTTAATGTCTCTGAAGGGAAGTTTTGTAATTTTCTGCAGAAATGGTTCTACCCTCTCTAAGAATGAGAAAATGCAAAATCACCGTTGTTAATTTTAAAAATTCCCTAGAAGAGGACCTTGGGGGTGGGTGGGGAACAGACACCTTACAGCCAAGTGCCTCCATATGGTCACTGCATGGAGAAAGTGAGGGTGGGAGGGGAGAGTGAATTTGGAATAAAAGCCCAGCAAAGAGCCAGCAGAAATGAAGGGAGAAGAGGCAGAGGACTCATCCTGTGGGAGGAATCAGAAATAGAGGAACTGATACTTTCCAGACAGTGAGAGTGGAAATGAAGAGTGACTGGTAGGAGGTGGGACCGCAGGGGGTCTGGAAAAAGGTGGGTGAAGGGGTAGGAATGGGAGGAGGGGTGAGACAGGGATGAGAGGATTGGAAGGATGAGATGAGCAATGTTTGCCTGGGAAAGGGGGACGGTGTGGTAGAGCAGTGTGGGAGGACTCTGGGACAGGAATGGGGAACCTGAAGCGTGGATGACACAACCATGAATCACAGAATCGCCAGAGTTGGAAAGGACCTTAAAGATCATCTAGTTCCAGCCCCCCTGCCTGGCAGGGACACCTCCCACTAGATCAGGTTGCCCAGAGCCCCATCCAGCCTTGCCTTAAAAGCTTCCAGGGGTGGGGCTTTCACAACCTCTTTGGGCAACCTGTGCCAGTGTCTCACCACACTCATGGTGAAGAACTTCTTCCTAATATCTAATCTAAATCTACCCTCCTCTAGTTTGCATCCATTCCCCCTAGTCCTATCACTGTCTGACCTCCTAAAAAGTCCCTCACCAGCTTTCTTGTAGGCCCCCTTCAGACACTGGAAGGCCACACAATAAGGTCTCCTTGGTGCGTTCTCTTCTCCAGACTGTGAACAGCTCCTACTCTCTCAGTGCGTCCTTGTAGGAGAGGTACTCCAGTCCTCTGATCATTCTCGTGGCCCTTCTCTGGACTCCCTCCAGCACTTCCATATCCTTCCTGTAATAGGGGCTCCAGAACTGGACGCAGTAGTCCAGGTGAGGTCTCACAAGAGCAGAGTAGAGGGGGAGAAACACCTCCCTCAGCCTGCTGGCCACGCTTCTCTTGATGCAGCCCAGGATATGGTTGGCCCTCTGGGCTGCAAGCACACACTGTCGGCTTATGTTGAGCGTCTCATCCACCAGCACCCCCAAGTCCCTTTCTTCAGGGATGCTTTCAAGCCCATCTCCGCCCACCCTATATCAGTGTTTAGGGTTGCCCAGACCCAGATGTAGGACCTTGCACTTGGTCTTGTTGAACACACCAGATTGTAGAGCTGAAGTAAGAAGAGAGCAGCTGCGGAGATGGGGGAGGTGAGAGACAGAGAAATCTACTCCCATGTGCAGACTGCCAAGCGGGAGTCTTGATTTCCATCCTGAATCCTTGCTTTATAGAAGATCCCTCCAGCAAAAGGGTATGCCTTGCTTTGCCTTAGTGCTTGGGTTAGGTGACAAAGTGTTAAATGTTACCAGGTGGCTTGCGCATGCTGTTAAGGTTTCTAGGTCAACAGTTGGTTCTTTTGGCATCAGATTAATCATATGTCCACTGTGTTACCTCACTAACCATTTTCACTTCTGAAAACCTGAGTCCAGTGACGTAATGCAGCACACGGTGGAAGCACATAGATGTACAAAGACATACTCTTACCAGATTATTATTCTATTCATTACTACTTGTAATGCAGTAGCAGACAAGTTCCTAATGCATTTCTCCGGCTATACAGCAGGTAGTGTATAAGCTAATAATAAAACCTCCCAGAGGAGGATGTCAGACAGATCTGGGGGATTTTGATAGAGTTCTTAGCTGAATGAAGAAACAGACTGTGTTTCTGAGTGTTAGAGAATATTTGAGAGTCACTCAGCATACTTTCAAGCATAATAATTTTATGATCAATGTGTTGAAAACTGTCATGAGGCACTGTAAATAAAATATCCTTGCTGATGGTTTTGTTGTTAACTAGATTGAGCTAAGCAATTTGGTACTGTACGGGTGGATTCCAGGCTTTATTTTATTTTATATCTTCATTCAGTATTTGGGGAAAGGTAAAGAGTATGTTAATGACATTTGTCATCATCCTTATGTTAGAGTATATAAGCATTGGCAAAGAAAAAGGAAAGAACGGAATAATCAAATTAAATAAGGGGTTACTTAGAGTAAAAATCTGAAAATGTACTTACCATGGGAATCAGTAAATGTCTTTCAAGTTAGAAATTGTTTTTGAAACATAAAAAACAAGGCTGGCTACATTTTTAAACTGTAGTGTAACAGCCAACTCTTCACTGGGAGGAGAAGCATGGGATCGACTGCAGTGAGAAAATGTCCATGCACATCCATAGCTGTACCTGGGCCATCTGTAATTTGCCCAAAGAGGGAATCCCAGAGGTCTTTTCACTACAGCAGAGCTCTGAGAATGGCAGTTACAAGTAGGACTTGTCATTTACTTGAGGACAGTTGTCCTTCAAGGAGTAACACGGAAGCATCACACTACTGGCAAGTTAGAGATGTGTTTAAATTTATCATGTGCTTGTGATATTAATAGATACTCCGAATAGCTTTCTGCCTCATATTAATACTGTTCTTTCTAGTTCACCATAAAGTCTATTATTACTTTATGCACTCGTTTTCATATTACAAAAAGAATTCTGTTTCTGCAAAGTAATGAGATAGTTTCTACAAAGTTGCTGCCACTGGTTTTAATCAAGCGTTTTCTTAAGTACCAAGGAATGTCAGATCCTCTTGCACAGCTAGCACATATCCTAAATAGTAACAGACCACATTTCTACTTTATTAGTAAATTCTACTAAAGCCTGCCTGAGTGTCATACATTTTAAAGATTACATTTGTATTATGGTGATACCCTCAAAGCATGACTTTTGTTTATGAAGTTTTCATTTTTATACTATAAAATGCAGAAATTACATTTCAAGTTGATGTACTTTACATTTATTGTGTCAGTGGTGTTTGCCTATTTTACAGAAGCAGAGTTTGAACTACTTGGCTGACAGGTTTAATTCTATACATGACTGCAAAAAGTGTGTGTGTGTGTTTGTGTGTAAATATGTTACATTCTATTTTGCTAATTAATACATATTAATGACAATCTTCTTCAGTCTCACTCATTGATTAACTGTGTGGCAACTACTGAGCTAGAGCCATGCTTGCTGTTATATTTCATCTTCAATTCAAAGCACATTGAACTGTTTTTTCAATTCATCAAACCTTGAACAAGCAGGACATTCTTCTCTCAGGTAACAAGGGACAGGATGAGAGGAAATGGCCTCAAGTTGCACAAGAGGACGTTTAGATTAGATATTAGAAAAAATTTCTTCACTGGAAGTGGATTAAGCATTGGAACAGGCTGCACGTGTGGGTGGTGGAATCACTGTCCTTGGAAGTGTTCAAAAAATACGTAGATGTGGCACTTGGGGACATGGTTTAGTGGTGGACTTGGCAGTGTTAGGTTAACAGTTGGATTTGATGATCTTAGAGGTCTTAGATCTTTTCCAACCTTAATGATTCTGTGGGTAATCCTTACCATCTGGTCAGAGACAGAAAATGAGAGTTGTCTTCAAGAAGGTGAGATATGATACTGCAAAGCCCAGAAGTTTTAGTTAAGCATTTAACCCAGAGCTACCACATTCTGGGTGAGTTCTTTAGCCACTAAGCTGTTACATAAAAAGCAGTTACAGATGAACTGAAAAGGAAAGGAGCTGCTTCTCTTCTCTGCTTTCTACATCTGAAGTGACCCAACAACGTGAGGTCCGTGTGAGGATGTATCTAAGGTGGTGTTTGGCCCAGGCTGACTGTTGTGGATTGTGTTCTGAGCTGCTGCCAGACTCACCCAATTATTTAGGTTAGTTTTCTGGTTTCTGTTCCACAGGCCAGGTTTAAGCACCCAGCTTCTCAACTGACTTGAGCCCTGAGTGAAAGTATCTTGGAAATGCCAAGTCCCCATAATGGCAACGGCTGGCTGAGAATGTACTGAAAATTTCAGTGCCTCTTTCCCTGTGTGTGTGGAAAGAAATGTCAGTTCTGGTGTTCAAATTCTTAATTTATTAACAGTCTTAAGTACCATAAGGTCCTCAAGTTTGTGACTTGTATAGTTTTGTACATGCTTTCTTACTGACAAAGCTATTCATTATCATTGGGTTGCCATGGAGTAATGATCACACGGATCTGTGAATAATAACCCATTATGCTAATATAGCTTGTCATTGTGTTGGATGCAAAGGGATGTCCCATAACAACACCTCATGGTTGTTGACTAATACAGTTTATGGTAAGATCACAGTTTATGGAATAGCATTGCGAAACATTGCCTACCCTCTTTTCTTTTAATTTTCTTTTTGATTCCATACATATTTACAAAACCATTTCTGCATTTTTTTGGTCACTATTTAGATCAATATTGGTTTTTATTTCTTTCTACAATAATGATCCAAGGGGTAAATCTGAGCTCTCCTGCCCCATTGGAGCCTCACCTTTGTGTTACAAAGTCACCTTTGGGACAGCAGCAGGGCAATTTGCTAGATTTGGTGAGCTTCTTAGGTGCCACAAGAGAAGAATAAAGAAAAATATGTTAAATAGTTGAAATACATAATTCTGTAATGCATACAGTGTTACCACAACTTTTCTTATACACCCAGGTGTGCAGCTGAATTTTATTTGTCTGTGCCACTATACAAGAAACAGGCCTTGAATCTTTGTGTTGACTCAGCTTTATTCTGTAACAGATGACCAGTCATTTGCTATGTAACATACACTAAGGTGTGGTTTTAGCCTTTTCCAGATTCTCAGGTCAGTCCACTGTCACGTGCATGCTTTATACTTTCAGGAATAGCATTTCAGCCATGGTTCTGTGCTTCTCAGACATTCACTTGGGCAGTGGGAATATGGCTTCCCTGGAGCATATCACTGTGCCTTCAAAGAGCTTTACTTTTCTGTACAAGCGTTCTCTTAAGGCAAACCACTGTTTTCTATGGGTATCACTTGTAAGGGGTATTTATAAATTAAATCTCTCTACTTTTTTTTTTAAATATTCCATGACAACAGAATCAGCCCCATAAGTTGTGTCTGCTTCCATGTTTCTCAAGGTGTATTCTACAAAATGGCTCTTAAAATCAGCTTCTGTTTTGGCAAAGTGTGTTTGCAAGCAAATCATCATGCAGCAAATTACTACATATTTCACAAAGATATTCTGATCACACAAACTATATTTGTCCCTGGATGTCCAAAGGGAGATCAAATAGGCATTCAGATTTCTGCTTCTTGATATTATCAAGATTAGAGATAGAATAATCCTTCTTAGAACATCTGTATTGTATTTCTACCAAAGAAGATTGTTCTCAGCAATATGTTTTCTTCTAATGTATTCAACAAGTCATAAATTACACAGCCAGAAAAACCATTGCATCATCCAATCTGTTTTCCTCATAGAGCAGGCTTTATGGCTCTCTGAATTAATTTCTGTTGGAGCTAAAGCACATCTTAGGAAAAAAAAAATCTTAATTTAAAATTTCCACTAATGGAAGAATCAGCACCAGCCTTAATAGCATTCTGGTGGTTAATTTCCTTCCCTTTGTGTTTAACTTTAGTGCATTTGTCTAGTTTAAAATTCCAGACATTGGATGTTACTAAATGAAGAGCTGTCTGTCAGCAAATTTCTGTTCCTCATATTCATGCTTAGCAGGCATTGAAGTCATCTCACCTAATTTTCAGGCATCCTCAGTGTTTATATTACATCTGACATAAGTCAAGCTTGGCTTTCCTGATACCTAGTGGAGAGAAATATGCACTTTTAACGTACAGGTACATGTTTATTAAGAGGTAATAAATCACACCTTGGAAGTGCCTGAGTGCTAGTGTTTTCTAAAAAGACATGGAGTTGAGTGACATTTCAGTATGTCTTGCAAGTAGGTACTGTTGTAGGTGCAATAGGTGCAAATTCCTGCCATTAGAGGATATTATTAAATGACTGTGTAACCTTCTCATGCTCAAACTAAACAGAGCTTTAAGGCAAGTTTCCCAGACCTAGTTAGAGTTGCCTTTTCTGAATGTCCTCTAGCTCATCAGCATCTTCCTCAAGTTGCAGACACCAGAATATGACTGAGAATCCAGCAGCGGTTGCAGAGACACTGACAGTGAAGCAGTAGAGCTTTCCTGCATTTACTTTTGTTTATCCTGCTTGAAAAGGCTCTCCACAGCTCTTCAGGTCACAAGAATAGCAGCCTGTTTTCGACACATTAGTCATGGCCTGGTCTTAGGCCTTTTTACATAATCAGTGCTTCACAGGAATAGAAAGCCTTATTCTGTCTGTGGGGCATGTGTTCTTTGTCTCTGGCTATGAAATTGTCCATAGGTTAGAATTAAACTCATATATTCCTTTCTTGTATTTAGCTTTCAATATGCTATTCATAGTGGACGTTTTTACTATTTTTACAGCCTGCCACTCTTAATTTCTATTTTGCCTGTAAACTTCATAGAAATGTTTGTCTTTTATGTCATGAACAGCAAAGATAAATAGTACAGGATGAAGAACTGGTTGCTCTTCCTCAACTAGAAGTACATTCAATGCGGTATGATTCTCCCTTAACCCATGCTGAGAAGCATTTGTTACCTAGCTGTTAAGCTATTTTTGTTCTGAACAATGATTTTTTTTTCTTTGGTGGCTCTCATTTTACAACTGGGTAAGATTCCAGTCCAATTACCAAACAAAAATATAAGACTACACTTTTAACTTTGTTAATCAAATTTGTAATCTCTTAAAAAGATACAGTTAGTTTAATCAAATCTGCTTTGCATAAACCTATGCTTATGGCATTGTGCTGTTATACTCAGGTTCTTTATTAATCAAGTTCATCCATTCCTGGATGAGTGTCAAGCCAACTGTGTTGCTGTTGCCTAGATTGTCCTTGCTGATGCTTTAAGAAAAACTGATAGAATATTAGTTTTGTTACATCCCTCAA
This sequence comes from Galbula dea, assembly GCA_013399015.1. NCBI lineage: Eukaryota > Metazoa > Chordata > Aves > Piciformes > Galbulidae > Galbula > Galbula dea. The sequence continues at coordinate 11,915 of VWZX01007817.1, forward strand.
GAATACTTAATTTCCCTTTCAATATCCCATAAAAGGCATCTTTTTAAAAATTTTCAGATGTAATTAGCCTCTTCAGTTTTCCTAAGGAATTACCCATTTTTATCACTGGTTAAGCTGGTTATTTGGAAAATGCAGTGTTAACTTTAGGATTCTTTCTTTATTTTCATAACTAACTGATGCAGAGTTCACCTCTAGTAGTTGCCTATTGCTCTCTAAATTTAATGAAGTATTTCTGGCAGTCACTTACTCCAAAACATTTGGACATTTCAATATATAGATAGTGTTCTCTGTCATGATCCCCTGATCAGCCTGAGAGCAATGTTGTGTCCATGTTGTGTTTCGTATTTTCAGCTGTCTGGTCATGCAGAAGGTCCTTTGGACAGCAGCTAAATTCCATGCACTTCACTCATCTGTTCAAGTGAAAGTTTTTCAGTAGACAGCTGTACTCAAGCCAAGCTTTCAGAACTTCCACTGAGTTCATGTGGATGGTAAAAGTCATTATTTTGTCCTTGTGGTTTTGTATTTCAGAGTCACCGCAAGAAATATTTATGTCCTGGAGTCTGAGTCTGAGTCTAACAAAAGCAGTAAACGTTTATGTTCACATTTAAGTTTATAGCTAAGAAACAAACTCCACTTTCGAAGACAGAGTTGTATGGTTATTGGTATGTTAATAAAGGGTTATTAGATACTACAGCGTTGTAATGGTCTGTGGCTAACAGAAGGTAACATAGCATGTATTGGGTTGTCTGTAAGAAAAGAGGCCAAATATTGTTTAACATGGGTGGACATGTTAATGATAACATGTTAAAAGATGGACAATATTGTGAGTGTGCTGCTGCATCCAGTATTAAGTAATGACAATAATGATTCAATAAGACATGCAGTAAGGGATCGATAATTATAATTATTAATCCAAATTTTGTATGCAAAATTTTTTTCTCTTTTTCTTTATGTAGATGTTACTTTGTATGCTGCAGTGTAGAGAGAAACACAAATGGGTGTCTGACTTACTCTCATGTTAGTCTTTACTCACAGAAATCTATCCTGTGGTTTCATCACAGAGGGCTTCACAGAATTTTGTAGAAGTCTTCTTGGTCTGTGAAGGTTTAGCTTGCCAGTTCATAGTGCGAGCTTGTGGCTTGGTTTACTCCTGGTATTGTGCCATTTTCCACCCACACGAGCAAGGGTATGAGTCCTAGCCAGCAGCAGCTGAAAGGCACCATGATGTAGTTCAGTCTGTACATGATGCTCTTGAAGAGTCTACAAAGAGTGACAGTCAACTTACATAACCTGGGATACATATCTTTGTTGTCAGTTCTCCTTCAGTAATCACTGGCAAGTCATAAGCACCTCTAGAAAGTGATCTATTCTGTATTAAACTAAGAATCTAAGAAGGATATGATGAATCACCTAGAAGTATCAGTCTCTATTTACTCAGCTAGATTAAATTTGATATTTGGCCTGTAGGTAGCTAAATTTGAACCTTTCCCTAGGTAGCCACAGAGTATATCAAGTGCATCAGAAGATGAGGTCAAGGAAGCAAGTACAGTTTTAAAGATCTTTATTTGATGTAGTACTACACTTTGAAACGTAACTAAGCAATGACATAAAAATAAGCAAAACTCTTTAGGAGATCAACTCCTAGACACTAAACAGTGTTAGGTCAGTAGGAATATGCAGACCATGCAATTTCAGAGAGGAATGAGTCTGTTTGTTTTTGTATATCACTAATAAAGTACTGCTTATCTTTGCGTGAGTGCATTACAACACAGGTTTTCATTGACGTGTGTGCATTGCACAGAACCCACATTATCCATAAGCAATATGCTGTTTTCATTCCAGTGAAACACATGGGTTCTAATAACATGAACCAACATCTGGCAGTGGTTTGGAAGAGCAAGTGTCGACAAACAGGCAACAAAAATTCAGGGGACCATTCCAGTTCTAATATCTGAGGTAGCTGTTGAAACTGGAACAGGACCCAGAGGCAAGCATTTAATGTCTTTCTGTAGTAGAAGATAAACGGTTTAGTTATCTTTTTAAAATTCCACCTTATCCAGACTGACAGTTTTATTGCAAAACATTTAAAGAGAAAAGGAAAAGTATACTCCCTCTAAGAGAAAATGTGTATGGAAGGAAGATGCAGGTCACATTGTCCCTCGTTGCTGGTCTCTCTTTTGGAAGTAACTATTCCTTCTCTTTTTGACTCTTTTAGCCTTGTGCTTCCTCGGCACTTTTCCAAGTCCCCTAAAAATAATTCTTCTGCTAACACCCATCAGCCACAAAATGGATATCTTCATCTCTCTGTCTCTGAAAAGAAAAGCAAACCTAGCAAAACGTCTCTCTAAATTCTTACAGGAAGCTATTTTCTGATCCAACAAAACCAAATGGAGGCTTGCTTTTTCCCCTAGTACATTAGAAAAATGTAAAAGAAGAATATGAATTTCTTTATTTAAAATAAAATGCTCTTGAGTCCGAAGAAATTCTGGGATAGTTTCAGAAAGAAACCTTTTTTATGTTAATTTTAAATATCAATTAATCTGCTCATCTGAAAATTATAATCTTGAATATATCTTTCCACCCTTATATGGAATTTTTACTCTTGGAATATCTGGAAAAGGTAATAGAACATATTAATTTATCTAGAAAAGATACAAAAGATTTTGAAAGTACATTGTTAATCTCAAGTCAGCCTTCAAAAAAGCAGCATGTCATGATATGAAACACAGATATGAAACTGAGATGAATTTATGTTTGATTTGTATCTCCTCAGAAGCAACACATATATTTCCTTCATTGAGAAGTCACTCCCAAATGGAGAGCTCAAATTGTAATTGAAAATTGCTTTGGGATTGTCCACAAGGTTTCTGATGTCATTTAGCTTTTCCAGTCTTCAATCTCATAATAAACAAAGCAAGTTCAAAGATAGGTGAAGCTAAAAATCTTTGTTACATGACTAGATTCCCATTTATCTTCAGCATGATGGTATATGGAAACAAGAAAAAAATTACCTAGAGGAAAAGGAGCAGAAAAATGGTGAACAAAGAGAATGAGCAGGATGGAGAATTGCTTTCCTGCCTCAGTCAGGTGTCTTGCAAGGATCTGAGATAAGAACCTCGGGAACATTGTTAAGCTGCTCAACTTCTGACCTGCAAATTAGGAGAAAGAGAGGGAAAGCCTGTATCTTAGAGGATCGTAGTTTCTAGGAGGTTTGCCAAGTCAGTGAAAAGGACTTTAGAAAGTAGATGGACATATAAGAGGATTTCCTGTTTGTTTGTTTTGGCAGTCATCATTCTTGAATCCCCTGCATATACAGACATGGTCTCTCGCAAAAGAAGAAAGTATGTTCCACCCACTGCTTTCTCCTACAGGATCTCATACCAATTACCTCTCTCTTGCGGAGTTGTAGTGCACATCTGAGGATTACAAAGCTTAACACCTACCTTCTGCAGTTTAACAAGTATTTTGGAAAGAGTGAAATAAATATATTTATATATCTAAATAAATACATATATTGAAATATATCTAAACCTGGCAACAGCATTTTTTCACTGAGTTTTTGGACAGAAATAGTTTAAAACTTTGGTCTTATCTCAGTTAAATCTGTGGCTAAGTCCTGGAATGCTTTTATCACTGTAGTTATCTCCTCCCTTTCCCATGCCATTTTACACAAATGACTCTCCTGAAGCATATCTCTTTAAAGAAACAGAGGAATCTGAAATTTATAAATTGTTTCTCACTTAAGTTTCAGCATAATCAAGTAGTTTGAGAATTTTCATTTGGAAGATCTTGGGTCATCTTTCACTTTTTGGAAATCCTTGCTAATCTGTTACTCACTTCAGACTTCTGTGAATACAAGACAAAATTTTTTCACAGTGAGGGTGCCAGAGCACTGGCACAGACTGCCCAGAGAGGTTTGGGAGTCTCCTTCTCTGGAGATATCAAAACTTGTCCGGATGCGGTTCTATGTTTCCAACTTTAGGGAATGCTGCTCTGGCAGGGGGATTGGACTAGATGATCTTTCCAGGTCCCTTGCAACCCTTAATATTCTGTGATTCTGTGTTTTCAGAATGAGCTGTTTTGCTCAGAATCTTGAACTTCTTTTGTAGTTTTCCCTGCTGACCTCACAGCCTCTTCCATTTTATCTTCTAGACTAGATATTATCTCCTATGGCATATGGGTTTGCATGTTATGCCCAGGTTTTTGTTTTGCATGGAATTTCTGGATTTTATCTTTGTTGTATTGCAGACCATCTATCTAACTGGTCAACCAAAGTAGTAGTTCTCTTCCTGACGAATCCTGTATTTGAATTAAATAGGTTTTTGAACAAGATGAATAGGGATGGGTTCACGTCATGTTCTTGTATGAAGACAGCTGCACGGAATGACCTATTGTCTTCTCCCAGTAGCTGCTTGAAAAACAGTTTTAGACAGAGTCTTCAGTGTCTGGAATTTTAAAATACAAGTTCACTGAAGTTTCTTGTACATATAGCTTTGGAGACAACTTTGTTCTACTAAGAGGGAAAACAAGTCTGAGATTTTTACCACATAGAGATTCTTACTGTTCTTACTGTCTGTATGTGCTTGTAACTACTGGCTGTGTCTACAGCAAAAGTTTCTTTTGAAATTTATTTGCTGTCTATCAAGCTCAAACTAATGGGAGATGTTCTTCAGAGAGTAACCTTGGCATATGTACCGTACCCTTGTAAATTAAATTCTTCACATTTCATTTAATAATATGTTTTCTTTTTAATATTATAATTGTGGTTTTAAAGCACAGCAGATTTTCTTAAGAGTTATTTCAACAGATGTGTAATTATCCTTAAAGATAATGTGGCTTCTCACTGACTCTTGGAATGTGAAAAGAAGAGGTACTGTGTTGGTTTTATCACAAGGAATTTAAACTGTAGTATGTACTTTCAGTCAAAAGACCTTAGTTACAAAAGAGGACCCATCCTGTGTTGTCTCTCTGCTTTGGATTTCTATACTAACTACATTCATCTTGGATTGTATGATAGTATGTGTGTTTGCTATGTATGGTTTGTTTATGTCAAACTCCATTATCCTGTCTCATGTTCTTGGAGTGCCTGAAGTAGTTTCACTAATCTGTCAGCATAGTATGTACTTGTGGATAAATATAGACATGCAGCCACTCCGTGAGTGGTCATCATCATATGCTGAAGCTAAAAATTACCCCTTTGGTTAGGGAAAGTCTGATCTGATCTGGAGGCCTGCTCTCGCTCACACATTGTTCCAGCACTTGTCTGTTGAAAAACAAAATCAAAGAATTAAAAGCAATTTCTGCCTCAATGTGGAAGAATTTTTAGTGAAGTATGAAACAACTAATTTCCTTTTTGGTTTTAGTTGGAAAAGGATTTGAACTTTTCTAACTGGAGGAGTGGAACATTTCAGGTATTCACAGGCTCATGGATATTACAGTAGCATGTTGGAGAAAATCCAGTGTGATCGGCTTTATAAAGGGACTTGGTATGTATGAAAATACAGCAAATACCTGCTTTGGTTTGTGTTATTAGTTTGTTCATTGTTGCTAAAGAGTAAGTTAGAGACAGTTAACTAAAAAGCAATCTCTGTTTTTTCTGCTTAAAGATAATGAAAAGTCAGTAGCTGTGTTTGGCTGAAGTTGTATCCAATGGAGCACAGACTCAGCTTGTGCATTGTGATCATTCTCTTGTTTTGCTTCATCTTAAGTAGAGCTTTAAGAAAAAATACCTGTAGTGTAAATCTCAGCAGAGTGTCTCTTATGGTACTTAGAGTCTCCTGTTTTGTACTCATCCCCATTATCAGCTTAAGTGACCGTGTGTATGTGTTAAAACTACTATGCTTTTTTAAGACTAGTGCTCTGATCAGGGAAATTGTCAATGCAGGAAAGAAAATAGTGATTTCAGCTCAGTAATAGTTTCTGGGGCAATAGTACATGGTTGTGGTGACAGCCTTACAAGATCTTGCGTTACTACTTCCATATTTACTCCGGGTTTTTAACTTTTTTAAGTTATGTAGCATTGAGAAAATCTTACAGTGATAGCCTGAACTAAATGAAAATATTCTGTAGGAAAAAAGTGTATCATCCTAAATACAGCTTATTGTATTTAGATAAAGTAGAAAAATAGGAACATGTTAGAATGTTTTATCTTGTTTCTTAGAAACAAGAAATGGGTTGTGTGAGAGAAGTGGTCTTTAGACAGAATTTTCCCCCAAAATGATACAGACATCTTGTAGTTGATCAAGCATATTTAATCTTTTTTACAGATTTTCCTGGGAAAGGAGTTTTAAATAGGTATGCAACTTTATTAAATTGGCCCTGCTACTGCAGTGCCCTTGAGCATCAGTCACTAGGATCTCCTGCACGTGCATCACCGTTCGTTCTCCCTAGTAATGAGCTCCTTTTCTCAAGGTGAAGGGCCTACCTTAATACAGTACTTGTGTGGTACCCTACAGTACTTGTGACCAGTACCTACAATATGTTAGGAGTTCAAACTAAATGTTGCAGTAGACTTTTCTGGTACTTCTCTTGTAGAACAGAATTATTTTGAAATAGCTTGGTAAAAATTTAATTTGTCAGTGAACTGAGTATTTACAATTGAGTATAATGCGTTTCTTCCACCTCACCCCCACTAGGTATCTTCTGCAGAATCCCATCCAAACTGTAGGTGGTAATTTCTTACGTACAAATGGGTGTGTTTTCTTTAATGGGGCAGTGTTTCAGTGGTATAGATGGTAAAAATGGACACATCCTTTTCGTTGCTATTTTTAAGACCCACATTATAATGTGTCAGCATAAAGGGACCAATCAGGAAGTGCTTTAATGCAGCTATTTCTTAAATTTGGAGTCCTTGATTTCCAGTTTTATGTCTCAGAGACAACTTTTGTCTAATGATCTTTGTGGGGCTCTCGGCCTTGGAAAAAGAACTAAATTCTGTTAAAGCTCATACATCATCAGTATGGATGTCAGTGATAGTCTAGTCACTGAGCCATATTTTTGCAATGTAGATATGAAGCATATGCAAATGCTTGAGATAATGAAACTGAAAAAATGCATTAGAAAGACAAACCTGCATGTAATAGTTCGTGACCAACTCATTATCAATACTGTTGGCATTGTTAACTTGCACACTGAAGATGCTTAAATAGGGTTAGAAGCTACAACATGATCTTTAAAAAAATTGAGCCATGTCAGTGTCATCTGTCAGTCATTTTTATAACTGCTGTAATTGCTATAGCAGTGATAGATGTTAACCCCCAGGATATCATCTTTCTTTGCTTTGGAGGAAAGGCTGTACAGTCCTCTTCCAGAGAAGAGCTAGAATAAACTTTTTTGGTGACAAATTGCATTTCTCTGTTACTATGTGTGAATAATTGATTTTTCAGTGATATGTCTAGAAAAATAATTAAATCAGCCTGTGTCACAAACTTTAACAGCATCATTGTTAAAAGGCTTCCTACTAATAATGACTCTGTGGATTTAAATTCCAGTCTCAAAATCCTGGCTGAATGCCATAATGATTGAAGATAAGAGTGGCAGCTGCCAGGTAGTGTGACTAAGGTTTCTTAAACTTAGTTTCATAAGGATACGAGGAGCACATGATGTTACTGTCTCCCTTCCATTTCTCCTGCATGTCCCTTTGTAATAAGTTTTGAACTTAGTAGCCAGTTTAAACCAAAATTGCCCAAGGAACAGAAGGCAAGTTTGCATTTGATTAGATTCCTACAGATTCCTTCCAGAGGGAGCCTGGGATGGCTGCACTGGCCAGAGAGAGGTGGGTGGCCCAGCCGGAGTGTGTTTTCCTTGGCAGAGGCTGGCTGGTGGGCAGCCTGCCTGCCCAGCCCTGGGCACAGAGCTCGGGAGGGGAGCTTGGGAATGACTGCAGGGAGCTGGGGATGATGGCAGGGGGGGAGGACAAGGTTTTTACTGCACAAAGGACACAAATCCTTAAGAAAATCGGTTTCATGGCTCACAAAAACATCTTTTTCCTAACTGAGCAATTGGTGATCAAACTGATTTCATGGATAGATGTGAGCCAGTCAAAACCACACATTTTGTAAATATATTAGTGATGATATAAATATTGTTTGCCTCCTTCCTGAAGGATACTATTTGTGGAGAAGTTTCCATTACCTAGTATGTACGATAGTCCTTATGAATCTGCAGCCGATCCTCTACATCCCACTGTCTTTGTGCTTAAACTTTAGGAGAGCCTAGGTGTTGACGGGAGAGCAGTAGCACTTACACCCTTCTCTGGTGGCTCTTTTTTCATTACTTCGAAGTAGATTATTATTCAGAACAACAGTGTATTTTTAGAAACAGGTCTGTATTGTATAAATGTAGAACTGTTCTGTGCACTTTCTTTGATGGAAAGAGTCATAATGCCAATAAGACTCCATGATTATGCTTTTGCCCTCAAAAATCAAGTGAAACTTTGCAGGAAACAAATCTAGCAGGAAACATCTATCAGAGTGGAAAAAGTAGATGGTTTACATTTGCAGGATAATGGCTACATGAACAAAAGTATTTCTCTCTTTATACAAGATTTATGTAATTGTAAAGGAATCACTCTTGATTGACCTTGATATATATCAAGTGAGAGGAAAATCAGGCCCTTTACAACTCAACTTTAGTCAGAAGACCAGGCTCCTGATTTTTGCAAGGTATGGTCAGTCTGAATGGCCATAAAGAATAAATTTGTTATTTGGCAGCTGAGTAAAAGATCCGGCCTGCAAGACAAAAGGATAAGAAATGAGGATGTTACTCAACATTTAGGTGTTAACAAGTGAGGATTGAGTGTGCTGCTCAATTTTAATACATAGGATTCATCTTTTGATTTCTTCTTGCATTCTACATTATGTACATTTTACCTATAACTATACCATGGAAATTGTATCTATGTGTTATGTATTTCTTTGATTATCGACTAGTCTCCAGTTTTGCTTTGACAGTATAGTGGGCCATTGGGATGCTCAGGAAAAGTTAAGACATATTGAATTACTCAAAATATCTTCTCTCCATTTCAGCTTCTCCAGTTGGTAACGGATATATCAAGCCACCAGTCCCACCTGTTTCTGGTACACAGAGAGAAAAAGGACCTCCAGCCATGTTGCCTATCAGTGTTGACCCAGACAGTAAACCAGGCGAATATGTCCTGAAGAGCTTGTTTGTTAACTTTACTACTCAGGCTGAACGCAAGATTCGTATCATCATGGCAGAACCTCTTGTGAGTAAAAAGAAACTCAAAGTCTATATATACTTTGCTTTGAATTTATTTCTAAATCGGGTTTGCTTGTCATGCAATGAAGAATATTTTGCTTGCAATCTGTGTTGAAGTTTGATAGTGTTTCTGAAACTCTAAGATACACCACTATGGCAGTTAGGAGCTTGTGGAAGAGGACAGAGGTATGCAAGATATGCCAAAGGGGTGACATGAAAAGGAATTCATATTTTATTTGTGTTTGCAGCATGAGCACGTGTTAATGTGATTGACAGGCAGAAGGGGTGTTGTTTATATTTTAGGCAAATTTAATATACAGATATGTCTGCTGCAAACTGTCTTATGTAACTGAACTTCTGGAAGTCTGCTATTTTAACTTGAGACTACATTTTATAAACATTCTTGTTATTTTGATTAGGGAATAATAGTTCTGTAACCTGTATTTCAGTTCTGGCAAGGTAAAAATTAAAAAAAGAAATAACTGGGAACCTGCGTTTCCCAGCTGTAAGGGAATTTTTCTGAAATGTTACTTTTGTTACAAAGCACACTATTAAACACTTAGCTCAGTTCCCTACTTTCAGATCTGGATATTCTGAACAGGAAAATTAAGATTATCTTGATTCTCATGGCATCTGTTTAGCTTTATATCTCGATTTAGTTTGAGAAGCGTTTGACGCTTGTGAAGTTTTTCCAGCCCTTCCTCTCAAACATCTGCAAGATGACAGACGTATCTTACTTAGTTTGGAAATAACGCGCGCACACACAAAAGCTAACAGGAAGAAATACTCTGACAAAGATCAGTTGCTTTTTCTTTCATGAGTCCCCTCCATATCGTAAGAAGTAGAATAAACTGACAGTCGTAGTGCAGGTCCTTTATTAAACAAAAAGCCAGGAGTTGTTTGTTACCATTCAGTCTTAATGTGATGCACAGTGACCATCTTCAAAAGTTTAAGACAAAATGTGTTGTAAAATTACATGGCAAGGTCAGAGAAACAACAAAAAAACAGCATTGAGAACATAATTTCCTTCTGACACCTCTGTTACTCTTAAGGACTAACCTTTGCATTTTCGTGTAATATTTCACTTTTTGTTGAGATGATTTTGAGTTGCTGTGTGTTGATATATTATTTTTGTCTCTTTGTAAATTTTGATCTGACCTTATTCCAGAGGTCATTCAGTATAATTGTGTTTGGTAAATTCAGGGTAGAATATCAAAATACAGCAGAGACTGGAATGTCACCTTTTTCTTGTCAGTATTTTCAGAACATATTTCTTACAGGGCTCTAACCATGAGACACTGACAATAATTCAAGGACATACTCACATCTTATTAATACAAATAGGACTTACAAGTCATGGCATACTGCTATTTGACTGTGACAAATGTGGAAGCAGAATTTTGTAGACGTTCAGTCAAAACGATCTTGAAATAATTAGGTTATAATGAAAGAAGTGACAAGGGGAAATGGCAGAAACTATACTGGAATAAAAGCTAAGAATTTATGTCCACACTTTTTGTGGGGTAGCTGTTGGATGTTTAGCAGCTTTATTCCCACATTTCTACTTTGCTGACTAGAATTGTGACCAAGTTGTCCGAGAGATTTGTGAGGCAAAGGTTATAAATTGATGGTGCAGAGCCACCCTTTGGCCTTTTTTCACAACAGGTAGTCAAATGGTGAACTCTTTGAAGATTGTCTTCTAATTAAACTCAAAACATTTTCAAAGAAAATCAAACTTGCAAAGTGCCTGAACACTGAAATGTTTCTAGTTTGAATTCCGTAAGTCATTAAAAGATACGCTAGTTTAATACGAGTGATGAATACTTAAGATATCTTTTAGAGAAGCTAAAATGATTTATTTATAATATAATTGTTTTTATTGTTTTTTCCTCTCTTTTATCACAAAGTCTAGCTCACATGCAAGCTCTGAAGTTACTGTGGGATTAAATTAAAACCTTACTGATACATTTTTTACCTAGTTATTTCTTTCCTTGCACACATTTTGCCTGCTTATCTTTCCTGATTATCATTGCTGTTGTTTTAATGTATTTTTCTCTTATTTCTTTGGGTTCCGTATGAGCATTTGTTACATTCATCTCTTTCTTTTGTGATGTACATAGAGCAAAACTGTAAACTACAGTGTTCTGACAACTACACTGGAAAACCAGGTTTGTGTGGCTTCCTGGGTTGCAGATGCTAGCAATGCACAACATTTTTGGTGTTGCCTAGGGCAACAGTGAAAGGCACAACACCCAACCCCTCCTGCAGCTCCATGAAATCTCAGCTAGGATAGCAAGATTCCAGTGGCAGAGAAAGCAAAAGGCAGTGTCACCTGCTCATGCTGCTGCCTTGGCTGTCAACTGAGTCTGATGTGGCATGTTGGTTACTGGATCTGGCAGCAATCATCACAAAAAAAAAACCACTCCCCAGTTAATATGTTTTCTAGACATGAATCTAATGTTGACTATCCACTGCTATGTTTTTAACAAGCTAGAATTGAAACCTTTTGTTTCCAGATGTGATTTCTTTCTTTTTACTTTGGAGAATTTTTTGTTTTGAATTTCTAGTCAGTTTTTTCACCTTTTTAAGGTCTCTGAAATGTTACAAATATTCCAACAGTTAACTTAAGTTCACAGTTATGTGAGTAATTTTCAATGATTAAACTACTGTACCCACATTGTCATGTTAATCCAAATAAAAGGTATTTGACAGCAGAATTAATTAAAGAGATTTTCCAGTTTATAAAATCAAATTCACGTAAATGAAATTTAAATAATTTCTTCTTGATAACCTTTCTTGATAATAATTTCCTGCTTCTTTTTTGTAAATAATTGTTCTCCTTTATAATGAATGTTAGAAATTCATCCTGCAGACTTTTTTCACAGCTGATTGCATTCATGTTTCATGTAAATCTTCTCTGCATTGCTTCAGTTACAAACCCACTTTGATTTTTTGTTACTGCCTTTTTTTTTTTCCCAAGCAGCGGTGACCTTAAAATGAAGCTAGAATGAGGAAGCCAGAGAGATATTTTTTGCTAGTTCAAATGATTTGTGTTTACATAGCTGAACACTGTAAGGAAAAAGACCAGAAAGCAGTTTCCTTTTTAGGACTGTTGATTATCACTTACGGTAATAGTTCTTCCTGTGCATACTAATCAGGCTAATCCTTAAATGTGGCTTTCAGCAGTACTTACACACAGCTGTAGACATTGATAAAACATAATGAGTTACAGCCATTGACAGTGGTTAATGGTCAATTTAGCTGTTGGTAAACTTTTATTGTGCTTTTCTCCTGCAAACATGTTCTTTAACTGAGATTGTCTAAATTCAGGATCTCTAAATATTGAACTCAAGAACAGAAGTTTCTTGCTGTAGGATTAGAACTATAAGCATATTTATGTATTTGGCCTATAACTTTCTCCTTTTATCAGGTAGGTTCTATCTTGCCATTGAAAAAAACCTGAAAGCAGTCCTTTTGTTTCTTGGAAAGACATGAAAGACACTCTGTCAGTATTAGGTCATGTGTATGCAGAGGTTTCTTTGCATATGAAACAAACAGTATCTCCAGCACGAAACTGATCAGTAGGCAAGTTATCTGAGTAAAAATACAACAGAAAAATAATAGTAGAGTTGATAGACTATATCAAAGTAATGATCTTAAGTAACACATGTTTAATGTATTTTCTTTTAGGAGAAGCCACTGACCAAATCTCTGCAACGAGGAGAAGACCCCCAGTTTGATCAAGTAAGACACTTGAAATTGTTTTATTTCTCTTCCTCAGGCTTGAGACAAATGCTTGGAAGGCAGTCTAGTGTCCTTATACTACCATCTGCATACTGCAAAAGCAGTATGCCTCAGTGTACTTTAGGTAGATGATAAGTTCTTTGCATAACCATTCTTTGTTTTAAATTAGGAGACGTTTTCCATTATTTTCAAGCTCTCTGTTTTTCTTTTTACATGGAACTCCTTGCTTTTTACAGTATATTAGGCACACGTATTGTTTCCTGGCTGTTTCCTCGATGGAGGTTTTGAAGCAACCTTTGCATCTTTTCAGATTATCTGAGATTTTTTAAGCAGTTGTACAGCTTCCAGTCTTTCTTTTATGGGGTTTCTCTTACAGTTAATATTTGGGCCTTTAGAATCATTGTCAGTGCTGTCAGTCTCATCAGTCTATTTTGTCTCCACAGCTGTGAGCCAGCTTGCCTTATGTGTATGGTGCTCTTCACACAGGCTGAGCCAACCTGTTGTTTTTAATATTAGTCATAAATTCAGTTGTCAGGATAAATGCCTATATATGACAATGTAGAGAATAATTAGAGAAAAAGGATTGGCAGGGAAAAATAATGAAAAACAATGAAAAAAAATTGTATAATGACTTAGCTTTAATTTAATAACACAATAAAATTGTAATAATAAAATGAAATTTCTATCTGGCTTTAGATTAATAAATTTATTATGTAAGGGAAATGAGGCAAGTAAAACCAACAGCAGTATACACACTTATTAGTGATGATAGAAGATCATTCTTTGTTGTCAGCAGTCTTTCTAGAAAAAAAAGGAGCTAGACAAAAATCCTACCTAAATAACTGATTTTGAAACAAGGAAAGATAGGTGATAAGAGTTTAAGTTGGGTACCAAAATCACACAAAATTCACTCCCAACAAAGAGGAAGGGTAAACTCAAGGTGTATCAAGAGCAGTAAAGGTATTTGCTGCTCTACCATTCCAACCTCAGCTGCCATTGCTGTTGCTGTTGTTGCTAACTCCATGGTTGCCTGCACTACTGTGCTGCCTGTGATGGCAGAAATACAGAAGAGAAAGACGTAGCAGAAGCAGCAGCAACAGCAACAACTCTGAAAACAACTGTGGCTAAAGTTGCAGGTACCAACCACGTTGGTTAACTTACCTTTGGGAGAGGAGGTAGGGATGAGTACAATTTCAGAACCTCAAATGAACTTAACACATTACTTTATACATTACTGTTATAAAGTTCTCAGGAAAGTATGGATCATTTTACTGACAGTAAAAAAGAAGGTGAGGTCTTCCTAGAAAACTGAGGATCATGATTCCACATCACACTAAAACCAAAGTAAGAGGCTGTGTGCTTTTAGGTCAAACCATTTAAGTTTTATTTTTTAAGTTAACTCAAATTTTTAAAGAGTCTGTGGGATGAAGGAAGACCAGGCTGATAATCCCTTGCTTCTCCCTGCCAGGTAAGGTGTGGGAAACTTCGGTGTTTCTTCCTGGAACACATAAAATCATCTGGCAAAACCAAGAAAGGCCACACATGACATTCCTTACATTTTTACTACAGAAATAAAGAAGGTAAAGAAGGTGAATCCCCATAAACAAACATTTTCAAGAGGTGTCTGATAATTTTGTCTTTCAATTCTGAGACATCAAGAGTCAAAGGAACCTAATTTTCTTCTTTCTTTTTTTTTTTAATTAAAACTATCTCTGTCCAGTTTGAATGGAATTGATAGGTGATGCTGAAGTGACCAGGTCTTGAGTCACTTTAAAACATCTGAGCTGCATCTTCTAACTGTAAATTAAAATGCAGCAAATATAAAGCATGACCTGATTTAAAATTTGCCTTTTGTAAGTCAGCTTCAGAGGTGGAAAAAACCTGCCAAAAAAACCCTTCTGCAGTAACCTACAATGATCAGAATGGAACTTCAGCTACTCAGAGTAATCAGCATCAAGTTTAACACTGAAACATTTGAACCATTTAAAACATTTATGAAAGCATTGCTTACTTCCCCTAAACAGCTTTATCTCTGGCTCTCTGAGAACAAGCTTTTTTCCTGCCCATTCTCAAACACCATTTTAGGAATGCTAGTTGTGATGGTGGTGATGGATCCAGCATCTAGGGACCTGACTGTGCCCAGGCAGAGCTGTTTCTTTCCATGAGGATGTAGCATCGGTGCCTACTGTTAGGCAGACAGTATTGTCCTGTGGGCTCTGTCAGGATGCCAGTTGCACCACCCTCCTCAATAATAGTATCTTGAGCAATGTATGAAGTAATCTTACTTACCCTGACTTGCAGAATGTCTCACCATTAGCCTAACAAACTGGATTCTTTACACAGACTGTATTTTCCTTTTTAGGTGTGCATGTAGGTATAAAGAAAATGTATACAAGAAATAATGTCGTTTTTTCATATGGTTTTAAAAATCTTTATAGCATATATTTTAAAAGTTCTCAGTTATACAACTCTAGTTGCCTGGTGGCAAAGAGAATTACTGCTCCAGCATTAGCATGCTCTGTGTCCCCGATTACAGAAATGTTACTAAACGTTCTACTACTGAACTATGACTTAAGCTTCCTATTACAGGAAACCATAAAGTTGCAGTACATGAAAAGATCAAAAGCTAGGATGAAAAACCCCATAATTATCCAAAAGGCTTATCCTTACCTAAGGAAACATTTTTATTAGTCTTTTCTCGGCCCCTACTAAAGAATCTTCTGTTTGTATGATGGTATATAAATGTTCTGTGAACTGACAGCACTGGAGGCAGAAAAGGGCACTGTGTAATCTTGGACCAACCTGCAGACATTTTTTCATATGAAAATACAAAATGAATGTAATGTTTTGGCCATGGATGTGAAAACAGCAAGGCTTAGTTTACATACGAAACTGTCTGTATGAGGTGCACATTGCA
This sequence comes from Galbula dea, assembly GCA_013399015.1. Taxonomy (NCBI): domain Eukaryota; kingdom Metazoa; phylum Chordata; class Aves; order Piciformes; family Galbulidae; genus Galbula; species Galbula dea. The sequence continues at coordinate 27,795 of VWZX01007817.1, forward strand.
GAAGTTTACAGTCTGTAAAAAATGCAGAGAAAGTAATGAATGCAGTTTTGAATATATCTGCCATTAAAGCACATATGAATTCATATGTGAGAAGTAATCATCTATCCTCTGTTAGTGGAAATAGTTCTTATATTAATATTTTGACAACATAGCAAGACTTTTATGAAAGCATATTAATTGTAGCAAACCATCTGGGCAGAACTTCATTAAATTAACTCTTACATATATTAGTCCAAAATAAATATTAAGCATTTACATAAAGGGTATTTAATGCTCTGTTAACACAAGTTTTAAACAGCTCCCTACTTATGCAGCTTTCTTATCCTTAAGCTATACAGTAGGTAGTTCATTTATGATGGAAGAACATGATGGTTTGTCCAACAAGGATATATTTGTACATCTGTGCACTCCCTTTCAGGAGCGGCACAGAGCTAGAATTCATCTCACTCCTGGACTTACTTCCAGTAAATGAAAGGGCTGAGTAACCAACACACTGGCTAGACTTCCCTCCCTTCCTGTTCTCTGGGAGCCAGGTCTTTGCCCAGTCCACCCTTCCTTCCTGTCTTAAAAAGTGAAATGACAGAAAGATTAAAAAAAAAAAGGCTACACTGACCTTTTATCCCTACTAAAGACAGGCACTGTAAATTCAGCAGAGAAAGTATGGCTTGAGTAGCTTTAACAGAAATCACTTTGATTTTTTGTGGTGAGTGAAACTGTGTAGCTGAGATTTAGAGAATAACATTAATAAATACGCCCATGAATGTGCAGAAAGACCAACTGAAGCAACTTTTCACTTCCACTTATATATTATGATCTCTTAAAAGGTATTTAGGTCTGTTCAGGGACAGACTTCTTCATAGTGCCTGTAGCAATAGGACAAGGGGTTTTAAACTAAAAAAGGGTAGATTCAGACTAGGTATAAAGAAGGAAATTTTTTACATTGGACATGGTGAAACACTAGAACAGGTTACACAGAGAGGTGGTAGCTGCCCCATCCCCGGAAACATTCAAGGTCAGGCTGGACAGAGCTATGAGCAACCTGATACAGTTGAAGATGTCCCTCCTTACTGCAGGGGGGTTGGACTAGGTGACCTTTACAGGTCCCTTATAACCCAATACATTCTATGATTCTATTCTAGTCTTTCTCAGAAAACACTTTTCACTGCATCTCATAATTAACAACCTTTGTTATGCCAGCCTCAGAATAACTTCGGAAAACAATAAAGAAGTGATTGAAATATAAAATAGTAATAATATAATATAATAATATATATATAAAATAATATAGTGTCCTGTGTTGGCAGTGAATAGTTTGCACTGGCACTAGGTGACTCATATCTTCTAAGTATTTATCTGAAATCTTATGCTTGAAGGCTTTGGTATATTTGAACCTGGGCTGCTGTAGTAATTCTTCATGAAAGTCCTCCTGTCATTGCTGCAAGCAGTGCCTTCATGCTGTCTTCCACAGTAACTTGTTCATATTTCAGGTAATGAAATACATTGGAAACATTGGTTTGAAAGCTTTTCTAAAATACTACATTTACAGAAACTTTCTATTTTTATTTTGGACTTTCATCCATGGAAGTTCTCTTTTAAGACTTTAGAAATAATTAGGAATTATTTGTAAGGTGCTTGGTCTCTCAGTTTGGTTCTTGTCTCGTCACAGAGTTCACACAAGCTTGGCCTTACACAAGACTTTAAAACACTACTCTTGTTCCACGAGCACTGGAACATACTGGTGGATAAACCTGACAGAGTTAAAGACATAATCCGTGTATTTGGCATGAAGTTCAGCATTTCACTGCTGCTGCTCAGCACTTTGCAAAATCAAGCCCTGCATCATCTTGAGGTGGTCACAAATCCTATTTATTCCTGTGTAAATAGCTGTTTTCTATTTTCTTAGAATGTACACAAGTGCTGTAGCTGTGAACATTCAGTTGTAATACATACATCATCCTGAGGGTATGAGCTTGCAACTTTTGCAAGAAAACCAGAAATTATTAGAATCATAGAATCATCTGGGTTGGAAGGGACCTCAGAGGTCATCTAGTCCATCCCCCCTATAGTGAGCAGGGACCTTCTGGACAGGAATGGCATTTTTTTCACTCTAGCTTTTGATCTTTTCATGTTTCACAGTTTTATGGTTTTCTGTAATAGGAGGCTTAAGACGTAGTTCAGTAGTGACATGTTCAGTAACATTTCTGTAACTGGTGACAGTTTTAATAGTGAGTGAGCAATAGTCTTCTTTTCCAGTATGTCACTGGAACTGTTTAATAAAGAACTTTTAAGGAATTATTTTAAACTATAGTTTACTTACTTCTGCACACAAAGGCACAGAACATGGTAAATATTTTCCTGTATATAAAAGAGAATTCTTAAGTTATCAGGTATATGAGCCTGGTAGTAAGACGGATGCATCTGCACATTCAGTTGGTTAAGATTGTTGCAGAGCTTATGGGTTTTCTCAGTGTATTCTGAATTTCAAGAGGGGCACCCCTCAATCCGATACAACCAAGAAGCTAGTACCTCTGATTCATCACTTTTGCTTTCCTTAGAATGTGCTAAAACTCAAGTCAATTGTTGTGTAACAAGTAAACATAAACCCCTTGAGGAACTAGATAGTTTTCTGCTGTGTTGTAAGATGTGATACACTATTTCAGTGCATCTTGCTGTCATCAGTAGAAAGACACTATCAACACACAGCACATTATTGTATTTCTGCTCATGTTTCAATAGGAAATGCAGAATATTAAGTCACTGCTTGTACCATGGATCTCAAAAAAGAGATGAAAACAAGAAAGAAGATGTCTAACCATTGAATTAGTACTTATTTTTAAGGAGGAGAGGAAACTTGAACACAAGTTGATCTGTTGATTTGTTGTGTTTTCTCCAAAGGTAATAAGCTCCATGAGTTCACTTTCAGAATATTGTCTACCCTCTATCCTGCGCACTTTGTTCGATTGGTATAAAAGACAGAACGGTATAGAAGATGAATCTCATGAATACAGGCCAAGAACAAGCACTAAATCCAAAAGGTATGGTTTGCTCTATGCATACACACATTATTGACAGATTCTAAGGTAAAATGTATTACACTTCACCCATCAGCTTTTGTGAGGCTACAGTTGCTTGAAAGTTGTTGTCATCTTTTCCTGCTTGTTCCTGGACCTCTTCTCTCAGATTCTAGGTGGAGGGAGTGATTGTGTCTTTAAAATGATGCTCCTGATAGTCCAAACACTCTTTCTTTCTGCTGTTTTGGATGCTGTAGTGTCCTTTAAACTGTGGTTTTTATAAACTCTGTCTTCTTTACTCACATGTGACACTTACACAAGTATTTTTTGTACAGCTTAGTCATAGAAATTTCACAACCACCTATCCTGTCCTCAATCCAAACATTTGTGAATCAACAAAGCTTTAGCTTTAGCAACATTGATTTAGCTCTTAAACAGGCAAAAAAAAAAAGTAAAGACTCCAAAACAGATATATTGATCTCATATGATATCAGGAGCTCCTCAGTGATCAGACAACAGATTGATCTTGGGTTTATGTTGGGGTCTTATGGTTTGGTACAGGCATATTCTTCAAACTTACAGTTTCTCTGAATACTTTGGTACTACATTTATTTACACACTTCAATAAAGCAGCAAGAGAATCAACACTGGCAGACGTGGTATTTGGAAATACATAGGCAATTCTTCACATTGGGATTACATTATAATCCAGCAACTACTGAAGGCAATAGATGCTGGAACAAAGGGGTAGGAGGTAGTTTTAGATGTCAAAGTAGATATGAACCTGAATCAGAATCTCCCAGACTATGTCAGCGGAAGCAGGCACTATGAAGGCATGATTCTTCAATCAGATGTCTGCTTTTGAATTAGATGAAGCCTTGCCTTGAATTGCCTCTTTCTCTTGACTTCTTCCAGGACCACCTGCTCATAAGTAGATGTCTTCAGGAGCTCCACCTAAAATCTAGTTTAAAGTCAGCTTAGTGAACCAAGGGCACTCTGTCAATTGGTAGTGTTACAGAAAGAGCATATAACCAGCCCTTCCTCCAGTTAATGCAAAATCAAGAAAACCAAAATGCAGATAATTTGTTTCATAACAGATTAAGCAGAACTCTTCAATGTATGTTTTATTATAAGCATATGAGCACAACTGAAATCACTAAAGCTCTTAACATTTATGAGAACTGTATTGACTTTATGCAAACAAAAATCTTGCTGGAATCACTGGTAACTACTTCAAATGGACTGCAGAACTGTCTGTTTTCATGTTATTTTTCAGTACACTTTGAAACTTAGGATCAGGTGATCCAACTGGAGTTTGTTTGTATTTCTGATGTCAGCTACTCACCTCATACCATTGTGTTCTTTGTGGTGTTCTGCACAAGGAATGTGTGTGAATGTTGGGCAAGTGATGTCAAAGCTAAAAAATAACACAAACAGTTTTAAAAAGAGAATGTAGTTTGGTTATGAATTCTCTTTCAGTACTCTCAAGGCATTTTTCAAAATCTGTCACAAATCTAAATATTAACTTGTTAGCACAAAATAATTATTACAGTTGACTCCAAAGTGTGTTTGAGAATTGTCTAAGTGATGCCATCAGCAAGGAAACTGAAATGAAGCTGTTTGTTAGAATATAGAATCCAAAAGTTACCTTGGTTTTGAGTTTTTTCTTGAAAAAGTTTTGTGTTTATCTTAAACTGGGAAAAGAGAGAGGAAATGGAGAGTGAAATTTAAACATTTTGAAGAAGGTGAATATAACAAGTTAGATTTGCTCATTTAGCTCAGAGTTTAAGAGCATATCAATGCATTACTTTCTGAAATGCTGGACTGCAGTTTAAGTAGTGGAACACTATCCCCTGTTATCTGTGTTTATGTAATTGAAGAAGGCATATAATATGAATGGTGACACATCTCCTGAACACTCTGTTTCCTGGTTTGATTTTGCAGTGATGAACAGCAGAGGGACTATTTAATGGAGAGAAGAGATCTGGCTATTGATTTTATTTTTTCTTTAGTGTTAATAGAAGTTTTGAAACAGGTATGGAGTTCTTAAATTATCTGTTAACTAATAAGTGATGGAAGTTACCCATACAGCCGAATTATAGGATTCTTCTTTCTGTTTCTATCTTTGAGCCTAATAAAAAGCATGAGATATATTCTGCATGCTTGTTCATTGCTGTCTTTCTTGTACTTGCAGGATACATGGTATTCTGTGCTTGTACAGACTTCACATTGCCAAGTCTTTGGAGCTAAAATATTTCTCTTCAATACTAAATACACTTTAAATGGCTGGCTTATTTCCTGTTTGGTTAGCTAGATGCTATTTCAGCTGATACTATATTATTGTTTTGAAGATACCCATGAGTAATATTAGCACTGAGGCATGCAGCTTTAAGTGTAATATATATGTACTCATTATGTTTTAATTTTTTGTTTTCAGATTCCACTTCATCCTGTAATAGACAGTTTGGTACATGATGTTATTAACTTGGCTTTCAAGCACTTTAAGTACAAAGAAGGGTAGGACTTTTTCATACAAAAATTTTATTAATTCTTTCTTGTTTTATTTTAATAGTAGTGGTTAAAGCAGCATGCTTTCTCAGCCAATAATTCTTTCTTGTCTCTTGCTAGGTACCTTGGTCCTAACACTGGAAACATGCACATTGTTGCAGATTTGTATGCAGAAGTAATAGGAGTTCTAGCTCAAGCAAAGTGAGCAAATTTGAATATCATATTTCCTTCATAAGTATGAGAAGTTCCACTTGCTTAATGTGTGAATATTCTGATTTTCTTACTTGCTATAGGAATAAATCATTTCAGCTTATTAGCCCTCTATTCATTCAGGTGTTGCAGAGCATTATAACTGCAGAGAATCATAGGCTTTTTGCATCTAGGCCGGTGATGCTGCATAGATTCAGCTTGGCTACAGCAGCATTATTTTTTTCTGATCTCAGCAATGACGTCTGTGCAAAGCCCAAAGGACTGAAGAGAGCTATTTTAATGAATTTTTTCTTATATATATATATGTGCTGTTTTTTCTCTAGCTGGGCAAGCCTAAAAAAGGCTATCTTTCAACATAGCAACATTTTTAAGTCTCTCTGCAGTTCAGAACCTAATTCAACTGCCTCTGAATCCTTCATGCTGCACGTCTTAGACCAGTTGACATAGAACACTTTGGATCAGGTCTTAAATTTTCCATCTGGAAGCAGACAGATTCAGAAACTCATGCACCCAATATAACATCTCATCATAAGCTTACACCACAGACTATGCATAGGGTGAAATTTACTGCCCCAACATTGTGATCTTTGTCTCCTGACTTCTTAGTGTTGCTGAGAGAGCCTGCTCTACAAAACCAGGCAACTTAGCTTGATGTAGCCAAAACAGTTTGAGTTCCTGGAAATCACACAACTTACACAAACTTCAGCTAAGGCCTTATGTGGGCTTCTAAATGGGCTGGGTCAGAGGCAAAGGGGGATCCAAAGCTTCAAGACAGCTTCCAAAGATAAAACATACCTGTTCTGCGTATTTCTTCTTTGATTCTGAAGGGCTTTGCTAAGATGCTGCGACAGCCAAAGGGCTTTTTCCTACCAATCTGTTTCTTTCCACTCTGATGCATTCTTTATCAGAGGCAATCACAAAAGATTGTTCCGTGCTACACCTGCCTATGAAAATTATATTCTTTCCATTTTGTCTCAGAAAGGGCAGGAGGTCCTGTTGGATGGTCTTCCTATATGTTATTTTTGTGGACAGTATGTCTCATAAGAAACCTGCCTTAGATTTGTGGGGTAGATCAAAAATGGTCACAGACCTCACCATCCTGCGTTGTGGTAGTTAATGCTGAAGTGTTAACTGCAATGGCTACTAGAAAAATCCTGAAGGGAGGAACAGCCTGTTGGAATATTTTCATCATTATCATTTAAGCATTTTCTTTTAAGATGTTGCATGTACTTGCAAAAAAACTATCATCTTGGAGTTTTCAGAACCATGTCAGGGGGTTATTCTAATGGTAAAATGATGTTATTAGCTCTTATGTGAAAGAGGGGTGCCATAAGAAAATGATTTTAAAGGTGTGTTTATCTAAAGGGACTAAGATCAGGCTGTACACTTAGGTTTTTTTTCTGAGCTTATCAGAAATGAGAGAAAACTAAACAAAGGAATCATTCACATAGTGACTGAAATGGTGTTTTATAACTAGAGTTGAATCTTCATTAGATTATTCCCCATTTATATACCTTATGATACATTTCAGATATTAATGTGTACATTTTTGTAACTAACCAATGTGAATTCATAGATTTCCTGCTGTAAAGAAGAAATTTATGGCAGAGTTAAAGGAGTTACGGCATAAAGAACAAAGCCCATATATAGTTCAAAGCATTATCAGCCTAATAATGGGAATGAAATTCTTTCGCATTAAGATGTATCCTGTGGAGGACTTTGAAGCTTCTCTTCAGTTTATGCAGGTAAAATTCTTTAAGCATAAAACTTTGGTTCCCAGACCTTTCAGAATGGGCTTCCCTTTGTCTTTCCTGAAATACCCCAGGAGATTTTCCATGTGTCATTCCTGCATAAATGTATATGCAGCTACTTTGTGCTTGTTGTAAACCTCAGCGCTTCAGTCTCCAATCGCTGGCGTGTATTGTTCCATAGCAACTTTTCACCAGCCATACACCCCTAGTGCCTACTTCTTGCCCTCCAACAAAACCAAGTTTTGATTCTGTAGACCTCAGACTTTCCATCCTGCCATCCCACAGCTGTTCCTTGCCCTGTGTCCCTGCCCTAGCTATGTCTCCCTAGCTGTTCACTGCCTCCAAAGTGAATCTTCCACCACTGACATAGTTGCCAGAGAGAAATGGAACTTCTGATGGAGAAAAACATAGAGGAAGAGACAAAAAATTGAGGCAAAAGCTGTGTGGAATTTCCCTGGGATGTGTTGTCTCCTTGCACTACACCTTCACCCTCCTTACTGAATGGTACATTCTCTACCCACCCAGTTTGAAAGCCCACTAGTACAGATCATAGTTTGACTATAATGAATGCTTTAAATTAATAGATTACATCATTTTGTAGAAGGAAAGAAAATATTTTATGTTTCAACATTCTAGAAATCCACGTTCTTGTTGGTGATGTACAATGGTTTCTATTTCCATCAGCAGGTTTATTTAGCTTAACCTTTTTATTCTCCTGTTTTTTCTTGGAATCACTCTCATGGCTACATGGTTTGTATCCATTCATCCAGTAAAATACATGTTTTATATAAACCTCCATGTAAATATCAGCTTATTGATGGTGTCAGTGGAGTCAAAAATCGATGTTAGATGCCCACAAGTAATGATTTGACACTGTAATACAAATACACAGGCATACAGACACACAGAGCCATGTCCCTACATCCTGAACAGGAAGCACGTTCTATCTCAGTTTTGCAGTGTGTTTTAAACCATATTTAACAACGTACTTGTAAACATATTTAACAACACAAGAAGCAGTTCATTTTTCTTCTTACCTTACACTTTGTTATATGAACAATCTTAGTATGTGTTGTTGACCAGATGTAAGTTATCCAGAGCTGGCAAGATATCTAAAGTAGTGTGGTGTTCAGTCCCCATGGCTAATATGAGTGAATGACTTTGCGGCACAGCTTTATGGCATAGCACTGCTGGGATCCGGTGTCACTGCTGTTGAAATCAGTGCTAAAGCTGCTCTGTAGTAGAACTCAAACTTTGGATGAAAATGATCTCTCTCTTCCCTGACTAGACTATCTCAGCGTGAAGTTAATTTCTTTATATACTACAATGAATCATAAGATGCACTGTGTATATAGAAATCCACTTTTGCTCAATTTAGGGAAATACAGTTTGATTCTTTGAGCTGTTTGTCTTAAGTATCTACATGCAGTGCTTCAGCTACAAGCTCTGTCACACCAGCTCTGCTCTAGTAGGCAGAGACGCTTTCAAAGGGGAAGTAATCAGCTTTGAATGAGATAATCTCAGGAACGAGCTCGAGAAAAGCTTGTCTTCCACCACGGAGTGCAGAAGCAGCTCAGGAAGGCTATTGCCTTTGCATAGGGGCCTGAGTTGTGTAGCAGAAATGGCTGGAGTGACTGAAGTCATGCCGTGCAGAATCCCGATTGCAGCCCTGAACACATGGTGTAAAGTGTAAATTGTTTGCATGCATGCACAGGAAAGAAGTCAGTGGGGGACCTTCCTTCTAAAGTCAGTGGCTGCTTGGGCCCCGGACCCAGAGAGGAAGAAAAAACGTGATTTGTCGTCCTTAGAGAAGTGTAGCGAAACATGCGAGTGGGTGGCTGCTTCTCTCCCCCCCACACTTCCTGAGCAGCTCAGCTGTGTGGGTAGTAGTTCACTGCATGTTTAGGAGAAAAGTACTTTTTTACTTTTTCTCTGCAGCCCCCATTGCAGGGTGGAAATTGTGGTGGTTTGCACCACAGGTCTCTTCTCTCATGTAGCACAGTTACGTATTGACCCTTATCTGCAATAGTTCCTAGCAGTGAAATTTATTCCAAAATATTTACAGTAAGATTTTTCCTTGCCTTGGGTATTGTACCAGAGAAGCACATTAGTTTTCTGGCCTCTTAGAGCATATTGTAAGGCATTCCGTAGGAGCTATTACTTCTGCTCCTGAGGTATGCACAGGGAGGGCATGAGGTCAGCCCCTGAGTCCAGCTCCCTTTCCATTTCCAAAACACCACTGGGCACAGCCTGAATCAGTGGAGAGTTTGCAGATTATTGTGGCTAGAGAAACAGATTGTTGATTTTGACTTATGTCCTGCTTTGTGCTTGCTGCAAAATGCAGATTTGGAAGTTAATGAACAAATATTTTCTGTGGGATTTGTAAGATTAAAATAGTCACTGACACTTGATGTGCATTCAGAAAACAGTTAGAGGTCTTTATTCCAGCCGACATGCAATTTGTGTTTCTTCTTTTGTTTGTTTTAGGAATGTGCACATTATTTCCTTGAAGTTAAAGACAAAGATATCAAGCATGCACTGGCAGGATTGTTTGTTGAAATTCTTGTCCCTGTAGCTGCTGTGAGTTTATTTTTCAGTTTGTTTGCATAATTTCTTTACACTAGATAAAACAGCTTGTGAAAGTGTTTTATTAACATAAAGTTCTCTTTCAGGCTGTTAAAAATGAAGTGAATGTCCCCTGTCTGAGGAACTTTGTTGAAAGCCTGTATGATACAACGCTTGAACTTTCCTCACGAAAGAAGCACTCACTGGTTAGTAACAGTAAGAAACAGAGGATAAAATTCTTTGTCAGAAATATCTCTGAGCAAGGCTCTGGGGAAATTGCAAAACTTTTTTCTATGTTTGGCTTTATGACCAATCCATTTCTATTTGGAGGGAAGGTTATTGTGTTTGCAGAAAATAACTATATTTATTTTATTCAAAATATGATCTAAATCAGCCTGAATCAAACATCTGTTTCCAGCTTCTGGTTCTGTGATTATTAAATGGTTAGGTTTTCTCATACTTGTTATGAGTAAACATTAGGAAGAGAGGAGAAAGAATAGAGTTCACTTCTTGTCAGGCAAAAACAAATGAGGCATGTGGGAACAACTCTTTCAGAGGGCTTAAATAATACATCATAGGAACAAAAAAATGTATAATACATGCCCTTTTAAATCCATGACTTGGCTACTGTGCCACTCCCTATTTCATTTTTTTTCTTCTGAGATGAACAGTGGCACTGCAGTGTATTTTTGGAAGCATGAGTTGATCTGAATTAAATGAGGATCTGAGTCAGTTTGATGCCGGCCGCCTTAAGCAGTCTGTCTCTCCAACTGGGTCAGCGTGTGTCAGCAATGTGGTGTTAGCTAATCGATTTTGAAGTCTTGGACATTTTAAATAAAGAAAGTTGTCATTTGTCCTCCCTCATTCTATGGGAAAGTCAAAAAGACTTCCCTGTTCCCAGTGCTTCAGGCAAATGCTGGTCAGTAGCGCTGCTGAATCTGCTGGGAGGATGCTTGAGCTCTCGGCTGCCATTACGCTGGTCGCAGGGTAGAGACAGAGCATCCCCTGGGGTGCCGTCCTGATCCATTTTGAATTAGTGGGAGTCTTGGGATGGATTTCTAGTTTCATCTGCCTGCACGGTTAATAAAACATTGATGAAACTACAGTAAGAGCTTTGCTGTACAGTTTTTACACTGAATAGAACTTCCCCAGACTGGTGGCCATACTTGCCAAAGTCAATACAGTGTGCTTGGAAAAGGATTGCACAGCTGGGTCTTTGCATTTCGTTGCTTGTCCACACATATCACACTGGAGGCTACACAGTTAAAAGTGACAAAATAGCCTAGATTCTTGTGAGGGTGTGATTAGAAATACAAACTTTGTGAGGAGGAGGGGAAAGGCAAACAGTTGGCAGAAATAGCTGCAGTGCCTATTTCCAGTCTTCCAGGAAAAAAAAAATTCTTTAGCGTCTGAAGTGGACCTTCCTTTCTAAGATGAGTGTTTTGTGAGCTGATGTGCTCACTGTACAGGCAGGATGGGAGCATCTATCTTGCTTTCACATGAGCTAGTCATTGAGATTCTCTTGAAAGTGAACAGAGAGAATTAGGAAACTTCAGGAGAAGGTTGGTGTCTTCCCTGTTAGGGCTGTTCCTTAAATGAGTTGTAACATTCCTGAGATGTTACTAAAAAACGTGATCCTGTTAAGCACTCAACTATTATAGTCATAATGTTAATATTGTAAGAAGGCTTTCCATGAGAATACTTCAGTTACTCTCTCTCATGTATTTTGGACATGAAGATTATTCAAATGGAAATTAATGTATTTTTGTCATTTGCTGAAGATACTAAGTCTAACCTAGTTATAGACAATTTATGCTGTGTATTACAGGAACAGAATTTGGGGTTTATGGTGTATTTATACTTTGCCCTGTGACTGAAGTTAGAATTTTAGGGTCAGTTTTGAGAGTCATTGGTCTTTAAGATTGTTACCTTATTTTTGACTTTTTTTTTTTAGTGTAACATGTACAAGATGAGTGCCAAGCATTGAAAAGAGACTAGGTTCTAGTAACTACCAGCAGATCCAGGCATTGCCTCTATTTTAACACAGTTCTTTTGACACATCTCTCAGTAAATACTAGTAAGATTCTGAGGAGTAATAGGTATCTGAGCATTCACAATTCCCAACAATCTCTGTCGGTCCTGTTGTTTATTATAATAAAGTTTAATTTCCATGCTGTCATTTATCAATTAACTGACAGAACTTAGCCCTGTGAGTCTGTAAAATTGAGGGTCATCTTTGGGTTTATTATACCGCTGTAAGTAGACATTCAGTTGGTTTTAGTTCATCTGTAAAACGTATCTGTAACAGCTTTAAAGAAAAATTCCTTTTAAATTCTACTACTGAGCAATATGTTAGTCTAGTTAACAAGTATTGCACCAAGTGGAGGAGTTAGAGCTTTAAGTTCATAGTAGCTCTATTAAGTTATTTTATGTTGTGTACACATGCAAATAATACAGTGTCAACATCCATTTCCTGTTTAGGCTTTGTACCCTTTGGTAACATGCCTCCTTTGTGTCAGTCAGAAGCAGTTCTTTTTAAACAGATGGCATATTTTCCTCAACAACTGCCTATCTAATCTCAAGGTTAGTATCTTCTGGTTTTAACATTGTATTAAAACTTCAGTATGCACTATTGATCTATTGCAAATCCATTTTAGATAATGTGCTGGATTATTGCTATTATCTGGTTCCAGAAATAACTTTATTCCTAACAGTACAAATCCTTTAGTTGTGCAGATTTTTTCAATAGCAAAAACGTGTTCTTGTGCCTAGTTTGAATTTCCACTGTTTCCCTAACTCAATCCAAGCCTGAGTCAAAGGCCAGTATAAGAAGCACAGTGTTGTTAAGAAAACTCTGAACCTTGACATCCATTAAGTGCAGAGGTTCCTTTCTAATTTGCACTTGAAGTTTATTCTTATGTTGTGTATTTCTCTAGAATAAGGACCCCAAAATGGCTCGAGTTGCACTGGAATCTCTGTACAGACTGCTGTGGGTTTACATGATCAGAATTAAATGTGAAAGCAACACAGCTACCCAAAGGTAACGTGCTGCATTTGTAATGATAATCAGGTCTTTGTAGAGTGGATGTTGCCAGTGAAGAGATTTTTATAGTTCTCTTCAATTCCTTTTAATTTAATTTATTGCTGTTGTGAAATAAAAAATTCAACTGCACACAACAAAATATTCCCTTTTGTGGCACCATCAGTTATACTTCCACTGATTTAAAATTATTGTGTAAAGTGTTTCTGCTTTTGGAAGAACTAAAAATCACTCTTTGCCCAGTTAAAGTTAGAGGTGTTTTGTAGTGGCATGTCATTGACTGGTTTATCCTTGCTTCTAATGCCATAATAAAATAATTACATGGAATTTGGAGCAATGAATTACAACAAGATACCCCATTGCATTTTAATTTCAAAGGAAATGCATTCTAGTCTTTCTAAATTTAATAGGATTTCCAAGTTACTTTTCATGGTAAGTGAAGATCTGCAAGATCGAGATTGTCTAATGTTTTTTTCCCCTTCTTTTACAGTCGACTTATTACTATTGTCACAACACTTTTCCCAAAAGGGTCCCGTGGTGTTGTGCCAAGAGATATGCCTCTAAACATCTTTGTGAAGATAATACAGTTTATTGCACAGGTATGGGAGAGCCATGCATGTCTTTCCAATTAATAAATAACTTGGTTTCCCAATAACAAATAAGTGAAGTTGTATTGTCTGAACATTTTGCAACCTTATGGTCAGTTATCTTTCACCCAGGCAATGATAAAATTATAGATTAAGCTAGGGCAGACTTCTTTTAAAGAACAGGGTTTGATTAACATCATTCCACAGAAAGTTGATAAAAATCTTTTCACTTCAGCTCATGTGTATTTTTTGTCTTTTTTTAAATGACAGCAAGTCAGAAAATGCATATGTTGACAGGCTGTGACTGTCAGTAAAGTTCAAAGTAATCATTCCTGCTATACAGGACAATGAGTTGCACTGCTTTTAAAGCAGTAAGTCAGAGGAAAACCAAGTTTAGCATGCAGTTGACACATTTAATTTTTGTCAGTTTAAATGGGAGTTGCTAAAATAAACTTTCAGTGCTAGAAGTTTCAACTCTTTTATTACTTAAATTCAGAAAACATTCCCATTGAACAAAGCACTTAAGCACATACTTAAAATCTGTGAATAGAAGTGAATTAAACAGATGCTTAAGAATCTTTCTTGAGCTGTGCCATCTGTGAACAAGCTTCTTTTATGTAAAATACTGTTAGTACCGTAATTACCACAGCTTAAATGAAATAATTAGAAGCTTTATTCCCAAAATTGATCATTTTCTATTTAAATGCTATGAATTTTTGAATTTGTCAATATAGAGCAGTGTTGAAAGCTTAGATCTGATACATTCTGCATACTCTGAAAATCCCTTTTTCTGTACATTTAGATAAATCCTGATTAAACTGGTTTTCAGCATTCTGTTGCCTTAAAGAAAACAAGTAGCAGAAGTAAGTAGCTTAATAATTTACAATATTTTTACTATTTTAGGAACGTTTAGATTTTGCAATGAAAGAAATTATCTTTGACTTCCTTTGTGTTGGAAAACCAGCAAAAGCTTTCAGTCTCAACCCTGAGGTATGATGTGCATCTGCATTCTTTTGAGTTAGTATATATTGTCTTTTGCTACATTTCCTTTCTGGTTATATTCTAAGCATGCTTTCACCTTTGTTCAGTTTTCAGGCCAAATCTTGAATGTGTTTTATTGGTAAAATACATCTGGTGACTTTGATCTGTGAAGTGTCACACTGTTTATGCCCATCTCGTATTTCCTGGGCCAAAATTATGGAAGGTGAAGTCATGCAAATGCAGAAAGCAAAAAGATAAATAAAACTATTGATAACAGTATCTCTATCACAGATGGTTATTGCTCTGTTTTCATAATGGGCCACACAGGACATTAGTGTTTAACAGAAGGTCCAGTTAAGATGCATTAATAAACTCTGGGTGATATCCACATGTTTTATCCCGAAGATAAAAAGGTAATGTACTAATGACAATACTCAGAAATAAAATTTGAGAGGGGAGAGCACTGCTTATAGTGCAGATCTGTATTCACTATTTACTACCTGGGCATTTTTTGTAAAATATGTCGGACTAGTCAATATAGCAAAGATACAGAAAAAATGCTGGCAACTACATACTCAAAATTTCAAAGTGATTGAAGAAGATGAGCAGAATGTGATTATTTGATTCTCATACTCATTCATCTTCTGAACTTTACAGAGAATGAATATTGGTCTGAGAGCTTTCTTGGTAATTGCTGATAGCTTGCAGCAAAAAGATGGTGAACCTCCAATGCCAGTGACTGGAGCTGTCCTTCCCTCAGGAAACACTCTCAGAGTGAAGAAAACATATTTGAGCAAAACTCTTACGGAGGAGGAAGCTAAAATGATAGGTCAGTAAAAGAATGGATTATGTAGAAGCTTGGATGAGAATGAATGTAAAATAATCTTCAATATCTGAGCAGAATAATTTCCTATTGTTAAGTATCCAGTTGATTTCTTTATTATAAACATTTCCTTTATTGTACATTCCAATGAAGCGTATGGTTTAGTTTGACAAATACTGCTTTTCAAAATCATTTCAGGATAAGTCCTTGGTTGTGCTCCACAAGTGCTAGCAACCCTGGGTTCTAGAGGGGGTTAACACAGATAGTTACGAATTAGCTTCTTTCACTGCTGAATAGTTGTGTTTATTCATGGATATTAATCTCATTAGAAAGAGTGCCTATGCTCAGAAAATGTGCCAGCTTTGGAAACCAGCAAAGATTGCTTTGATATCCTCATTTTGATTGCAGTATCTAACATCAAGTGAAACTTTCAAAACAACAGAAACTTTTAAATGTGAATAAAGCTGAACTGAAGTGCCCAAGTCAAAAGCACTATTACCTTGACCTTCCTTCATAGTCAGTGTAGAGAGATAATCCTGTCTGTAGGAGAAGAGCTTTTGTATCATGCCCTGTTTTTGCTGGCAAAAACACCAGAAAACTTGACTACTCACCTTAGCACTTCATTCAGTCCCCAAAACTGTGTGAATGAAACAGTTACATATTTCTACATCAATGCAAAGACCTGTGTTGTACTGCTGCTAGATCATTGTAGTAATGTCAAGAAAATAAGCAATATGAACCCCACTGCTATTGACATGTACAAGAGACGTAGTATTTAGTGCTGTCACTGATTCAGGTCGTTGTGGTTACTCCTCATACATTTGGTAATAAATGATTGCACTGTGGAATCCTTGTATTTTATTCGCATTTATACAGCACAGCAAGAGTAAGCAGCTTTCGTTTTTAAAATACATGTATCTATGAATATCCCAAATTACACAAAAATGCATATTATTGCAGGTATGTCACTGTATTATTCTCAAGTAAGAAAAGCTGTGGACAACATACTCAGACACCTTGACAAGGAAGTGGGCCGATGCATGATGCTAACCAACATACAGATGCTTAACAAAGAACCTGAAGACATGATTACGTGAGTGCTAAAGAACAGTCAATCCCATAAAATACTTGCTGAAAATACTGTGAGTGGTAGATAAGACTGCAATGATTGGCCAAATTAAACTACCTTTTACAGGTGATACAATCTTCATGTTTTCATGTCATTCCTCTGCCCTTGTTTTTTGTTGTGACTATGTAGATGAGACTGTAAGCTCTCTGTGTCTTTAATATTGTCTTTATATTAAACGCTATAGCTGATAATATTTCATGTTTTTCTTAGACTACTACCCAGTATCCTGCTCAGTACTCAGAGCCAGTTTTCAGAATTTTGGATATCCAGGCTTTTTTAAGAGGGAAAGTGAGTTTTCAAGCTCAGCAGTTTCTTCCTAAGAGATAATTGCACTTAGATAGGAAGTGTATTTAACCTTAGCTATAAATGTCCTTTCTATGGTTTCTCAGCATGATCAAAATGGTTGTGTTAGTGTCAGTAAACAAATAGGCTTAAAAGAGTTTTAAATTTGAGGAAGTCTTGGAAGTTTGGTAGTAACTTTTGTCAGAGACACAATGATTTTAAAGATGGAAGGTCTATACGTGTAAGTTACTGTATTTTTATGTTGTACTTTATATCCAGATGAGCTGTAACTTTATGTATACACTTAAAAGGAAAAACACATTACAACACATTTTAACTTCTTCCAAGGAAAAAAAATACCTGGGATGCTTAATTATCAGTCAATCTAAAATCATGTGAACTCATGAAAAACATCATTAGCTGTTACTATCAGCATTTAAAATGGCCCTTTTAAAAAATACATTGTGCATGATAACTAGAAAAGCTAATGAATTGTTCTTATGTAATTGCTTATCATTTTGTCCACTACAGGCTTTAAAACATAGAGACCACACTACATTTATCTGTATTTTGCAGTTATGGCTTATGTCATATTTGCATATAGTTAACATTATTGTATAAACTGAATATCATAATGTTATGTTTAATAACAAATAAAATAAGAATCAGAGAGAAGTAGCTAGGCAATGAAAAGTCATAACATTTTAAAGTATGCAGGTGCTGGAATTTTTCTTTGGCAGTGTTCAGCATGCTTCTGTATTTAATGGCTGATCCTTTAAGCGTTTATTGCTGAAGTAGTAAATGCCACTCTGGAGAGTTTGCTAAATCCTGAGTAAGGAGTGTCCTTTGTGTCCTCCACTGAGATATGAATTTCAGTACTGTTTATAATAGCTTTCCAACATCTAGTCAGAGTAGACCATCCATTTTTCTAGCATACAAACCTGTTCCTGCAAATACGTCAGAGATTTTTGCTGACAGTTTTTTTTGTGAACAGCTGTCAGTGTGCTTTTCCAGAGCTTGTCCTGTTTGGATCCTAAGTCAGCCAGAGATGACTGCAGAGCCCTGTGAGACTCTCCCTTGCCAGATACTTTGCATGCTGATAAATGGGGAACTTGAGCCTCAGCTTTGGATCTTCTCCTGCTATCTGCGCGGCTGATAAGCTACAGAACACCCACAGATTTTATATTTATAAACAATTACTTGTTATTATTTGACATGCCTCTATTTTAAAGGCACAAATTAAACAAATCCCATAGTTACTAGGGACTGATAATAAGGAAACTGCAAAGTTCACTTTTCCATTTCAAGTCAGCAGGGGAGACTCATTGGTTTGCCTGCAGACAGAATTACCACTGGCATGTTACTGTTTTCAACTATGAAAATATTTTTTGCATTAGTTATTAATCCAACTAGTATTTGCATTAGCAGTAATACTTCAAAGGGACTTGTTTATAACCAGTTTGTCAGATGAGATGATATAATTTACTCTTTTTCAAGTCAGCTGCTGACACCTTCTTTCAAGTTCTATTTGATAGGATACAGATACAGATAGACAGAGATAATTCATTATGAAAATAGTTTCCCCTCATTGTACAATTTAATTCAGTAGATTAAGATCATATCATCATTTTATTAAGGTAATATATATCCAAGCTGATGGTTATATAGGGTGTTAGAAAAGGAATGTATTCACTACAAGACTGTCATTAATCTTTAAAGTAAATGTCAGCTTATGCATTCTCTGTACCCATTATTTCAGTCAGTACTCAGTGTAACTTCATAAATCTTATTTTAAACTTGTAAGATGGTATTATATTCAGAGTTTCACAGTGACTGAACACAGAAGTAAGGTATGAAATTGCAGTGTCCTCTCATTCAATGGAAACATTTATCCATGTTTTCTTCTTATTTCATTTGTAGTGTCTGGCTTTCTGTCCTGATGTTCTTAGTAGGCCTCTGGCACTCCATTTTGTCCATCTCTTTTCTGAAAAACTGTAGATGGATCATTTAACAGTGACTAGTTAAGCTTAGTCAGAATTCTGGTATAATTTTTCAGTGGTGAAAGAAAACCAAAAATCGATCTGTTCAGAACATGCGTTGCTGCTATTCCTCGATTGCTTCCCGATGGAATGTCCAAACTTGAGCTGATTGACTTGCTGGCCAGGTAAGTTGCTCGAATGACTCCTCAAGGGGAAGAGCATAAAAAACTGAGCTGCAGAATATGTAACTGATCCTTAGACAAACCACATGCTTATAAAAAGTATTATGCCATTAATGGATAAGACATAGAAGTTCTAGCATCTTTTTACAGTCGTTAAGCTTATATTATAGATTCTTAATTTTATAAAAGGGGAGATAAGTCATTGAGAACTGAAGGCAGCATCTCTAATGCAACTTTGGAAACAATTACATTCTCAGAGGCCTTTGGGAAGCTGTTGTCATCTACATCTTGTTGTTCATAGTACAGCAACTCTGAGGTATTGGTACTCTTAAATCAGATTCTCAAGTATAAGCAAGGGAAACGATTTAGGTAACAGGAAGTGGATGTAGTTGAAAGCAGTTAACGGTGTTCATGGTTCAGGAGACGTATAAAGTGGTGTTGAAATAACTGGATATGGTCTCAGTTTACAGAGCAAGATCACAAACTGAACACACACAAAAAGTAATCACAAGGCAAACTTGACTCACATGTATAAATAGGAATAAGTTTAAAAGATTTTTCAGAAAGGCTCTTCTGGTCTAATCAGTGTCAAGGATGCCTAATTTGGAGAACAAGATCCAAGCTGGGTCATTGAGGTTGAAGAAGAGTCTGACAAAAGAACAAGGAGAAGAGAGATCAGTGAGTGGTTTCAGTCTGAGACAGCATGGACTGAAAACAGTCTACAAAAATATAGTTTCAGAGAAAAAAAGTAACAAACTGTTTAAGGAATTGCTACTTGGTCTAATCTCAATATAAGTCTCCAGAATACCCTACCACCAGAGTTGCTTCTACATTCTCTATCCCTTGTTTATGTGTGTCCAGACTGCCAGACTGACTACTTTTCCCAATTATAAAAAGGTAGTCCCAGGAGGTAAGTCTTTGCTTTTCTACAGAGCACTGCATTTCAATATTGTAACTTTTCTGGGTCCAAAACTAAAAGCAATGCAAGGGTAAAAAAACTGGGAAGAGGTGAGGTTTCAGTTCCTCCCTGGTTTTGAAAAGAACCTGAGAACCTGTTCTGCCCGAGACTTGTGTGGGGCTGTGTTGCTGGCTTGGAAAGCTGTTAAATAATTTCTTTTCACTAAAGATAAATAACGTCTTTGGGTTAATGGGTTCTTTTATTCACAGTTGGGCTTGAATTTTTCATCCTCACAACAGATGTGTCTTTTGACAATTTCCAGAAGGAATTTGTAACTCAGCAACTAGACTTTCTTCCAGGACAGCTGTATTCAAATTATAAGTCATAAAGCAGATGTCAAGGATATACTGTACCTTTTGCCGTTTCACTGCCCACTGAAACCATTCATTACAAATTCCCAAGTAGATCTTAAATCTAACTGACTCAAGTGCAAACAAACTAACATTTACTCGCTTCCTCAAACCACCTATCATACAGTGGTAATACATAGATGCATTCTTACACGCGATTTGAATTTCACCTCATTTGATGCAGCTGTTGCACAGTGACTTGGGCTTAGACACTTATGCCTATTGTATCCTCTTTTCTGTTATTACTTTATGTCATTGTGGAAGTCATTTCATGGATGGTTTAATCATAGTCTCAGGGGTTTTGCTTGTTTTTCTGGTTTTGGCATTCCAAAGAGGAAACAGAAATGATCCTTTCTTAGCACAACAAAATACTGTGTTTCCAAATTTATATAGAAAGTCACATGGTATTTAAAGCATAACAGTTCTTTTTGGAGTCATATTCACCAAGGTTGAAGTTTCATGGCAGTTGCTTTCCTTTGACTTCAATGAAATGTCCTCTGCCTCCCCACTAGGCAACTACAATGAACCAAATTTGTTATAAGCTGCATCTCATCAGACACTTCCAACTGAATGGAATTTGGTTCCACTTCAGTTGACTGTTTTATTTTTTTTTTCTCCTAGCTTTCTGTCCATATCTATGTGATGCATTCTCATTTTCAACAATGTAGATTGAGTGTAGATAAAATACTTTGAAAATTATTTGTAACACACTACAGAAAATTACAGTCTCATGGATAATTAAAACAAAATACATCATAAAGGCAATGAAACAAAAACTGCAGAATGCACTGATCTGAATTTGCTTTATTCTGCCAAGCTACCAGCACAGAAATGGTTTGCTAATTTTTGTGTCAAAAGAAAATATAAAGAATTTTTATGTTGAAAAGAACTTCAGCACAGTACAAATACAGAAGGAAATACAATTTGAAAATGGGAACTAAAATTGCACCATCTTTCAGAAGGACTTTGGGGGTCTCCCATGTGTTTTTTAAAGTATGGAAAGTCCTGAGGCTGTTTTGCCCTTTGCTCTATCCTGAGTTGTTCAAAACATAAAGCAGTTCTTTAATTCAAATGCTGCTTTTTATTTCTTTTGATCTTTGCTTTCAGCAGTTGTGATTTGTTTCTTGGATAAACATTCGTATTGACTATTAGCTAAGGTGTTGTGATTCTTTTATTTTTTATACTAAAAGTAAATAAATACATAAATTATGAAATTATGTATTAGTCTTCAAGGCTTTTGTTATCATAACTATATAGAAGTTCCTTTATAAGTGAATAAATCAAAAGTTTGAGAAGACAGCAAAGTTGCCAAATAATGTGCTTTAAAGCTACTGTCTTTTAGCAGACGAACAAAGACTTCTTTTGGCTCCATTAACATATTCAGGTGCTGTTTTACCAAGAATTACAGTATAAAAACAGGTTAAGGATGTGAGCTGTGGCCAGTACTAATGCAGTCTGATTTACGTTGTCATTGGGAACTTCGGTGTTAACTTGCTGAGAAATGTATGCTTCTTACGGCAATAAATGCTCCTTAGGTATTTAGTACCTGACACTCACTCTTACTTACAGGCTGTCTATCCACATGGATGATGAACTTCGACACATTGCACAGAATTCTCTTCAGGGCCTGCTTGTTGACTTTGTTGACTGGCGGGAGGATGTGCTCTTTGGTTTTACTAATTTTCTGCTACGTGAAGTGAATGATATGCATCATACTCTTCTTGATACTTCACTGAAGTTGCTGCTACAGTTGCTTACACAATGGAAGCTTGTAATACACACTCCAGGAAAAGCTTATGAACAGGCAAAACCCAGATCTGCAGAGGTATGAAATCATGGGATCTGTGTCCTAACATTTATAGTGATTGATGGCAGAAATTATGTTCCTTGGTGTTGCTGTGGTTTATGTATTTTGTGTTTATTCACCTGAGAAGAATTCACTACATAAGATTTTCTAAGGTAATTAGTTCATGTGTCTTCTGAGGACAGCTATGGCCTTGTGTAATACAGCAGATGTTATTGTTGAGCAACATAAGAGAATGCATGTCAAACTAAAATATGCACATCAGCAAAAGCACATAAATTGAAATACACAAATGTAGATGTGGCAGAAGGACATTTTCCCAGGACTGAAACTGACTGGGAATGCTAATGGGAATGCTGAGAAGAGTGAAGTGGGTCTTCCCTTCTTGTAGCCATTTCATTTGGTTGATTCACAAACATCAAAGAACTTGATTATTTCTACAGCCTGCTGTCTCCATGTGTTACAAACATTCCTGGCAGCTGAACAGCTTTGCTTCTGAGCTCCCATCTGCACTGTCCCATGGATATTTTGATTGAGAGAGATTTTCAGGCTTCTTATCTCCCAACCCAGTCACACTGGAAATGCTTTCCTTTGGACAAGCATGATACCTGCTTTATATCACAGAGGACCATTAATTAATAGGGAATAACTGTGTTACAAAAAATGTAGAAAAGATTAATCCTCATATACTATTCAGTAAATATTGTTACACTTTACTGGTACAGTCAGGTTCTAGATGCCACTGAGATAAGGTGTTGCCTGCTACAGGATCAAAGGAGGACCTGAGAACCTGCTATCTGGAGTAGAAAAAGTGTGAAGTCGTCATAGTCTGCCCATTCATTTTCTTAGAGGAGGACAGAGCAAAGCAGGAGGGAGGAGTTTGACCAAAGGACTGTTCTGTTATATTGATTTTGTGGAACAAGATAACTTAAAGCAAGAAAACCAGGCGTTACTGGGTTTGACTGAGGGAGTACTGTCAAGTCTTCTACTTCAGCATTTACATAGCCTCTGCATCTTGTTTCTTTGTATATCCCAGTTAAATAGAATATTTCTTGTCGACCTAGTTTTCAAACACCATCACTCCATTTTGTCCTCCCTTGCACTCTGTTCTGCAGCTGATACCAAATGGATCCAGCAACAGGACACAGTCTGAGAGAAGCCCCTACTCTAATGTACTACATGCAGTTGAAGGATTCGCGCTGGTTCTGCTGTGTAGTTTCCAGGTTGCTACACGTAAACTAGCTGTTTTAATCCTCAGAGAGATCCGTGCTTTATTCCTGGCCCTTGGCCAAGCAGAGGTATGATTTTCCTTTTCTGGAACTTTGAATTAAAATCTTCCAAAGATAAAGCTTAAAACTGCTATTACAGTTGCTTTTAGCCTAATTGCTGCAGTGTAGCATGTACGCACTTAGCTTATAAAAAACATTTGGTCTCAGCTTACTATTTCTATTTGCCTTAATACTGCAAAGCTTTTTGTGTACTCAACAATATAACAATAACACGTGAAAGGAAACATGGACAGCAACTTAATATTTTCTCTTGGCATGATGTGAATGTGAAGACACTGCAAGAACATTTTTTTACTGCATGGATCATTTTCGTATTGTCAGGATTATAAATTTGTATTGGAAAAGAAACTCATTATTCCTGCAGCATACCATTTTGTAAAAAAATGAAGCATAAGACACATTTAAGATTATCCACCTACGTTTTATACTTGTATAGTAAACGTTACGTTTTATTACTTGTATAGTAAAGACCTGGAAGTCTTTTTTATGGATGTAGAAGTATGGAGAGTCATGTTGTGTTGGCGGTCACAGCTCAGTGAGCAATCTAAAAGCCTAAGAACACAAATGTGTGTTCATGGCAAAGGAATGCTTTAATAAACAGTAAGCTCATTTTTCAGTCTTTTTATACCAGCTATCCGAAGTTATTTGTGATTTTCTGATATGTGCTTTTGTTCAGTAAGCACCGAGCTATAGCCACAAATTAACTTCACTTCAAACCGTAGCCTGGACATGGTTCTGATATTAATATGAAAAAGAAAAAATGCATCCATCATTACCAATTACATTTTTAGCCAGTTTAGATTCATATCATAGTTTCTAGGTGGTTCTGTTTCATGTACCAGAAAAATGAGAAGGGAAATAATTTGATTAGGAGAGCAGTTCACTTGTGTTTTCTGTGTTACGCAGGATGATGACAGGCCTATGATTGATGTAATGGATCAGTTGAGTTCTTCTATCCTTGAAAGTTTTATTCATGTGGCTGTTTCGGATTCAGTAAGTACTCCTTTACTGCTAATGTTTACATAGTGGTTGGACATTGTATATATCAAATGTGAAATACTAAAAATAAGGTTGCTAGAAATCAAAGAAACCATATAGATTTAAGGCTCCAGCCATCTACCCCAAAGCTCCAAGGCTCCACAATGTTCCATGAAAAAAAAATACAGAAGATACTACTACTTACAGGAAAAAAAAAAAATTACAACAAAATCATAATCAAAGCTACCTAGATTCTGGACCTGTGACCTGCATCCAAAAGCAACTCTTATTTCCAACACCAGCTGATTCTTGGAACACTTGGAACTCATTCACTGCTATCATCTGTTCCAGAAGGGAGTAAGCTTTCACTTGTTTCTGGAAGGGAGTACACAGAAGTGACCCTTCCTGCAAACCTATGGCTAATCTCTAGAGTTGTTCACAGCAGGGGTGAATCCCTGCTTTTGCTCTCTTCTGAGATTTATGTGCCTCTAGAGAAAGCAGAGATGCAGTAAGCATTTTGAATGCAGAAGAACTGATACATAGAGTAACCATGCATAGTTTTGCATTGTGTCTTAGAGATTAGTTCCCTTGACCAGAGAGCAGAAACTAACAGTTTGTGCACTTTACAGCCTGGTTAAGTTTAAAGCAACAGTTGGTCCTTGCCACGTGAGTCCCCCTTTCTGGAGTAGGAATAGGACATCGAACTGGTGGTGAAGTCAGGTCACTGCAACTGAAAACAGGAAAGTTGAGGGATTAAAACCTGAGCGAGCAAGAGGCATTCTGACTCGGTAATCCAGGAGTTGGGAACTTCAGCTGAAATAACAGCACCTTTAACGTTGCAGTTTCTATAAGCAGTTTGGATTTTGTGCTTTAATTCTATACAGTAACAATATGGCAAAGGATTTATGTTGCCCATGTGCCTGGTTTCTAACAGCTACATCAAGGCATGGTAATGTAGTGGTTACTAACAGTGGATGCAGTTTGCAAGCAACTGTTACATCCTATTTTAGGTCTGATAAGCGAATAATAAGGATGTCCAAATACATGTTTCAAGTTTTCATTTCACAAAGTTGTTAAGACAAAGGAGAACCCTGCCTGCCACTGCAGTTAGCAGTAAAGTGGCCTAAAACTGCTCAAGTGTCTGCTGCAGCCTTTTAATTCCCAACACACATATTAAAATGCCTTAATGAATTCTGAAGAATATTTATTAATAGCATTGGTATTTGTCATATTGTCATAGCATTAGGAGTCTTAATCATGGCCTAAGGCTCTGTCCGGCTGATCAGATAATGAACATGAGGACAGTCTGTAGCAATTACAGACAGCAGCGTCATACAAGGACATTGGATGGGAGGAGGCAGCAAGGAGATTAGAAAGTAACAATGAGATTATTTTTGTCAGCATAATCATTAGTTATTGCAGAATTTAAGGGCCTGTTGCAGTAAATAGGAGCTTTAAGGAAGAACCAGAGGGGAAATAATGAGGTAGCTCTTATCAGCATTTGTAAAAAGCTCCTTCTGAGTGAAAGGGCAATGTGATGGGAAGTATAAATGTCTTGGTCTAAAAAATCCAACAGAAGTTGGCCATGGAACTTGGAAATAAAGAGAAGTACTGAGGGGGACCATGGCAGGGAATAAATGACTGTTACTGCCATTTTCTGTCTTTTCTATCCATAGACAACAATCCCATTAACACATAGCGTGGATTTGCAGTGGCTGGTGGAGTGGAATGCTGCCCTAGTAAACAGCCATTATGATGTGAAAAGTCCTTCCCACGTCTGGATATTTGCACAGTCTGTTAAAGACCCGTGGGTTCTCTGCCTCTTCAGTTTTCTTAGGCAGGAGAATTTACCAAAACACTGTCCTACAGCTCTCAGCTACGCTTGGCCGTACGCTTTCACGAGGCTACAGCTGATAATGCCTCTTGTGGATCCAAAGTAAGTGGCAATCTGCATTTAACTTTCATTGTTACGGATTGTGTGATTTTAATACAAGCTTTTTTAGCCTCTTGCTTCAGTATCAGTCTGTAAGTCCTGCAAGGTGCCACCCAGACGTTGTTTTGCGTTTCATAATTGCAAGTTGCTTCACTGATTTTTCTCATGTATCTTGTCAAGGTTTAATTGGAACTGGCAGACACGTAGCATGCTTTATTCCCTTTTCAAATTTTTTGAGATACTGTGTAATTAAGACTGGGACATGATTTTAATATTTTTAATTTCTTTGGAAATTCTAGTATTCCTGTTAATGCAAAGAAAACGAGTACAGCAAGCAGTGGAGACAACTATGTTACCTTGTGGAGAAACTATCTTATTCTCTGTTTTGGAGTAGCAAAGCCCAGTATTATGAGCCCAGGACACTTGCGTGCTTCAACACCAGAGATCATGGCTACCACTCCTGATGGAACAGTGAACTATGATAATAAGGTGGTGCATCCTCTTTCAAACAAATTAATTTTGGAGAGTTTTAAACCGCATCTGCATGTGAAATCATATGAAATCAATGAAAGTATTTCAGTTAGGGGAATATTTTGAAGTTCACAAACTGCTTAAGGCACATAATTAGCAATTGAAATGTCTGTATAATCTGTTTTGACATGATATGTCAATAAATATTTGGCAAAAGCCATGACATTGTCAATTATTTTTTTCCCACATTCTGGGAACTGTGTATTCAAAATACAGCAGTTTTGGACATATGTTTTGAAGTAACTTTAGTTTGTCATTTTCTTTCCTTGTGGAGCACTCCAATTTGTAAATTTATAACATTATTAAGCAATATGAGAGATTTTTAAGTAAACATGTATACCTATTGAACACGAAGGAATGTTATATGAAACAGTTTCAAGTAGTAGCAACCTGAGATGAGCAGTAGCTCCACAAATGCAATTACTGGAATACTTTAATGAAACAATAAATTAAAGAAATTACACAATCTGAATGAAAGCAAAGAAATTTCTGAGACGTATTTATTTGTTAGACCTTATTGAGATGACTGTGATACAGATGACATCCAGTTAGACTGGTATGTTGATATCCATAACTAAAATAATTTCAGCATGTTTTTAAAATGCATACTAGTTCTTGGGCAGCAGGTTTTTTTTATTAAAATACAAAAAAAATGCATCTACTTAATACTGATAATCCTGGCAAATAAATGTCAATATTTTCTTCATGTATTTTAGGCTATTGGAACTCCATCTGTTGGAGTCTTACTAAAGCAGCTAGTGCCTTTGATGAGACTTGAAAGCATAGACATAACAGAATCACTTGTATTGGGATTTGGAAGAACAAATTCCCTTGTTTTCAGGTACTTCCCCACCTATCATATTCTCAATTACTTGCCTCTAATCCAGATGCATTATTTTTTTTGTGATTTGAATGTACTCAATTTTTTATTTGCATTTTTGACATTTGTTTTAATGTATTGAATAAAATCTTATGCTTTTCAAAGTAGACTAGTTTTTATTTACAAAGTGTTTTTATTTTAATTTAGGGAATTAGTAGAAGAACTTCACCCACTAATGAAAGAAGCCCTAGAAAGAAGGCCAGAGGTTAGTTGCAGAAAGTAAATGTAGTAGTTTGTTTAAACTGCAAATTAATTAAAAGTAGAAATTTTGTCTCTTTGAAATACAAAGATACTCTTTTGTGCTAAGTAGCAAGTTAAGTTGTGTGCAGTAATTTTAATTGTGTAAAAGAACATAACTTAATCCATTAAAACCTAGTCTAACTTAAATTTATCAGTGATACAAAATGTACAATACAGAAATACATTTTGAGGAAAAATTTCCATCCAGATATGGAACTCAGATATGTTGGAAATCCACTTTCAATATCTGGAAAAAATATCTTTTAAGACAGCTGGATTCCAAGCACATTTTGCGGCAGTGGTCACCTGATTCTCAAGCAATTACAGACTGCATTCACTACTCTGTCCTCCTCAGCGGTTTCAATAGAGTATTGTCATGGTGACCTGGTGTGCCATCCCTGTCTGCCAGCTCTCTGGTGCAGAAGCAATGCAGAGAATGGTGGCTGGGAAGAGGTTAGGTGGACGTTAATAGGTAGACAGAGGCTCTCACCTATGCCTAATATGGAAATAAAAATTAATTCACTTGGCAAGTGCTTCATTCATGTTTACTTTTATGTGGACAGTTCCTAATAATTCTGTGTCTGGCATATGTCCACTAGCATTACCACTCTGCTGTTTCACACCTCAGTTCATTTGTGTGCCTTCCATCCCTATGAAGTCATTGATTTGAAGGTCACTTGTTTTGATACTGGGCAGAAGTGGATTAATACACATTAGTGCAGCCACTTGCCTCTGCATTTCTTCCTGTGCACCACTGAAAACAACTTAAACTTGAAAGGCCTTTTCAGGAGACATACATATCCAGTCTGCCCTCAGGAAAGGAATCATGAGAATGGAGAGGTTTACAGTATGCTGTTAAGAGCAAATTTAGCACATGGAAATGTCAGTAAAGGAAAGGGAGAACAAGAACCTGTAATGTTAATTCCTGTATGGCTTCTAAAATGAAGAACTGGGCCACCTTCCTGCAAGCAGCACCACCAGTAAACCCAGGAGTGACTATATGGGTCATGTAGCTGTGGAGAACTTGTTAGGCTTCTGTGTCAGCAGGCAGGTATTCAACACATCAGGGATAATGTCCTTGAACTGGCATATACTATGACTAGAAAGAGAATTGCCAGCACAGCCAAGAACTGCAGGGGTAAACCAAAATGGATGTTACACAAGATCCACGGTGTGGGCACTGGTGCAGAGCTTGCCAGATGGCCTCAGACACTGTGGCGGGAGGCAGCTGAGCCTGTTAAATACTGTGTTACAAAAAACCAGCTTTTGCTTCTACTGGAAGCTTTAAGGTGTAAAGGGAGGAAAAGAGGGCTCAATAGGAGAAATCAAATGGCATAGTGATTTAAATAGAACCTTTGGCTAGAATGCTGCAGACTGCCAGGCCATGGTCAGAAAACCAGGGAATATACCACTTCTTTTTCCCAAGGTTCTGCCACTGGCCATTGGCAGAGCCAGAGTACTAGGTGAGATTAGCCTTTGAACTGGCTCAGTGTTGCCATTTTTATGTTCTGAAGAGGAAAATTTGAGCTTTCTGCAAGCTTTTCTTGTTCTGGCAGCAAATTTCTGAGTGCAATTGCAGCTTTTTGATCTCACATTTTTTGCTTAGTGGAGATGCAAGGTATGAAGAAACAAGTTGGTAGCCCTTCAGCAAAGAACAGGGCTTGTGTTCACATCTTTCAAGGCAGGATAGAAGACAAAGGACATCTTCCAAAAAGATAATGAAATAAACCGAACCAATTAACAGCAGTGCAGTTCTGTTCTATGGATGGAATATCTTAAGTGTATGTACATCCACTGTGATCAACACATCCAAGGTTGTACTAGATCTATCTTGAATATGGGTGATCATGTAGCTGCAGCATTGCCAAGTTCAAGAATCGCTAATCACTAAAATATTTTCCTGGGATCTGTATATCTGTTCTGCACTATACAGTGCTTCTAGCATGCAAAGTAGATGGCGTTAAGGTAGCATGAATATTTCTGCTATCAGAAGATGGCATGGTTTTGGGCACAGAAACCTTGAATATTAATCAATTTTTATCCAGTGTTTCCAAACATGTTGATATGGTACTTGGGGACATGGTTTAGTGGTGAGCATGGTAGTGTTAGGTGGATGGTTGGACTCAATGATCTCAGAGGTCTTTTCCAACCATAATGATTCTATGATTCGATTCTATGATTATTTCATTTCCACATTTTCAATAAAGACTAAGGTTGCTGTTGACAGTTTGTTTGAGACTAGTTAAAAAGACAAAAATTTGATTGTATTTAGGTCTGTGTTGATGCATAAGCACATAGTTATGATAAAATATCCAAAAGCAATCAAGTTCCTTCATGAAGAAAATGCTTGCACTGGAATTCTTAAATCTCACAGTGATATTTATGAAGTTTGTAGTTTTTAATATCTACACCTATGCATATAAAAAATTATGTTTTAAATTCCAAGAACAAGAAACGCCGAGAACGCCGGGATCTGCTAAGGTTGCAGTTACTGCGAATTTTTGAACTGCTTGCTGACGCTGGTGTCATAAGTGACAGGTAGGACTATCACTCATCCTAAAAATTGATCTTTAATAATCTTCAGTGTTTACAACACTGAGTTTATGTCATATGTTCTTTGAACAAGTGTGTAATTTATCAAATATGGAGAGACTATGCATTTCTTGAGAAAGCTGTGGTATAACTATACTGTTGCTCTATATTAATGTACAACTTTCCTTTATGCTAGTACAAATGGAGCCTTAGAAAGAGATACATTAGCCCTTGGAGCCTTGTTCTTAGAATATGTCGATCTGACTCGCATGCTTCTGGAGGCTGAAAATGATAAAGAAGTTGAGATCCTTAAGGATATGAGAGCACATTTCAGTGCAATGATTGCCAACTTGATTCAATGTGTGCCAGGTACGGTGCTAAATAATCTCAACATACAATGAAATTGGATTTAATATGTATATTGGGAAAGTAATTTTTTATTTCTCTTTTTCTTTTTTTCATTGCTTATGAACTGTTGCATATGAATGTAGAGGTTAAGTCTTTTATTTCTTGTCCCTCTCTGTCGCTGTGTTAGCATATGACATGTATTGTTTGCAGTTGCAAGAACTGGAAGTGCAAAAGGCAATGGAAATCCTGATTCTATGATGTTTCTTGCATGCTGTTTCTAAAGTCAGATGTAAATGTTTATATAACTACACATTAGTTCAGGCCTGAGGGTTCTTAGAAATAAGATGCATCATATTCACTTTATTAGATTTTTAAAAGAAGCTTAGAATCTTTGGGGTGAGTTTATATTGAAAAGGAAAACTCCCATTTTTGTAGAAATTTGAAATTCATGAATCTCTGCCACATGAATATGTATTTAATATTAACAAATCACAACTATTTCTTTTTCTGTTCACTTAGTTCACCACAGGAGATTTCTCTTCCCTCAGCAGAGCCTGAGGCATCACCTGTTCATCTTATTCAGCCAGTGGGCAGGACCTTTCAGTATTATGTTCACACCACTGGACCGTTATAGTGATAGAAATCATCAGATTACAAGATACCAGTATTGTGCATTAAAGGTATTAAAGTTTCACTGTCATGACCGGCAACAGCAATTTTCCAGGCAAAATACAAATAATTTTTGAGTTTATTTCCTTTTATTTCGCAGAAATTTGAATTGGCATATTTGATGTATACTTGTGTGTTCATATGTATACATACAGTGGTATCATAGAATATAGGAGTATGAGCCACTGAAGTTAAGTATTTTGTTCTTTGTAGACACTTTTCAAGACTAATTATTTTCAAAACTCAAACGATTTTAAAATTTTACTTAGCTGTTCATTAAGAGCTTATCAGATTCAGGGAGAGGATCTTAGGCTCTGAAATTAAATACAGTGCCAATCCAGTATTCAGTGAGCATCTCAGGACTGCCTCTTACGCTTGCCTGGAGACGTGTTCCATAAATACTTTGCACCAAAACTGGTTGCAACTCCCCCACATAAGTAAGCTGGGAAGTACATACTAGCTTATGTACTTATATGTGCTGCATCACCTGGTGTAAAACAGTTTTAATTTTTGCAAAAAGGTGTTTTGGTTCTGTAGCTTTGTTTGTGATGACTGATTAAAATGACAAAATATATCTTGAAGAGTGGGGAAACAGGACTATTGTTTTCCTTCCAAAATGCTTAAACCGTACGTGGTCTTGAATTCAGAAACATCTATAGCAATGTAATTACTGGCATCTATCAAAATCAGCTGTTAAACTTTTTCACTGTAGTTCCCCCAAAACGGAAAAACAAGTGGCACTCCTGTTAGCCTGGACCTGGGCTCAAATGATTCTGAAAGGTTCATTCATGTTACTTTTTTGTATAACTAAAGTTTCTTGTGGTTTTAGGCCATGTCAGCTGTGCTCTGCTGTGGACCTGTATTTGATAATGTTGGTCTTTCCCCTGATGGATATCTGTACAAATGGCTTGATAATATTCTGGCTTGTCAAGATTTACGTGTAAGTACTCACCAAAATGGAACAATAATGAATAATTCTAATCTCTGTACCAGAGGGGTAAAGAGTTTGTGATTGTACATGTTCTGTTTTGAGCAGGAAACAATAGCTTTATGCAAGGTTCTAATACAAAAGTGTAATTAATTGAAAGTTAAACATTTAAACAGTAAAACAATTACTATTCCTGTGAATATAATGTAGGTAAAAAATAAGCTCAAGAAATGCATTATGGCTTAGTGTTGCTTGCAGGAGAAATTTAGGCTTTTCATCTGCTGATAATGAAAGGTTAAAAATGGCATGAGCTCAAAAATATTTGTATTCCTGTTTGGAGTACTTCCACCCACCTGCTTCAAGTTTCTGTGGAATAAGAATGTAAAATCCCTTCCTGCTTGGTAACTTAGATGGTGGTGAAACAAATCTGGGTGAAAGTGAGTGGGTAGATCTTCCAAAGAATTCAAGAGGATAAATGATTCAATAGAGGAAAGAAAGATATTTTTTTCTCTTTAAAGAACATGTGATAGGTGATTCTTGCCATTGTCTCTTCCATTTCTGTGAAGATGGGTTTTGACTTTGTAACTACCCAGTCATATAGCTATATCTGTAGCTGATTGGACTGTTTCTTTGATCAAAGAGGAGTAGATTGGTGATTTACATGAAGTGGAGAGCACAGTGATCTTTCCCTTTATGGTATCTTGCACTTTAACATGCTGTTCTCCCTAAAAGTCTCATGAGAGGACAGGTGACTGCGGTTGCTAACAAAATGCAGACATCAAAACCTAAAGACTTGTGGAGCAGCTAGAAGATACATGCTGTAGAAATGGTAGTTGAACAGGGAAAAAAAAAAGTTGCCAGAGTAGAAAAAAGAAGGCATAACTTCAGAGAAAATTTTTTTGAAATTAGATAGGGTTTTGGAATGTTGGGAAGAGATGGAGCTATAAAGATATGTGTAAGTGATATGTATAGTTGAAATTCTTACAGATGTGGGAATTAAACACACTGAACACAAGAAAGGAAAAGAAAGATAATGCTTTGGCTCTTGACATGTTTTCTTTATCATCAACCAATATCACCATGTCTAGCTGCTCATTAGTATATACCACTCATAAAGTAACTGTGGACAAAAATTTGCATTTTTTTTAACTTTTCCCTTTGAAATGCAAAATTTGGATATGGTAGGAGAAATTTGTTTCCCCTAAGCTAATCACTATAATTCATGATTCATCATTGCAATGAAGGACTGTAGCTAAACTACATTGTCTGTTTTTTCCCATGCTTAAGTTTGGAAACCTCCTTTGAAAATTTATTTCACTTAGGTAGTCTGTGTACGTACACTTTGCTTTCAAAACTGAGTCACATTGCAGCTCTGCTATCCCTAAAATAAGTTTATCATTTGTTTTCTGATCTCTTTACTAATACACCATTTTCCCTTTGTTTTGCCTATGTCAATCATAAGCGTTGTAGAAAACGAACGTATCTGAGCTCACCAATCGTGGTTTGACACTATTTATATGCTTAGGTTCATCAGCTTGGCTGTGAAGTTGTAGTCCTCTTGCTGGAACTGAATCCTGATCAAATCAATCTCTTCAACTGGGCTATAGATCGATGTTATACTGGCTCATACCAGCTTGCCTCTGGATGCTTCAAAGCCATTGCAACTGTGTGTGGAAGCAGGTATTTATTAATCTGTTAATCTACACTCGCAAATGTAAAGGAAACTGAAGGTTCAGCTTGTGTTATGAAGAATTGTAAGTCACAGTCCTACATTGTACCCTCTCAAACCATTCTTGGGGACTGCATCACTTTATTTGCATGATTCTGAGAACAGAGGTGTGCTTGGCAGAATATGCTCCTACTATATGTGTATTTGAAATCTGTGGCATTTTTATGCCATTTTGCTCAGGAAGATGAAAAATAGCCACAGCGCTTAAATTTGAACATAGGTCATAATTCTAGTTTCAAAATCTGCATCAGGATTTTGTATTTACTTTAAAAAAAAGAAGAAAGTTTTAAGTGTTATTAGCTTGAAAGTCACCATGTTGCTCTTTTTCTAACTGGCTTTCGTTTGATTTGGTTACCAGTTCATTTTCTGTAGACTGAATATTGGCCTGTTTTATAAAAAGTCTGTTACAAATTAAAATGAATTAAATGAATCGACAGTTATAGGCACAGGTATTGCAGTTCTCACTGTGGCTAACTCTGCATTCCTAAGCATTAGTCATTCACCAGCTGGCCCTTTGATCGAGCAGTGTGTATTCATAAGAGCTCCCTTTCCCATATTGTGATGGTAGAACAGAGCAAAGAAAGATGACATTTCCTTTAGACCATGTTACAGAGTAAATCAGAGTGAATATAATCTGCATTCCTTAACCAACATTCACAAAAATGTACTGTTTATTCTTCTAGGAACTATCCTTTTGATATAGTGACGCTTTTAAACTTGGTGCTGTTCAAGGCATCTGACACCAACAGAGAGATTTATGAAATTTCCATGCAACTTATGCAGGCATGTATCAGCTACTTTTTTTTGTCCTCCTGTCTTCGGGTTGTTGGGTTTTTTTGGTGAACTTCTTATAAAATACTGTTCACTTGCTTTTTATTTTTGTTTTTAAATAAATAGTGAGGTTTATCTTGACTGTAGATACTTACAGAAATATTGCTATAAAAAATGAATGGAAAAATATTAGTTATAGCATCTTGAAAATATAGAGAGTATACTCTGGAGCATATAGATCATTCTCTTATACCTAAACTTGAAATGCTGACACTTCCTGAATTGATGAACTCTTACTGTCTCACTATATTATCTTTTTTATCTCTTACAGATCCTTGAATCAAAGCTTTTTGTTTATTCAAAAAAGGTGGCTGAGCAAAGACCAGGCAGCATCTTGTATGGTACACATGGTCCATTGCCACCTCTTTACAGTGTCTCACTTGCCCTTCTTTCCTATGAACTAGCAAGGATGTATCCTGAACTTACTCTTCCACTTTTTTCAGGTACCTATATCAATTTGACTTATTATCTGCTTCACATTTCTGTACAATTGGTGGACTTCTAAGACATTTCTACTGGTTCTGTTTATAAACTTAGCTTGACTTGTTTTTATTCTAATAAAACAGATTTAGGAATACACTATGTGTTTCCTAGAGATACTTATACAAAGTACAAAACAGCTATTTAAAGCCCCTGTCTGGGGACTTGTGTCATCTTGGGGTAACTTTAAAATTACAAGGGCCTGAATAAGTTAAAGTAACACTGGCAAATACTATAACAGCTTCTCCTTTTAAGCATAGTCATTCTTCTTATACCTACATTTAAACAGATGTTACTGTGAGGATAGAAGCCTTCATTTTTGTTATGGTTTGGGTTAACTTCAGGAAGATTGATTGCATGTGTCCAGTTTTACCAGTGGTTAAAATCAGTCTGATTTAGTGATCTCTACTTTCTGTTATTTGCCACATCTGCAAGTCTTACTATCATTTTAATTTTATCAGAAATACATTTTGTCAGGGTTACTGAGAAAAGTGTTAAAGAATCAGACCTGCAGGAGCACCATTCAGAATATGCCCACTCTGCAAGCATTCCTGGGAACAATGATGTTTTGTGATGGATCTGTCTGTTATAATCCATCTAATGTATAGCTCTACTTTTTAAATAACAGAATGCAGTGTCTCTAATTGTGGAAATTCTAACTGCCTCTAAAAATCCTTTTTTTTTTTTTTTTTTATTCAGTCTGTAGGGGCTGGAGGGAAGGGTAGAGGAACAATAGATCATCCCTTTCTCAGTGCCCGAGGTACCATGAGTTATAAATAACTGGTGTAGAAAAATTCTGGTGGCTCATTTACCTTAAAAAAAGCAAATGTTGTTCCTTATTACTGTTACATCTAATCATGTTGCTGTTGGCTGGGTCACTTAAAAGAACTTAGATACACAGTCCAAATCAGAGCCCCTTTCTATATACCTAGAATCATAATGAGAGAGAACAGAAGATTTTTAAAGATTTTTAAAAACCAGGCAGCAAGGAAAGAAAGGAAATGTTAACTGTACTGATTTTCAGAAGAATTCTGGTAAAGACAGCTAATGTGGTTCACCTTGGCAGGAAGCCTGTCACTGTATTTTGTATCCCAGACTTTCTAAATCCCTTTCTCTTTTACAGTGTCAGTTCTTTTTTTATAAACTATATAAAGTGCTGTGTACAAGCACTCCTGGACCAGCAGCCAACTATGA
Organism: Galbula dea; assembly: GCA_013399015.1. NCBI lineage: Eukaryota > Metazoa > Chordata > Aves > Piciformes > Galbulidae > Galbula > Galbula dea. The sequence goes on from VWZX01007817.1 coordinate 64,517, forward strand.
ATTTTATAGGCCTCCCCACAGGAAATAAGACTCCTAGTATATGCAAGGTGTTTTGTAAGCTCAGTATACTAAGTGCCTTAAGATTTAAATTATAGCTGAGAAACGTGGAGGCTAATGGGGCACTTGTAATTCTGGAGAACACTACTGTATGTTTACTGTAATTCTCCAAAAGCTCTTGAAGTGCTAGAATAACCACCAGTAACTGAATTATCCTTTTTCCTCTTTATTGCCATCTGTTTCACTTGATACATAATATGGCACACTAACAAGGAGTGACTTTCTGTTTCTAAGCCCAGACTATGTTAGTTGTTTTAGACAGAAGAGCTGACTAATTGCTTGCTATTATTGAACATTAAATTGACATTTTTCTTGAGGAACTGCAAGTACATGCTTTTGCATGCTTGTGGTTTGCAAGGTAAAAACCATCAAGTGGTCTGACACATGTCATAAATCTCATTTAAATGGTGTATTTAAGGTTTCCTTCATAAACTAACATGTCCTTTACAACTTTTAATGTTTTAGAGGTAAGCCAGAGATTTCCAACAACACATCCAAATGGAAGACAGATCATGCTTACCTATCTGCTGCCATGGCTTCATAATATTGAACTGGTAGACAACAGACTGCTCCTCCCTGGTTCAAGCCCTACCACTCCAGAAGATGAACTGAAAGATAAGGATGGGGAAACAGCAGTCACAAGTGGACTAAAAGGCAATGGCTGGGGCTCTCCTGAGGCCACCTCATTGGTTCTTAATAATCTCATGTATATGACAGCCAAGGTAAAAATGCAAAACAAACAAAAAAACAAGCTGTAAAACAATTTCTGAAATACTCAAACTTGAGTTTATTAAGCAAAGGGTAATTAGGTTTCTGATACCAGAAATTTTGCACTGGAACAGTCTGTACTAAATCAGATACAACCTTGCTTTTGAGGAAGTTCCTTCAGTTTTCCTTTTAAGGACAATGCTAAAAAAACCTGCTCTCTTTCAAAACATGAACAAAGAAAAATGGTTTACCCTTTTTCAAGAAAAATAGTAGAGCATTAAAGATTAGTTCTAGAGGAACTAAGTTCAGTTACCTCCTGTATTACCTCCCAGGTTAATGTCTAAGGCAGCAGAGGAAAGTTTATTTGGGAGTGGGAATGAGCACCTGCAATATTCTTTGAGAGAGAAAAGCAAAAATTGAGTATAAATTTCTAAGGTGCTAGTTGAAGCATTATTTTGTAAAAGGGAGGATATTTTACATCCCAGGTTCTGATAAAGGACCAGGGATTCTTTTTTCCAATTACTTTTTCATGTAAAATGCCTAAGCAGCTGGTGGGAAGGAGGTACTGGGAATCTCTTTCTTCATTCTCTTGGGTGAGTTGCAGGCTGCTATGCTAATGTGCTGTGCCTGCTCTGGCACTATTTATGCTGGATTCAGTGTATGGAAACCGCTAAATAAAGAGGATGAAACCAAATAAACTACTTTATTTAGTGATCGCCTTTTGAATTTTCATTCCAGAAAGACTTCTATTTTGTGATTGAAGTCCTTCTGTGGATCTGAACCTAAATACTTTCAAATAGAACTTATGCTCAAAAGACTGTCAGGTAGCTTTTGAAAGTACTGGTTTATCACACTTTACAGCATTTTACTCTTGGGTTTGCATGAGAAAATGCTCTAAAAGACCATGCCTTAGTTTGGAGGTCTGCATATTTCAAGAAATGTATGCCTCTGATCTTTTGCAGTATGGAGATGAAATTCCTGGACCAGAGATGGAAAATGTCTGGAATGCTTTGGCCAACAATGAGAAATGGAGTAACAACCTTAGAATAACACTGCAGTTTCTCATTAGTTTGTGTGGTGTTAGCAGTGATACCATCCTTTTACCTTATGTGAGTGTTTCCATTTTATTTACTAAATAGTTTTTTATGAAGAAAACAGCTATCTCCTGCAGAAAACTAATTTCTGTTTCAAAAAACCCAAGAAGTACAAGTATATTCCCTTGTACACTGTGCAAAATTAAATCATGGGAACAAATGAGCCAAGAAACCAAAATTTAAGAAAGGAATCGAGTAGTGGGAATCAGTCTGTACCAGTGGAGCACACCTCATTTCAAGCAGGAGATGAGCTCCTCTCAAGTAAAGAGCAACTTTGAATGTCTATGTAAGGGGCCCAGTAACAGGGACAGGCCATAAATTGCAAGAGTGAATGAGAATTAATGTCAGAATTGCATAAAAATGCACAATTCTTATATAGATATACATTTCATTGAAAAGACAGGATGTCTGTTCATAGGTTGAATTAACTTGCATGAAAAATGAAGAGAAGTACAAATACTAAATGTCTATCATTTTTCTCAATTCATAGCCACCTATGAATTATCAATTAGTTTACAAAGCCATGAGTGAAGTTTTGAAAGTCTTTTAAACAACAGATGTTCTATCACGAATGAGACGGAACGCGCTTTGATCTGATCTGTTTGTTTGTTGTAAAGATGTAGGTATTGCTTCAGAAAAGCATGTAGTTTGAAGAAAGTGCTACAGTATCTTCTTTAGCAGACTAGGACTTTCTGTGGGACATCTTAAGAGACACAAGACAGCTAACCTTTATAAGCTCCTTACCATATCAACTTTTGCCTTTGCATGGCTGTCATTAATTATATAACTGTTCCTGCAATGTGCAAGTCAAACTGTGCAGGATATTGTTATTATTCAAGTTAAAATAAAATCAGGGCTGTCTGAGAAAACCAAGATAGTCCCATTCCCATGTTCCTTATTGCTCAGTTGCTCAGTGAAACAGAATCTAAATTTAGTAAATTTTCCAGCACAATTACAATATGCTGTTTTATTAGTCTCTTTCTGTTGATTTCCCCAAAATAATTTGAAATCACTATTAAAGTTATTAAACTTATCTAAAAAGCCTCAAAAACATACTTCATTTACAGTTGCTGAAATAATACTTCACTTAAAGTTTCTAAGATAACTGCTATGCATAACAAAAAAAATACAGATAATGGTAAAAATATTCCAGATGTTGTTGTTGAACCATAGACATCCTGTTTGGTTCATTTTATTTGTAGGGTTTGCTGTTCTATATTCTTAAATTGGTGCATTTACATGCAAAGTCAGTGTTGCCTAGCTGATCAAAAGAGGAAAGACTTGAAAGCAGAGTCGCTGTAAGAACAAAGGCAAGGTTTATATGAGTAGACAACAAAGGGGTTGGTCGCAAATATCTTGAGGGTAATGAAGATCTTTCCATAAGTTGTGACAGGCTCTGCATTCAGTGCTGAGTATGCTTTAAGCAGGAGGTTAGATGAGAGACCTCCAGGTTGTTTTCAACCTGACTGGTCCTAAAGTCTCCTGATGGAGAAGCTATGTTGGCAGAAAACAACTGGGAATCACAGAGATAAGAGACAAAATGAAGGCTGTTGTATTCCTGGCAGCTTACAAAAGAATAGGGGCAGTTTTCTAAGAGGAAGGAGTAGTCCTGCATCAAGTATATGTCTCACTACTAAATCTGTAGCCTCATTGGAAATGCCTGACAACTCCGTTGTCTCTTGCCCAGGAGCCCCTCACATACCTCATCCCCCCACCTAGGTACTTGCCAACCCAGAGCTTTAAACATATCCTTTTTCCAAAACTGTTGCCATCCCACAGCTCTTATCAGCCTAACTCAAACCTCCTTCCTACCTGTAACACTTCTTTCTTCAAACTGTTTCCAAACCCCCTTGCCTCAAAGCCTTGGCTGTTACAGTCCTATTCTCCTCCAGGACAATACAGACCTCTTAATCCACAAAGAGCACTCTTGTTTTGGTATCTCCAGCTTCACCAACCCAGCATCTCCTATTTTGCCTGTGGATCTTTTCTTGCTCTCTCCTAGGCTTCCAGTAGCTGTTGACAGGACAATCAGGTCTTCATTAGTGGCAGCAGCTGACAAGGTTCCTGTGTTTTCTTTCACTCTTAGTCTTTGGTTTGTGATGTTGAGTTAAAAGTGTGATTCTTGGATTTTGCAAAATCTGAAAAGGTTTTCAGCTCCTGTAGGAAGCCTCACTGTGCTTATGAGTCACAGCTTTTGTCTGGAGTAGGAAAATACACTGCTGGCTTTTTTATTAATACCCTGGAGTTAACAGATGAGAAATCATGCCTTACTCTGCTAACTGCACAAGCCTACTGATACCATAAACATGTATCTTCTTTTATCATGTAGATCACACATATACATGAGCAAATAAAGGTAATTTAAACAGCTTATCAGCACTTTTCCAGCTCACCTGGGCTCAAAAGACATAAGGTTGCAAGATTGTCAGTTTACCCATCTCGTTTTGGAGCCCTCTGTGCCCCAAGGGAGTCAACAGATGCTTCCTGCCTTCAGCCATCTGTTCTGCCTGTGTGGGTCCAAGTCAAAAGCATGCCTGACTTACTTTTCTTTCATTCTTTCAATCAGCTAAATTCATTGCTTTGTCTCTTACGTTTCCTTTAAGCGTTTTTCCCAGTGCAAATTGCTGAGCTGTCCTTTCTTTCACATACATACTGAAAGATTTCTTAGAATGTTTACAGTTCAGAAACCTCTTCAGCAAGGACTTAGTGTAGGGAATGTGACTCCTTCCGGGGTGAAAGCTGGAAGTGACACTGTGAGCCCAACTAGAAATGAGCCTCAAAAAGGAGATGGATTTATATCTGCAAAGGTCCTGGAGAATTTTTGGCACAGTAGGGTTAAAGAGACTTTGAATATGTTCATTTTCTCTACTTTAAACAAAAGAAAACAAGAGTTAAAAAGAGGGAAAGAGAAGGAGTCAGGAAGTTACTGTAATGGAAGTATTTAAGAGTGCAAGAACAGCAGTACTTGGTGAGGCCAACAGGCAGTTCAGTCTGGTGTATTAGCTCCACTATGCTCAGGGATGTCTTTTAAAAACAAGAAGGCGAGCACAGAGGGTTGTTTCCCCATATGGTCTCCCAGCTCCAACAGTTTATGAATCAAATGTTTTTTGAGCCAGAAAGTGTCTCTGGTTCTAATAGTCATTAGGGACTTTTTTCCTCAAGACTTCAGTCTAATTTGATCTCAGTATCTCAACCCTCCTCATTGCTGCAGTGCATACAATAAAGTTTGAGGTCTTGTTAAAAGATTTGTAGAAATTTCCAGAATTTCTGTAAATGATACTCTCAGATTTTTCAATCAGCATGCATGAAGTCTGTATACATAATTGCTCTGCCTTTCTTCTCTGTGGAATTACTTCAATTACAGATAGATGTACTCAGAGCTTGGCTTATTTTTTTGTGGCTACAGATACCTCTTTCACATCAACTGTATCTGGAAATACAAGCATGAAGCCTTGGGTGTATTTGGCTTTCTAGATGAGAAGTTTGCTCCATTCAAGACAGTGAGATTCATCTTTGGTGGAAATCACATACTCAAACTATGAATCACTAACTGTCATTCAGAGTTAATGCTGATGATACCCTTAAATGCTAGGTACAAAATAAGATGGGGATTATATATGTATATGTTATAAAGTTATATGCCTAAACAGCTCGTTCATGGATGGCAAGGAAAAACTTGGGAGTAATTAGATCACAGGTTCACTCTGCTGGGGAAGTTATCTCGATATCAAAGTGAGCAGTTTTACTTCTGTATCAACAAGATGGATGCAGTTGTGTGGTTGCAGTGTCTGTCCAGGAGTAACAATTGCATTCTAGATCTTGTCAGTACTGCAGTGTAACATGTATTGATTTGTTTGGAATTTCACTTTGGATACAGTTTAATAGCTGTTATCTTCTTCTGTAGATAAAAAAAGTTGCTATATATCTGTGTCGGAACAACACTATCCAGACAATGGAAGAGCTGCTTTTTGAGCTGCAGCAGACTGACCCAGTGAACCCAATAGTCCAGCACTGTGATAATCCTCCATTTTACCGTTTTGCTGCCAGTAACAAAGCCTCAGCTGCAGCTTCTGGTATGACCTAAATATACTTTTCAGTTATGCTCTTCTGCTCTTTTGAGTCTTCATCTCTTTGAGAAAACAATCTCTTACTTTTGCACCCGTTCAGAACAGTGTATATATAAAGTGCAAGTTTCAGGGCCTTGTTCCACATCTGAATTTACAGTTCCTTTTGATTGTTGATGTTGTATATGCTTTGTAAATAGATGTTTAATTCTCTCAATTCTTAATATGATATTACCAATATCTGGTGAGGTTCAGAACTCATGTCATGTGGTTCTGCTGCTACTTTCTCAGGACAAGAAGCCACCATCAATGCTGTGATCACAGCAGATACACCAAAGCAGCAGTTTTCTGAAAACTGAGAGCCTTATACGTGACCATTCTGATTTCAGAGACCTAATGCTATTGCCAAGCTGCAGCAGCCAGAGATACTTGAGACACTAACCCCAAATTTAACTTTGTCAGTGTTTTGCCAAATTCTTGAAAAATAGGTTATGTCACCTGACAGTGAGCTTAGTTTAACGTGGAAGAGCGTCATTATGTTAATCTACCCCTCAAAGCATATAAACTTTACACCCTTCAGCCATGCAAACAGGCCCTGATATGTAGAGGTAACAGTGTTCATTTGTATGCACAAGTACTTTCAGGATGATCACTTTGACTGTGGCTACTAAAAAAAATTAAGCTATGGGCTTTTATTGCTTTGCAAATACTGTCTGCTGCATGTAAGTGTTCTTATTGAATTCTCACATACAGGAACCACCTCTAGCAGTAACACTGTTGTAGCTGGCCAAGATAGCTTTCCTGATGTAGAGGAGAACAGAATGGTGAAAGAGACCGATGAGAGGTTTGTGGGTCTTTTGGTTTTTTTCTCCCAAGTGTCTGCGTTTTTCTAGGCTAAGGGTCAGATGCTGGGCAAAGTTCTGCATTGTTTTGTAGGGAACTCTGATGCTCAGGCTGATTCTAAGTGGCATTATCCCAGCAAGACCATTTTGAAATGAATGTATGGTTTGTTTTTTTTCAAAGCTATTCACATGATTCTTGTTCCTGACTGTTGTTTAATAATACATGGCAGAGGAACGTCTCTTAAACCAACACCAAATGAACTGTGCTAAGTAGATAGTGAGTTTTTAGGAATTATCCACAAAGGAGAAAGAAAATCAAATAAGTGTACCAAATGTGTACCACTAAAATCTTTATGAAAGATCAGGTTTGATCAAACCTTTTGATTTCGGTGGACAGTAAAATTTAGTATGCAGATTTTTTTCCACGATTGCAAGGACACCTAATTTGTCTGGATAAAATGACTTACAGAGGAAAACTATGTAAAACGTTTTGCCTAGAAATGACATCTTCAATTTAGTCTTTTGCTACTTTTGGTACATACTGACAAATGATTAATTAATAAAAGCAAAGCAATAAAAATAGATGCAAAAAAAAATGGTTTGATTACACTGACAGCACAAAGAGGTGGAGGAAGTCAAAGGAGGTCACCAGTAAAAGTAAGCTTATTGTAGTTTAGAGGACAGCTGTGAAGAGTTTATTTGGGCTTTCATATCCCTTAACTCCTCTGCTGAGTCTTCTTTGGCAGTTACTGGGTTTTTCCTGTTGAGGGAATCACTTTGTTGATGGGTGATCTGTGACAGTTTTTGTTGCTTCATACCTTGGCTTCAGCCTTTTCAGTCAGTTGCTGCTTTAGCAGGTTGCCAGGATTTTACCTATGAACGTGGGCTGTGACAAAATACTAGCTGTCAGTAGTTCATATCTCAGTTCAGCCTTAGCACAGTTTCTCACTTCAAGAAATTCACAAGTTTGCAGCACAAAAATTTTCCCTCTGCTCAATTTTAAAAGCTTGTGACACAGGAGCACACTGTTAGAACTCTTCAGAAACTCGCTGCAAAAATCTTTTGTGGAAACAAACAGCGTTGCATTCACAATCCTGTCTACTCCTGTACAAAAGTGCATTCTTAAAGAAATGCCTTTTTTGTACAGAAAGCATATAGTCCAGAGGTTTCATCTCAGGCTGTGTTTATAATGGAGACTTTTTTTGTATTTGAAGGTTGAGTAATGTAATCAGAGCACATACCCGACTAGAATCAAGATACAGCAATAGCTCTGGAGGATCTTACGATGATGACAAAAGTAAGTTCTGTTACTCAATTTGATGAAATTTCAGGTGTTTGGTGGGAGTGGAAAACATTCTTGTGACTGGTGGAGGTGCTCTTTTTAAGTTCTGCATAAACAGTAATGTAGCATCACTATACAGGGAGCGTCCTTATTTTACCTTCATACCTCATGTCATTAGTTTCCTTTGTTTAACGTGGGCTTAGTCAAACCTACTTAAAGGCCAGAGAACTTCACAGAAGGCAACAGAAGAGAATCCTCCAGAGTGTAACTCCTTGAACCTTTCACACATGGCAAGGGGCAAGACTTCCCAGAGCACTGCAGCGAGGGTTTGGAATTGTTCCTTTTGCCTGTGTTCCCGACAAAAAAAATACTGTTATGTAAGCACGAAGAAGAGATTCAGTGGGTTCTGAAAACAAGGTCTTACCTGCTCCTTAGCTTTTATCTGCTGTTTGCAACCAGTTTCTGGCTGTATTGTGCAAACCTTTGTTAGAAGGGAGAAGGAGATAGGGCTCCTGAGCACACTTGCTTTTTGTGTTTCTACTAAATGGACTATAAATGAACACTTAATGCTCAGCAGAGATGCCAAAGAAAACCAAGATTTTTCTGTCAACTGTTGAATGACAGTGTAAATTTTAGGAGTTGGATGTTTAGGAGTTGGACTTCATGTCTGGAGATAAATGTAAGGAAACCAATCTACAGGTTTCAGTTAGGCCATAAGCAAATTTTTAAAAGCCAAGACCTTTATATTGATTTTCATCTCTGGCTTAATAACAATGTAGAGGCTATAGCATCTTGTCTTCATGCTACAGGCACCATTTTGGGACACTATTTTCACATAAAAAGTAAGGATTTTATATATTGTTTAAGGCAAGTAATTTTTTGGCAATACACTTCTGCAAAATACAGAAATGGTCAAATATAATACACTAGGACAATTTAGTGTGTATCAAAAACTGCTCTTCATACTTATGAAGTATACTGTTTAGAAAAGATTGTGTATATACTGCAGTATTTAAATACACAAAAGGTGTTAAACTCAGTGGTTTTCAGTACAGTTCTCTTGTTTTTCTTATGGCTTTCTAATGCTGCAGCTATTAAAAATTCTTCAGCAGATGTCAGTTGGAGCACCAGTGCTAATCTGATCTGCCTCAACAACCTTTCAAAACAGAACATTCTTCACAAGTAACTGGTTTTAACAAGAGCTTAGAGTAATAAAAGGTTAAAAAATGCTGACATTGTATTTGCTCTTTTGGAATGTCTCCTCAAACCAATGCCCAAATGTTTTTTCCTGCCTTTACCTACAAGCTTTAGAGTACTGTGAATATTTATGCAAGGTTTGCTTCTCAAAGGGATTCCTTCTGCAAATATATGGACACCTAGATGTAAAATAAAATGCATTTTACTTAGCTACCGACATTTATATAGAACTCTAAAAAGAAAGAGTAATTCTTACACTGTTTGTCATTCTGCAAGATAAATAATGCAGCCTGCATTAAGAAGGTGTAACTTACTCCCTCTGGCAGGCAGACTAGACTGAAGAGGAGTTGGTGGTATGGCTCCTCTTTTCTCTCCAGTCTACTTGAGCGTACGTGCATGCAAGTCTGTTGCTTGGTGCTTTGTGATCTGGATCCAAATCTACTAAGTGACAGCAGGGATTCAGCTGCCTGTCCTGCCACTCAGTACTGTCTGCCTGGAATCTGTTTTGATTTCCAGCAGTAAGAAAGACAGATTAAAAAAGCATCCCTTGTTATTGAACATAGGAATTTGAAAACCTTATGTCTTCTTATCACATTATACCAGACAGCTGAGCTGATATGTTAGTATAAACTCCTTTTCATTATTTCTCCAAAATGGGTAACCAGACTTGGTTTTTATACACTCTGTTTTATTGCTTTTCCATGCAGATGATCCTGTTTCTCCATATACAAGCTGGTTATTGAATATTGTTGAAACCAAACAACCACATCCCCTGCCCATGCCTTACAACGGAGGATGTTGGGCACCACTTGTGGACTACCTCCCAGAAACCATCACACCCCGAGGACCCCTTCATAGGTGAGTGTAGTTTCTCATTTTGACATTTCACACAGTGAGATGTTTCCTCTTACTGGTTGCTTCCTTTTACTAGTTAACCAATACCAATCCAGCTGTTCTGCCACCCAGAACATCTGAAAATCATACCTTCAATTTCTGCTGATTTCCAGTGCTAAAAGCAACATGCAGTGACAGCTTGCAGGTCTACCAGATTTCTACCAGAAAGCCTGTTTACAATGTAGGACACCACTTTCTGATAACAACTAGACTGAAGAAACAAGTAAAACAGAAAAGGAAAACCTCTCTTTCCCATGCCTCTGTGGGTGTTATTCATAACACGTTCTTCTCCTTAATCTTTTATTCTAACTAGGCTATGCTTATTCTGAAATGCTTCTTTTACATAATTTGTATTGACAGTTAGTATTCTTTTCAATAATGGATACTTACCTGCTTAATGTTGTAGCTAAGATGCTTCAGCATTAATCATATTAAGAAGAAATGCTACAAATTTGAAAATGTAGAGATTTTTATTTCTTCAGAAATAGCCGTCATATATTTTCTTATCTCCAAGAGATCTCAAACTGCTACTGTGATTTAATTTCCAGGTGCAACATTGCTGTCATCTTCATGACTGAGATGGTAGTGGATCACAGTGTGAGAGAAGATTGGGCTCTTCACCTCCCTTTATTGCTACATGCTCTCTTTCTAGGTAAGACTAACAGAACAAGAAGTAAAGTATAAATGTACCCCTGTCCTTTTAGTTTAGTTTTGCTGAAGCTGTAGATTTGTGTTTCTTACATGTTTTTAATTATGATTTCCTAAAAAAAAACCCCACAAAAATCCAAACCAAACAAACAAAAAACCCAAAACCTGAGGTAATCACAGCCTGTGAATTAGTTTTTGAATACTTTGTCCATTTTTGCCCAAATTTAAAGAGGTGGGTAGAAATTTGACAATAACTGACATTCTGAATATCTCTAAAGAACCCATATTGGTGTCCCTGTCCCCCACAAAATAAACAGGGGAAACCTAGCTTTTGTAAGGGCTCAAATGGTTTGTGTGTTAGTACTTTGGTTTCAACAAACTTCTAATGCAACATGAGAATAACAGCCAGGACTGTGTCAGGTGGGACTTCCAGAGCCAGTTTCAATATGAGATTTCACATACCTTTTTCACTTAAAAAAATTCTAGTAACTGTGTCTGGAAATACTACAAAAATGGAAATCCTACACCCTTTGTTTGTTTGCACTGTTGCCATGAACTGTCTTGGAAGTTTTGGTATTTCTGGAATGTGAACTTGTTTATTATTACTTCATATTCAGTGATTGCTGTAACCTTCTCTTTTAGGTCTTGACCATTACCGCCCTGAGGTCTTTGAACACAGTAAAAAGTTACTGCTTCACCTTTTGATTGCATTATCTTGCAACAGCAACTATCAAGCCATTGCATCAGTGCTTCTGCAGACTAGAGAGATGAATGAGACCAAGACTCTAACAGTACAACCAGCATACTTACCTGAATATCTTTATACAGGTAATAAAGCAAAAGAATGAAAGAATATTGCATTATACCGTGAGGTTTTGAAAGTAGGATGTCAAGGTTACTTTCATAAAATATAACAATTTTGATAAATTAGAGTAGTAAAGTGGCAAATATGAACAGTTCCCATTAATATTAATTCCATGTGAACTACCCTAGAGGTGTGCCAATTTATTATTAGATAACTTTTCCTGATAGTGATAGTGATAAAGAATTCTGATGCAAGGCAAAATATATAATGTAGAATTTTAAACATTAATACTGCTAATAACTTTCTAACTTCTCCCTCAGGGAGAGAGGATTAGTTTAAATGAGGGCTATCCTCAACCTTCAAAAAGAAGTCAATGAATAATTCCAGCACAGGAAGAGCAGCAAGAATGTGCAGCTCTGCTTTTCCATTATTAAGTTAAATTTCACATGACATACCACCCTCCTTTCTATCACAGATGCACTTCTTTCTGTCATGAAACCTGTTTCAGTGTTAGGAGGCCTACTTTCAGACCTCTGCTGGTATGGGGTTTTCTGTTAACTTTTAGCAAATTACCTGTTTTTAAGGGTTAGTTTGGAACAGTTTGTAGAAAACTACTAGCCAGATTTACTGTTGTCATGTAATGTTACTAAAAGCAAGTGTACTGTTGAGATTTGAAGGAATCACAGAACTGATATAGAGTTATGGAGGTAGGATTGGTTGTCTGGGAGAGGATGAGGAACTTTACCATACAGTGAGAAATGGAAAGATTGTCAAATTAGTGGCATATCTGTAGGCTTGCTTCTTCTGCTCCCAGTCTTCTCGCAAGGCCAGTTTTGTGCTGTGAATACAGCTTAAGGTGACTGGCAGTCTAACCTTAGGGAAACACGGATTAGTTTCTAATTTCATCTCTGAAGTTTTGTGGCAAGCTTTTGATCTATCAGAACTCACTCAATTGTTTAATCTTAATGCTGAAAATATTTAGTATGAGTAGTCCAGTATTTACATTTACTGAAGGTGTTGAACAGAAGCCTTAAACATTTGTGACTTGATTTCCATTGTATTTGTAAGATTAGCACAACGTCATTGCCCTAAAATTCCATCCTGCAGAGGTTTTTTCCTCAACAGACTAGCCCAGAGAATTGAGCTCAATTTTGCATGCACTTAGCCAACTTCGGGATTTACTTTACAAAATGTCATACTTCTGAAGGTAAAATACCCTTGAAACATTAGTTTTTCAATTACTGTAGCCCTAGTGCAGTTAAAAAAAACTTCCTGAAGTTGGTAATTTTCAGTTTATATTTTAGAAACACAGTAACATTTCCCCTCCCATTGGCGTTTAAGGGTGGTTCTACTCTGCAGGCTTTCCCTATGTTTCCCAGTAGGAAGTTTCTGCTGCTGACTCTGAAGAGAGCTGCTTGGCAGACATTTCCATCTGGAATGCTGGCCCAACATTCCATCTTTCTCTCCTCCCTTTTGGCTGACAGGTGGCTTTGACTTTCTGCGGGAATACCAGTCCTCTCCGGTACCAGACTCCGGCTTGAGCTCCAGCTCTACCTCCTCCAGTATCAGTCTGGGAGGCAGCAGTGGAAATCTCCCCCAGATTACACAAGAGGTTGAGGACATGGACACTGCTGCTGAAACAGATGAGAAAGCAAACAAATTAATTGAGTTTCTGACAACCAGGTAATGGAGATAAGCAGAGGCATACTTGTATGTCTTCTCTACAATTATTTGTAGTAAGTTAAAAGACTCAAAGGAAAATGTCTGAGCTTATATAGTAATTACAGACTCATATTCCTCTTTTATTGATACTTGCAGAAGTAGGTAGGCACTTAAAAGCACTACAGTGTCAGGAACAGGAGAAAAAAATCTTGCCTGACAGGAATAAAACATTTAATTTACTGATAGTAATATGGTCACCAATGAACTAATGGAAGAGTACAAGTTTATTATTATAAAATTAGATAGGAAGTGTACAGGGCATAGTAAAAAGCCATGGTGAAACTAATATTAACTACCTACTATGGCCAGCAGATCCTAGGTACAATGTTAAATTACAGAGATTTCTTTATGCTGTTCTCTACATGGTACTAACCTATATTTTAAAAGAGAGGTTTTGTAAAATACACCATAGGAATAGTTAGTTACTTGTATTTTACCCATAAATTTCTGTTGAGTTGTGATGATTCTATGATGTTGTGGTGATTCTGTATTTTTCAGGCAATGGCCCTGGAAATATCTAATTGCCTTTACAGTTTACATATTTTAACTGACTACATTTATTTCTAATAAGTCAAATGAAATTTTGTGCTTTGTTGTGTATTTCTTTAAGAGCATTTGGTCCTCTTTGGTGCCATGAAGATATCACACCCAAAAATCAAAACACCAAGAGTGCTGAACAGCTTACTAATTTTCTGCGTCATGTTGTATCTGTATTTAAAGATTCCAAGTCAGGTAGTATTTTTTTTTCTTTCATAACTAAAATAATATTCCCTCAAGGTCACACTGAATGTTTATCCCATGACTTAGTAGATCTGCTTATGCAGAAGCATGACATATCGTATGTCTTAACAAGGATGTGTGACAAATGAAAGAATTGCTTTTAAAGAATTGTGTTACATTGGACTGTGGCTGAATATTAAATTGAGTGTTTCTTCAAAGCTGTTAGTAGAAAACCTTTTGATTGATTCTACCAAAGAAAAGCTCCCCTGTGTCCTGCTGGTAAAATATAACATGGTTACTAAGTAAATTTGCCTTGTTAAGTTTCTTTTGGCAATAAAAGTTCAGTTATAATTTGTTGTGGATTTAGGGCTTAGGAAATGTACTGATTTTATTTTGAAAACCAACACAGTCACTAATTAAATATCTTCCAAGATCAAAGCAGAATGGATGTGGCATCAGTATTTATATTCAAGATCTTCTCCAAAGCCTTCTGAAGCTAACAAAAGGACTTCTGATTCAGCTTGGCCTTAGGTTTGGGAGAGTTCAGAAGCTAATGTGTTGCTGCTAGTAAGAATAGTGGATGGCTTAAAAGTTTGTCCAGGAAGTGTAAAAAAAATTTAAATCAGTTGAAGAATTTCAGATTTTTGCTGAAAAACTTTTGCAGACTCAGAATTTTGGGTTTGCAGTTTATTTTCTTAGAGTGTGTGTGAAATAATTATAAACAGTGGGAAATTCTTACAGGCATTTCTGCATTTCCATTTCTCAAAGAGTTTGCAGGATATGCTAGAGTGCATATCTCCCCACAGAGTTGGTTCAGTCTATGACCTACAGTGAAGTCTGTCATTAAAAAAAATAATGGACATACTATTCTTCTGCTTAGGTTTTCATTTGGAGCAGCACCTGAGTGAAGTTTCTTTACAAACAGCTCTTTCAAGCTCTTCAAGACATTATGCAGGTCGCTCTTTCCAGATATTCAGAGCCCTAAAGCAGCCTCTTTCTGCACATGCTTTGTCTGACCTCCTATCAAGATTGGTAGAAGTTATTGGAGAGCATGGAGATGAGATACAGGTATGCATGTGTAAATAATGCTCTTAGTACTGTTGATTTAATGTGTACTTAATTTAAAATTACCATTTTGACAAAGTGTTCCAGAGTCAAGTGATGCAAAGTAGAACATGGTCTTAGAAAAGGTTTTCTCTGAGCTTACTGAATCCATATGTTCCTTATCAAAGCCTTTGTCAGACTTACAATCTTATATAGCCCTGAAGAGAAAAACTAAAAAACATGTAATAAATGTCACTCAAAATGAAATCTTCATGGTGACTGTTTTTTCCCTTTTCACATCATTAATTCCACACCTTCCATAACAATACAAAACTCACACTGACCTAATTTGGTCCAGTCCTTTTGCAGTGAATGATGGTGTTCACTTGGTTTGGCTAAACAGACTGAAATTTTTAAATCAGAGACTATTTATTGCAAGATTCAAGACTTAAAATAGAGAACTTCTAGCCCTTCATAAGAAATAGACTGACATTACCTCCATATTTTACTTAGGTAATGAAACTGCCACAAGATGACAGTAATATTCTGTCACAACTGCTTGTGCAGAATTTATAGCAGTGACCTCCAAGCCAGAGGTTCTGTATGCCATTACCAATCCCCTGATGAGATATGTGCCCTTCTTGCACTTCTTCATAGATCATTCAGAGGCAGAAAATAAAACACATTTGTAGTGACATTTTAATGTACAGGGCAGTGGCATTGATATGTGTGTTGTTCTTCGTTCAGGAGAAATGATAGGTTTTCAGTAGGTGCCTAATCCTTTTATGAACTGAAGTTTTTAAATGTTCACTATTTTGAAAGTCTTTTGAAATGGTTAACCTTGTGCATTGATAGGGGTATGTCATGGAGGCACTACTTACTTTGGAAGCTGCTGTGGATAATCTGTCTGACTGTTTGAAGAACAGTGATCTTTTGACAGTGTTATCACGGTAAGAGCCTGTTCTCCTAACTACAGGGTTTTTTTCCAGTGTCTTATGGTATTAAGTGTGCAGTTCTGCAGTCTCACAGCATACAATAATTTTGATAAGACTCAGCTCATTTGTAACCTTCAGAGAACTAGACTAAGAGCATACCTCAGCAAAATTTTGCAATAGCTGAAATAATGGTAATACAACTAACAGAACTTTACCATGCATTGTAAATTCTTCCTTGCTGCTACTTGGCTGAAACTCACTTCAACATCCTTTATTTTTTTTTTTCTTTTTTGCATCTTTGTACCATGTACTTGAAAATATATCTTAGAAGAAACATTTTTTCTAACATTGGTTTCATAGAGCCTGTCATTCTCAGATGAGGTGTTCCCCAAGAAGAAAACGATCGTCGTTTGTTCTCCAGAATAAAACTAGAGAGAGTTTTGTTCCATGTGTACGCAACCCATGGATTTTGCCAGACATGCAGACCATCTTGGTCAAACCCTTGACCTTAAAGCAGACCTTTGTACCTGCAGGGAAATTGCAGGCCTCTTCTGTAACGCACCTGTAGACAGTACTGGGGGAGATTAACGTCTGACTCCTAACCGCAACAAGAGAAGAGGGAAGATTTTTGACAAATGTCCATGACTTACCATGCTGTACATGCAGAACAAAAATGCAAGGGCTGTCATTTCTGAAGCTAGTAGGCAGAGTGCTGTGCGTTGTACTGCAGTGGCAGAACACAAGTATTGCCTTGTGACAGAAGGGAGGTGGGGAAATACAGCTTCTCTTTTCTCGGAAAGCAGTGGGGTGCAATATTATTTACTCTAAACCCATTGATTCATTCAAATATTGTAGACAGTAGGGACTCACAGTATATGAAGTAGGAATGAGACCAGAGTCAGGAATTAGCTGTTCTCCAGAATAAACTTTCCTTGTGTGTGTCAACACTGCATGTTCATCTGTAGGGATAATTGATAGGGATTTCCTGAATCATCACCTGATAGTCCATGGAGAGGCACCAGCCACTGAAATTGAAACACCTCTGCTTTCTGTAAACCATCTTGAAGAGATCTTGGGATACAGGCAAGGGAGGATGTAATGTCAACAAGATTTCTGAAGGACCTGTACTGGCAAGAACCTAGGTGGCTTATTTGAGGTCCTGCTTAAGACACGGTCTTTTTTCTGCCCGTGGTTCTCCTTTAGGCAGTAAGTCATTGTGCATTTTGCCTGCCAGCTGTGCGAAGTTTAGACTTTGCTCCACTGACGAGGGCATTTTCAAAACCAAAATTGTTTTCAGTTCTACCACTGTCCCATTGTATGTGCATTTCCACAAATCACTTCACAGCTCTGTACCTCTTATCCCCATGTTGTTCTTACCTATCTAGACAGTAGGCTGTCCTGCTCTGGTTTGGTGCAGTGTCACGTGAACATCGCTTCAGTCATCTGTGGGGGTCCTTCTGGAAAAAAAAGACAGGCTGCAGTGGGGTTTTACTTTTCCTGTTTAAATATTTATTTACAGATTGAGAAATACTTAACTTGCGTCCAGTATGTCTTAAGTTTCAAGCCGTGCATTCACACATTGCAATGTATGTTATGTATTATGGTTTCAGTTCGTCTTCACCAGATTTATCATCAAGCACCAAACTGACTGCAAACCGGAAGAGCACAGGCCAGCTGAATGTGAATCCTGCAAGTGGTAACACAGCCACTGCTGAACGAAGCAGGCATCAGAGGAGCTTCTCTGTACCTAAAAAGTTTGGAGATGTGGACAAGTCCTCAGACCCACCACGCAGTGCCACGCTAGACAGAATTCAGGCGTGCACCCAACAAGGCCTGTCCTCTAAAACAAGAAGTTCATCTTCTCTAAAGGATAGTCTCACTGACCCATCTCATATTAACAATCCAACCAACTTACTGGCCACCATATTCTGGGTTGCTGTGGCTTTGATGGAATCAGATTTTGAGTTTGAGTACCTAATGGCATTGCGGTTACTGAATAAACTTCTGGCTCATTTGCCACTAGATAAAGCTGAAAACCGGGAGAAGTTGGAGAAGTTGCAAGGGCAGCTGAAGTGGGCAGACTTCTCAGGGCTTCAGCAGCTACTGCTGAAAGGATTCACCTCGCTTACTACCACTGATCTCACACTGCAGCTCTTTAGTTTGCTGACACCGGTGTCCCGAATATCCATGGTGGATTCCTCTCAAGCTATAGGTAAAACTGGTGTACTTTCCTCTTTCTCAATTTCTGTTGCTTTGGCATTTGATGACAGACCTCATTAGGCTTTCTGAATAAGACCAAAAAAGGCACTACTGCTTTTTCTTGGAACAGTCTTCCCATGGAAATGGTGGAGTCACCATCCCTGGAGGTCTTCAAAAAACACGTAGATGTGCCACTTCGCAACATTGATCTTTTCCAATCTTAATGATTCTGTGATTCTTGGGTGGGCTTTTTGGAAATTGCACAGCAGTATAACATATTGCTGAAAAGTGAAATCTAGTGCACAGTAGGGTTTTGGCAGAGAGAGGTCATGTATTGTTTCACATTTCATTTCTAGGGCTTAGAAATGAGTGCTGACAAAGTAAACATGTAAGAAGATACTGTCAAATTTTCTAAACCTGTTTTGGCCAGGTTTTCTATTGGATTATTTTCAGAATATTTCAAATTATTTTAATTTAGTGCTTAATGAGATTTTCCCTAGAAAGGTAGATACAAGAAATTCTTGTTCCAGACTTCAGCTGAGTAATTCACACATAGCTGTGATGATATCCTATAGTTTTCTTTTCCCCAAGTATACAGGAAGGACAGGGGAATTACACTCCTAACTTGGGCAGCATACTTAATTGTGTAGAACAAAAGGGAATGAATGAATGGTTAGGAAGTTATTCTCATAGATCAGATTCTTTCTTTTCAAAAAACAGATTGTCCAGATACAATTACTTGATATTTGAGCTCCCACCTGAAATGGAGCAACATTTGTTATAACTCCCTATTACAGTTGATGCCTGTAGCTCATCAGCTACCTTGAGCTATGAGTTGGTGCAGTAAGACGTGAATCCCAGCTCCAGACAGAGCCCCTATGCTAAAGACAGCAGCTGGCACTTGGTGCAGAAGCCATCTCCTAGCTTCAGAAGCACCCATTTGGGTAGTCTCATCTGACTAGTTATGGTCAGAATTTTGATTCATTATTTTATTATTAACTTGAACAGTATAAAACAATGGAAGCTGTGCCTGGCAGCCTAACTGAAACAGTTCCTCATTTCCCAATACTGGCATGGCCAGCAGGTCAAGGGAGGTGATTCTCCCTCTGTACTCTGCTCTCGAGACCCCACCTGGAGTACTGCAGCTCTGGGGCCTCAGCACAAGACAGACATGGACCTTTTAGAGTGGGTCCAGAGGAGGGCCACAGAGGTGATCTGAGGGCTGGAACACCTCTCCTAGGAAGATAGGCTGAGGGAGTTAGGGTTGTTCAGTCTGGAGAAGAGAAGGCTTCAGGGAGACCTTACTGTGGCCTTCCTATACTTAAAGGCAGCTTATAAAAAACAGAGGGATGCAGTTTTTACATGGGCAGATAGCAATAGGACAAGAAGGAATGGTTTTAAACTGAAAGAGGGGAGAGTTAGATTAGCTGTTAGGAAGAAATACTTTACTCAGAGAGTGGTAAGGCACCAGAACAGGTTGCCCAGGGAAGTTGTGGAACTCCAAGTGTTCAAGGCCATGTTGAATGGGGCCCTGGGCAACCTGATTTAGTGGATGGCATCCCTGGCCCTTGGCAGGAGGGGAGGAACTAGATGATCTTTAAGGTCCGTTCCTAGTCAAGCCATTCTGTAATTCTCTGAATACTCACTGAATTTCTTTTTGTGTTTTAGCAGCAGTAGTGAAAGTGCCACAAGTTAAGACAGTCAGTAAGCCACTTAAGTGAAAAAGATAAACATACTCTCAAATAGGAATAAAATACAGACTTTTGTGAGATAGTTTACCCTGTAAATACCTGCTTGGGCTGTAGTGTTTGCAGAAATAGGTTTGTGCTTTGTAACAGTACTATTGCCTAAACAATACACTGGATATTCAAATTAAGGCCCCTCTTGGGGGGGCAGTGGCATGGCCAGTAGTGTGAACAATGTGACAGTCTCTGTGAGTTTATGGCTAATGTACTATTGAAACCATGACCTCCCAGAATATCAACTTAAAAGATCATTGTGGATCTTGCTGTCCAGAAGACACATATTGTTCTGTATTTTCCTGTTCTAGGATTTCCACTGAATGTTTTGTGTCTCCTGCCCCATTTAATTCAGCATTTTGAGAGCCCAAACCAGTTTTGTAAAGATACCGCTGAAAGGATTGCTCAGGTATCGAAGTTATTTACTGTTTTGAACTTCCTCGGACTCTGTAAATGCAGTTGCCTTATTCTTAATCTGTTTTGACTTTTATCTTTAACTAGGTTTGTTTGGAGGAGAAGAACCCCAAGCTATCAAATCTTGCCCACGTCATGACCCTTTATAAAACACACAGCTACACAAGGGACTGTGCTACCTGGGTAAATGTGGTTTGCCGTTACCTTCACGAAGCATTTGCTGATATTACTTTGAATATGGTTACGTATTTGGCTGAGGTAAGTTTCCAGAAACTTCTTACTGTTTTAATTCTCCTGTTGCCTGGCAACCCAAAGACCTGAAGTCTACCTGCAGATTACTGGGGGCTGTTTGTAGCTGTTATTTATAATTAAGAATAAAAAGCAGAAATCAGCAGAAAGAAAGGGAATTGTTGTAAGAAATCAGTATTGAACGCTAGCAGAAGCCAGCAAAGGTCTGTAGGGCTGATGAATCTGAAAGCAGCTTCACTTATCAGCCAGTCAGATCTTCCAGTGTGAAAGAGAGAGAAATTGGTCAACATTTATTTAAATCCCACTGAGGTAAACAAGAGAGAGGCTAATTGCAGAAGGAGTTCAGCAGCTTACAGAAGATATCATCTGCTATAAGGATCTGGTTCTTGATACAAATTTGTATGCATTCTTCTAACACTGAATGGGATCATCTTGCTGCCCAAGTTTTCCCTGTGCTCTTCCCTTACTCCTAATATTTTTCACGTGTGGAGTGTAGATCTGATGCAGTGCTGTTACTGGGGGTCCAAGGCTCAGTGCTGCTCTTTGGCTTGAGGCCACTTGATCTTCTGCCTCCTGTGTCAGATCAGTATCAGAACACCATTTTCTTGTGGAGTTCTCAGATTTATCCCTTCATTTCCCTGCCGTAGGGATGCCTTCAGTCTCCTCTCTCGTCCAAGGAGAAGACAATTCTATATTCATGAGATAAATTCACTAGCTGCTTTAGAGCATCTTTGGTTTTTTGAGCAGATTTGTTCTTCTCCCCACCGAAGGATGTAAAAAAACTTAGCAGGAATCTCTGATACTGGCTATCCACAGATTTTTAAGAGCCTGAGAGGCCAGGCTTTGCTTCTACACTCACCCAGGACTTCAGAGCAGACTTGGCCCTGCTACCTCAAGCTGCAATTCCTCACCTTGTTTGCAAATGGAGGCTCTAGGTAAATATATCAGGTCTTAACTGATGGTGAAAGTTATGACTGTCCTGTAGGAGATTAATCCGGGATCTTGAGGATTTTCAGTCTGTTCTCAACCTCAAAGACCCTGAAGAACTATTAGGTCCTCAAATACAATTCTGAGTCCTCCAGAGTAAAATGTCTGAAAACGTTGTTAAAATTAAGGTCTAAACTCTTTCTCCTTTGCTTTCCAAGCCTTTGCCACTCTGTTTTCCCTCTAGTGCTATGTGCAGTTACTAGTGCTTCAGCAGCTCCACAAAGGCCACTGCACGTGATCTTTCTTCCCTCAAAACAGGTTTAGACATGCATCTGGAGACTCCTTCTTTGCACTTCCCCCTTGCTGTAGATTGGCACCACACTACTGTATTAACAGCAAGTCAGACATGTTTTTAACTGTCATTAAGGCACATTCCTCACATAGCATCCTCACTGGATGGCAGAGCAGTATGCAGGACTTCCTTTCTCTGCATTTACACGTACTATAACTCTGTTGAGTCATGTCTGGGAAATGTTTGTATGGCCATAGAGTAGCTGCCAGTCTGGAGGAGGAGCAAGAGACAAGAAAACATATTGTTCAGCCCGCCGTGGCCGTGAAAAAGATTTTTCCAGCATTTGGAATATGTTTCCCCCTTTCTTCTTATTTAATCCCCAGAGCAGGATAAACAACGTGTTCCTGTCTCCTATAAACCAACTGTGGGATATAATGTCAATAGATAAAGCCAAATGGTTTCACAGCCCCACTGGGCAATCTGCATCTGAATGTTATAGCCATTGATTACAGAACCTTGGGCTTTAACAGTCCTGGCTCAGTCCCAATGCTTAGGCCTGAGGGAAATGGTGAGACATGCAGTGCTTAAGAACAGCAAAGAAAATCTGTGTTGCAACAGTGACCCCTGCAAACACACAGGTGTACTTTCAAAAAGGGACTGTGAGAACAAATGCTTTAAGCAGAAGGTAAAAGCTTCAAGTATTGCCATTCAGACAAAAATTTGCATTTAACCTATTTGATGATAAGTAATTGCTTGTCAGTATGATCCTGGCAGAAAGTAAGACATTTCAACTGTGTTCTTATCCAAACTTTGCAGTGGTGAGCAGTGCTTCTTCTCAGTTTTACATATTACAGCTCCTGAAAAACGATAATTTCTTCTAGAAAAACACTTGGGGGATCTCAGTGGGCAGATGAGTAAAAATCACTATTTAATAGCGTAGTAGAACTTTGAACGTCCGCTACCAAAATCAGCATAGAAACACATTACTGAAAGCTTACTGTGATTTTATGTTAGATTTTTGCATATTAAATTTTTAAAAATCAGCCTTGTACCATGAGAGCACAATCATTGGAGAATGATACTTGAATTGACAAGGGTCACATGTTAAACTACTGATTCATTAAGTCCAGGGCGATACTTGGACTTAAATAGCTAATGCTGTTAGAAGGGACAAGAAACCACATACTGTAAAGTACTGTGCTTACAGGAGATGTTTCCTCCTCTTTCCCGTTAGAGGATTGCTTGTGATAGAAGCATCAGCATTGATAACATGTTCAAAACCAAGGAATCACTAGAGATTAAAACATCTATGTTGCAAGGAGAAGCATGTCCGAGTTCAGGCATCCCATTATCCCACTACTGGCTTATCTGTCAGTCATGGCTTGTGAAATGCCTTGTTTATTTCCTTAGTGGACACAGAAAACATTTGTTTGGCTGACCAACATAGCTTAAGAGCTGAGTATCTCTTCTCACCTGCTGTTGGATTTGGAGGGGCAAAGGGAACTGTTTCCTACAGTAGCACCCCAGCAACACCCAGCCCAGGCAGCCCTTGGAGGAGCAGGCTCTGCTGTCACAGAATCACAGAATCGCAGTCCACCTAGTTGGACTTTAATTGCTATTTTGTTTCATGTTTCTATCATCACTTCTATCATCATCACTTGTGAAATGATTGTAAAATGGCATTGCAAAATCATTGACTGAAGAGAGATTAATAGTACAAATAATATTCATGAAGCTAGTTTTTCCCATATGGGAAAAAAGTCTCAAAATTTAGTTATTTTCACTTTTTTTTTTAACAGCTACTAGAAAAGGGCCTTCCTAGTATGCAACAGTCCCTCTTACAGATGATCTACAGTCTTCTTAGTTATATGGACCTGTCAGCTATTCCTGTGAAACAGTTTAACATGGAAGTTCTAAAAACCATTGAAAAATATGTACAGGTAAATACCATATCTTCTTTACAGTTGATTTTCTTTATGAGAGTTTAAGATTAGATTAACAGGGAGGACTGCAACTGTCCAGTATGGTATCTGGTTTATAAATATCCTGTTGCCTTACAGACTGTCTCCCCCCAGATAAGATGCCCAGCTGTGTGTTCACTGTGTGGGAAGGGTTAGGCTGCAACTACACTACACTGGGAGTGAGCTGAGTACCACACAGAACCTGACTGTTCACTTTCTTTAATTATTAGCATGAGGGAGATGTGGTGTAAGCACTTCACTTCAGGGATTTCTGCACCTAATTCTTGGCAAGTGGAAAATACATGTTTCTACTAGGAATTCTCTGCTGTCAAGAGCCTGTGTCCAGTCAGTGATTTCTGTTAATTGAGGATTCTGGCTGGCCCTTGTGTTTATTCATATCGATTAAGGCATTCAGGTAGGAGATTATAGATCCTTTGCCAAGTTTGTCTTGCACTCAGGTCTCCCTGGTTGCAGGCCAGTTCCCCAACAACGACACCCTAGTTGAGTTTGGTCTCTGCTGTTGAAATGATTCTGCAAGTATGTACCTTGTCACTGGCTGAGAGAAATAATACTAATAGTCTAATTCCAGATTTTTATTATGAGGCAAAAAATATGATTTTAAAACATAAATAATCTTGAATGTGTGGGCATCTTTCTGTGTGCTGATTATGTATACCTATTTCTAGAGCATTCACTGGAGAGAAGCCTTGAATATCCTGAAGTTGGTAGTTTCTCGTTCTGCCAGTTTAGTTTTACCATCCTATCAACACAGTGATCTTTCAAAAATGGAAATGCATCGAGTGTGGAACAGTGCCTCCAAGGAGCTACCAGGGAAGACTTTAGAGTTCCATTTTGATATTTCAGAGGTATTATTTGTAATTCTGTTACTTAACATTAGGAAATGTTAATGCTCATTAGGAAAGAAGAGAAAATCACCAAACTGAGAGTCTCTTAAATTCTTTTCAGTTGTCAGTGACATATGTAATGACTCATGCTGGAGGGCTCTTCCTAGATTTTAACTTTTTTAATTTTTGTGAAGAAATTATTGCGTTTAAAATTTTCTGGTGGAAAACCTGTGTTGCAGTTATGCCAGCTGTAAAATAGAAGCATACAATACGTATAAAATCCTTCTCCAAGCATTTTATGTTTGGATGCCAATGTTCTCTGTAACTGTTAAACATAAGCACTAACTGCTAAGTATGGCAATTGTTATTCGGATGTTCACAGTGGAAAATATACATACCAAGTGACATGACATTTCATACACTCCTTGTTTTACCCCGGTATATAATCTTCAGAGTAATCTTTTCCTGCAACTGAAGCAATGTGGCTCAATATAAGTGCATCCTGGAGCCCAGTACTAGTGAATAATTACTCTCTATTTAAGACTCCAATTATTGGGAGGCGCTATGATGAGCTGCAGAGTTCTTCTGGACGAGATGGTAAACCCAGAGCAATGGCTGTCACACGAAGCACTTCTTCAACCTCATCAGGATCTAACTCAAATGTCCTTGTTCCTGTGAGCTGGAAGAGACCCCAGTACTCTCAGGTAAACTCCTTTTAAGTACCCCACTGTTTATTAACAAGTTGCACTTGGAGCAACTGAATCAATGCACACTTAGGTTCTTAAATGCTTGTGCCCTCAGTGCCTTATGCAGTGCTCCTCGCTGGCTGGGACAGTGGCAGCACAGCCTCTGACTGGGCTGAATGTCTTTCTTGGACTCAGAAATAGACAGTTATGCCTGTCTTCTGATCCTGGTAGCGTTTTTCTTTCAGCCTGCAGGAAATGCATCTCTTTAGGACCTCTAAGTATAGGTCAGATTTAGCTGAGAATGACAGGTGAGTTCAGATATTAGCAAGGAGAGCAGATAGACAGCATGTACAACTTTCCACATGTTATTTTCTTAGAAAGTCAGTTAAAAATAATTCCTTGGAACAATATTCCTAAAAGTGATGTTTGATTACCTTGCTGATTTTGGTTGTCTGCCAGTTAAAATAAAACCATGCAGAATCAATGTATTTATTGCTCTTTTTGTTTTGTTTGTTGGGTTTTTTTAATATAGCAGATTATATAGCAGTGACTCAGGCCCAGTTTTGTAAAAACTAATTAAACACGTGCTGAATTTTAAGCTTCTGAAGTGTCCTTTCGAAGTAATGCACCTCATCCAATGTTTCTGTGTTATGCTCAATAGAATTAATAGGCTAATTTAAAAATAATAAACACAAAGTCATTAGCAGCTATTTTGATGTTTCTGTGCATGCATACTTGCTCTGAAAGCAACCCTTTGAGCACTTAATAGCTAATTCTTTGGTCGGTTCCTCCTAATTAAAAATTCTTAATGCATGCTTCTAGCCACTGGGAAATGGGTGGTTAAAAAAAATGCTCACTTGAGAAACATCTTGTTTTCTAGAAAAGGACAAAAGAAAAGCTGGTGCATGTCCTTTCTCTGTGTGGTCAGGAAGTTGGGCTGAGTAAAAACCCTTCAGTAAGTAGCCTTGTATTGACCATTTCTTTGTTTCATTGTGTCCTAAACTTTAAAAGTGAAGAAGTTTGTCTCCCAGAGTTGCTGACCAGATTTGCATAGTTTCATGTCCCATTACTGTCACTGTAATTTTTACTGGCCCATGCTGCATTTCTCAGCATATAGATGAGTGACTTTACTTGCAGAGCTACATATAGCTTTGCTGTGAGAGATCTGTGATGCTATAGGTTTTACTATGCTGTCTCAGTGGGTAGAGAGTAGTGACCTCTGGTATTACCAATCTAGAGCCTTTATAAGTAAAAAATCAAATTACAGAAATAGAATGGGGGGAAGGGTGTCTGCTTTTTCCATTAGATAGTAGTTCTAATGTTACTCTTTAAAAATTCATATTATCTGGTGCCAGGAAATGGGCAGTAGATCATCCAGGGTAGAAAGCTCTTCAACCAGTTATTAAATATTTTCTACAGAAAAAGGAAAATTTCTGAATTTTTTGAATGTTATGTGTCACTTCTATTATGGTGAATAGGTCCTTCATTTCTACAAGACAGTTGCATTTTTACAACTGAATTGCAGATACAATTGCTTTTAGTATTAAATGAAAAATCACAGCTTGTTGTTTTCTAATCTTCACATATTTTTAAACATAGTTTTTAACTAGAAATTTTCCGATGAACTTGCTGTCTCAACCCCTTGGCAATATTTTCTTAGGTTAGTTCTCTGAATTTTGTTCCTATAAATGTATACAAACATCCAGGCAACATAAATCTGCAGCCATTAGAAGGTAGCTGTAATATTCTTGGCTATGTTCCTGTAGTATGAAGTTGTTTCTTTGTACAAGTTTAATCTGAAGGCACCTGTCCAACATAAATAATGAAGTGTGTTCTAAAAATACTCAGTGAAGGAATTAGGTGTGTACTGGAAATACAGTCTTCTGAATAACCAATTAGAGCTTTTAGGAAGAAACAACCAGAGGGAACAGTTTGTTACAAGAGAAATCCTTTGAATTGTAGGTAATTTTTTCTTCCTGTGGTGATTTGGATCTGATTGAGCACCAGACGAGCTTGGTGTCTTCAGAAGACGGAACAAGGGAGCAGGAGAACATGGATGATTCAAACAGTGAACAACAATTCAGAGTCTTTAGAGACTTTGATTTCCTAGATGTTGAGCTGGAAGATGGGGAGGTACGGTATATTTTCTCTGAAACAGCTTTTTTATTAAAACAGTTTGATGTTCTTTCTACTAAACACTCTATTATTCTTGTAACAGAACTTTAACTGTATAACTATAAACTTGGTTTTGAGATCAGATTATTTATAATGTTCACTTAGTGTTTATTTCAGTGGCATAACAGTAAGAGGCTACCACACCCTTCCTTTCTGAATGTACTTTAGGAAACTGCAAAACTGTTGCTGGAAGATGAAGCCTCTGTTCTGGTACCTTTTCAGTGAATTTACTTTTAAATTATTTTAAATACAATTTTTAAAGTTCTATATTGTTAACAAAAATACATTTGCTGATTAAAAACCCACAAAATGAAATTGTTCCAAAGTTGTTGATCCATAACCCTCCAAAACGTGAATTCAGGCCTTCTGGCTGTTGTCACTCCTGCAACTGCTAATGGAATCACTAATGCTTAGAGAGATGTACCTTCCACTCTGCTTAGGTGTCCATGGTTTCATCATTTCATGCAGGACCTAAACAGAATCCTGAGGGCTCAGATCAAGTCTTAACAAGTGAACCCTGTCAGTTCACCTTGAGCTGAAGCTGCTGCAGGGAAAAAGTTGAACTGGTGAATTTTGGGAGAGCTATGCCCTTTAAACTTGCTTATATCAAACTTGGAGTACTTCTTTCTACTTAGGTGGGAGAGGCCAAAAATTAATATCTATTTCCAAACAAGTCTAGCAATTTTGTTGCTGTTGAAAAGCTCAGAAATTGTTAGCTCTTCTGAAGTACTTAAGTTACAGATGTTCAGCAAAATTAACAGTTTAATAAATTGTCTTGTCATAATCTGGACTCAATTTTAACATTAATTCTCTCAGGCATCACTCTGAGCCCTGAGAAGAACATGTGTACAAGGAGCAATAATCATTTTTTTCCCCCCTAGTTAAATGATTAGTAAAATAATTTGAGGTTGACAGACCCCTCAGGGTATAGAATCATGTACATCTGATTTATTTGTTTTTCCATTTAAGAGGAAGGATGAAGGAATGGAAAGAGACATTGCAGAGTCCTGATTTTCCAAGTCAGGTATCTCCGAATCAAAATACAGAGCTGCCCCTGGCTTTGCTAACTAACACCACCCTCCCACCCCCCAAAAAACAAACAAACAAACAAACCCAAAAACAAACACCAAAACAAAAAAGCAGTTGGCATCAGTGGTTGAAAATATTACACACATTAGCCAAGTATTATGTAGGAGCTTTAATGTTCCAAACAATGATAAATGATAAAGCAACAATACTGGGCTGTTTGTCAAAAAGTATACCAGCTGCAATAATTTTCTGAAAGCACTGAAGATGCTTTCAAGATATTACAAGGACTTGGGACTGCAATTTTGACTAAAGATCACATGATACTTTTTTGTCCTGTGAAATTCAGGAACATCTTCTTTCTTTTCACCAGTTAACACCATATACAGGTTATATAGAATTGTGCAGAACAGTTCCTATCAAAGGGAGTTTACCTTCATGGACTGTGACACTGCAAACATTTGTTTTATACTTATGGCTAACTTCAAGACTAAATTGAAGGCCTAAATTCAATGGAACAGATATTAAGCTTCTCTAATTTGATGCACAGTAAAATGAAAAATGTAATCTTTTACTTGATAGAGATTTTAAATTGCCATGGATCCAAGACTGCTGTTCTAAATACATAGATACTTTAGCCAAATTCAAACCTGGTGTAAAAGTCTACTTCTCTAATGACTAAGTTGAAACTGTATCATTTACATCAGATCTGAAGACGATGTATTCATGAACATGAATAAACAATGTTAGGAAACAAGCTAGCAAAAGCACAAGCAGTCTTTCCAGAAAAGCCTTATGATTTAAACAGGCCAGTGATGCTTGTGTCGTCTATAGACCACCAGATGTACTTGTTTGAAATTTCATAAAGATGTAATGGCAAGCAATGGTTATTTTCAAACTTAAAAGATTGGCTGAAGAGTTGAATTTTCTGTGATAATATTACTTACAATTGTAGGCAAATGTTTGTCTATCATGTCTTTAATACAGTAATTTTACATAGATTTTTTCTATTTGTTTTTCCATTTGTTGTATCTGCTACCCAGGAACTTCAGGTAAGAATGCTACGTGAACTCAGATGTGCCAGCATATGTTATGCCTTCTTGCAAATTTGTATTATAGAATAACATCATAGTTTTGGTGTTGCCCCCCTCCCTTTTCAGTGTGTGCATAGGTGGGTGAGTGTGCAGGTGCTTATGCTTCTGACAGGTGCTTCATTTTTTTGTCTGGTATTAGAAATATTTTTGAGGTCTTTTGAAAAAGTTCTGCTTCATTTTGTTTTGACATGTTCAGCAGTCATCATAAGTGTGAAAATATCTTAATTCTAGTATCAGCATTTTTCAGATTGAGCTATTTCTCCTTTTAATATCTGTGTATAAAGAATATGTATAAACAAAAGAACTACTTCCTTATTTATAATATAGTGAAGTTTGTGGCATTTGTTTCCACAGGCAAACTATATATAATTTCCAGCTTTTCAGTTGTGGTATGTTGGGTGCTGTTAGCATCTTGCTAAAACTGATACCTGAAACCTCTTCAGAAAGTTTCTTTCATCGCCTACCAGGCTGAATTTCATTGAATAAATAAATTAATTCATACAGCTTAATTGAATTGAGCTGTATACTCCTACCACCTGTGCTGGACTCATTTAACCTGTGAACAAAACTGAAAAGGTGGATCATTGGTTGCCAGTTTGGGACCTAAACTTGCAGTTTATCAATGTATAGAGTACTTTGTCAGGAGAGTAAGGAGAAAAGCTTGTGTGAAAGATGATTTGTGTGATTCTTACTGACATTATGGGGGAGCTATGCTGCTCTCCCCTACATAGGGTTACTTCCCTTTTTACTGCCCTTTCTGTGTCTCATTCCCCTGGGTTGTTGTGGTGTTTCAAGTGGCTGCAAAGGCACATCTGCTGCTATACCAGAGGGTGTGGGAACTTCTCAGGCTATGAGGAGTTCTGTGTGGTACCTGCTCAGTGCTGGCCAGACACATTTATCGTATGTGACTGTTTTCTTCTGAATTGATCTTTGAAACTGGTGGCTTTTCAAAAAGGAGATAGATTTGCTCCCACTGTAGGTAATAATCTCAAATACATCTTCCCTCTTTTTGACAGAAAGATTGCTTAACAGATAGTAACAATAGCATTTAGGTAGACATGGGTTGACCTTTTGTTTAAATTCAGTATGGTTCTGGGTGCCCCTGTAGCTTGCTTGCACTAACCCAGGTATGATGAACATTTGGGTTGTACGGTGTTTCATCTTGCTTACCCTTTTCCCTTACTTTTAGTTCACTCTCCCTTCTCACTGCATACTTTGGAAGCGTCCCTTCTCCTTTGTGTTCTTTTTGCTAGCTTCCTTCGCAGACACTGCAGAATAAACCTGCAACAAGAAATATTCCCATAGATACAGGCTGCAAAGTTTACCAATAGCTGTATTAGACATCAGGAGGATTAGGGTGTGCTGACATTCATCTTTGCTTGCTTGCTTATTTATGTAATTTTGACAGGTGTTAGTTCAGTACATGGTGTGTTTGTGGAGGATGTCTCATTGCTGCATGTGTCCTCCAGCCTTTGGAAGGGAGGATGGACAACCAAAGAATTTGTTAAAATAAATAGCTGGGAACTGGACAGTAATCTTTATGATTTAAAGAGACTTAATTTCTTAAATTTTAGAGGTGTTCTGTTCTGTTCCCACACAAAACTACCATATGATCCCAGTCCCAAGATGAAAACACATGGTTCTTCCAATAATGTGTCAGGCTTCGTAACAATCTCTTGTTTGTTTGCTCTTGAATATAGTGCATTCCTTAGTTCTAAATGTTCTTGTGGATTACAATTCTTGCATTTCTAGATTGTCTTCTTCCTAAAATTTTTTTTTTCTTTTAAACTCATATTTGGTCATGAACAGTGACCTTAGTGTCTTGAAACTGAGCTTTCTCTGTGGCTAATCATATTCCACAGTCCATTGCATTAAAGGGCAATGATGCAAAATAAGATCTATTTGTTGATTGTAAAGGAGGTAAGATTGCAATTGAGCTAATTGCACTTTATGCAGTATAGTCCCCATTCATTAAATGTCTGAGTAGTCCTGTATGAGGATTACTCAAGTGGTTAAAATTACAAATCTGCCTAAGGGACCCTACTAAATTGAGACCTCTGTCTGTATGATTGCACATATTTTTACCCTGCATAAGCACAGGAGATACTAATAATCAGTGATTTGAAAAAAGTTATTCTTTTTTAAGGCAGAACTATATTTTTGTTAAATTCATATTTAAAAGATCACTGTCAGCTTGGATTTATAGCAGTTGATTTGCTTGTTTGTGTTGCATCTTCCAGAATCTTGTTTTAAACAGTCAGCCCTGAACCTTAAAAAGAAACATTTTTCTCTCCAAATTTAAATTTCTTTGCCATGTTGAGCTAAGGTTGAGGGCTTTCACCTACATAAAGTACCCAAAACTGCAACTGGATACTTCTGGGTAGACCCTTCATGCTGTGTATGGCCCCTTTGGCCTCCGTGGGTCCATGATGGGAGCAGCTGTGGACATACTCCTGCATTTCCCAGAGGGGAACCCGGCTAGACTTGAAGAGAGCAAGAGTTAGTGCAATTAGGGAAAAAGGATACAGTCCACTGGAAAATACGTTAAGCAAACAAATTGGAAAATGATGGAAAACTGATTGCCATTTTTATACATGAAACAAATCAAGTGATCTTTGTATCAGTTCACCAGCCTAACAAATAGTTATGCAGTTTGCTTAATGCACTCAGCTTTGTGTAACTGCATGTGGGATCAGAACTGAAAGTCAA
This sequence comes from Galbula dea, assembly GCA_013399015.1. Taxonomy (NCBI): domain Eukaryota; kingdom Metazoa; phylum Chordata; class Aves; order Piciformes; family Galbulidae; genus Galbula; species Galbula dea. The sequence goes on from VWZX01007817.1 coordinate 96,845, forward strand.
TATAAAATGTTTGGTCCATTTGACTGTGTCCTTTTTAAGATGTGAAATCTCAGGCAATGTTAATCAGGGTATTCTCAGAAGTATAGTTTCAAATAATCCAGATAAATTCAAGTTACAAAAAAATAAGCAATATGGGCCTAGAATAAAAGTTTGAAAGGGTGTGCTGCTTTAGCTGTTAGTGTTGTGTGTAAATGAAGGGTTCATTCAAATCTACTGATCATTATGGTTATGTATATAATGCAAAGAATCTAAAATCTTTAACATACTTTGCGACTGAACCATTTTTAAGACCTGGGCTTCTAATACTTTTAAACATCATGGAAAAGTCCTTTAAAGTTGCTTCCAAACTTTTCCTTTGCCTGTCATTGCTCTACTGGTATTGAGGTGTGTGCATATGTGGACTTACAAACATGAATTCTTAAATTAGCAAATGCATGAAATACATCTAATACTGAAAAGAATGAATCTTCATTTAACTGTCATTTCCATGCTTCTGCTCTTGTCTCCAGGTGAACAAACAAAATAATGCTTATATCAAGTTCCTATTATGTTTTTACATAAAGATATTTCTTGCGCTAACTTTGATCTAATGATCAGTGGTTTGTATATGACGAGTTCCAGTCAAGGAAGATAACCCTGTATCTGATTTCAGGGTGAGAGCATGGACAATTTCAACTGGGGTGTACGCAGACGGTCCCTGGATAGCCTGGACAAATGTGACATGCAGCTGCTGGAAGAGAGCCAGCTATCAGGGAGCACGCCCAGCCTGAACAAAATGAACCATGAGGACTCCGATGAGTCATCAGAGGAGGAGGACCTGACCACCAGCCAAATCTTGGAGAACTCAGACCTAGTAAGTTGCAAACTTGCAGTTAAGAAAAGGTAGGGTTGTGTTTTCAAATAAGCTGGGCTTTTAGTTTCCTCTTGCCCAGGTGCAAGAGAGTCGGCTGACATGGGGGTGGTACTGCAGTGTTTGTCACTGCTTCATTTTTGCTTGCTTACAAAATGTAACCAGGATTTTTAATGCAAAGTTTGAAACACAGGAAACATCAGATCTGATTATTTGCACTTTTTTCTACAAACTACTGTGTGACAATTTTGCACACTTGGCCATTTGTAAATCTTTCTAGTGTATCTGATGCTTAAAGGAACAGGACAAGACTGCAGCGGGTAAACTATGTCAGGTTTTCATTGTTCACTTCTGGGATGTTTGCATACAGTTTTTCTGATCGAAACACTGAAAGGGTTGTAGTATGTCTGCATGTACAAACTAAGAGAGCCGCAGTCACCGCTTTTTAAGGCAGTATCTGCCTTGCATGCTCAAAAAGCAGTTCTGTGCTAGGGTTGCTGTATACCCAATTCTTCTGTGCTCTTGTTGTCTTTTAAACAGATTATAAATCTTTCCCCATCTGAGGATACAAATCATATTGACTCACTTTCTACATCATGTGACACAACTTCAGCAGACACTCATCATTTTAATATGGGAACGTCCAGCTTTGATGTGTCTTTGCCTGATACGAATAATCTCCAAGTGTCTGAAGGATCCAAGGTGGATACATTTTTACTTTCTTTTCCAACTGTTATTTTGCATACCTGTATTTTACCTAACAGTTTTACAAGTTTACCTTACTTCCACTTTCATGAAGGGTTTGATCTGTGAAGGTAAGTCCATTCTGTCTTCATGTATCTAATGGCATAGTACAATATATTCATATGCTCCTGCACATTCATACCATTTCCTTTCTACTTATGTTTTCTTCATTAAAAGGTTTTATTTACTATTTCTTAAGTATATTGCACTATAGATGCCCCAAGATACTCAGGCTCATTAGAAGACAAATTCATGAAGTGGCTACAAGTTACAACCCTAAGGGAATATTCTTTTGTTCTTCCTGCTGATTTAAAAGAACAGCGTGCCAACTCGTAGTGGGTGTACGCGTATATTCTCTGAGATATTTGTCTATGTGGGAACCTATTGTACAGCTGTATGCACTAGATTCAGTTCTTGCCTTTTGGCAGACACTCAGAAATTTTAAATTCACGACCTCAATGCTAAGCCATCTTAGGGATGTGGGGAGGCAGATTTGCAAGGATACAACAACCATGTTCAGCACAGCTTATTTCAGACAGTTGTATCAGAAGATGAACACAGAGTAAGGTTGGTAAATTATGATCAATGTGGGGATGCTTTCTTTAATTTTATGTGTGATAATACTTTTTTGTGGGAGATTAAGTGAACCTGCTTCTCTCAGTATCTCTCCAGATATGTAATCAGTCTGTGGTGAGGTGTGTATGGGTTAGGGGCTATATGACATTGTTTCCTTACCACTAAAGCTTTTTCTGTCCTATCTGAATTGAGTGACTTCTGCAGAGATAGCAGTGTAAGAGATCAGGGCAGGGGAAGAATGTCTTGTGTAATTATTGGCTTTCATTCCAGTTCTTGCCCTTGGTCCCCTCCAAATGCAGCCACAAAAAAAAATAATGATACAGTGCTACTAGCACTGTGTGTAACAGAAGTAATGGTAGCTTCTAGTGAGGAGGTCATAGAAAAAGGAGGCTGGAACTGTGGTGAATGTTGAACACATTGTTTGTGTCAGAAACCTCCCCAGGAGGAAGAGAGGGCAGGAGGAGGGAAATGTGGGAACGGATAGAAAAGGAAGGGACCTCTCAAATGATAGTTGTGGCAATGGTAAACTGAATTATTTTTCAAAAAAACTGTTAGTACACGAGTTACCACATAACAACCATAAGCAGCAGAAGTTGGCAGAATTTCAGTTCAGGAAGCTGCAGTCAGAACAGATAAGTTTGCAGATGGTGACTGCAGCTGATCTCATTCATCCAGCTGCCATAGCTTTTGGTATGTACATTAAGAAATTCCAATCACAGCCATATAGCTTTCATTTATCTTTTCAACATGGTTTGTGCTCTGATGAGTTTCATTGACCCTGGAGTCAGGAGTACTCCTATCCCTTTTGCTTAGAAAACATCCTACTTAATTTCCGATCCTGTCCTTTCTGATACAAGTCTTGTTTAACTTGTAGAAATGCAAATCCCCAGAATTTATCTGTAGGATCCAAGCAGGTTTGGTAACCTGCAGAGGGCCACTTTTCTCTTTCAGTTCCACTTGCTAAGGATTTCCTTCCCTACTGTATATATGTACATGCACAGATGCATATCTGCACAAACACACCCCATGAGATACTCCAAACAGAAAAGATAAGAGTTTGAGCCACCCACTGCAGTCTTACAAGAACTGCTTTGCAGGATGCTATGGATGATGCAGACAAAAACCAAAAGATTAAAACTGAAACAAAAGTTATTTAGACTAAAAATGCAAGAGAAACTGGAAAGTTTCAAAAAGAAATCAAGAGCTTTAGGTGCTAATGGATGAAAAAGGAGGGAAATGATAGAAGCATAATCCTTTTAATGGCTGGTAGAGTGCTTTGGAGTCTTCTTGAATGGAAGTTATTGTGTAAATGACATGCTAAAAATAATTCTCAATTATAAACATGCATATAGTCTTCCAAACAGTGATTGTTTTCAGTTTTAAGAGGCATTAATACACTCTTGGACACTATAAATTGGTAAGGGACAAGGACAGCTTTACAGTAACAAGAATCCTGTTGTTTTTCCTGAAGAAACACTTCCCTGCTATGTTGTCAAATGCATTGAAATCCAAAATTATTTGCTAGAGAAATTAAGTTGAAGAAATGCCTTAAAAATAATACTAATCCAAGACAGCAAGTTAGCAAATACAGTATTTTTGAAGAAGTGTAACTTGATTCATGTCATTTATAATCTTTGGGTTTATGTCTGTGCAATTCAACATGTCAAGTGAGTTTTTTTCATTAAATGCTTTCTATTTATTAGTTGAATTGAGTTAGTAACTTGATGTTTTCTAATATGTCATCATTCACACCCTAGGTTGAAGCTGTACATGAAGAACAAGATACAACAGTCCACGAGGATGACCTTTCAGGGTCTACAAATGAAATCCCTGGAGCATTTGAATGCAGTGATAGCCTCAGTCTGGACATGACAGAGACTGAAGAGAAAGTTGACAGGCTGGAACAATTTGCTCTTGCTAGGTATTTGTGTATGCTATTATTCATAAAAGTTCTTTTATACTGTACAACAGTGATAACAAGATGTTAGTTAATGTAATGGCTGTTTTGGCCACAGGAATAAAAAAATTCTCATGAGTTTCATGATTTCAGATTTTTGATTCTAAGTTAGACTGCAATTAGCCTGTATTAGGAAAGGAAAAAGGGGAAAATGAAAGGAAAAAGGGATATATAAAGAAGCTCACTCTGTGTGCCACATTTCAGAATCATATTTCCTGTTCTTGGGAGCCAGAGGAGGTATCTCTCCATCCTAAAGGATAATACACAACATCAAGTAACTTAATACACTTTAAAAATGGTAGTCAGCCTATTTCACCAACCATGGAGTGCCAAAATAACACTCTGTCCTAATAACAGCGTGGAGAAGGGATGGATCTTCTCCAATCCATTACAGTGGGAGGAAACCAAGCAGGCCATTATATATAAAGTTCATACACTATGAGATTCTTTTCAGTACTTCTGCTATACATTATTAAAAGCAAGTTTTCCTAGAAAAGAAGTTTTTTCTTCATGGGCTTTGTCCTTCTGTGAAATTTCGTCCTTCTTCCCCCAAATCATAGTATGGGAAAACAATTCAAGTATTCTGGGATGGAGAAAAAAAGATGATAATTGCCTGAATATAGGGATTCTTGCTTGCAGTTTTTCTCATTATGGTCAACATCTTGCCAGCCTTCAAAAGTAATTTTGAAGTTCATTAATATTTTTGAGAAGGTGCTGTAATTGGTCCTGTGATTATCTCACTGTTACAGTGAATTTTGTCTATAACTTCCTTGGTATTCTTCTTTCATCACAGTTGGTTTTTTTCTCCTTCAGTTTTGGAGATGTTGATCAAAATGCCTCCCCTCCTCCTTCCCCGTTCTTTTCTGCCATCCTTGCTGCATTTCAGCCAGCAGCATGTGATGATGCAGAAGAAGCGTGGCGTAGTCATATCAACCAGCTCATGTGCGACTCGGATGGTTCCTGTGCAGTTTATACATTTCATGTGTTCTCTTCCCTGTTTAAGGTGAGAAAATAAGTTCAAGATACAAAATCAAAATGTTTGGATTGTGTGTGGCTATTAGGATGGTTCTTGACAGTAGTACCAGCAATGAACTGCTGGGTATATAACCATTGTAATTTTGCATGCTGCAGGTTTTCATGTAGAAATGTGTTCTGTTTTGTCATAAGAGTAGTGGCATGTGTCTCATGCTTACAGGTTTGGAGATGATGTTATAAAATATGGATCCATCTTTTAGAGTGTTTTCTTCAGTACTTTACAAACAGCCTGAAATAATGACTGCAAGAGACAGTAATTTCATCTCAAACTATTGAAATCTGACTGTGCACGTGTAAATGTCAACATCTGAATAGAAATATGCAGCTCTCATCATGTAGCATAACTTCCAGAGTCAGCTTTTCTACACTTATGTCAGTCCTACAGGTTAATAGCCTTTTTCAAGTGTTCTTAGAGTTATGTGTCCTTGTTTCTCTCTTCGAAGAGGTGAAAAGGAACTGGTGTCAAATTTCTGAAACTAAAGAAATAATATTGTGTAATGCAAGACCTAAACATTACCTATGAAGTACCTGTTTAACTCCAAATCCTGGCATGCACACATTTGCTGTTGTACTTGCCCTATATTCAGAAGATAGCCTACTCATTTATTTCAGTTGATACTGGAGGAGAAAGATACAATACTGCTCTCAAAAAAATTTCAATAGCAGCAAAACCTGAATAACAGTAATTAAAAGAAGATCAGGGGGAAAAAAAAGGTGTTAATTGTATCAATAAACCAGACTTTTTAAGCTGGAGGAGGCAGACTTCTGGGTCAGGGTCTTGCTGTTAATGTGATGAGGTGACAGCCATATTTTTAGTTTATATAAATAGCTTTATTCTCCTCTTCAGGATTAAAACATGTTGTTTTCCCAGATTTTTTTCATAAAATCCCAGGTAGTCTGAGGTTGTACTGTGTTTGCATCATCAAAGTTTTCTACTTGTCTGCTAACTTAAAAAATACTTTTGACCCTCACCAACAGGAAGGTTCAGAAACAGGCCCAGTATGTGCTAGGCTTGCAATGCAAAATACTGCCAAAATATTTAACTGTGAAACAAAATCCTTGTTTGGAGAAGCTTGTCAAATACTTGGTGAAGTGAAAGAAGTGCATTTTCCAGGACACCTACATTTCAGACTACATCAAGTTAATGGCGTCTTGGATGTTTGCCCAAAACATGCTAACCTTGTTTAAAATTCCTGAAATTACTGAAGTACTTTTCCTGTAAACAAGTCATAAACTCAGAGATCTCTGGATTGTCTTTATGGCTGCCTCTTTGTATTCCATCAGATCACATCTTCCAGCAGACCAACCAGTTCCAAGACAATTAGGTTTGAGAGCTAGCGAGTAGTTTCCACAGTCAAGCCCTTTTGTTACACAAAGTCTGCTTCCCAGAAGAGGAAGCCTGAGGTTAAAAGAAACCCATTCTGAGAATATTTTATTATTTACATTGACACACAGCACAGTGACTTTATGCAGGCATATACCTATTCATAATGTGCTGGCAGTTGGCATTATTCACAGTGGTCCCATTTTGTAAAATACATACTGCATTCTGATCATGCATGAAAGATTTCAGCCACTGTAATCTGCATCCAGAAGGACATAGCTGAGATCATAAGTTATTATAGAACTGGTAGTCCCTGTAATTGCAAAACAAATATATTTAGTGAAGTATTATATGTGGGCACGGTCTCTGCTGTTTCACATTTTAATACTTTAGAACACTGTTAAAACACTTACCTTCTTACCTGTAGATTGATTGTTGCTTTTATGTATATCTGAAAAGGAAAGCAATAAAGGAAGAATATTTTTTCCTGAATCTAAACAGTAGACTGGTCAGCTTTTGACGAAGCCATGAATGAAATGCTTGAGGAAGTTATTTTCATAAAATAAACTATAACTGTTAAAATACATGAGTAGATGTGTGCTAGTAGGGACCTGAATAATTCACGTTCCTTATCTTTTCCAGGACAGGTTCAGCTATAACTTTGGTTACAATCAATTTTTTTTTTAACTTCTTTGTCTAGACTGGTCTCAACCTTTAGGCAAAAGTGGAACTTCACAACATTCCTAGGGAAAGTAGTCCAAAGCTTAACTCTCCTTATTGCTTGAAACCTTCTCGTTCTGTTATATGCCCATGGCTGCTTGCTCTATACACAGTGGTGCTGCTTCTCTTCTTTGCAGTTGCTGCCTATATTTGAAGACCATTACCTGACTTCACCTACCCTCAGTTCACCTTAGCCTCAGTTCTTTCAGCCTTCCCCATATGTCACATTTTCTACACTGCTCACTGTTGCTATGGGCTCTTTTCAGTTAGTCTGTGTATTACTTGAAAAGGAAGAGCAGATTCTGTATTTCAATCTCAGTTTTTACCAGTGGATTATTCAACAATATCATTATATCAGGTCCTGCAAGAGTAATGTATTATTTTTATTTATTATTCACCTTATGTATTAGTCACTGAAAAGAAAGTATCAGCAATAGAATGTTTGTGGAAGACTAGACTGGTTTAGGACTCAAAACACAAAAATATCTGAGAATAATTCCCGGATGCAATGTTGTATTTCTGGAGTCCTCCCAGGCAGCAGAAAAGTTTTAATAAGAAGGTTTTTCCCATAAGGGAAAACAAAGACTTTTTTTTTATTCTTATTTTTCCATTCTGCTATTTGGCATTAGGATGTTCATTATATTATCTGATTAGCCACTTGACATGGAACACTAACAAAACAATGCCCGGAATGGGCAGAAAAAGTCATGTGCTGATCAACTCTGTTAACTCTGTACTGCCAAGCAAAAAAAAGCTACCTGTGGGTAAAAGGCTGGACAGAGATTGAATCATCTTTACAAGAATGAATGTATTTCAGTAGTAGATTACTACAAATTCTGTAATGTTTCACAGCTGCCCAGCTGTACACTGTCTCTAGGAAAATAACTATCATCCAGTATCCTTGAGCAGACATTCAGATCTCCACAGGGAGATGGTCTCATTTGCCCATGTTATTATGCAAATTCAAAAAAGCATGCTGCTTGTTTACAAAGGAAAGAAGCTTGTACTTGATTAAAGTGTAATAAACTGTATTTTGCTTTCCAGAATATTCAGAAAAGATTCTGCTTCCTAACCTGTGATGCAGCTAGTTACTTGGGAGACAATCTGCGAGGAATAGGCTCCAAGTTTGTGAGGTCTTCTCAGATGTTAACATCATGTTCAGAATGCCCCACCCTTTTTGTAGATGCAGAAACAGTGAGTATTCCTTTCAAATGGCATGTGCTGCATTGCAGTGTGTGGGGACTTTTTGTAGGGGCAGGTGGTGATAGGACAAGGGCTAATGGCTTTAAACTGAAAGAGGGGACGTATAGGTTAAATATAAGGAAGAAGTGCTTTACTGTGAGGGTGCTGAGACACTGAAACAGGTTGCCCAGGAGGTTGTGTGCGCCCCATCTCTGGAAATGTTCAATGCCAGGTTGGATGGGGCATTGGGCAGCTTGGTCTAGTGGAAGGTGTCCATGCCCATGGCAGGGGGATTGGAACTAGATGATCTTCTAAGGTCCCTTCCAGCCCAAGTTGTTCTATGATCCTATCATTTTACTGACTATTTCACTTTTGAGCAACTCCTGAACAGATATATCAAAAAGGTACTCGCCTCCTATCTCTTTTTTTTTTATCTCTTCTTTTTAACCATATTTCCATTAATTTTCCATAGTATTTTATTAGATAAGAACTGGCAGACAGGCAATACAGAATCATAGAATCATTGAATAGTTGTGATGTGTTGAGTCTGTGTGCCTAAAACCAATATAAAACTGATGCCTACTGGACCCAGTTGGCTCTACAAATGGAAAAGGAAAAGCTGTTTTTTACATAGTTTGGCATGAAAGAAGATAACATGCTTATTAGTTTCATTTGACTCTACTGTGATGTGAGCTGGATGATAAAAATATGTATTAGGGAATGAATGAGGTGGCCCTTCCCATTGTTTTCGTTCTGGCCTCTGTTTGTCCAACAGCATCAGGACAGCATGGAACTAGCAAAGTGCAAACTTTTGCAAGATCTGTACTATACTTTCTACCCCGCTAATACCTTTATTCTTTCATAGTGACATTTACTAGACCTTTTGATTTCATCTCTCCAGCTGCTCTCTTGTGGCCTTCTTGAAAAGCTGAAGTTCAGTGTTTTAGAGCTGCAGGAGTACCTGGACACATACAACAACAGGAAAGAAGCAACACTGTCGGTATGCTGCATTATGTTACATTCTTGGTTTTGTATGTGAGTATACTTAGGCTATGTCAGGAGACTGCAGATACAGTCACATCTGCTTAATATTCAGTGGAAAAAACTGTTTCAGCTACTGGATACATTAATTGTCCCTTCCTGAACATACAAACCAGAACTTTAAAAGACGTCAGTTATTGTATCCCTTAATATTAGAAACATTGGCATCTTTAATATTTCTGGTCACTCCTTTCTCCTGTTCAGTAATTATTTTATTTTCTTGGTATATGCAATTCAGATACTAATAGAAATCAAGACTACACTTTTAAAATGACAGTCAAAGCAAGTGATCACAGTATGTGTGAATAAGAAGTGTAAATGCAAAATTTTATTTCTTTACATGGTGTGCTGTGAAACTAAAATACTGGTTACTTTTCTTCAAATCAGATTATAGGCCTTATTTATGTCTTATTTTAATTTCTCTCTGAAAACAGTGGCTCGCAAACTGCAAAGCAACGTTTGCTGGGGGCTCACGAGATGGAGTTATTACCTGCCAGCCAGGGGACTCAGAAGAGAAGGTAATGAATTAGCAGTATTCTTTCTTTCCTGTAAAATGACGTGTGTGATTTGTCTTGCTCGCAGACCCACAGGAACCTGCTGTACTTGTCTGTGCTGGGCTTAGGCGTAATGCAGTTTTCACACTCAAGGCTCAAAGGTATTGTTGTTGCCTCAGTTGTTGACTGGCCACAGGAAATGGGAAGTATTCAGAGGCAATACTTCTGCCTTTCCTAGTCTAGACGAGGAAGCAGAACTAGCCCTGCCTGGGTTGTGTGAGCTCTCCCTTTTAGAAGGATGTTGCAGCAGCAGTTTCTCACAGCACAGAGTCTCTGAAAATCACTCCTGGTGTCCTGTACTTCCACATTACACCCATTTTATCTATGGCTGTTACAGGCTCAGTCTGCCCAACAGCAAAACTTGCCTGGTTGAACTACAGTTAGATTAGTAGTTATGAAATAATGACTGTAAATGGCCAGGGAAATAGTTTATGCTGTAGGTAAGTACTTATAGCTTTTAAACAAAAGTTCTATGTGCACATGTACAATTACGTGTGTGTGTGTGTATATATATATATATGTACATTGAGTGTGTTGATTCCAGTTAAGAAATCAGCACCAGCAGCAGGCATTCCTGTTACTTGATATACTAAGTATAGGAAACAGCTGGTATCTTAGTGGTGTTAGAATGAGTTGGGAAATGTTATTTTGTGGTATTTCTTCCTTTTGAAGGAAAAAGAATGGTGGGATGGGAAAAAGAGGGGTGGAGAGAATTAGCCAAAATCAGGAAGCAGCAACAGTATGTAGAAAAAAGTGACATCTCCTCTTTCCCTCTATTTTAATTTATAAAAGATAACTAAAGACATTTTTAGAACACACAGTTGCCTGTTGTAACCGTTTTCTTTCAAATATCTTGGTTTATTCTTATGTTGGTTTCAGTTTGTCCGTCGTCTTTACGATTTTCTTCTGGCTTTATCTTACCCTCTTTCCCACCTCTCTCTATTTGTCTTCCTGTCTTTGAACTCCCTTGCTCATTTTTTTTTTTACCCCATTTCCCAAGAATCCCAAGTCCTTGCCACCCCTGCATCTTGGCTTCCTTGACCTTATTAGCAAATCTCATTTGCTAATAAATCCTCTGGCTGCAATCACAGGCAGTGGGAAAACTGTTCAATCTTCCCCCACCTGGCACTGGCACCAGCAAAAATTACAGACACCTTCCAATGCATTTGATAAGATACTGTCTCTTCTGTAATAGTATTTGTGTCCAGGGAAGTGACAAGTGAGCTATTCTAAAACAGAGAGACCTGGAATACATGCTACGGCCTCTCCTGCAAGCACATCAGGAGAGGGGAATAAGGTATATGTAGGAAGGCATGACTATTGGAACATGCATAGGATTTCTCTTCCCACTGATGCACAACACCCTGAAGAGTGACTTCAGACTGCAGTGTTACGTACCTTGTTGTATACATCTTAACTTGCCCTCTTCATCTCACCTTTGGAAACTTGTAGAACAGGAGATGAGGATCACACGTCCTGCTGAAAATACACCATTTCTTTTTTGAAAAAGTAGAGGAGAGAGAATGGTGAGGACTAGGAATCAACTGAGATATGAGCTCATACATACATCTAGAGGTTAATATATGTCATGTTCCACTTCTCTGGGGTTTGTTGTTTGCTTTTTTTAAATTCTGTTTCAGAGTTAAATGTGTGTTTTGCGGTTAGTATTCTTAACTGCCTATCAAGCAGACTGAAAAGAAGGGTTTCACACCCCTGCAGGAGCCCCTGATTGTTGAAGTGCTACTGTAGGTCATTTCAGTACTATTGCAACAGGACTTAACACTGACATTTTAATAGCTCTAGAATTAGAAATCAGTGACTCGTCATTGATGTGAGGAAGAAATACAAAGCTATCTCAACTTGTGACATTGCCATGGAGTGAAACCTAACTGGCATTTTCCATGGAATTTCTTTTTCTTACAATAGTCATACCTTAGAAGTTGTATGCAAAATGTTTCTATTGTCATGTGCCAAGAAATAAATCCAACAATCAGAAAGCTTATCCTGGAAATTTCATTAGATCTGTTAGCTCCAAAAATAGAAACATTTATAGCTAACAAAATATTTAGAAATAACAAACTTCAATGCTGTTCAGCACATAGGAGCTCTTTTTATTAACAAAGAAAGTAAATGTAAATAAAAGTATTATTTCAGGAATTTTCTAACACAGTTTCACTGTCAGTTCCTGAGCTACTGAGTAGGATATATCAAAACTAATATATCTGAAGATCTAACTGAGGATATTTAGACTGTAATTTTCAATTTGAATTAAAGCTTGACTTTATTAAGAATGCTGTGCATGTTGTATGTGTATTTCCAACCAGTTATCAGGTTGAGGCAAGCATTGCTAATACCGCTGACAAGTTATGCTATTAAAGATGGGCTGTGCTTCCTATTGCATGCATTACACTGACACTATACTTTCTTTCCTTTCCTTTTTCTCCTGTGCCATGCTTGCTGTGTAGCAAATGGAATCTCTTGCAGTAAGTTGAAGTTCTTTCATATTCTTTGTCCATCTGTAGATGGACTAATACACCCCAATTTTACTGTTTTACTTCTAAGCATGTTTCTTTTTTGTTACAATTTTCCTGTAGAATATGTGGTTCTACATGTGGTGATTAAAATAATTCACTAAGGTGTGTTTTGTGAAATCTAAAAATACTGTGCCAAAATTCTGACACTTTCATATGCTGTTTTAAATGGTCCTTTACCTAATAGTTTAAAAATCAAGCCTTTGAATGGTTGTAATATGCTGGAGTGGAAGATAAAATTTTTATCTGAAATTTTATAATTTTCTTCCCATCACAGACCTGCTGGGGCTTCCTTCAGCTCCTGTGGGTCTTTCAGTGTTGTATCAGGTCTGGTGGGATTCCTCCCTTCCATTTAGGGCAAGAACACTTTGACCCTGCCCACCAATAACAAGCATTAAATATTCCAACTCAGATACCAGAAACAGTTTATCCATAAAAGCATGGAACTCAGACCAGGCAAATTTACAGTGCTGAACTTTACTGCTGTGGCAGACCAACGCTGAGGTGCAAGCAGCCCTGTCTGCCTGGCCTCCAGCAGGATAAACCCTGCCAGGTTGACACCTGCTGGCTTGGCGCTTTCCTGCAGCTCTCACTCTCCATAAACCTCCATCAGAAGGAGACTAGCTCTACCTGGTTTTGGCAGTGCCCTTGGCTGACTGTTCATAAATGGGTAATTGGTGTCCACTTCTCCCTGACAAACAAAGCTGCAATTTGCCAAAGAACCTCTATTTTGACCTCAGTCCCTCAGCCTTGTCTGGCTGGTACAGAAATTTTGGGAACTGGAAGGATATGGTTCTAATTTTGGCTTGTTAATAAAAACTCTGACACTTAAAATTTTAGCCATATGTAAATAAACTCTTAAGTCAAATTTAACATTTATGATGTTTTTAAAGTACTTTTTATTATTATTTGTGCTGGCATTTGCACTGACCTCAATTCAGCAAATAACTGAAGTACATGCTGGTAGCAGAGCATGTCTGTAGTGCTTTAAGGAAGCAAAGAAGTTAATAGCTGCTTCTTTTCTGCCATGTTTGGCATGAAACTCTGCTCTAGTTCCTCCGAGCAAATGGATAGATCACTGAGCCCACCCTTGGTCACTGTGTCTGTGAGAGGAGACAAATCAAATATTGTTTGAAGTCTGTAAGAGCTTTCCTCCCAACAGGTCAGGAGGCCTCCTGACTTCTACTTGCAGAATTATCACTTCTTCCGTAATTTGCCAAAGATTAAATATTTCTCCCCTCTCCACCATGATCAAGGTGTGGAACTATGAGATTCCGCCTCCTCCTGGACACATGGATACCAGGACCATAAGAATGTTAACTTGACTTCTCTGACAGACATGCCCATTACATTTTATTTCAATGTTTGACACCTTTTGTGGGGTGCTGCACATTACACTGGAAGAAACAAGTTAATATTCACAGAAAGCATCTACTTAATCTGGGAGAATAAATTGCAGAAGCCAGATGTCCTCTTACATATTAAACTCCATCCATCTGTTGTATGGTGTCATTAAGAGGGTGGGAAATACATGAGCGGAGGTTTAAGTTGTAGAGTTGGCATTTCCTCCTTCCCACTCCTGGCTGGATTTATTGTCTCTCTTCCTGTCCCCTCAGAGAAGCAGGCAGGAGCTTTGATCCTCTGTTGGATTTCTACCCTATTCTGAAAGGTCTTTGGCCATTTCTGAAGTTTTAAGGAGTTTTATGTTCTATGCAGCAAAATCATTTCCCCCATATTCTGCCTCTGTTTTCCAGCTGCACACTGGAGACAGTGAAGCTAACCTATATGAACTGCTTGGAGATTGATGCTGATGTGTGCTACATGAGAGCTAGGCTTTATAATTTTGATTTGCAATGTCATATATGACTTGCTTGCAGAAGAAAGAACGTTACTTGTTTTCTAAAATAGTATATGATCATGCTTCAGTAAAATAATGTTTTTGAAGAACTATCTCAATGTATTTTATTGGTTATTGTAAATTATCCCAATTCACTGATCCCACATTAATTATTTCTTCTCCTACGAATCTTTCCTTAGCAATTGGAACTGTGTCAGAGATTATATAAACTGCATTTCCAGCTGCTGTTACTTTTTCAGTCCTACTGCAAACTTATTGGACAAGTGCATGAAGTCAGTTCCATGCCAGAGGTATGTAACAAACTACAAAGCCTTCCACTGAAAATACAACTTTACTTTCATGTTCTTACTTTTCTTTCTATGGACATGTGCCAAAGGTTACACTATTTCCCCCTGAATATGTCTGCAGACAAACCATTTCGATACACTGGCATCTGCATTAAAATATACTCAAGAAGCCATATGTTTTGTAATAGACTGTGCTTTTGGAGACTGGGATCTTTTATACATTCAGGCTTCAAAAGTCATTTCAGTTAGTGGTGACGAGCTAGAATGATATATGAAATCTTTGCTCACACGTTTCACATATAGGGTAGGCTCACACTTTGTGAACATCTGCAAGTGATTTGTTTTTATTTTAACTGAGGCCTTAATTTTTAGGGAGAATGAGCCTTCTTCACACAAAGAGAAGAATAACTTTTCCTAGATTATGACTGATAGTATCCAAACTTGGTGGAGACACTTAGAATAGGAGCATTTATTAGCATGACAATGACAAAATCATTTGGTAAATTAACCTTAATGTGGATGCAGAGTGAAGGTTTTTGCTGGAATAATGCATAGTAATTTCCAGACATACAGACTGTCTTCATTGCATGTGCATTGTACTAGAAACATTTGAAGCATTTTTTGACCAGCAGCTGTGAAATGGTTATTCATCTTCTTATACCTGAGCAAGCAAAGGTGTGTAACATAGAACTACTTCATATTTTGACTGTATTTTTACTGCCCAATCTTGTTTTCTGGATAAACAAATCAAAATCAGTTTTTTCATTTTTGTAACTGTATTTTAGTTATGATTTTGATGGATTGTTGTAAATAATGCAGCCTATGAAACCGAGGAACAATAATATGAGGAATAGCTGCTTCACCATGAACTTCACATATTTTGCTGGAGCCATAATCTGTTATTTAAAGGAAGGTCCATTGTTAGGTCATGTGACTGTGGCTATTTTTAGCATGTATGAGCACGAAAAGGTAGATCTTTAGAAATTAACTGTTCACGTATTAATTATTTGTCTTCTGCCATATTACCTTTTCAGGGTGACAAAAAGTTGTGCAATTCCTGTCCATCTGTTAATCATACCAGATCCTGCATGTGTTTTGTAAATAAATAACAACATCATTGCTAGGAGAAGTATATGTTTCCTTAAACTTTTCCACTGTGATATGAAAAAGTATCAAGAGTGAAAAATAAAAGTTTTTTTTAGATGTGCTGTTGCATTTTAGCAGGTCGAAAACACTGCATAGGGTTAAAGGAAGTACAAAGCTTAAAAATCTGTAGTTTGTGTTTTCCCTCTATTGTACAGAACACAGAGCCCAAAAAATGCCCTTGTGTTAAAAAGGTCTTTTCCATAACGTGTGCATCCAATGTAGTAGTAAGAACAGACTTGAGATACCTACTCCCTTTGGTGCCTGTGGAGAATGAAAATACCCACCTCTCATCTTTCTCCTTGGAACAGCTGTTTAATATGTCAAGAGAACTGAGTGAGCTGAAGAAAAATCTTAAGGATGCTACTGCTGCAATCGCAGCTGAGCCTCTGACGGAATCTGAGCCCACATTCAATTCTACCGAAGCAGCTATTCAGTCCATGCTGGAGTGTTTGAAAAACAATGAACTCGTTAAAGCCGTCCAACAAATAAGAGAATGCAGGCAAGTTTTGCTACATGGCTCCTATTAGACTTTAATGTTATTAGAGAAGTATATGTTTATTGTTTATCATTTATTATTCCTAGCTTTAAACTAAATGTAATGTGCTGAATCAGCATAATTAATGTAATATGTTTCAGTAAGGTATATGAGGGCATTGATATTACTAACTTCTGCAGGGGTGTGCCACAAGTAACCATATTAAGTGAGTAACACAAACGTGTATGCTTGCAACAATTAAGATGTTAAATTACATTGTGTAGATCAACAGTACTTCTGTGAGACTCTTAAGAATCTTTTTATAGAGCTAATTCCTTCCAGATGTATGTCACTGGCATCAGCTAATGCTCAGCCCAGTTTCACCTTCGCTTATTTGAATGAGTTTTCTTAAGGTAATAAGAATTGCACTTTTATGTCATTTGATACCAGAGTCTGAGTAACAAATGTGTAGCATAAAACAGTGAGTTGCTTTTGGCTTGTAAGCATGTGTGAGTCAGTTCTCCTTTTAGAGATCTCCATCACCTAGTTTCTGTCTGTGCCAATAAATCACTACTGATGCATGCATTCTTTTCCTGTTCAATTGCAGGATTTTGTGGCCCAATGATATCTTTGGAAGTAGCTCTGACGATGAAGTCCAGACACTACTGAACATCTACTTCCGGCACCAAACCTTGGGTCAGACGGGCACCTATGCACTGGTGGGCTCCAACCAGAGCCTGACTGAAATCTGTACCAAATTAATGGAACTGAACATAGAGATCCGCGACATGATTCGCAGAGCTCAGAGCTACCGAGTCATCAATACTTTTCTTCCAGACTCCAGCATTTCTGGCACAAGTCTCTGACAGGACTCTTATGTCCTCTTTCAAGGTGGGAGTGCTGCCCTGCTGGAGTGAGGTGGCTCAATGTCTTCTCAGCCTTACAAAAGTTTGGTCAAACTGTACTTGCTCTTGTTACATTTAGGATTTCTTCTAAAACGATATGGGCTGAACTTCAAATGTGTAGCAATACTGTAAGGACAAAGGTAGCATAGAGCATCTGGGACAACATCCTTTGTTCTCTGTTGCACAAAAATCAGTTAGCATTTCACTGAGCAACTGCAACTCACTACTGAAGAAGTGACTTCCATTGTGTACCAAAGCCTACTACACTGAACAATACTTCCTTTATAGCAAATTAATTTTAGGTTGGCAAAAGTGCAATGTTTCCCTCACAAAATAATATTTTTTGTTAAAAAGAAAAACTTGTACATTTTTTCCTTTTTTCTTTTATTTGGTTGAGTGAAAGATGGGCAGAATGAAGCTGGCCACCGAATCTCACAAACTTGTTGGTCAAAAGCTGAGAGCCTGTGCGTATGAAACAAATTGTAAATGGACTACAGTTTAATGTACACCATTATTTGAATATGATTACTGTATCTTAAAACAATGAGCTGCTATGAAGTACATTTCCTAATGTTACTAGGCTACTGTCTCTGAAGGTACTGGATCATATTGCAGAGGTCTGTTCTTAGGCCCCCCCAAGCATCATGAATGGTCTTGGTAGATTTTTTTTGTTTTTAAAGAATCTTGGCTGCTTTTTACTAGAGGGTTGCTTTTATGAATATATTTATACTATTAAAGGATAGTTGATCTAATTTAACTTGCCATTTTGTAGGAGAAAGTCCCATCACAGAGTAAAACCTTTTGAACTGTTATGCATGCATATTTTTATTTAATATAAAATTTGAGTATAAGAAGTAAAAATATTAACATGAAATGCAAATTCTCATGTTAAGTTCCTTTAAAGAGATGTCTTATTTTATTTGTAATGTATATATAAAAGTCATACCTGTATGGGGTTTTTTCTTACATTTAACTACTGTCCAGTGCTAAATGTATGCATGTAAATCTGTTGCACATCTGAGACACTTTTATTCTGACTACGTAACTTATTCACTCTGTAAATACACTTAACCCTTTTTGTGAAGTAACTTTGGTTGATATTTGGATCAGTACATCCATTTAACTAAAATATAAAAGTCACATGTAATCACAACAGAGTATGTGCTTGTTGTGAAGACTGTGTTGTTGTCTGAATCTATAGATACTGTTGTGGATGGTATCCATGATCAGCAGCCCCCAAAAGACACCTTTTTCATTGTTCATGGTGAAACCATTCATTACACTAAAAGAAACCAGTGAGAAATGTAACAATTTTTTGTCAGTCTGTAGTTACAAGTCAACCAGAAAGAGTACCTTGACTACAGCAGTTTCATAACTGAAAAAAAAATCAAAATGGAGTGTAAAGGTTTGTTTCTGGTCAAAACATCAGTAATGGTCCTCTTTGTTCCAGTGCTGGCTTTCTGTGGGTTTATTCCTCATGCAAAAGGTGAAAGAAAAGCTGTCCCACTCCCGTATCAGCCTTAGCTCTGAGAATCCTGTAAAGCCCTCTCACCTTCACTGCTGTTTTGTTTTCAAAATGCTTGCACAATTTTACATGGATCTTGAAAAATACTTGTATTGATGCACAGCCTCCCTGAACAACTTTTTCTGTGTGACTGTTCTCATTTCTGTTTTCCAGTGTGAACCTATCTTGTTTCATTTTATGCATGCTGTCTCTTAGCCCACTACTGTGAGCCATGCTGAAAGGCCTGGCTCCATCTTTCCCGAATAATCATGCTCTGGCAGGTACTGTTAGGCCCCTACGAAGTCTTTGTTTCTTCAGACTGAATAAGCCCAGTTCTTTCAACATCTCTTAACAGAGCAAGTGTTTCAGTCTTGTAACCACCTTGGTGGCCTCCACTGAACTCCTTACAGTTGATCAACATCTTTCTCATATAGAGTACCCAAAAATGAATGCACTAATCTAGAGGTGGTCTAGTAAGTGCTGAGTAAATGGGGACAATTGCTTCCCCTGCTCCACTGGCTCTATTGCTGTTTCTACAGCCAAGGATATTGTTACCACCCTTTGCTGCTAGGGTCTACTGCTGGCTCCATTCCCAGCTCACTGCCAACTGAACCCCACAGGCACTTTCCAATGAGCTACCCCCAGCCAGGCAGTCTTCAGTCTGTGTCACTGCAAAGGGTTCTCCCTGTCTGACGGTAGGAATTTCCTCTTCTCCCTGCCAAATAGCAAAAGGCTCCTGTTGGCCCGTCCATCCAGTCAGCTGAGATACCTCCAAATGGCAGCACTGCTCTCAGCTGTATTGGTCAGTCCCACCAGTTTGGTGTCACCTGCAGACTTGACAAGTACACTTTGTTGTCTTTTCCAGGTCACTGGTAAAGGTGTTGAACAGGTCAGGTCCCAGGATAGACCACCTGCTGCACACCCCTTGATACTGTCCTGCAGGTAGAGTACAATCAATTAACCAATACCTTAATTCAGTTAGTCCTCCACCAAGTATAAAAACCTTCAAATGTTTCTTCTACCTAGAGTATTCTGTGATTCTTCACAGATACAACAAAACCTGTGATGTAACCCCATCTAGCTTAGCATCGTTTCTAAACTTCAGATAGAGTAGAAATCAGCATCTCTCCAACACAGCCTCACTGAGGTCCTAGAACAACATGAACTGCAGTAACACCCCCACATACACTGATACTTTAATTAGGATTCCCCAACTGTATTTTGTGAAATACATTCAGTCACTCTCCTATTTAAGCTGTCTACCCTGGAGATACCATAACATGACTAGAAACTTTCTGGGCCATAAGCCTATACTTGAATCAGGGGCACAGGGACTTGTTCTGCCTCTTCTAGGACACAGAAAGCCTAGAGAATTGACTATGTTATCACAGATAGGGTTTTTCCCCTCCTCACTTGGAAAGTACGTGAGGCTTACAGTGTTCCCTCATACAGTCTTCAGTTACCAAACTCCTGTGATTATTTTATGTACTGACACAGATGCCTCCACACATCTCTTCCCATTACATTCACCCCAGATTTTGTGCTCCAGAACATTTACATCTTACACACTTGTTCAGTTTGAGTCACTCGAAGAAACACTTGCTATCACTGTTTTAATCTTAGCAGTCCCTGTTTTTACAGACTAAAACCAAAACCTGTTTTCTTTAGGTTGTCAAATAGATTGTTCCCTTCCAGATATACTTTTCCCTTTTATTCCTGTAAGGTGAATTGGAGGGATAAGCTACCACAAACTTTTATTGAACTTTATTCACAGCATATATTAAATGAATTTATGTACTTTATAAATAACACAAGTCTTTATCCATTATCCAATGCCAGGTCAAAAGCCTTAAGTCAAAACATAGGAAGAGACTGAAAAAGTGCAAAGCAGAAGAGGGCGCACAGATCATACAATGTATTTGAAGCTGTAAGCGTTATCACAGGACAGCCTCTTGTCTTTGCAGCGGCCACAAAGTTCTTGACGATGAGGTCTCCTGAAGTCAATGTGTCTTTTCTTCTGAGGGCAGGAACAACGAGTCCTTGAACACGTCTTAAGAAATAAGACATTTTATTAGTAATACATCAAAGGTGCTTACTTCATGTTAGACCAACATTTAGTTTTCCTTAATCACAGCAACACATTTGGGCTGATACATGTAAGCCCTCTGCAGGAGGAGGGAGTCCTATCCCATTAGACATTTCCCAAATAACATTTCTATAAGTACTGTGATGAAAACAAGCTCTTTCTGATAAAGTCAATTTTGAATTTAACAACTGTAAACTATGAGAATACATGACAAACGCCAGCAGTCTTACCAGGGTACAGAAATTTGTAACTCACTTGACACTGGATTGATTCCACTCGATAGGGATTGAAGCTCTTTTGGCATTTGCGACAGAGCTGTTTGAAGTACACCTGTAAAAAGCAAGTTCTCAGTTACTATAGAGAGTGATTCTGTGTTCAGTACTTGTATCTAGATTTGTGCCAAAACATCCGATTTGTCACAGATTCAGTGCCATTCTTACAAGTGTCAATGACTTAACTACCTTGTTGCTTCCAGAAATGCACCACACATAAGCACTCTCCCATCTGGTCTTGCAGTCTTTGCAGTGGAAATAGCCATACTTCTGCTCCAAGAACTGCAGGGAGAAAGTTCACTAAGCAGCCTTCAGCACTACAAGAACGCCCAGCCCAGCTCCCTCCTCACACCACCTGTCTTCACAGGCTCTATTACTGCAAGGGAGGCAGAGCTGCCTCAGGACTACCAACCCGGGGCAAGGGTTGTGACCTGAGCGTGAACCATCAGCCAGGGTGGGCATCACTGGGCCTTTTGCTACTCAGGAGCAGACTTCGTGTTTTACAGTTTGCCCACAAACATTCACACCGCGCCTCGCCCCACCGCTCCACACCTGGAAGGGAGTCCTCCGTTGGGGGATTGCGGCCTCCTCCTGGCCTTTCCCTACAGTCTCCTCGCTGGGCACAGCAGCGTCTGTCTGGACATCCGGCTCTCCGCTACGTTTCTCCGCCTTTTGCTCCTTGGGGGTCATTTTAAAAGTCACGTCCTTCTGGGCTTCTGTAGGGTCCGGCAGCATGAAGAGGCGGCGGTCGGGCAGGGGTGAGTAGAGGGCGAGATGCCCTTGGGTGCGAAGGGCTGCGGGGCTGAGGGGGCGGCCCAGAGGCAGCGTGCGCGGTCCCAGTGAGCACTGCACGGCGGCATCCGCCCGCAGGCTCACCTGCACGCCCACCTCCTTGGTGCTGGCCCGGCACAGCCGCGGAGGTAGCCCGGGGCTCATTTGAGACAGAAGGCCCTGGAGCTGGGACCGACGGTAGCTCTCCAAGTAGTCGGAAGGCCTAGGGGTACGGGGTCCCCCAAAGAAGGGGCTAATGCTGCTGCTGTTGCTCTGCTTCCAGCTGGGTTGTTTGGCCAGAAAGTCCCCACCACGGCTTGGTGTGAGGTTGCCCCTGAAACTGTGATACGTGCTGAAAGGGTGACAGACAAAGCTCTCCATGATCATAGCCCCCCAAAAAACAGCCCTACTTGTCTCCCAGTCCTGCCTTTATCTTATCTGCAGGTGGCAGCTAATTGCTCATAATTGATGGAGAAATTGGCCCCAGCCCGGTGGGGCTACTGGTGATGGAACATGTTGACTGCTTTAGGGAACAAGTCTTATGAGGAGCAGCTGAGGGAACTTGGGTTGTTTGGTCTGAGAAAGAGGAGGGGTTCTCTTCAACTCTCTCTCTCTCATTTCAACTACCTGAAAGGAGGTTGTAGTGAGGTAGGAGTCAGTCTCTTCTCCTGGATTACCAGTGAAAGGACAAGAGGAAATGGCCTCAAGTTGCACCAGGGGAGATGTAGACAGGATATTAAGAAGCATTGCTTCACAGAAAGAGTTGTTAGGCATTGGAGCAGGCTGCCCAGGGAAGTGGTGGAGTCACTGTCCCTGGAGGTGTTAAAAAAATGCATAGATGTGGTACTGAGTGATATGGTTTAGTGGCATGGTGGTGATAAGTTCACAGTTGGACTTGATGACCTTAGAGGTCTCTTCCAACCATAACGATTCTGTGACTTTGGATGTAATAATTGATTTCTCACATATGTAGAATCACAGAATGCTCTGGATTGTAAAGGACCTTTGAAGATCATCTAGTCCAATCCCCCTGCAGTAAGCAGGGACATCTTTAACTAGATGACGTTGCTGAGAGCCCCATCCAACCTGGCACTGAATGTTTCCAGGGATGAGGCATCTATCATATCTTTGGGCAACCTGTTCTAGTGTTTCACTACCCTCATGGTAAATTTTTTTTCCTCTATATGTGACATCCTTATGTAGGGACACGTGAATCACGTTGGTGTCACCTAGCTTGGGACGCTCCCTGTTTGCATTGTAAAACATCACCCACGGAGGGAAGCCATTTGCAGAAGACATTCAACTCCCTTCGCCTGCGGCTCAATCGCCCCCGACGTCTTGCTCTCTCATAGCGCCTCCTTCCCGTGACGTGCAAGCCGGGGAAGGTGGGAAGTTGTAGTGCTGTCCTTGCGCAGGCGCTAAGGGGGGGTGGTGTATGTTGGCGCCAAGCTTTCAAGTGGGTGGCTGCGGGAGCGTGGCGTTTAATGGTGCCGCGCTGCCCGCGCACCTCTGCGCGTGAGGCGATGCGTTGACCGCTCCGTGGAGCCGGAGGGAGGTAAAGGCTTCACATGTGGCTCTGCCTCGCTCTGGAAGCTGCCTCTTTGCGGGGAGGGGAGGGAAGGAGAAGGCAGGATGTCCTTGCTTACCTCTGGGTATTAAACCCGACGGGGGAGTCGTGGTGGTCTTTTCTCCTGCCGCCATTCTCCTCACAGGCTGCGCGGAGCTTTGTAGGCCTAGCGGGGGTGATGGTGGGTGTTGGGGCTTCTCCTCAGGCTCCTCGGCCCTGTGCGATCACCCCCTGCATGTGTAGCTGCCCGGCAGGAGCTTTCCCTAACCGGACATAGGTTAGTGTTTTAGCTTTTTTTTTTAAAAAAAGAGTGGTTTAATATGTAGGTTTTGAGGCAGTTTTTAATTTTGGGATTTTCTGACTCTGCCTTTGACCCCTTTTAAATGCCTGTCCTTCCACTCGGCTTGGTAAGGCAGCATGTATAGGGCAGCTACAGGATACTTCCCTGGGAAAATGATTTTACAGTGGAAACGATACATGTGTGAGTATAAACAGGAACATTTCTATGGCAATCACACTTAAACCTGTTTTTTAATAGAGCTGTGAAACTGGCAATATCTGCTCCACTTGAAAAAAAGCTGTAAATCAAGTTCTTGGAACATAAGTTGTGATGGTTGTTCAGAGTTTTTATGCAACATATATATTCTATCCTAACATACAGTAGTGACTGGATTTTTTTTATTTGTGTTTAAAAGACCTCGGAAGTGTTCTGGATTTTGTCCTGCATTTGCTGAGTATTTTTATTATCTCTGGTGTAATTCGCTCTTGGCTCTTGTCTGTTGTTTTCATACTGTGTTCATCATTGTGTTTGAACGCATGCATCACAGTTCTAAAGCTAAACAGGTTGCATTATGAATGACATGCCTACCAAGAAATGCAGGAAAGCAGGGTTAAGACTTTTAGCTCCACAGCATTAAAATAGCAGTGTATGAAAGTGTTTTCTTACTTTTTTTTCCCTCATTTTTTTCAACAACTCTTAGTAATGTTATGGATCAGAAAATGGCTTACAAACCTGTGGAAAGACTGACTTTCTTTGAAATATTTAAGGCACGTTGCAGTGAATCAGGTACGGTTTATCTACAATAATTGATTTTTATTAGGGATGCTTTATGGTCATCAGTATTTTATAAACATATTCTGTACACTGTATATTCCATGTAAAAGTGTTACACAACTTGTTAGCAGTTCTGCTTGCTCCAAAACTGTTTTCATTAATATCTAACTTTTTTTCATATATGTTTAAATTTTATTTGTAGCTTTTTTTCATAGTGTGTGCTCAGTTATTTTTTTTGTACTTGTTATTTATCTGGGACTTCCCTGTAAACCAGCATGCAGGCCTGGTTTAAACTTTTGCCAAATGCACCTGTAGTCATATGATTGATTAATGTTTAAAGTTCAACTGTTTACTTGCCAGTCTGAGTAAAATAAGGGAAAAAGTAAAAGCTAGATGTATGCTTTTAACTTTAAACAAACTGGATATTTATCTAGGACTTAGTTGTGTTAGTGGTCTGAAAATTTATGGAGGCATTCTTACATATTTCGTGAGCATTGGAGTTCAAAGCTATCTAGAAACAAAATAAACAGAAGAATGACAATGGAAGGAGCAATGCATTTTGCTGCTAGCATTTAAGTGCCAATGTATTTTCACCTCTGCACGAAGGATCCTTTTTTCTATTTCATGTGGCTTTCTGTATGTTTTTTTCTATAGACTTAGGACCTATCAGTTTCAATTGGTTTGACGAACTCAGTGCAGAAGCACCACCGTATGAGCCTAAACTGTTAGGAGAACTTGGTGGTCCCTTTTGCTGGCTTGGTCAAACATCTTTTAAAACTCCAAGGGCAAAACCCTCCACATGCAGTCAACTAGCATCAACTCCACTGATTTTTAAAGAAGAAAATACAATATTGCCACTGTATTCTTCTCCTGGAAAAGAACCAGATCAGAAAAAAACAGCAGCAAGTGAGTGATTTAAATTTTTTTTTAAAAAAGGTACTTAAAGGCTGCTTATGTCCTCCAGAAGCAAGAGGCTTTGAGGATGGGTGGGTTTTTTACTTTTTGTTGTGGTAGCTGATGATTATTAATGTAATTAAATTTAGCTATTTGGACTTTTACAGTGTTAAGCTCCTAATGAATTCTTATTAGTATTTCAGAAATTGCAAACAAAGGAACTTCATGATTCTTCTCTTTCAAAGTGGTTACTTTAACTCCAGATTTGTGTATGTGGACATTTGCGTGTTCCCGAAAGAAGGGAAGATGACTTTTACCAAAGCTTCTGTTGTTACTTGTGGCTGACCTGAGGTCCTATCCTCCCAGCTTGCTTGGTTAGAGTCAACTGGCTCATGTTATCTTGGTTTCCTTGTGTAAACGAGCATGGGTGGGAGCTGATGGATTTCTCTTTGCTGTGGTATTGGATGCAGCTGTGCATATGGATTCAGGAACTGAGAAGCAGAATGAAATGCAGAAACCTAGGTGTAATTTCTGATATGGAAGTTGTTTGGAAATTTCTGAGTAGAAATTCTTCTGAATAGATGCTTTGTTCACACAAGGGGCTCACTGTTGAGAGGATTCTGCTGCTTTAAAGGGCACACACTTTCTCTTTTGCCTGGAGATGTGTAGCATATAGTTACTGTTACTAGTGACAGTGCCTTGACTAACTGTTCCAGAAATAATTTTTGTTTATGTTGCTCATTCAGACCAAGAAGTGTATGTCTTAAGTAAATTTGAGGGAAAGCTGGTACAAATGCATGTTTGCATGTATTGAGTTTCTTCCAAGAATAACTTCTGCAATGACAAGTAGCGTACTGTATATTAAAACTGAAATGGAATGTGTGGCAAATGATATCAGAGATATACTGAAACACAAATGAGTCAAATGAATTAAGTGATGAAATAAACATTTTTGACTATGCATTTGAAATGTGTTTAGCATTGTTTGGGTATAGAATTTGAACATGTTCAAAACACTAGATGAAAAGGTAGTGATTTGTTGGGTATTTTTAACTAAATATCAGACATTGTATAATGAAAAAAAAAATTAATTTCAAAATCAAAACTGTTACCTGTAGTTCTGTAAGGTTCTTTGTTCTCTTCTATGTTGTAGGCAGAGAGAATTTGACAAGCCCAAGATTCACAAGAAAAACAGATCAAGAAAATGAAATACTTGCTTCTCCTCCTGGTACCTGCTGCAACTGCCTGTGTGCTAGGTACTATAAATATGTCAACACAAACATAAAATAAACTTTATTCTGAGCAGAAAGAAATATTAAAATCACTGTACTTCATAGACTTCTTCACAGCAGTCAGTAATCTTCAAAGTCTTGGATGTTTACAATACTTGTAAGTTGCTAAGTGAATTGAAAATAAAATGCCAGCTAATTTTTAAAACTTCTTTGCTTTTAGGTGTTCTTCCATTCTATTTTTCCTTCACAGCTGGCATATGACATTTTGTTGACATTATTTCAGCTTCCCAAATCCACAACGTCCAGTGCAAGGAAGAGTAGTAGCGATTTAAATGTGTATATTACAGTTAAATCTAATAAAAATGTTGATTATAAGAACAGTTAAACTGATTAATTAAAATCAATTAAGCCAATTTTTGTTGTTTCAAACAGAATATTAAAGTTATATTGAAATCTACTGTACTATTTGTCAGACAAATCATTACTGAAAATTAACATATTTCATAAAAGAAGCATTTTGCAGTTTGTAATAAACTTATGGTGAGGTTTAAAATACTGGCTGATGGTAGGAGAAATCTATCTGTTATTTAGTCGGGAAAGTAGCCATGGTTGTAAAGAAAGAAAATAGTAGAGATGGTAATAGTAATGTCTGGAATACTTGTTTAGTTTCAGAAATTGCGAAGTAGAATTAATTTTTTTTTGTGTTTTGTTTTGCAGTCCATCTGTTTTAAGGGATACTTACAGAACACCTCAGAGAAATAATATGCCTGGTTTGTATTTTCACTTTTTAGTTTTACAAAATATCTTATATCTGCAGATGTAATTCCTTATGTCCTAGGCATTATTTAGTATCCTTATTACCTAATGTTTTCTAGGACCATATGGAAGCTTGTTTTGCACGCCAGAATTTTTGGAGGTAAATATTTTATTCCTGCTTTTTACTTTTTTCCTGAGTAGTACATTTAGAATTCTTCATAGAAAAAGTAACTGCTAAAATCTATTTCTAGGTCAGGACTCCAAAACGTATTTCTGAAAGTCTGGGAGCAGAAGTGGATCCGGATATGTCCTGGTCAAGTTCTTTAGCCACACCTCCTACACTTGGTGCAACAGTGATAATAGGTATTTCTAAAACTTAACAGTTGCTAAAGGTTAAAAACTTCTGCATTTGACACTGGAAGTTCCCTTAGTGTGAACTGACTTTTTTTAAATAAAAAGGACAAAACTCTTAGTGATGCTTAGTGAGTGACTTTAAATAATGCAGCCCTAAAAGAAAGAAATTAAATCTGTCATTGCTTTTCAGACTTTTTATTCCTTTGTGAGTATGTTTGTCAAGTCTAAGGAGATAGTCTGTTGAGTGAACTTTTAGCAGCAGCAGTGCTGGCTTCAGCATTTTTTAACTCCTCTCACTGTGCTTACCTTGATGCAGTGAGACAGAGATAATAATCCAACTGAAGACCATATTTCCTGGGTTATTTGGACAGGGCAATTCCTGAACATTTACTGCACAGCTGCACAAACAGCTGTGCCAGTATAATTGTGAAGGAGAATCAGTGGGTGATACCTGTTTAAGTGGTAACTGCAATGCTAAATGTCAAGCCTTGATCAAAGGTGTTGCTCTAAGTGGAACTTCATTAGCACATGATAAGCAAAATGAAATTTGACTGTATAATTTGTTGATGAAAACTCCTGAGAAAAAGAGGAAGTTCTGGATGTCTGCTAATCTCCTGACATTGCTCATTTTAGTGTTGTTAAACTCACTGTATAAAGCATACGGAGCATACGAGCATATAAAGAATTAATCCTAGAACTGGGTATCTTGGGAGAGAGGAGGTGGTACTGTTCACAAGGCTACTGTGTTGTGCTTTTTGGGTTTTAGTTCGTTCAGAATTATGTGACCTTAAAATAAAGGATGGGGGAAGTACCCATGGCTTAGTGGTGGTGTTCTGTGAGATGAATTGTGGTTTGAACTCTCATTCTCCCACTTTCTGGATGAGACTAGTATTTTTTAGTAGCAATGACCACTCTCTGCCATCTGACACTTGCAAAAGGAAAGAGTAATTTGGCTGCAACGTGGAAGCTAGATGCTGTGTCTGAAATGTGTTACTTAAATATGCTGATCTTTAGGCATCTTAATAATAGGGTTCAGTTTCTCCTTTTGTAATGTACATGACATAATATTAATGCTCTTATGGGAGGAAATGGAAAAAAATAAATTCCTGACAGAGGCCTGAAGATCTCATCCCTTTGACAGAAAAAATAAAAGTAGTGCCATGAATAACTGCTAGAAAGGGGAATGGCAGTGACAGTGGTACTATATACATACATATACGTATTTATAGGGTGTTTTATGCTGTTGTGAAACTGCATTTCTGCACTGTGCCTCAGCATCACCTGTAGGACTTTTTACTTAAAACTTCAAGTTGGTTTTTAGTAGTTTTTAGTTCACAGGTTTCAATTGGATTTTAAATAATCCAGTGAAAATCCTACCAAACCACAACTGTATTTGAACACGCTCAGCAGATCACTTAGGAGCAAATGAACTGACTTGTCTGTCTTTCTTCTAAAGCTAGAGAAAATGATTCTGTTTCTGGAGCAAAGCAACAGGATGAAAGAGCTGAGATAGTAAGTAGTTTTAAGAGATACACCGTTCTTTAATTTCAGTTGAGCTAATCACTTACACGTTCACATTCCTTGAGCCATGAATAAAAATTCTGTCACTTTCATTCTAGGCTTGGCCTCCTATCTAGCTATTTTTTTTAGAAGTTATAGCTCACAAAACTAAACCTGCAAACCCTGGCTGTAGTCTGTATTGTCATAATTAACCCACTTTGAGGAATATTCTTGCTGTGTTTTTTAAAAATAAAGCCAAACAACAAACCCACTTAGTTTCAATCACAGCGGGAGTCATTCAAGGAGAGATCAAACCTAGGAATTGCAATATGCCCCTTGTCTGTGTGTTGGTTTGTTTGGTTATCTCCCTCTTTTGTCATTGTTTTGGGATTTACTGTTTGGCAGTAACTTCTTGTACTCAGCCATTATACCAAGAGTTGAAATTGAATATTGCTTTCAGTTCTTTTGGTAGTGTTAGGGAGAGTTTTTGCATAATTGTAATTTTACTCTGTGCATGAAAGCTGAATGATTATTCAGACTGAAAAATAAAGATAGCACTAATAGGATTAAATTACAAATTTGATTCTTAACTACCTGAAACTTCACAGTTAACAAACCATTGCAAGTTAAAATAAGCAAAAAGTCTTTCTCCATCCTCATATCTCCTTTGTTGCTTTTTGAGAGGCCTACTTATAGCAAACTACTGAACCCGTTCATTACCCTTAAATTGCTTGTAGAATGGAACCTGATTTGCATTGAAAGTGGGGATTAGCTGCTTATTTAGTTTCAAGTGTACCTGTGAAAATGTTACCTTTCATTTTACAAGATGCAGAATTATTTAGATACTGCAGTAAATGTTGAGTTCAGTTTTTTACTGTTAAAGTGCCACTTACTGGTATGAAATATAAGAGCTTATGTCTTTGGCTTACAGACTTTGAACAGTGTCTTTTCCAACCATGATAAATATCCTGGGATGAGTGATACAAGTATGGCATTCGTACCAGAGACAGTAAAGTTAAATGCTGAAGATGACATCAAAGATTTTGGTATGCATTGATACTTTGCCACTTCGTAAGCCTTGAAGCTACTTAGTATGCCTTGAAGCAAGACTGAGGATAAAAGCTACACTGTATGTTTTGAGCTAAGGATTGCTTCCTCTGCCAGCTGTATACTCCCACTTCCTGAATTGATTCAACTTTGTAAGATCTGACCATAAAAAAGGGAATCAGTTTCTGTTGAGTTAGTGAATTAAGTCAGGCTACCATGCCACTGGATGACAATCAGATTAGTATTGGTGTAAGGGAAGGTGTGAGACTCAGTGGGAGAGCTGAGAGAGAAAAATGGTACAGGCTCAAGGGGGAGCAAGACTACTATTTCTGGGTTTTGAATAGGTTTTAGCTTTTTCATGAAGTTTCACCTTAGTACTCGTCATTCTGTGATGAGGTTACTTTTTAATCTTGCTATATCTGTTCTTCATTTACTTCACCTATTAGTAGTTCAAAATATGACAAATCCCTTAGGAAAAAGTAGTGTTATTTTTTTTAAGAAGGCACAAAATGCTCAACCAAGAGAAGAAATGTTTCCATTCTGTGTTCACAGGCCATGTTAATGAACAAGTGAAAATGTACACTTTAGTATGAGCTATTTGATTTTTTGTTGAGAACTGATGGCAGAAGGGAAGAACATTAAGAGAAATTTTTTCAGCATGTGTGGGTGTAAAAGGGTGCTGTAGAGACTGACCCAGGCCAGACAGGATGATACATACTTAGGAGTGTGTCTCCTTATCTCAGTTGAATGAACTGCTCCCAAGATATTATTTGATGGTACCCGTAAAAATTATGAAAGAACTGGTTTAGAATTTAATGAGGGCTGAGAATGCTGGGGTCAGGAGACATTGGTTGCAGAGCAATATATACTGCTATTGTTTGTATTGTGAGAAAAAAAAATGGAGTTGGTAGTAAGTATATTCAAGCTATATGTAGTCAGTTACTTACAGAAATGAAGGACAAATTCACATCCTCTTTATTACATCCCATACTGCAGCAGAGAATGCTGGTTAAAAGAATTTTTGAGTAAAAAGAGGAAGAAGAAACACCTTTTTTTTTTTTTTTTTTTAAAGCACAAAATGACTTTTACTAATATCTCTTTTGGGTTGTTCACCCCCCCACTGTCTTCTCATTTTGATAATAGCTAACTTGGCATTTGAAAATTTAATGTAAGAAGAAGGATAGCTCGAACCTCCATGTTTGTAGATGGTTTAATAGAATCATCCTTAAACAGTTTCCTTAACTGACAGTTATAGATTAAATTGCTTCTTAAGGTGTTTGGTATCTACCATCTAGTATAAATGTTGGAGGAAAAACTCTAGATGTTTATCTTGAAAAATTTTGTACTCATTCCCCTGTCTATAGGGGAAAAAAAAAACACACCAAAATTCTTGTAAGACAGCTAGGTTTCATCTTGGAAACCTGCTTAATCACCATAGTTCTCAAGAGGCCAGGGCATCTGCATGGATGTTGTTTGCCTCCTAGTCTCTAACAGCTGCTGATAGAGAGTAAACTTCTTTAAAGACATGTAGATTTAAGTTTTCAAACTCACTCCTGAATAAAGGTAATTGCCATAAAATTGAAAGCTATTTGTACTGGTAAAACCTCAATGCTGTTCAAAAGTTTTAGGAAATAACTTCTCTCCCCATCTTCTCTATACTATTTAGAGTCAGAGATGTTAGATGGCTTATTTGGCGAGATGAATAGCTTTGAAGATACATTCAACATGCCTACTAAGTCCAGTGGAACTCTTCGGCTGATGCCACATGCTCTGGATGCAGTAGAGAAATGTGAAATAAACACAGATAAAGCACAAGGAAAGGGAGATGTTCCTTCTGAGCAGCCTATGGGAAGAAAGACTGGTGTTTCACAGGAAGCAAAAATAATGAGCTCGATTGAAAAAAGCCACTCTATTGAAACAAAGGACTTTTTACTCCAAAACATAGTTGAAGATACAGGGGATGGTAAGGATAGCTGTTTAACAACCCATGAAAAGGAATTGGAGTCGCTTAGGATTGCAGAAGATGTGCAAGATTATAAGACGCACAAGTCATCTGAGAATGAGAAGCCTGTGAAAAATGATGTGCCATCTTCACCAAGCCAGTGGTCTCAACTGAACTTATCTGATCTTGATGTAACTCACTTGGAAATGTTTATATGTAGCTCTCCACCCTCTGACTTATGTAGAGGAAAAAATTTAGAAGAGAATTCAGTACTAATGACCAAGGATGATGCTTTGAGAACATCCTTACTGAATACTTCAGGCTTGATGCAAGCACAAAAGCTGTTGAGTGTCAATTTGTCAGAAAAGCACTATAAAGTGAAAAATTCTGAAAACAACCCAACATCAGAAGTAACTCCAGTAAAATCTGCATCTCTGAGTCTTCAAGATCCAAAGTTAGTAAAGGGATGTGCAGCTGAGAAGATTTCCAGAATGAGCTTCTTAAACTGTAATTCTTTTTTAATTGAACGTACAAATGTCACGGAGTATTCTGTAGTCTACAATGGCAGCTTTTCCAAGCATTTGAAAGCAACTTCTAAATCTGTCTTAACAGATGTTCTATCTCACCCACTTGTATGTAGTGCTGCATCTCCAGATAATTGCAGTGATCTATATTTAACACATAGTGGAAATACTCTTACAAAATCTGACTTTAAAAGCCTGAATATGCTACCAAGTTTGAGAAGGAGATCCAAGAAATTTATTTATACGATAAATAATACTGTACTGTATCAAGAAGAGAAAATACAGAAAGAAGAAACCTCTGAACCTATTCATCCTGTATTGCCACATTCAGAAACTGATTCTTGTGAATTTAAAGGCTCTCATGTCACCAGTGTTGATGAACAAGGTATTACTCAGTTTTTCATTTGTGGAGGATTCTGTGTTTATTAAGAACCTTTTATGTAAATGTTTCAGATCTCGTGTTTCTGATAAAGTAACCTGCAACAGGGAATCAAGATATGGAATTACAATTCCTGTTACAATTATAGTTACAGGATAGCATTGTTTTCAAATAGTCTGGTGCTAGTTTACTGGTTCACTAGCATATTAGTTTCTGGAATAGAAATTTCCACCTTGAACAATTTTTCTAATTGCCAAGCTTAATTATCTTTGTGCTTGACCCATAGTGTCAAGGGCCAACTTGTTTGAACTGATAACTTCTAAGAGATCATAAAGAATCAAAAAGTTGTATTGTTGAGGTTGTTTTATTTTTTATTAGAGGATTTAAGACTACACCTGTTTCTTACAGAAGTGCAAAATTTAATTTAAACGTCTCAACATGAATTGTTTCAAACTCTAGCCAAATGTCCTAACCTACTAACCCTTTTCCAGCTCAGTTCTCTTTTGCTAACTCAATACTAGAGTTTGAAACAAATCGTGTTGAGACACATGGAAGCCCATGTCTTAAAATTTCTTTATAATTTTTTTTTACTTAGTTGGGTTTTTTTTTTAAACTGATAGCATCAACTTCAGGAGAATCGCTTGTTTCTGGCTATTAGAACATGATTCTGTAAAAACAGATTGGAAAACAAAAGTGTTATTTTATAGTACCACTGTTAAGTATGTGTAGAAATGATCATGCAGGCCAAAATTTAATCTAAATCGAATTTTGCATTTGTTTAAATAAATAAGAACTACTTTAGTAATATGATTTTTTTCTCCAATGCCTTCTCTTGTAGACTGCTTGCTTCTTGCTGAGAGGAAGCATTTGCAATCAAATATCAAGGAAAACAATTTCAGCGCTTGTACTTTAAAAATGGATATAATGGATAACTCATCTGGTAATTCCTTCAATAATAGGCTGAAGCGACAAGACCTGAGAGTCTTGGAGGAGAATGCAAGAGAGGATCAACCTGCTGCATCATTAAAATGCTTAGAAATACCTCAAATGCAGAAAGAAGGCACAACAGATTCTTTAAATAGTGAAGTAGCTTCAAATATAAAACGTAAAGTTATAACTTCAGCATGCCTAATGGCAAGAAAACGTTCCACATTGCTCCCTAAAGGCTGTTGCTTGGGGAAGGGTGAGAAAGACATGTATGAGAGTGCTAATGTGAATGATGGAGCTACTACTCAGAGCCTTAAAGAACAACTTGCCTGGTCTTCTCCTAGGGGTAATGAATGCTTGATTGACATGCACAATGACACTACATCTGTGACAAATGGCAGCTTCAGTAATACTTTAAGCCAGATAAACTTTGGTTTAGACAAAGTCAGTAGTGATTGTTACGATAAAATATCAACTGATAAAAGACATGCTACAGACCAGTGGTCAGTAGTTGACTGTAGCAAAGTACGTGGACCTTTCGTAATAGACTTTTCTGAAGATGATAGTACTGGATTAAAACAAGAGGATGAGACAGATGCAGCTGCCTTTTCAGAAGTTGTAGCTGAAAATCAAGAGCCAAAGTCAGTTGAAAACACTGAAAACCCTCAAGTAGCCACTTGCAATAATGTAGCTGTAGAGACTGCTAAAGAATTGTTTGATTGTATAGATGATAACTTTTTAAGTGAAGTAATTTCTGAAGAAGATAAACCAGTAGCACCTGTGTATTCCAGCACAAAGTCAAAGGAGAGCCTAAAACATAAAGGGCAGTCATCAGGAAATCTTAATGCATGCAGTTTGAATTTGGGCTTTGGTGGCTTTCAAACGGCTTCCAATAAGCAGATAAAATTCTCTGAAGTCAGTGTAGCAAAAGGCAGAATGTTGTTCAAAGATATTGAAAATGAATACTGTGAAGCCTCTTCCATGGAAAGAGTCAGAAACTTTTCAAATCAAGTTAAGAATAGGTTTTTCTCAGATTCAGAAAGCAAGTTGGGCAGTAATTTATCTGATTCTCTAAATTCACAGACAAGTTTTCTTGAGCCCAGGCATACACAGATTATTCCATATAAAGATGGCTTGTGTAAAAGCTTTCTTAGAAGTCATCAGTCCTTACAAAAAACAAATCCAACTTTGACAGCAAGCCAAGAAGCTGAAATTGCTGAACTCTCTAGTATCCTGGAAGAAACGGGTAGTCAGTTTGAATTTACGCAGTTTAGAAAACAAAGTAACATGAAACAGAGCAATGTCTGTCAACAGTTTGGAACTCTAGAAACATGTGGAACAACAAAGATGGAAAATCTTTCTGAAATGAGGGAAGAGGCTGATTTTTGTAGTACTTCAAAATCTGAAAATCAAGTGAAAAATGACAGTTACTGCACTAAGCAGGAAGACATAAATGAAGCCTCTAAAGTAGTGGAATATGAAAAAGGAAACACAGTGGTTTTCCATAAAAATGACAGAAAGGTTACTTTTACTAACCTATGCAGAAATGATAGTAGAGTATCTGATGAGAGCTTTCCAGTAGGTGA
Organism: Galbula dea; assembly: GCA_013399015.1. Taxonomy (NCBI): domain Eukaryota; kingdom Metazoa; phylum Chordata; class Aves; order Piciformes; family Galbulidae; genus Galbula; species Galbula dea. The sequence continues at coordinate 132,425 of VWZX01007817.1, forward strand.
AAAGGACAGATTTTCTAATTTTGTAGGCTTTACTTCTGCTGGAGGTAAAAAGATAAGTATTTCTAAGGAGGCTTTGACCAGATCTGCAGAGCTCTTTAGGGATTTGGATGATGATAATTATTTGTTTAAATCTTCTGAAATGAGTGCTGGATGTCTTAATACGAATGGGCATATGTCTTCTAACAGTAATTTTGTGAGATGCCTGACAAAAGAAAACAAAGGGAAAACTCACTGTGTTTCAGATTTCAAAAGTGTAGGTGCCATTTCCCACACAGGTTCAGTTTCCCACTGTGGATGGAAGAAAAAAGAGGAAAATGTTAGTACACTGTTCAAGGAAGGTATGCAAAATCAAACAAAAATACCAATAAATTATATTGAAAATGTTGAGGATAGTATTAGTACAACTGAAATTAACAGTCTATCATCCATTAAAAAACACAATCAGAAAATCTGCAGACAGTTTTTGGATCAAGGAGATTGCCAAAAAGAAGGTAGTTTGCAAGAAGACTCATTAGATGTAACATGTCTAAAATATGCTGCCACAACTGCAGAAGAACATAGTTTGTCAGATGAAATGGAAAACCAGTCTTCTAAACAGAAAGCAGAAGACAGAAAGGAAGATGAACATTTGTCACAAAAATGTCAAACTGCAGCTTGTGGTGATATATCTATTTCTGATGCAGCTTGGGATCATTCTCTATGCTTGCTTAATATACAGTGTGGAGAAAGAGATGTAACTATTTTGGAGAACTCTGATAAGCAAAAGACAAATCATAAACATACAGAAGACAACACTACCCATGACAAGAAGCTGTTAGTGAATGAAAGCAGAATAAGAATTGGTACTTACCATCATCATCAAATACCTCTTCAGCAAGAGGTGGATGTTGAAAAAAGTGATGTGAAAGGGAGTTATCTGACCAGTTTTCATACTGCTAGTGGCAAGAAAATACCAATTGCTGATGGATTTTTGGCTAAAGCTGAACAGTTTTTTGCAGAAAATGTTGATGAAGGAAAGGAACATACTGACAGTTTTGAGAACCCAATAAAGAAAAGGAAATGTGGTAAAAACTGTGTCAAAGACTGTGATGTATGTATTGAAAACATTGCTCAATGTGATCCCAAAGAACTTTATCCTGTTAAAAAGTTTGTTCCTGAAGAACCTGGAGATCAGCTTAAGGAGACAGTAGAGAGCAGTCCAGTTAAACACACTGTGATTCTTGATGCTGTTAAAGTAGATGCATTTGTTAATCTAGGTGAAGATTGTGAAAGAAGTTTGGTAACTTCCTATGCACATAAGAAAGCTGATGTCAGACCTGGAAAGTCAGAATTGGAATCTCCTCCCAGACAGGAGAGTAATGCTTTAAGTAGGACTCATTTGTCTGAAGATGGAAAACTGTTTGCAGATAGAGATATGGAACACTCACCAAAAAAAAAGGATGATTCAGAAAATGTGCATGTTTTTCCTGTGCACTCTGCTGCATCTCTGAATTTAATGAAGGTATCAAATGACCTTGAAAATAATTCTATGCCTGGAGATGTAAAAAATAGTTTATTTGTTGAGGATAGTAACAATAGATCTAATCAATCCCTCCTCTTAGATTCAGAAAATAGCTCTTCTTATTTGAACTGTGACAGTAAGAAATTTGGCTTGGAACATCGAAATGAACCTTGTGCTGATACAGACTGCTTCACAGACACCACAGTTAATGCCTGCCAAAACCAGCCACTAGTGACTCTTCCTGAAGAGGAAACTAATTTAACCAGGTTAAAAGAAACAGCACTTAATGCTGACAATCAAAAGGGTGATCTGAAACAAATTGTGTTCAGTACAGCAAAAGGTAAAACAGTTTCTGTTTTGGAAAGTGCATTAGCAAGAGTCAGACAGGTGTTTCAAGAAGACTCTAGTGAATCTGTAAAATATGGGATTCAGACTAGCTCAAGAACTGATGAAATAGAAATTGCTGGAAATTCACCTTCCATCATTCATGCTGGGTGTCCTAATTCTGCTAAGCTTTTAAATACTACAGAAAGTGAAGAGTTTAATTCAGCAGCATCCCATTTTATTAAAGTAAATACAAGTGCTGGGGAAAGTGGTCACCAGGATACAACCACACTTGCAGATGCACAGTCTGTTTCAGATTCTCTGAAACTTTTAGGGCACTTGGCTTTTCCAGATAAACAGATAAAGCAGTTGGATTCTTCTACAGGCAGTCTTGGATTTTTTAGTACAGCAAGTGGTAAGCCTGTACAACTATCAGAAGAGTCACTCAGGAAAGCTAGACAGCTCTTTTCTGAAGTGGAAGATAATCATTCATCTCATGCACAAGAAGCATTTTTAGCTGAGGAGAGTGTTGAGAAGTCTGAAATGTACACTGAAGTAGTTCCTAGGAAAATGCAGATAGTGTTACCAAAAGGGGAAGAAAATATCTGCTCTGAACTCATTTCAGATCCTACTTGTGGGTTCAGCACTGCAAGTGGAAAGCAGGTAGCAGTTTCTAAAAATGCCTATCAAAAAGCAAAGGCAATTTTAGAAGAATCTGGTGATTTTCTGAGCAGTGGGCTTTGGGTAACAGATCAGCTTGGCTCAATTAAAGAAAGTGGTCAACATGTAAAACCTTTAACTGCCAAAAAACCAGAATCTGAAACTGAAAAAAGCTGCAGTGAAGACTTTGACTTGGAAAGCATCTACCCTGAGGAAATGATGTCTTTTTCAAGCACTCACCATGTCAAAATGCCTGAGTACATACCACAGAATAAGAAAAACAAGCATTTAACTTCATTTAAAAATAGGTTTCAACAAGAGGAGCCTAGGTCTTTCAGCAAAGGACAGCTGAATATGGGGATGAAAACGGAGTGTGAAGTGATTTCATGTAGTGCTACTTCTAAAGTAGAAATGAATATTCTCCAAACTCCAAAAAATTACTTGGAAGTGGAAGCTGCAGAAAGTGCAAGAGCTTTTATGGAAGATGATCTTTCTGGTTCTGGAGTACAAATTAATGCTGCACACTCTTTCAGTGGCAGACTGGATAAAAGCTTTCAAAACAAGACCTTTGGGAAGAGGTGCATCAGTGAAGAAAACTCACTCGGTAGGTTTTTGTCTTACATATGTTCTTCTCCCTATTTCTGTGCAGTGGGTTGTTTGAGGACTTTTTTGCATGTCACATTGATTTTTAAATCATACAAAAGTTAAAGTTCTTTCCCCAGGTGTCAATGACAAATTCTTCTTGCTGCAGGCAATAGTTCATCTACTCTTTCCAGTCTTAAAACAGCCAGTACAAGCTAAATTTGTGATTAGTAATTTTGAAAGTGCAAGTTCTGCTGTTTTATTCTAAAGTTATGGAAGAAAGCTACTGTTCCTTTTCTCTCTGAGCAGACTTCCCTTTTTTCTCTGCACAAATCTAGTGTCTTTTTTCATTGAAAAATGAGTATTTGTATTTCTGTTTTCACCTTTTTGTGCCTTGTAGATGAGGACAAGGTTTCACTTATGTTGATGTTATTCTTATGTTATTATGTTACTAATATGTTGTTATTGCTAGTCTGATCATGAATAATAGTTGTCGGTCTAGAAGTTCAGTTTCTTGCCATCTAAAACTGATCTGTCTTGGGGCTGAAGGGTTGGACTGTTTGCACAGTCACCCAGACCTGTCCAGGGACCTGGGCTAGCAAAAAGCTTTTTATGGAAGGGGAGATTGCAACAGAGTCGCTGCCTGTCTGCACAAGTCTCAGGTACAAAGGTCAGGCAGGCTGCTGTGGGAAAGGTTAGGGAGATGTGAAAAGGCAGGTAGTAGGACTCTTAAGTCCAACTTGAAACAGCTGTGCCTCAGCTGAACTACATCCTTAGTTACAGCTTCTGTAAAAGAGATGTTACAGAGGATTTTTTTAGAATTCTATAGGGACTGTTTGATTACTGAAAGTACATAAAAAGATGGAAGTGAGCTTGCTGCTGAAGTCCATTGTGGTGTATGCTCTGAGGCAGACTATCTTGAGTGTATTTGGTAACTTAAGGCTCATAAATTTTGATTTGCACAACAGACCTACTGACCACAGAAGATTCTGCAACAGATGTTATACAGAGTCTTGAAATCATTCTTGGTAACAAAATAGTCATTCTGCAGAGAAGAAACTTTAGTATATTTTGATGAAGCAGCTCTTTGTTTGAAAAGGCTTTTCAATATAGATGTGTGAACACTTCCAGCTTCTGGTTGCTCTGACTTCTTGAATGTTTTATTTAGAAATTATAATTAAGTTATACAGTATATTGGTAAGAAACTGAACTTAAAACGAAGATCACTTTTAAAAATCTGTGATTTTATCCTAGGAGAACCTCCAATTAAAAGACAGCTACTGCTTGAATTTAACAGAACAGAGAATCCCCACAGATCTTTGAAAGCTTCAAAAAGCAACCCTGATGGTAATTTTAGTCTTTTCGTGTTCTAAGCAGTAATCTGACATCGATTGTTACCTTTAGAATTCTTCAATTTCCAATAAACTAACATATAGCAAGATTGCTTAACTTCTTCTTCTATCAATATAGTAATGGAAATTCAGGGAAGCTGCCTGACTTAACATCACATGATTAATGGTATGCCTTACTGGGTAGACTCTAAATATATTACAGTGTACTGCTTCTGCAAGAACATTGGTTTAATTTCCAGTTCGGCAGGAATTTATCCAATTTCTCAAAGTCCTAAATCTCACAGATTCTAGTCTTGGTAGGAAGAATATATTTTTTTTGTCTGTAGTTTCTCAGTTAAAAACTGTATATACAGGAAAATGAGAAGGTACTGGTAATTTCATCATGTAATAATTTGTGAAGAGTATACTTACTGGCAGATGTTTACATTATAGATGCTTTTAATATTTCGAGCCAGTAATAAGAAGGCTTGTGAAAGTGAAATTAAGGTTTTGAAGTTTGAGTTGATGCTTTATGTGAAGTTAATAGTGATTAGTGTATTAGGATAATGCGATTTGGGCCATGGCTTCTGGTTATGGGATAAGCTGTCGTCTTTAAGGAACTTAGTCATTCTAAGCACTGCATGCTCTAAGCTAGAATTGAGTGGCAGCATTTATCAAATAGATTGGTTTAACCAGTATATTGATTCCTGAATGCTTTCCTAAATCTGTTCTTAAGCATAAACCCCACAATTTAAAGTTTTAAATAGAATTTGTAAGTTGCTGCTAGAGAAGCAAACAAAAAAACCCCAAAGCTGTTTAAATCCACTCTGGAAACTTCTATATACTTATAACATTAATATAGAAAAAAATGTGTGCTGTGTATATCTATGTAATGTATCATTTTTAACTGCTCTCATTATTTTATAGGCATTTTCAAAGACAGAAGAAAATTTATATATCATGTTCCTTTAAACCCCATAACTTGTCGACCATTTGGGTGAGAAATTTCAAATATATTTTTCTAAAGCACTTTAAACCTTGCAAGCCCTTGTAACTTAAAAAAAACAATATGGTAATTTTCTGCCTAACTTTATAAAAGATTTATAATTTTACTTCAAAAGAAATAAATTGCAGCATCACAGTATTATTAAGGTTGGAAGCGACCTATAAGATCATGAAGTCCAACCATCAGCCTATCATTGTCATGCCACTAAACCATGTCCTTAAGTACATCTACACATTTTTTGAACACCTCCAGGGATGGTGATTCCACCACTTCCCTGGGCAGCTTGCTCCAATGCCTAACAACTCCTTCAGTGAAGAAATTTTTCCTGATATCCAATCTAAACCTCCCCTAGTGCAACTTGAGGCAATTCCCTCTTGTCCTGTCACTAGTAACCTGGGAGAAGAGACCAACTCCTACCTCGCTACAACCTCCTTTCACGTAGTTGTAGAGAGTGATAAGGTCTCCCTTGAGCCTTTTCTTCCTCAGACTAAACAACCCCAGTTCCCTCAGCTGCTCCTCATGAGACTTATTCTCCAGATCTCTCACCAGCCTTGTTGCCCTTCTCTGAACATGCTGCAATGCCTCTGTGTCTTTCTTGTAGTGAGGGGCCCAAAATCATATAATAGATATTGCTGCAGTAGACCATTGAGATGCTAAAAAAATTTTATGCTCTTATTTCTCTCTTCTCAGTAGATAGAAATTAAGTATTTGGTTTTTAAATGTCAAAGACTGCTATTTTGTCTTTTTATTGAGTGTTGAAAGTTGTATTACTAAATTAAGAATACAAAAACCCTGACAAGGATTTTTGTAAAGAAGCTGAAGCCTGTATGTTTGTATGTTTTCATCTGTCTAGGGCTGCTAAAGAAAGACAAGAAGTCAGGAATCCTACCCTTACTCTGCCGGATCAAGACTTCAAAGGATTCAAATCTAAGCCTGCCATTTTTCAGCACTGTGCACTAAGGCAGTCTTCAAATGCTGCTTCAGAGGTTTCTACTCCACGTAAGGCCGCTGTGAGAGAGAGTGAAGAGACAAGAAGTTACTGCAAATCTGGCAAAACTGCTAAAACTTTTATTCCACCCTTCAAAACTAAGCTGACATTTTCTCCAGGGGAACAAGGCACCAGCAAAAGATGTAACTCTCCCATCAGCAAAAACAGGACTGAAGAGATCGAATTAAATCAAATCACAACTGAACAAAATATTGCTGAGCCTCAAGATCACCAGTCTTGCATCCAGCACGCAGCAGACACTGACCTCGAAAATGGCAATTTAGGTATTTTCAGATTTTGATCATGTAACTTGTGGATACTATCAGAATCCAGCCATTAAGGATTTTGCGTATTCTGTCACACTTCTTTTTTTGAAATAAAAAAAAAAGATTTTTTTAAAGTTGTGGGGGGTTTTTGGGTTGGGTTTGTTTGGGTTTTTGTGGTTTTGTTTGTTGTTTTAGGAAAATTAGTCAATAATTACTTTCCTAATATTTTGTACTGCACTCCTAATAAAGCATATGCAACTCATCGCCCTTAAGCATGTTTTTTCACGTTCTTAATTATGTTTTACTTACATTTGGTTTTATATGCCTCTTAAGTAAAATATTGTAGGAACCTTAAAGACCAGCCTTCCTATACTTTATTCACTTTTACAGAAACTTGTTTTCATTCTCGTTAAAATGTAGGCTTAATCATAAATGGCTGAATGTGTCATTTTCAAAGAGGCAGAGTTGAAATGCTCGGCTATTTCACTTTATTTAGCACGTGGGCTTATGTCTTCTAAGTTCTCTTGAATGTTCCAGTGTGTGTATTTCTGTAGCTATTACTAATTGGATTTTTTCAGAAGGGCTCATGTGTTTTTGAACAGGTGCATGAACATTTGCAGAATTGCCTCCCGTATTTACTGATCAAAATCTCAGGATTATGGACTTTGTAGTCATCATCAACTCATTTCTCCTCAGTTGGGGTTTTCAGTGAAGATAGAGTTCAGTCTGGGAAAAATAGATGGATTTTAGTTCAGGGACATAGATATTCGTATTAATTTCATATTGCTGTTTTTATGAAATTATATTATGCCTTTAGCAAACGCTGCTTTTTAAATGCTTTAAATGCTAAGACTGCTGCAGTTTCTAAAAATCTACAGAGTAGCTTAGAAAATATGTTTCTCTGAATCTGCTTTTGTAGTGTTACTGTATATCTTAAATTGATACATACTGTTAAAAGGTTTTTATATTTGTGGGGTTTTTTTTGTTTGCAGCTATGATCCAGATGATGACAAATCTCCGCTGTGCCAGACATCTGCAGGAAATGAGAATTAAAAAGAAATACAGGCAAAATATTAGCTCACAGCCAGGCAGTCTTTATGTCATTAAGACATCTGCAAGAAATAGAATCTCTCTGAAAACTGCAGTAGAAGAGAAATCTCCTAAGTTTTATTCTTCAGAAGAGGTGATATTGATATCTTTTTACTGCATGTCTTTTTCTGGGATCTGTTCCTTAAGATAAGCAAACAAAAACTCAATAGCTTTTGAATAGATGCATTCTTCAGTTTTGAGATAAGTATTTACAGTAGCTGTTACCATTTTTAAGACTGTTCCAAAGAATTAATGTTATAAATGTCTCTGTAGTTTTGTACTCGAACAAGGAAAAAAAACTCCAGCAGTTACAATTGCTATTGACTTTTAACCCATATGAAGGGCTGTTTTAAGATAATAGTTACAATTTCAGCTTAGGTAAGTCTATATCAAAAGCCTCTTGCTTTTGGTAGGGTGAAGGTACAAAACCTATTGGATTTTTACTTGTCAGACAAGAGCTATCTAAACCTCAAGGAAGTTTTATTTAAATTTATAACAGAAGATATAAAAAGCCCTAGCTGAATTCTTACTGTGTTGTTGTGTCTTTTTCATCTTAATTTTTTTGCAGCTTTACACATATGGTGTTTCAAAATGTTGCCTACAAGTTAACAGCACAAATGCAGAATCCTTCCAGTTTCTTATCAAAGACTTTTTCAGTAAGGAGTATTTACTAGCTGGAAATGGGGTACAACTTGCTGATGGAGGATGGCTAATACCTACAGATGAGGGAAAAGCTGGAAAAAAGGAGTTCTACAGGTACTGTTACTTATGAACTTGAGACAGATATGCTATTTATTAGTGATTTTCTTACCTGCTAGAGTAAATCCAACACAGTGATCTGCTAAAGCATATGAGGACAAAACTTCAATATTCAGACAATAACCAGATCAGGTTATGGAATGTAACCTCCTGTTTTCACTGTAACAAATACTTCTTTGTTAGTGTTGCCTATTTAGTAACACAGAATACTAGGGAATGCTAGATAAAAACAGGCAGGTAAAAGCTTAGTATATTTCAGGTTAATTTATTAACAATTTACCTGCAGAGCCCTCTGTGACACTCCTGGGGTGGATCCCAAGCTGATAACAGAGGCCTGGGTTTACAATCACTACAGATGGATTGTATGGAAACTGGCAGCCATGGAAGTATCTTTTCCACGTGAATTTGCTAACAGATGTTTGACACCAGAAACAGTGCTATTGCAGCTGAAATTTAGGTATGTGTATAGAAATGTATTTGGAGTTGTAATTTGTGATACTGTATGCTTTCTAGTTTGTATTATAAAATAAGCACCTCTGCCTTGCACTTACTGTTTATCAAAATGCTTATATTATTCAATTTAGGCATATTAGTGTCAAGGGTTAGGGCTAAGCTCGCCACTAAGCGAGTGACAGACAATCTATTACCCTCTCCCCCTGCTTCAAAAACTTTTACTTAGTCTACCTTCAATCCCAATCTACATATCCCTAAATCCAACTCCTAAATGTAGTTCCTATTTACTACTAACCTCAGTCTGAGACTTCTTCCACAGTGTCAGTAGTAACAATAATATAATTACCATCAGAGAGATATTTTGCTTAGCTGGAAAGTAAAATCACTGAACCAAATTAATTCTGTTCTAACTCAAAACAGGACGACCAGTATTAAAAATGTAGTGCATGTTATTTGCAGAAGTTAAGATAACATTTGCTTTGCTAGAGCAGTAGTTAATCATGTAGATTAATTAAGCAGTAGCATGCTACAGTTGTTTTTAAGGAAAAGGATTTGCTTTAACAAACCATCATGAATTCTCTTTTGTAGATATGACTTGGAAGTTGATAAATGCAAACGATCAGCAATCAAAAAAATAACAGAAAGAGATGATGCAGCAGGTAAAACACTTGTACTCTGTATTTCTAAAATCATATCGCTGAACGCTGTTGTATCTCCTAGCACTAGCAATAGGAATGTGGAAGGTGAAAAAGCAGCAGCAATAATTGAAGTTACTGATGGCTGGTACGGGATTAGAGCTCTTCTGGATCCACCTCTCAAAGCTTTCTTAAATAGAAGAAGGCTGACTGTTGGTCAGAAGATCATAGTTCATGGAGCGGAACTTGTTGGTTCTCAGAATGGATGTGCACCACTGGAAGCTCCAGATTCCCTTATGTTAAAGGTAAAACAAAATATTAGTTCAGCTTGATGAGATGTGATAGATGCTATTTAGTTAAGCCATGTTCTGTAAACAGAAACGGTTTTATCAGGGCTTTGTAAACAGATGAAATTTTGTCCAGGTTTAAAAACTGTATTTGTAAGACGCATGACATGGGGTAGCTGACACTATTCTACAGAGTTGGAAGAGAAGTTTATGATACAGAATTCTTGGCTACACATTTTGACAGTTCCAGCTTCTTAATTTGGTTAAGCACCAAGTTACAAAAAATATTTATCCATCACAGAAAATATGGAATTAGGAGGAAGAATGAGGGGAGAAAAAAACCCAAAAAGGTAGTGAGAGGGTGGGCTTGAGGGGCAGGGTCTTGACTTGTTTGAGGATGATTAAGGTGCTGAAAAGTATCAGCATGGAAATTTTGCTCCTCTAGTATAAAAAGATGCTAATTTTGTAAATAATTTTAACTCATCAAACGCTTGGTTCCTGTTAAAAATACATTCTTCAATGGGAAAAGAACCGTTGAAATTAAAAAGTAGTGTGTTCAGGTAGAAGAATGAGATATTCTTTGAGGTCAGTGTGAAAATAAGTCTTTCCTCTAGTTATAGTAAGTTGGATCTCTTTTTGACCTACCAGTGACAGTTTATCATTCAACATTCAACTTGCTCAGATTTCGGCGAACAGCACTCGATGTGCGCGGTGGGATGCAAAACTAGGATTTCATCGGGATCCCAGACCTTTTCCTTTGCCGTTGTCATCGCTTTACAGTGAGGGTGGCGCAGTGGGGTGTATTGATGTAGTTATTCAAAGAACTTACCCTATTCAGGTATGGTACAAGCATTTTATGAATCTAACATGTTCCATGAGATCTATATTATATTAGTTAATTATTATGTCATTCCTCAAATCAGATGTAATATACAGAGCTAACAAATTTAAGAAAAGTTACCATTATGTGCAAAATGAACAGGAGAGGTTCTTGCAGTGTGCATGCACCTCAGTATTTCAGGACTGGAGTATCCTGCTGTAAGAATTTGAGTTTGTGCTCGGTATCTTCTGGTTGGCTTTGTTTTCAGCTTCAGAAAGCCAGAAATTACTGAATTTCAGTTCTGTAATCTAAAAAGCATAGTGCTTCTTTTAAAGGAGAAAAAAATACTGACGCTCCAGTTAGAAGTGAAACCCGTTTTTTTTTCTGTTAGAAAAGATAGCTCTGGAAAGAAAACAAATGTTTATAACCATCAGTTAGTCCATGTAGAATGAATTCTGCAGAGGTAATAGTAATGTTTGGTTTGGATCATTACTTTGATATTTAGATAATTATTTTAAAGGAGGAAATTGTAGCACTTACTGTGTGAACTGCCTGACAGAACTAATGTTTGTTTAGGTCCCAGAAAGGAGACTGTAATCTGTACCTGCATCACAGTAAATGGCTTCCAGGCTGTGGGGGAAAGTGGTGCTTTATATCTCACTATGTCACGAGATTGATGTGCTGATGTAAAATAAAATTAAAAAAAAAAAAAAGCAAAAACACACAAACCAAGGCTCAGGTTGCTCAAACATACCAAAATGACAGGAAGGCTTGGGCTGTCTCTTTTTACCTCAAGAGTCAAGGAGTGGAGGAATCACAGTAATCCTAATTAAAGGTGTTGAACTTTGAATAGTGCAGGAAATACATAGCTTGAAGTTAATGAGGCAGGCAGACTATTTCAGTGATTCACTGCCTCACAACGATCTTCAACCCTTCCTCATCCTGCTCTCGCTATACTCTCTTGCCACTTCTCTATGCTAAACCTGGAGCTTTCCTGATATGTTGCTTAATGTATCTGCCAGTAGGATCCAGCTGTTTTCTAAGTTGCATCATTGATACTTATTAGTATAAGCTATGGTTTCTTCAGTTGTTAAATTCTGTAGTTTCAACTACTGCTCTATTCTGTGTAAAGTGAAGATTTACCAATCAATGCTGTGGAGATTTGCCTTTTATCTGCTATACTGAAAGAACTTAAAATCTACTGCCTGTTCATCTTTAAAGCATCTTTGTTTAACAGTAAGTAGCAGAAGGAAGCTTGATGAGGGTAAAATGAAAAAAATTGGGGTTTTGTTTGAATCTCTTTATTTCAGTGGATGGAAAAGACATCAGCTGGTTCATACGTGTTTCGTAACAGCCGAGCTGAAGAAAGGGAAGCTGCCAAGCACGCAGAGGATCAACAAAAGAAACTGGAAGCTCTGTTTGCAAAAATCCAAGCAGAATATGAAAAGCTTGAAGGTAAAGCTTTCAGTGTTTCAGAACAGGTAATAAAGACGCAGACTTCTGGCACTCACAGAAGAGTGTAAAGAAACTGGCAAAATCTTCTCTGGTAGTGGTGAAACAGGGATGGGGTGTTGAGCGGCTTGTTGTTGGTTTTGTGTTGTTTTAGGTTTTTTACTTCCTCTGTATCAAAACCTTTTGGTACCAAACAGTTATATACTTACTTGTTTGGTCTTGCAGCTATCTAGGAAGCTCTTCCTGAACATGCTGGTAGCCAGGATACTAAAATATTACGATTGAGATGACGGTCAGGAAAGTGCTACAAAACTGTAGACTAAATTTTTACTGGCACTGTAGAATTATTACTGGCACTGTAATATTTCACCTAGAGGTGGGTGCTTCTTAGGATGTATCACAGTAGACCTGGACACCGAGACTGAGCGCTGAGTATCTTTCCTCAAACAAAATGACAGACATGCAGAAAGTATCACAGAACGCTGGGAGCTGGAAGGGACTTTGAAAGATCATCTAGTTATGGTTAAGTATTGATGAAGTTTCATGGCAGCTTGTCAAGTCCCCTGCCGTCTCCTAAGTGCAGATACTGTGGCTTCCCCAAGGTTTGTATAACATTCTAATCTGTGCTGTATTTCAATGACTGAAACTGTTTTCCTGCTTGCATTTTCCATGCGCGCACTCACACGCCTATCAGTTGCTATATGCAAGTGTGTTGTATTTTTATTCTGCCAAAGCCTAAGTACTACTGTGCTTCTTACATGAAGTATTTCTTCTCTTACTTTTAAAGTGTATTGGGTGTACTCAACATAGTAGCTTTTTTCCCCAGAGAGAACTAGCAGAAGAACACCAAGGTCACGCATGGTCACAAGACAGCAAATCCATAATTTGCAAGACGGTGCAGAACTTTATGAAGCAATTCAGAATGCATCTGATCCTGGTTATATGGAGGTAACTGTGGATCATACAGAGCTACTTCTGAAATGCTTTGTGGAATAATTGACAATTTAGTACTTTCTGCTAAAATCAACCATTGTATTACTCTTATTTTTGCTACCTTTTGAGATTTGCTACAGCTTGCAATTTATTGCTAAATAAAGTAATTTTGAAACTGTTTTAATGAAGGCTTATGAAATAGATTGGTACCTCAGAGTGCAAAACAGAATGTGCTTTTTTTCTTGATACAAAAATCCAGGTTATAGCACAACTAAAAGTTAATGTTACTTGTAATTTTATTACTTTGCTTTGTCTGGTGTATATGAAAACTACATGCATCTTTTAAGTCTTGAGTTTCACACGCTCTTGCATGCTGTTCACTGAAGTGTTTGCATGATTATATTGTCATTGTTCTCTTCATTCCCTGTTCCAGTTCAATCACAACTTCTAAGTGTTTATGCCGTTATTAATAAAGATGCAGGTGGCTATTGCCTACCAGTTGTTAAAAAACACATACTTTGCCTTGTGCAAGTCTGGGTCCTTGACTGTCATAAAGCCATACAATCTGTGACTTCATTTGATAAAAATGTTATCCACATCTGCAGCGCTACTTGTAAAGGCACCTGGATCTCGAGGACTTGGTCAGAAATGTAACACTTCTGTGTTCTGCATTTTAGTGTAAATCACTGTGTCAGCTCAGTAGCAGCCTCCAGAGCATGCCTGTTGTATTAAATATTCACCTTGGTAATGCACTCTTAAGCAGGCTTCTCACTAATTATCACAGTTAAGAACAGTGAGTAATCTAGTACATAGACAGTGTAAGAAGCTGAGCACCTGACTGGTGACTCCTGTTGTGTTAACATACCCCGTATTTCAAGTCCTACTAGTGTATCAGTTGAACAGTAGATTGCTTGTAATAGACACTTAAGAAACAGGCTATCTAAAAATCTTGACAGGATTTTTTTAATTAATAAAAAAGATACTGAATACATTTTTCTCTTGCATACAGGGATATCTTAGTGAAGACCAACTGAAAACTTTGAACGCTTACAGGCAGCTAATGAATGATAAAAAGCAAGCTCAGATACAGGAAGAATTTAAGAAGGCTTTAGAGTCAGCAGAACAGGAAGAAAATGGTTGTTCCAAAAGGGATGTAACACCTGTATGGAAATTACGTGTGGTAGATTACAGAAAGCAAGAAAACCATAAAGGTTAGTACAGGGAAAATTATAAAGAACTTTTATCTAAATATGGTAACTGGCCAACACAGAGGTAGATTGGAAGAGTTTCCCACCAGTATTCTAGCTTGCATGTTAGTATTTCAAATTTTATACAGGTTTTGGTTTAGGGCTTTTGGGTGGGAGGTAGTGTTGTGGATTTTTTTTCTTTAAAAGCCTTCAAATTAGTATTGCACAGCTAATATCTCTTTAATCTGATATTGTTAGGAGCCATACTGAGTATTTGGCGTCCACTGCTAGATGTTTGTTCCTTGCTAAAGGAAGGGAGTAGGTACAGAATCTACCAACTGTCAACGTCACAGTCCAAAGGAAGATCAGTCCCAACTAACATACAATTAACAGCAACGAAGAAAACTCAGTATCTACAGCTGTCAGTAAGTGCTTTAAGTGAGTAAGGATGTATGTCTAAAATGTATCACATTCTATTTAAGTGTCTTAGATACTTAATTTTCTCTTTCCTCAGGTATCACAGGAGATGCTGGTACAGATTTTCTTCCCAAGAAAGGCTCTAAAATTCACCAGTTTGTTGGAGCCTTCTTTTGAGCCACCATGCGCTGAAGTTGATTTAGTCGGTGTTGTAGTTTCTGTTAGCAGAACAGGTATGTTGTGGACCAAAGTCACATGCTCCTATGGAGTAGGCACTAGATTTTTTATTTTGAAAGTCAAAAATGATCTTGGTGTTGTACCTCCATCTCAGGCCTGCGAAAAGCTGCTAATATAGCCCATCACCATGGTATACTGGCAGGTAATTTTGTTTTCCTAAAGAAAAGCTTCATTTGCTTATTAGCTCAGGAAAGGTTTAGTAGGAGAGGATCCAAGCTCAAGAGCAGCTTTTGTTTAATTTCTTCCGTAAGTGATGGATGAAAGTTCTGCAGATGCTGAACACAGATGTGAGAAGTACCACTGTGCTCCCCTTTTTGTATACAGTGTCATGGAATGAGTGGAACTCAGGCACAGGAGCACATGGGTAGAGTCAGGTGAATAATCTTTCGAATAAAAAGGAAAAACATCCTAGGAGTGTTGGTTTCTAAGCACTGGAACACAGACTTTTGAGTTATGTTCTGCAATCAGTGGGGAGATGGTGCAGCATATGAATGAAGCACAAAACATCTGTTAGCATGCAGACAGGTTGCCATGTTAACATTTATCAATTCACTTTCCAGATGTGACTACTTTTTTCTAGATACAGAATGCAGTAATCACCCTTTACTTAACTCTAAGGTTTAATTCAAACTCTTTTCTTGCTTGTAGGCTTCACTACTATGGTGTACTTATCTGATGAAAGCTGTAATTTAGTGGCAGTAAAGATCTGGACAGATCTCAGACATCTGGCTATTGAAGACATTGTTGTGTGCTGGTCAGTCATTTCTGCAAGCAACCTTCAGTGGCAATCTGAATTCAGATCAGAAATTCCTGTGCTGTTGGCTGGAGACCTTTCTGTATTCTCATCGAGTCCAAAGGAAAACTATCTTCAAGAGAAGGTTAATGAACTGAGAAGTACAATAGAGGTAAATCTCTAGATTTTTAGTTTAATGATTAATTTTAGCTACTGCTGTGCTACATTCTTCATCACAAAGTCTGTTAGTAGTAACAAATCTTTAAAACAAGTAATGCACATTATGTTGGAATTTGAGGAGATTTTCTGGGAGATGGAATAAAGTGTTAATACACTTTTCCTGGAGGACTCTATGTATCACCCACTGAATGGCCTTTTTTTTTTTTCCCCCTAAATTCAACTAAACCAGCCCTGTCTTTAGGACATGCCACAGAATCTTCTCTGGCTAGGAAAAAAAGTGCACTTGTCAATAGGGAATCTATCACAGACAGTTCAGCTCTAGCCTTTTAAAAGTTAGTTTACTGTCTTGCTCAGCTGAACATATTCAGTATCAGATTGATTGCATTTTTTATTATTTCAGTTTTCTAGCTCTTTTTGCTCTGATGCAGAAAGTAAATTGATGAATTTGCTACAAAGAAATCTTTCCCTTACGCCCAGTTTAACTAAAAGATGTGGTTTGGAATGCCTCTCTCCTTCCTGCAACTCAGGTCATCATGCAGAGGACAAATGTTTGGTAAGCTTCTGGTAATTAATACTATTTATACTGTTTCAAGTAAGGATATGAGCAAACTTTGTAACAGTAGCTGTGCTGAATGGTCTCACGTTGGTTCTCTCCATGCATTCTCTCCAAGGCAATGCAGGCTGATCAGCAGCTTTCTCTGAGTGCAGGTTTAGAAGTACTCCCAAGGAGAATCTGTAAGGCTTCCTTCAAGCAGTACATGGAAACCTCCCCTTATGGCCTGTGTTTTCACAGCATACATTAAATATTCTGAATTTGATATGAGTAAAATAAATCATCCTTTCCCTATAGACAATTTATAGCTTTCTTGGTCCCACTGTGAATACCTGACATGGATGTCACTGGCAGGAAATACCTTGATCTGTAAATTTTTCTTTCTTGGCATTCTGCAGTTCCTGCCTTTTTTGTTTAGAAAATTTACCTTTTGGCTGGTCTCTTCCTAGATATTGTTCACTATTTCTAGGATTTAAAAGGGAAGAGGTTATCACCTAGGGTATAGCAGTCTTGACAAAAAAGGAGTGAAATAGTGCTCAGGGTTCCCGTGAAGGCTGCTATTGTCAAGCTGGTCCTGATGTAGAGTGCTGAGTGCATTCAATATAAAACTTTTTCCTGCCACTAGTTGTGGGGGAGGTGGAAACACCCTGCTGTGAGATCAATCCCTGGGGACTAAATTTAAGCTTCTAAGGCATCCTTTTCCATTTCAGAATGAGTACTAATATTTAATTCTGTAGATTTAGTTTATATCCATTTATTAACTCTCTTAACCATGTTAAAACAAGTGAGGCATGAAAGGTATTCTTAAGCTAAGCATGTGTTTGAATTATTTGCTGTGCAGCATCTATCTTCTGTGTATTGCTACCTTTGAGGTTTTTTGGTCTATATTCTATCCCTATTTTCTTCCAAATTGTTCTTGTTTCCCTGTACTTAACCTTGTTGAGGACAGATCCAGTGCAACAGAAGGCAACTCCTTTTTGCTCTGATTTTTTTACTGTCTGGCACAGAAAAATTCCCATACATTTAGCTTCGATCTCAGAAAGAGAATGTAAATGTGCTGTCTTCATATACATGCAAACACTGATTTATCAAGCATCAGTACTTAACAGAACTGTATTAGTCACCATCAAAAGATGCCAAACTAAAGTTAAGTTGGACATGAATAATGACATAAACGTTTTTGTATTGGGATTTCTTTAACCCTTGTTTGTGGCAGTGGTTCAGGAAGCTAATGAAACAGGACACTGTATTTAATGTCTCTTTTTAACTAGATCTCTTCTAAAATTGAAGTAAAGCATCCAAGCCCTTTGTCAACTAGCACACCAAAGATGAAACTTGTCACACAAGGGTCAGCAAAAACACCTTCATCTGCTACAATTAATGGAGACCATCCCAAAAACAGCAAAAAGAGAAAAGCTATGGACTTCCTCAGTTGCATACCTGCTCCTCCACCACTAACACCAATGTGTTCCATCATTTCTCCATCTTTAAAAAAAGCATTTCAGCCTCCACGAAGTTTGGGTTTACAGCACCACAAGTCATCAAAAGAAACAAATCAGAATATTGGTCATGTCACCCCCTGTAGCAAACTGAGAGAAACAGCCCATCTTCCCCAGGATGACTTGGTTGCTGATGAAGAACTTGCAATGATTAATACACAAATACTGATGAGTAATTTACCAGAAGAAACAAAGACTGATTATGTAAATGAAACCAGCAACACAATAGCTACTAATTTATCTGAAAAACTTTCACTCAAAACTAGTTCCAAGTCTGCTGGGGAAGCAAACAACTCATGAAAAAGCAGTTCTGAAGTACCTGAAGCACTTCAGAAGGACACACAGGAACCTGAGGACCTGTTGCCAATCCACAGAAAGCTATAAAGGTAAAAGCCTGAAAATGCTACTCCATGCCCATGTACAGTATTGTATATACTTAAAATTCATTTTATTTTTACACTTTGTACATTAAATCCTGATCATATTTAATAAAGCTATATTACAAAAACTATTGACATTTCATCTGCAAAATAATTTGGAGTTGAATAATTTTACATTTATCACACAAAGACATAGTATACATGGCTTGATGACATTTTATAAGCCAGGCATGGGTCAAAGGAGGGAGGGTGTTCTAGAACTGAGACCACCAGCTCACGCTTGGCAACCTTTCAGGGTTGTCTCAAGTGCTGCTGGGGGTAGCTCCTGTCACCAAGTTGGACATTGCAGCAGGACTGGAGAACTGTAATGAGCTGACACAACCTTGAGAAAGGTGGTGTAAACATTTGTGCAATATTGCAGAGCCAGGTTTGGCCCTCTAGTTCACAATTCCTTACAATGATGATACTCCTTTAAATGCAGCTTCAGTAGAAAATGCAATTCATAATCCTATATTTAATGTGTCCTGGAGACAGCTTGGCATTTGCCCAAAAGGAGTACATTTCTTAACACCTCTTACTCTTTTCTGTCTGCTAAATTGCTAGATGACTAGCAGCTTTACCCATATTTCTTTATGTCCAATGTGACTGACTTCATTTCCTATTGCAAAATTAACTCCCTGTCCTATAAGGATTGCCTAATAATCCACACCTGCTTTTAAAAAGCTGCCATCACAAATGCTGAGCTTTAAAATAAAAAAAATCTTTCACAAGGCTTCTTGATGAGGACAATCATAATTTAACAACATGGATAGAACTAGTAGCAGGATAGCTTCTTTCTTACTCACCCTAAGTGCCTTGACACTTAGTGGTGGAAGGAGCTGCTTTCTCCCCTTACAAGAACAATATTTTTCTCCTTTTTTAAAAGTCATTGTTTTGTACTGCAGCATCAGTTTGGGTATTTGGTACCCTTGTGCTTCAGCTATTCAGAGCTGCTCCTGTGGTTCCTGTAGCTTGACGCTGTTTCCTTGTAGGAGCCTCTGTATATGAGCTCATCACAGGATCAGTTAACTCCTATGTCTTGGTGAAATAAATAACTGTTTGGTGTGGTCAGGTGTTTCACATGCAGGCTGAAGAAGCTGATTGGCTGTGATAAAGCTAAGACCAGCATGACTCCAGACAGCAGAGGTGTTGGCTGGGGAACAGCACCAAATTTTGCTAAAACATGTTATAGCTATTTTTTCCACTATTTATCTCTTAAAGCTAGGCAAGATGGAGGGGGAAGATACAAATGGTTAGTCAGCCAGACATAAAGTATTAAAGTGGCAAGAAATGACATCTGCCTGGAGAAGGAAGGGGCCACATGGCCTGTAAGAAAGAAAGAATGAATTCAGGAATGTTTGTTGTTTGTTAGTGACAGAGCCCCATGCAGGAGTGAAAAACTAAAGTGTGGTGCAGCCAGGAAATTCCACTGTAAGCTTGAATGGATTTTGGTGGAAGAAGAGGGATGAGAGGGAGTACAGTTTGTACTGAGGATAGTGCTCTTAAGTTGGTCATGTACAGCTGGGAGATCATAATTCAAAGACACAAAGATTTGTAAGAAATACAGAAGTGTAGAAAAATACAAGCATTAAAAAACAGTTTAGAATTTTTAAAAAAAGTAAAATGTGATACTTTTCTAAAGCCTAATAATTAAAAACCCTGTGGAATCCACCTCTTTGGTTAAATGGCATGGTGGCATGTGCCACAGGAGGTCTGCTGTTTGAGAAGGCTGGACGGGGATTGGAATGGGCACCTGTTCTGCAAACTGCATTTGGTCCACTGTAGCTTCTCTCATCTCTACTTGGTTTTTCAGACCGAAGAACACTCTGGAATGTAACATTGTGCTCATATTGTTCTTTCATCTGTTTTATCTTTTGCCGAGGGACATGATGAATATTTCTTCTGTAGAGACAGTAACAGAAAATACAAGTATTTAGCTGCCCATGTACGATGCAGGCTATCTGAAGTTAGCTAAGGTTCAATCACAATGAAGTACCCCTGCCCTGTTTTCCTGCAATAACAGTAAGTTAGTACATGTCAACCTCTGCATCTAGTTGATGGGAGAGCACTCACCACTGTACAGTTTACAGCTGGTTGGTTAAAGGCTAGAAAATTAACCTGGAGATTTTTTAGTGATACAACCCTTAACCCTGCAGCCATTTGCCAAACTAAGATTCTTACAAGCCACATCTGGCTGCCTTTATATCCTACCACATTATGCAACACTGACACATTCACTCTATCCCTTTTGCCTGTGCACGTTAATATCTTTAGAAAGATCCTCTAAAACCCCATTTCTTGACCACACAATATAGCAATATACCACTGCATGAAATATTTGTTAAGACCAGATGTCCGAATACTGTCTGTAGTGCTTAGATATGGTTTTTGTCCAAAGATAAGAGTGCACTGCTGAAAAATAGAGAATGAAAATCAAAGTTCCTGCCCCAAGAAGCTTGCAGTATAAACAGATGCTTCCAAGGGTTGCTTTTTCTAATGCCTCACTCCCTTCAGCAGAGTCAGGCTCTTTCAGGGCTGAATTCAATGCAAAACAGGTAATGAGCAGTAAAAATTTTCCACACCAGTCCTCTCGTCATTTACTAGGTTAACTTTTTTGGGTCTACGAAAAGGAAGAATGCTGACTGTCTTAGAGCACATCAATAAAATGAGCAGCTGTCTGCTGTATCAATGAGAAAAAGATGTACCTTGTTAGTTCTCGAACATTGAACTTCCAGGGTGTATCCGGTTCTTGGAAGATAACTTCGTATCTATTTTCACGTGCCTGAAGAATCACAGAAGGACACAGAAGTTTAGAGGTATGGCTGCCAAGCTCAGGGGCAGCCAGTCTTCCAGAGCCCCTGAGATTTCATCTGGCAAAGATATTTATCATATGTACCAAGAACCAAAACCAGAAAGATAATCATGACGCCCATCAAGGTGCTGCTCTTGAGTCCCAGCTAGTTTATTTCCTTCTACATCAAAGGATTTGGGTCTCCCAGCAAAATTTGCTTCAGCATTGCCTCCAGCCCCTATCTGCCATGACAAAGGCATCCCTGCACTTGAACTCCCTGGAAGTCACAGTGGGTTCAACAGCCACAGGCTAGCAAAACCAAACTGGAGCTTCTGGGCATGAGAGATCAACATCTGACGGTCATGCTATTTTCAGCCACTCAGTCTACAGGCCTCAACTTTTTTAAGGCAAAACAACATTTTGTCTATACATCTCACTATAATGTTAATGCAACTATTGATTGCTTTGGGGTTTTGAAGGAGGCAGGGAAATCTGTTGACCTTTTGATACCCTGCCTAACCTCTGGCTGTGATCTCTTGCTTGCTTGCTAGTCACCCACAAGCGTTCAAAACTCCTGCTGGAGTGGCACATCCAGGCTTTCCAGCACCACTATTAATTCTTGCCTCTTTTGTGCTCCCATACAAGCAATTCTTAGACTCAGGTCTCTTACCTGACAAGACCATAACCCAAGAACAGAAGCATCAGTACGTTAGTAGACAGGCCACATTAGAAAACCGTACTAAAAATACTGCCAGCTCTGCCAGAACTCCTGACAAGAGACACCAATGTGTCCTTGAAGATTCTGTGGCCTATTTTTCACAAGTCATAAACTACAATTGTAAGTCGTATCTTGATATATTTTGTGAACAAATAGTTTGGGAACTGTGCAACTCATGTCACTACTGGGGAAAGGGGATGACATCCTGATTGCCAAGTAGTAACAGGGCAAGTTCAAAGACCGTTAATCTTTTTAATTTTGCCTTCACTGAGTTATACAACTGACTAGATAAAACAACCACTCTGGCACCTCTTTTCCCCTACTTTGTCACAATATCAACTATACATATGTGTGTGTGTGTGTGTGTGTATATATATATCTATCTATCTATCTATAATGTCTTAACTATAATTGGAGAAGTAATGGAAGATAGAAGTAATTGTTTTTTAGCCATGTTAAGAATCTTTTCAGTCAGATCACCTCTTAAATGTCATAGCTGAGAATATGAAAGCAATAAATCAGAGCTTTCCCTACCATCATCACATATGGCTTCATTTCCCAAGCTTGGATGTTGGTATTGTCAATAATAACAGGGCTTTTCCCATTCTTCATTGCTTTGCGTGCTGTAATGTAACACATTAAGTAAAGCTAAAGTGTATTAAATAACAGACTGACTAGCCCCAAAGCATCCTCTCTGCCCACGCATAGCACGCTTGGCTCCCCACCTCACATGGGTTTGTAGCTACCACCCAAACATCAGCAGAGGCTCAACAGGTGCTCTCCTGGAGGAGGTGATGCAGCTGCTGGTTGTACTCAGTAGTAGGATCTGATTCACTTGTAGAACATACTTAGCAGTGACACAGTATTTGGTATTTACAACAGCTAAAAATGACTGTTATTTGAAAAAGAGCCCTGTTACATGATCTCAGAGCACTTTCCATTGCTAGAAATGAGTTCAGAGCACAGCCACAAAAGCATTACATTTTTCTCTCTGAAGTAGAGGCCTGGGTTGTTTCATTCTCAGATTTACAGTTGGGTTTGCTGGTTCACCTCCTGGTTATCACTAATTCCCACCTGTAACACCACCTTCCAAGTCACCCCCTAAGAAGTTACAGCCTATAGGATGCAGTGCACACAGCTGTAGCAAGCAGCTGCTGCACTGGGATTTGCATGGCACCTGCTGTTACCCAGCACCAGCAGCGCAACCTACTAGTCGACTTTGAAATGGCATCTATCAATCACCAACATTTTTTCATTTATAAATTTCTCTCTTATAAGTCAGGAGAAATAAAGTTGGAAGTGGTGAATGTTTTGGGTTTTTTTAACCAGTACCACATGAACTGCAGTGTCTGACACCACTTTGAGGTATTTTATTTTTGTGGCTAATTTTAAAGACAGACTGGAAAGCAAAAGTATTCTGCAAAGCCCCCGAATCAAGCTCAGTCACCTCTCTTTTGGTTCCATTTGTGTGCATCCTCGAGGAAGTCAGGCTCAAACACGTATACACCATCTTCGATAAAGAAGTCATCAGTACTGAGAACTACAGCACTGGGATAGTCACGTTTCAGTTGTCTGAAAAAATACGAAAGAATGATTAGTAAATGCTAACAAATGCTGCTAATAGAGACCATTACAGCAAGAGCTATAGGAATGCTCTGCAAATAGCCACAATGCTTCATCTGAAAAAACACAGCTGAAAGGATCTGAAGGTAATGTAACCAGTAATACACAGGAGGTAAGCAATGGAGCTTAAAAGCATTGCCTTGATTTCTTTAATTCAGCAGACAAATCTATACTAGACAAGTCTTTAATCACATTGACTCAGAAAGAAAAGTGAATATATTATCTGAGAAAGGGTGACTGTAAATATTTAAAACCCAAACAAACAAACAAAACCAAAACAAACAAACAACAACCAACCCCCAAACCTGCAAATCCCATGGAAGTTGGTCTCCAGTCTCTGGGACTCATTTCAGCTTCCCTGAAAAAAATGCTTCTCTTCCACTCCCATAAGCTGCAAAACAACTATTTCTCAATGTCCTACTAATTGAGCAACTGCAAGGGAAAAAGTGCCTCTAGGTTACTGGCAAAAGAACAGACACACAGACAGAAAAGGCTTAATTCTGTCATCTCTAGCTTTTCCCTAACCATTTACTTCCCAATTTTACCCTAATCTGCCTGCTAGCACAAACTTCTCTAGACTTGCACAATGCATTCAGCTAATAAAGGTCAGCTTCTGACTTTGCTCTGCCTCCACTATAACTTACACCATCTGCTGATTAATTAGGATTATTTTGTGGTAGCAGAGCAGAGACTCACTGCTGATGGATTGGCCAGCACTGGGCTGTAGCCACTCTCATGTATCATTTAGCACCTACATGTTATCTTCCAGCTACAAAGAGATGTTTTGTTGCTGTAATTGTTGTATCTGTTTGCCCAGCAGTACATGTCCTGGTGCAAACTGTTAGCAAACAGTCAGATTACTTTATGCTTTAATTTTGGTCCCTGCCAAAGAATCCTTATCACAAAAAGCAAGGGAGTTTATGTGGTAAGTCTTGTGCTGATAAGCTGATATATTCAGCACCACACCTTTCCCACTGCTTTACCCATCTGCATCACAGTCTTCTCTAAAAAGTTGACTGTACTACAACACATCTTGTCCCTTCAGTTACTAATAAGCACCTAAAACCGTACACATTAGTAAAAGATCTCAAGATCATTTTTTTTCTTGCTCAGTGTTTCTTTTATAAAACAGTGCAAATGTTAAAAAAATCTTTTTTTAGCATATAGCTCACTAAACATTAACAAATTCACGCTCTCATGAGAGCTTTGACATTAACCCTTAAGTAATCTACACATGTGATGATCTGTAAACTGTCTACCACCCTCAGGCTACAGTCATCACCGCTAATTAAAGCAGATGAACCTTGTGCTTCAAAGAAGGACAAATATGGCACAAAACGTGCTAAGAACTCTGAACGACTGCCACATTTGCTATACTCACACCAAACAAACTCCTACTAATGGCAGAAAAGAAAACAGTAAGTGGGAAAAAGACTTATTTTGCCGGTTTTAACTTTTAGCTTTCTAAAACAGGCAAACTGACACTCAAGTCTATGACCATTTTCTATAATCCCCTCCTGCCTGTGAAGCTAACAAAAATTCTATTTCTTGTAATCTCAAAGGGCATCCAACCCTCTTTAGTGTGTTCCCTGAGAAATAAGCCTTCTACTATCTCACAGGACCAAAAGTTGGTTTAGAAGAAAACTTCTACATAATCACATCATACAATAGAAAAGCCCATACTTTAGCAAAATATACACCAGCTATGCAAAGAGGAGGACTTGTGACCAGCATTATTAATGGATTTTGAACAGCACTGTAAAAAGAAAATTACCCATTACCATTATATCAATGTGGGTGTAAAGCATAATAAAGAGGAAAAGAAAAAAAACAACTCTTTGCAGGATCAAAGACCACAGCAGCACTATAATGACTGCCTCAGGGAATAGACAGGTGGGTTTAGAGTCTCCTGCCTTACTCATCTGAAGATCTGTTCCCATGATTTATACCAGTTATAAGTCCCCTTTTTTCTAAAAAGCATCTTCAGTGTCTTCCATCATTTCAGATTTTAGCTGTATATATAAACAACAAAACAATTACTCCATGTTTTAACTAGCTGAACGCATTAGAGTACACGGAGGGAGAAGGCTCTATGATCACTAGTACCACCACTGGAAATAAAAAAAATCCGTAACTGTATTTCATAGGTTGGTATGTTTTTCCATCTGAAAATGTGAAAATAAGTTACTTCCTTTTTCTGAGCCTGGTAACCAGATTGGAAGGAACATTTTAAGTGCTTGGAAGACAACAGAACAGTACATTACTCTGACCTCAAAGCCAGTAAGCAACTTCCAATGTAATGGAGATCAGAACATTTACGTACCGACACAACATACAACCACTTCCTCTAGCCACTCAGGAATTCCTAACACGAGGCATTCCTGTGTCCTTCAAAAGCCTTTAGTTTCAGAAGAAAATCGTAACTCTTCTGGGGCACATACTCAGTACTGCCTGCTGTGTTTTAACAACTTCTAGTGCCCTGAGGACCTTGCCCCAGGAGAAGCCTGCCAGCTGATCCCTGTGCCCTGTTGGCAGAGCACACACATGCCTTAGTATTGCAGCTGTGGGGTGGGAGCAGTGTACTTTGTAAAGCAACAGGCTGTGTGTCCTATTGGATAAACACACTGAGGAGAATCACCTGACATAGTTTTATACAAAGGTCATTGTTTACAACACGTTGCCACCTGAAAGCAGGAGCTTCAGAGCTGAAGTCCATGACCCACTTCAGAGCTGCAATATTGCAGCTGGGTCAGGGTGCTGGTACCGGCAGCAGTGCCTGGCTCAGGGCTGGAGGTGCTGGTACAAACTGGGCAAAAGAGCAGAGACAACTGGAGAAGGTATGGATTACACCAAGCAGTGATGTCTCAGTGCCACTGCACTTTTTCCCTTCTGTTCTGGAAGATTGCTCGTCTGTTCTTCAATAAGGAAGTACAAGAACCACCTCATTTCAAGTGATAAATCAACAGCAGTGGCATGTTTGGTCATGCACAGTCCTTTCATAATCTGGACAGAGGTAATAGAGAGGTAGGTACTAAATGCTGTTTTTACAGCTGCCTTTTGATCTGCTGGCCAAATGCAGTGACAACAATTACAGTGGCTAGCATAAAGTAGGTTCCTCAAATGTTAATCTCCCAGCGGACTAAACCAATGCTTACAACTGATTTTGTAAATCTGTCATTAAGAATTAATCTTGTGTTTTGACCTAAAAAAACCAGCAAGTCAGTTATGTGCACTGTCTGAGAGTATGACCCCAAATCATTATGTTCTTACTGTACCACAAGAAGATCCAAACCACTCTGAAGGAGAAGGTTTACACTTACACCATCTCTTTAGAGAAAAACATGTACTTAGGGTGTCAGGAAAAACCCAGCATTTGGTCATTCATTAAACAACTGTGTCTTGCAGAAGTCCTGCTAGGCAGGAGACATGGACACTAAGGACTCTACTGAGAAGAGGAAACTGCAGGTTAATCCAGTGTATCACATAGATACATGCTGTCACCTTTCACATCTTAGCCCTTCCCTGTGGCAGCTCGCTCCCTTTACGGGTTCCTCACCCAAGCATGGGAACTTGAGTGAAAAGACAGCAAATATTCCTCTTCTGAAGGAGAGTGGGTGGCAGCAAGAGCTGTGAGATACCAGATTATTGCTACATTGCATCATGCCGACTGCAGAGGTGCGTCCCAGCAGTGGGTTCTTCCACCTCTTTTTAATCATTTTTGGAAATGCCAGAGAGCGGAATGGCCTCATCTGCCCATTATATATCTACACCCCTGTAGCTCTGACCAGGAGTATAACAAAAAACCAGAAAACAGAGCTGGTTTCCATTTTCAGTCAGAAAGGGGAGGTACTTTACTGTGTTTGTGACTGATTAACCACCACCACCAATGTGACGCTTTTTAGAGAAAAAACAACTACCACCTTGTCTTGTGTGATTAGTCCTCCTTACCAGAAACATGCCATTTGGTACTCCTCACTCAGAACACAGACCGATAGGCAGCACATCTAGAAAGCAGTCACAGGCAAGTGCACAACAGATCTTCGAGCAATTGCTGAAGATAGAGGAGGTCTCCAAACGACTGTGCTTATTCTAGGTTCCTGCGAGGCTCTCGCCTCCCTCCCAGAGCCAGAAATTTATCTCCGCACTGGTGCCTCAGCCTTCTTCCACTGTCCTGCAAGCCTTTACCGTTCCCCACTCTGAAGCTGGAGCCAGTTAGGCTTAGGGGAGGCTTTGGGCTTCCCTCAGGCTTTACTCCGGCTGAGCCCCGCTTCTGCTCCCGGCACACCTACCCCACAGCAGGGCTCGTCCGACGCCCGCCCCCGGGGAGCTGCGCCGCAACGGTGTGGTGCGGCCGGAGGCCAAGATAAGAGACACGCCGCTACCATGAACAACAACATGGCCACCGCGCTGCTGCCTCACCTGGCCAGGGTGCTCTTCCCCGCTCCCGGCAGCCCCCGCAGCAGCACCAATCTCCCCTCGAAGCGGCGCCGCGGGGGCTGCAGGCTGACTTCCCTTAGAGCGCGGAGCAGCTGCTCGTCCATCGCCCGTCCTAACCCGGTGGCCCTGAGGCCTAGCCGGGCGCGGCGCCAGCCCCGTAGGGAGGGTCCAGCTGCTCCCGCCTCCCCCCGCCTCACCCCACCCCCGCACCGTGGCCGCCCCGACAGGCCGCAGGGACCGAGAGGGGGGCTGGGTGAAGACTCGCTTCCCTCAGGCGAGGGTGGGGTTGGGTTCATAAGCTTCCGAGACTCGTCCCCTGTGAAAATAAATCTCTTGAGAAATGCGCAGGAAGGGAACACTTGCAGTTCATACGACATAAGACTCCAGTAACGGCACTAGCTTTCTAACTGGAACATTAGCCCAAGTGATCACCTTTAATTATGTAAAATCACGATTGATCTCCAAATTCCCAAATATATGAGAATATGTGCCAGTGCTGAAAACAACTGTATGTGCTACCCATGTGTACTGTGAACTACAAGGCACCCCAGAAAGGGAATCGCTATATCACTTCAGAAGAGTGGAGCTATCTACAGGACCCCAGGAACAGACTGGTTTTTGTCAGGGTTTGGTTTTTTGTTTGTTTTTCCCCCTTTTATGAAGGCGATGGAGCTATTGGAATCAATCTCTCCAAGCCTCCCCTCCCTCCCCCCTCCCCCCCCCAAAAAAGGAAAAAAAAACAGATAAGGATTCCAAGCAGATGTAGCTAAATATTTGCCCTGCACTTGTTAAATGACCCTGTGCATCATGCTCACTACACCAACATTACTTTTTTCAAACGTATTATCACATAGAATCATAGACCTAACGAAAGACTTGAGAAAGAGGAGGTGAATGATTAAATGGAGGGGGGAAGCATCACTTCTGACAAGCGCACACAACCTAAGCTTCCTTGCTTCTCCTCTTACTGCTCTTTTCACCACAAGCAAGTTGATTTTTCTGTCACTCCCTCTCACTACAAAAACATTTTTCAGTCTTATGTGTTCCAATTTATCTCAGAATTTACAAAGGTTGCCCTTTCTGTTAAATTTTCTCTGTAATTATTAAGTTAACTAGGTGTCTTTTGGTTTGTCCTTTCACCTCCCTCCATTTTCTATTGTCTGTCTCACCTTTGTTACTCATTATTTCAGCAAGCATTCCCAATTTTTCTCACAAATAGTGATCCCTCATGATCATTCTGCCTCCAATGGCTCCTTTCTCTTTCTGGTGCATCCCACCACCCCTATTACTTCTGCTTCCCTCCTCCTGTTCACGACTGCACTAATATCCATATGCAGGTGAAAGTGCCAGCCATCTCGGCACCATGAAATGATGAAAAGGCTTCAGAAAGTGACCTTTTGCCACACAAAGTTACCTCAATTTTGATTTTTATTACATGGACAGAAAGGGTGATATCACAGGGCTCTGGGGAGGAAGTGGAAGAAGATGGCCAAAGATTCACACCAAAAAAATCTACAGTGGTTACTTTCCTCAAGGTTATTCCTCACATTTGAATCCTTGGTGGCCAACTGAAGTCCTTCCATGGTGGAATCAAAGTGAGAAGTTTCTGAAATAAATAAAAACAACAAAGAGATTCTGATGAATTTTTTTTTTTAAAGCCAAACGACTGGGGCTGTTCTTTTGTGGCAAAGTACACATTGCTTTAATTCTGTGTTCCTAGAACTAACCAGGACAGTAGAGTATCAGACTGCAATATCATGTAATGAACACAGCTTTAACAACATCACATTTCAGACCAGCAGTCAGTGGCTGGCTCACAAATGCTCAGGGCTGCAGACCACTTCTGCTGCACTCATGACAAGCAGGAGAGGAAAACAGTTTGTTGGATTCAGCAACCAGACAAATGTATGGCTAATAAGACAAGACACTCTGCTAGACTAAGTTTTCCTTTCTTGAAACCCACAAAGGAAAAAAAATTACAAGTTAACCACAATTTTGTTCAGTGAACAGAACAGAGCTCTCCAAGTTTGTTCCTTTAGCATAAAAAGATTTTAATCAATAAACCTGGACATTTCTGGGTAGTAGTTAAGGTTATAAATGCACACTGAAACATCCAGCAGTATCAAAGTAAATTCTTGCCTGTGGAGTGTTCACATCTGCAACATTATAAATAAGTAACTTACAAAAAATTGTGGCTGACTTAGGGCTAAATATCTGGTGAAAATATTTCTTATTTGCTTACCAAGTATTTTGATAATTGATAATGTAAGAGGACAATACTGCTACCAGATGCTACTGATGTTATTAATAATCTGTGCTGACAGCACCTTACAAGTACCTCACCCTCCTACATTGGTAGTTTGTACAGTCTAATCAGCAAGTGACCCACGATCTCATTTTCATCATCGATATAAAAATGCATATAATCAAAATCAACCCCCATTCAAGGTTTCAATTCTGACGCAAACTACTTAACTTCTGTCATTAACCTCCACTGCATAAATTAAGAAATCTCCTGAAATGTCAACTTCTGGGTTTATGCCCGTCCCAACACTGTGAGTGTCCACCTCTGACTCCTCCACCAGCCATTGACTTATGCTCAGGTCAGGATACCAGATGACACAGACCCATGACCCGACCCCACACGGACCCCCGTCCTGTGACGCCTGGATGGGAATAGTTTAAGCTTCAGGATCTGGAATTTTTTTAGTTCTGGCTCAATTTGCCCATGGTGCAATCTATTTCCATGCACCTCAGTTTACTTGGTTTAAAACTCCAGATTAAGCCATCTTCCACTTTGGAATGAACAACTAATGGAAAATAATACAAAATTCCAGCTGGGTCCAAAAGTCCTTCCTCCTTATCACAATCCACCTAGCATATCTCATAAACCAACTGGAGAAACTTCGTCAACTTACCAAAGGGTTGGAAAATTTGCAAAACAAGCATGACTGTGATAGCACACTTTCCAATACTCAGTAGCAGCACACTGACATACCAAATGAAACCATCCATGAAAAATTAACACTTCAATATATGGAGCCCTACTGTGACCTCCTGCTTCTGATTATCAGCTGAAAAGCAGAACGGTCACTTTTTCGTAACGTGGTGGAATACTGTTTTACTGCTAATACAGTGCTCTTCACAATTGGACCCTTACTACAATCAGCATTGCTCTCCACACTGAAGAGACAAGGAAAATAGGACTGAGATGACATGACTCACAACAGATCACCACGGTAATCAAACTGGCAATAAAGTCCAGCTTTTTGGCATCCTAGACTACTGCTTTCACTTCACCAGGCAGGTTTTAGATTTCAGAGGAAAAAACCCAATCACATGGCTTTAATAATTAAATGTGCCTTCTTTTTTCCCCATTCAGGCTTAAAGAAACCCCAAAACAACACTCAACCCTACCTTGACAAAAAAAATAATCAAGTAGGTTGGACGATACTAAGTGCACCTTGAAAAACCATAACAATGTTCTTTAGACATCTGGCCAAACAGAATACAATGAAACGCATTCACAAGTATGACAGATTACCTCTTCCTTCATGCACATTTAAGGTGGTCAGTCATGACTGATGAAACACAGCATCCAGACAGCCAGTTCTAGCATAGGTCCTGATGTTCTCCTCCATCACCCCCTGAAACAGCTCCATTTCTGGAAGTGTTTCAGAGAGGTCTTTATTCTCTTGGCAGTTTTTATTTAGATCTTCAAGGCTAATAAAATCATCTAAACAAACAAACAAACAAACTGCAGCCAAAGGCACCTGAAATTGTCTTACATAGTCTTCCATTTAAACTATGTCAGGATAGAGTATTTCTAGAACAAGCATTTATTTCATCAGAATATTCTTGATTTTTGCCTCCTAAATGGCCTATAAAAGAAACTAAACCTTTCAGGTTTGTCTTTGACAGGGAAATTGTCTATGCGTGTGTGTGTCTGTGTGTATTCCTACTCTTATGCTTACTCTCAGCTCTCCATGACTGTCCTTTACTCTTTTTTAAAATACAGAAACTCCTCTCCTCTTTTAGACAGTAAATCCTAGCAGCTTCCAGGGAACTACAATTGTGTGTTTTTAATCTCCTATTACGCAATTTGTGAAGTTGTACTAAGTTAATATGGAAATCATGGAAAAAGACAACCAGCAATCTTATCCCATAACCTCCACATCTCAGGAATCAATGCATGCAGAAGTCCAGAGCTTCTCATGGACCATGGCATCTCTTGGTGCTCAAGGATGTGACCTATTAGGCTGGCAATTTTTAGCAATTGCTGCATTTAATTAAGTTGAAGATGCTCAAACTCTCAGACACAAAGTCTAAAGAAAGACTTCTTCATTGTAAGCATCCTTCTGATCTGGAATAGAGCCAAATAATGGATCAATTCCATATGCAAAGCTCTAAAAGGCAAGGAATTTCAGCACCTGCTTCAGGAAACAAAGTGACACTTCACAGGAACTGCAGCTCTGCCACACTATGTACACAGTCAAGGGAGGCACAGATTCATTTAGCACATCCTGGTGCTTTTTGCACACAGAGGAGTGTTATCGCTAATTTGTCCTGAAAACTTCCAGCACATTTTTGCAATAGCTATTTTTCTCTTCTGAACAAGAAGCATTTTATACTGGTTTTGTAGCAGAGAGTACACTTACTAGCCAAGGTGTTTCCATTCTGCAATCCATTTGTTTTCTGTTTTTCCTAAAAGAGATAATAATTTTCCAGAATAAATTCTGTGACAAGAGATTGTGTTATTTTGTAAAAGAATAAGGTCCATACTCTATTTTATAATTACTATTTCATTGTATTTACAGGATTTTCCTCACTTCCAGACACTACAGTGCTTCTTAAATAAAAACAAACCTTCACAAAGCAACAGCTACCGTGGGGAAGAAAGTAATTTGTAAGTTAATGGTTTCTAACTAGACAAGGAGAATTAATTTTCCACCATTCACACAGAATTACTGCTCTGCTACAACTCTCTGTAGAAAGTAGCTGTGAAGCAGCTACAAGAGGCAGAGGATAAAATTTGCTCAGATGATGGGAGAAAACCATAAGAAGGAAAACAACTGCATGCTGGTAGGTTGTACTTAATGAATCTAAGCCAGGTCAGGACATAAGTATCAAGGAAAAGGTTGTGGGTAGGGGTTTTTTTATTTATTTGTGTGGGGGGGGGGTTGTTTGTTTTGGTTTTTTGGGGAGGAGTGGTTGGTTGGTTGGTTTTTTCTCTCCTCCAACAACTTTGTATACAATTCTGAAGAGGATCTTTCAAAACTTGGATCCTACCATGGCCTTGAGCTACTTATGGAAACATTCAGAATAGGACATGAAACATCCATCTCCTCATTGTGAGTATTTAAAAACAAATCAACTTCTCCAGCAAAGAACACTATCTTCCTTATGAACTGAAGAATTCCTCTGCACACCTGGAACATTGGAAAGCCTTCCAAAATCCCCTAAAATTCATACCTCTACAGAGGTCTTCCACAGTATATAGATCATCTTTGAAACTTTCCAGTCAAGAGGAACTATATAATCATCTGGCAACAAGGATTCTGCAGAAGAAAATATTTTTTGCAGTTGAGTGTTCAGATCTCTCCATAGCCAAAATATATCACTGCATTACAATATTTGCACACATTTTATATAGAGACTATATATATAGGAGCCAGCAAAGTCAGGATTTCTAGATCTAAGGCCAGTGCACAGGATGGAGAGCAGATTTGGTTTTGGTTTCTTTCTTTTAGGGAAAGGCTTTCCTACCATACTTTCACTTCTCCCACATACTCCCTTGAAACCAGGCTCAAACAGCAAAAACAAGCTTTCAGCTCATAAATCAAACAAAATGCAGCTTAAGTAACAACCTTTAAATTCTAAAACGTTTAAGAATTGGTGCAATATCACTAAAGAAATCACTTTCTAAGATTTTCTAACTCAACACTGCTTAAGAAGCTGAAAAGAGATTGTAGGAAACCAGTTTAAAAAATATTCTACACTTACGCGAGAATCAAACAACTTGGTCAACTAAAGATTTTATTTATAAATATCTAAAATACATTTATTTACTAAAAATCCCCCCCCAATAACATCAGTAAAAACTGACTGTGGATGCCAGTGCTGTAGATTACTAGAGCTCAAATGTGTACATGAGTAAATAGTAGCCTACCAATATATAACAGGCCACAAAAACAGGACACGAATTCTTGAAATTGCAGGAAAATGACTGTCAAATGTGAATGTGGACAGTCTTCTGCAAACAGCAGGCACAATTTTGATGGAAAAAACCCCCAACAAACAGCAATCACAAGCTAGCAGGACTTCAGATAGACTTCAGGGTGACTTTGTATGTCTTAAAGGTCATTTCCAAAGGAAACATCTTAACACGAGAGAATTTCACCTGTTACTGACTCAGAGTTCTGACTAACCTACTGAGTGTTTCTGAATGCCTGTTTTTAGTTTTTGCCTGGAAGAGCCCTGTTTTTGAGTCATGGCCAACTTCCCTTAAAATGATGAAATCTAAGATCACAGATACTAATACTCACCAAGTTTGGAAGAGCAAAAGGTTTTATACTTAAAAGTTGAGGACACCAGCAGCACTCCTCTGCTCTGTTTCAACTCTGCATGGCAAGTTCTTTGGGGTGCGGTGCCAGATCTAGATAAAACAGCACTGCAGGTCCATTGGGGACCAAGCTGAGGAGTGCTGCCAGTGGATTGCGTCACTGTTCTGGCAGGTAGCATTGCCATTAACTTTCACAATATAAACAAAGAATCCTGGGGTCAGTTTTGGCAAATAAACTGATATAAGCTGCTCCTCATCTGTCATCTTAAAATTTTCATACGAAAATACATGCCTAACTTTACATTCTACTGAAACAAACAGGTGTAAAGGTCTGTGTGTTGAAAACCCAGTCTCTGGTTTTTAATCCTATTTGTTGGCCAAACCAGAGTTACTGTTTCTCCACTGACTAAATTTGGACCAAAGACATTGCAGAATGTTATGCACAGGGAACGTGCCTCTTTCAATGGGTACATACACAGTACCATGTCCTAGGGTGATTTCCAACCAAATGTCTGTTGTTGCTGGCTACAGCTCTGTAGGGTTACATTAGCCCACAGAAAATTTGGAAGTCACTCTTGCCATTCACAACTCCTTTGAGGACTGATTGCCAATTTAAAAATGAATAAAATACAAGAATATGACAAGTGGAGCTATAGAAGACAAGCATATCACAATGTGACACTTGTTCATCATGCATGATTAAAAAGAAGGTATTAAAATGCATCTTATAAGTTTGATACTCAATTTCAAATTAAATCAGATTTGGGAAAGATTTTCAAGAGTATCTAAGCCACATAAGAGTGTACAAAAACTTTACCAAATAAAGGAAAGTGAATGTACTATATTAACCATGTGGAATATAAAAATGAACATGCAAAGTTTATATGAAATCACACATTTTGTACTCATGTTTTCACTTAGTTTCGTAATTAACACAGTAAAGTCTTACTCAGTAGGATGTATAAAAACATCAACAAGAGCTTTCTGCTTTGGATTTAAAGTAAGTTTCTGTTACTAAAGACTGCAAGTATGAGGGTAAAACAAATAGCACCTTTGACAGAGACTGAAGAGCATTTTAGGTAAAAAGATAAAATAAGCACTAAAGCAGAAGTTATTTCTTTCAATAGGATTAATATTTGATTAATTGGTACCTGCAATAAAAATGAGTATTTCACCATGGAGGTTTTAGTCTGTTTTCTTGCTTATTTTGGGGGAGTATTTTGGGGCTTGTTTTGTTTGTGGTTTTTGGGGAGCTTGGTTTTTTTGGGGTTGGGTTGTTGTTGGTTGGGTGGGGGTTTTTTGTGTGTGTGGGGTGGTTTTGGTTGGGTTTGGTTTTTGTTTTTCATTTAGGAGCAAGTAAGAAGCTTATTACCCAGTGGAAGACCTGGAGAACCAAAAAGCTGCACAAGTTGAAAAGCAAATCCTAACGATAAAGGAAGCCCCAGAAAACTGCATTTCATATTCACATCTTGATTATCTTCAAGTTGTGAGGCCTCTGCTGGCTCAGGGTCATCTGCTTCATGGGCATGTTCACTGCAGCTTGCCAGTGTACTAGAATCTTCTGAATATTCAGAAACAACTTTAACAGAAGACAAAATATCAGGTTGGCTCTTTGTAACCTCTGAAGAAACTTGTTCACTCTCATCCTCTTTTTTATTGACTACCTGTTGTTGCTCAAGAGTTCTAGCTTGCTCCTCTTTTGTCCTGGAAACTACACAAACCCTGCAGGAATATTCTGACAGAGGAGAAGATTCTCCTGAATTGATGCAAGAAATATCACATAACAGAGCATCTGCATGTGGGCTGGGTAAGGAACAGGTTCCCTCAGTGACACTGTAAGGTACAGAATATTCCTGCAATGCATAGTCCTGTTCACATTCCTCTTCATGGTCCTTGCTCAGAAAGGTCTTTTGTCCCACTTCCAAAACACTTTTTTGGGGAACATCATCTTTTATTTGGACTTCCTTCTCTGCCTCTGTAATACCAGCAATCTGTCTTGGGAGAGTAAACTTTGGAGCCAAGTTGACAATTCTTCTGAATCTTTTCCTCTTCGATGTAATTGGTGCATCATCATTTCTTGGAACACTCACTACACTTGAACACTGCATCAATGTGGCCCTGGCTTCCACAAGGGAATCAAAATGCACTTCACCAGCTGGAGTTGCCAATACACTATTGCTTATTACATTGTCAGGCTCTTCACTTACTGTTACCTGATGGTTTTCCTTCACCAGTCCTTCATTTGACCAACAACAGTTTAGCTGTGCTGAAGTGTTTGTATCAGTCTGTTTGGGTTTCCTCATTTTTGGGGGTCTTTGTTCACCTACAAATTTATCCTCAGACGAAGAGAGAGGAATTTGTGTATCAAAGCCCACCTGCAATTTCTTAGCAGGCAAATTACTTGAAAAAAGCGCCCAGGCATGAGAGTTATTCTCCTCCGCTTTTAATGCATCTTTGCACTCTCTGTTATTATCAGGCAGGTTATCATTTATGTTTGAACTATAACACTGAGAGATGTCTTTTTCTTCACCATTTGAACTTAACAGCTTTGCTTCCATGCCAAGTTCTGTGCTTAACAGTGCCATGTTATATTCTTCAGAAATGCCTTCTGTTTCCTGGGTGGAATTTTCATCATTGCTTATTTTCAGGAAACTGCTTCTGCAAAGATCTTCTTTGTGCCTTTGATTTGTTTCCTCATCAGCAAATGCATTTTTGGTTAGGTTTTCAGTAGAAAAAGGTTTTATATCTATTAGAAGTGAACTGTCACTTTCTACAGGCAACTCATTTTTCAGTGCACTGTTTGACATCGTTGAGACCTCAGACACAGCAATGGGAAACCTCTCTCCTGAAATCACTACAGTTTCTTTTAGGCCTTCATCATGACCATTAGGCTGCTTTTCACAAGCTGTTACTGGATCCTTTGGACTTTCACTCAAAGTACACAATGATTTGCTGTTTTCTTCTTCCAAATCATCCTCTTCACTGGCTGATGTTTCCCGGTCATCTGGAATTGGCTGATGAGCTGCTCCACCTAATGTTTTCTTCATCATTTCTGTATGATTGCCTTTAGTATTTTTGTTCTTTTTTCGCTTTTTCCTCTGCTTTGCTTTTGTCAACACGTGCCAAGGGTTCTTTAAAATTGTCTCTCTATGTGAAAACAAAAAGCAAAAAGAAAGGAATCAGTTTGTGGTGTTCAACTTGATGAATAGGTACTTTCCATTAATATGATGACCAAACAGATCATCTGGTTTTTAAATGGATAAAATCTTAAATAAAATCTTTTATTACATGCTTTATCATTTAGAGCAATCTTGAACATTTTAAACAAATACAGCTGCCATTTCATTAACTTAGCTTCACAATAAAGTATCACAAAACAATGCAAGACTAAACATGTTTCTGGATATCTTTCTAAAAGATGTTTCAATAATAGACACTGAAGAGCTTCTGCCATTCTGAAATGTCATTAAATGGCATGCTGAGCAGAAGGGTACTAAGCAGAGGACATAGCACTAAGATTTTAACCATTTAGATTAAATGGACTATACGTAGGCTGGATTCAAATTCAAAACATACCAACCAACGTAAAAGCACAGTGAGTACAGCAATTGGCCTCACAGAATTAACTTTCATTTAAATTCTGTCAGTGTTTAGTCTTTTGGAGAACATGATGGACACAGATGCCAATATTAAGCACTGGAAGTACAGTATGAATCATCTTGTCAAGTTTGATGACATCAGTTCTACTACTTGGATGACACCAGGTCAAGCATGAAGACAGCCTGACTGAAATTCATTCAGGCTAGACAATAAATATGGTGCTTTGAGAAGTAGTTTGGAGAAACAGGAACTATAGTCAAATTGTACTAGTTAACAAAGCTCAGTGTAGCTTGCTGTGCAGCAGTGCTTCTTAGTCTTCTATTGACATAAAGAGATTTCTGTATGAAATTTTAAGTAAAGCTTTCAAAACTTTGTAACAGGACAGAATAATTCCACCTTCCCAATGATCGGTTAGTTTCACTAATTTCTGGGCAAACTATAGCATTACTATAGAAGTGGATAAGAAGCAACAGATCTCACTAAATGCTAAGCACTCTCCTCTCAGCAACACCAGAGCTCACTTTACACACTGCATCTTAGAAAGCTGGTGGTCCAGGCTGAAAACCCTGAAGCACACTGGTGAAGACTGCAACGAACCAGACAAACCGCATTATCCACTGCAACTGCAAAGCCCTTCTGCCTCATGGTCAATTCACAGCTATGAAAACAAACCCACTCAAGTCATAATAACTTAAAAAATCTCAACCTTTTCCTTTCCAAATGAAAAAGAGAGTT
Source organism: Galbula dea (assembly GCA_013399015.1). Lineage (NCBI taxonomy): Eukaryota > Metazoa > Chordata > Aves > Piciformes > Galbulidae > Galbula > Galbula dea. The sequence goes on from VWZX01007817.1 coordinate 171,202, forward strand.
GCTGTTACACACAGAACATATTGCTTCATGTATATATAATCTAACCAGACCAAGTACAAGGTAGTGTTGAATCTGAGTGGATCCTTGATTTTAGGAGAAAAGATCTGCATTCAAAAATTAAACCACCTCACAAGCCATTCTTCAGTTCCTCTCCCTTACAATCTACTGCTTTCCAGGCATGTGTTTAGCAATTCCATTTGACAAGCCCTAGACAGGGAAAGGCAAATTTACTGAGGCTCTCAGGAGGTTGTGAAGTAAGTTCCTAAAATGCGATGCACAAATAAGACACTTTCCAGATGCTAATTCCTAAAAAATATCCTCACTGTGTATTTTGGCCTCTAGACAGTTTACTCTTTAAAAAAATAAATAAAGCACCATTTAAGTCAAAAAAATAAAGAGAACTACATATTGTAATTTATCATCCTAGTACTTGAACACACAGAGGACAGTCATCAAAACAGAATATAAAGATAAGCAAGCATAACAAAGTTGGTTTTAAAAGTCCAAATAGATATAGAGGCTCAAGTGTTGGTCTTTCTTACCAAGGCACATTCATACACAAAGCAAGTGTAAAAGGAAGTTTGAGGAAAGACACAAGCAAAATCAAGCTGAAGAAAGTATGGGTGGAAGTGTAAGGAAGCAACAGAGGTACTGTGAGAGCAGAATGGAACATATAGAGGTATGTAATAAGCTACTTTCTGTTAGCAACTTTCAGTGAAAGATGACAGATATTTAGCTGTATTTAAAATAGCTTCAATCAACAAAATTGTAGCAAACACATGTAATTGAATATCACCAAGGCACAGACTATAATTCTGGAAGCAAAGGTATGAGACACAAGAAAATGCTGCAAACTTAATGAGGCTAAGAAAAAAAGGAACCAAGAAAAATACATTGTATGACAGAAAATTTCAGCAGAACAAGAAAAGAAAAGGAAAAACAAAAAGGACAGCCTGCAGGGAGAGGGAATGCTCAGTTTTTAAATCAGTATCAGTTTGAAATAATGCTTTAAAAAACCCAGAGTATAAGGTGTAGCTCTCCATAAAAGTTTCTAGTTCATGGAAGAAAAGGGAAGCAGGAAATAGATCCAGAGTTATGAAGACAACTCTAGTAACTAAACACACAGGACAGATCAGGCAGATGAGACAGATGTACTACAAGAATAAAAGGGGGGGAAAAAGTATAAGAGGTAAACAGTATCAGAAAATATTAAGTAACCAGCCTCATCTTACAAGCAATACAGGAAAACTATCAGGAAAAAATGATAAATGGGGGAACAGTAATATATTTAATCCATTTTTAAGTCAGGTTCATGAGCCTTCAGAAAGTCTTTAGGGTTAGAAGCCAGATGTGGGATAAACTACTCAATAACTTCTTATAAACTATTTTAACCTATAGTATAGGTTACCAAAACGTATGGCTAATGAGTAAAAAGAAAAAAAATAAAATTAGAAGTACCATGAATAAAGTTAACAGCCAAAGAGCATTACAGGTTCATAGAATCTGAGAATGGTTTGGGTTGGAACCCCAAGATTCAAGCCCCCTGCAATGGGCAGGGACACCTTCCACTAGACCAGGTTCCTCAAAACCTCATCTACCTGATTTAGAACACTGCTAGGAATGAGGCAACCACAACTTCCCTGGGCAACCTGTTCCAGTGTCTCATGACCCTCACCACAAAGAATTTCTTCCTTCTATACAATCTAACTCTAGCCTCTTACAGTTTAAAAGCATTTCCCCCTGTCCTGTCACTCACTCCCCGATAAAAGAGTTCCTGCACATCTTTCCCGTATGCTCCCTTTAAGTACTGGAAGGACTAAGACTGATTTGTAAAGGATACAGTAAGTCCCCCAGAAATAAGCAAATGTTTATTCACTCAGCTAAAGCAGCACTTCTTGGTCTGTTACTAATTTAAGAAGAGATTCTACTAAAGAATTAATGCTTTTTAAAAAATTAATTTTTAAAATTTAAATTTTTAAAAATTAATGCTTTTTTTCTGTGAACCCAAAATAAGGTGATTTACAGTTATTTCAACCAATTAGCCTATAAAAGGAAAACAAACAACAAAAATCCAAATTAATTTATGTACAAGTAGAGTCTCATATAGGAGATTATTACTAAAGAGCTTTATTCTCTGCTCTGGTTTTTATTTCAAAAAGATGAGAACATAAAACATTGAAATGAAAAAGTGTCACTGCAGAAACACTGATGTGATGTATTTCCACAACTGACCTATATGAAACATCTGATTAATCTTTTAAATTGAGTATTTAATTTCAGTTTTATGAATTGCATTTCAACACTACATCTTCTCACTGCTCTTTATAGGCAACTGTAATATGTGTCTGTTCTTTTGTAGGGAAACCCCTCAATTCTCAACATACACCTAGACACGTAGTTTCCAGAATATACCAGCACAGAGGGAAAACATTTCTTCCAAAAAACTCAATTGCTAGAAAATGACAGGTATAACACATGAATATGAAAAACCAAAAGTAATTTCTTTTTTCTATTTCACTGAAAATGAATCCTACCAGTCAGCCCAAAGAAAATATTGACACAGTCTAAATTACAGCAGGAAAGACAGATACAAAACATTCAAATATAAGCATTATGAGTCCCACCTCAGCTAGACAAAGCCTTGTTTTCGGGTAGCTATTAGCAGAGAAACAAAGAAAAGCTACCATCTCTGCAGAAGGTTTCAAAGATAGATGACAAAAGACAAAACCTTGGCTTTCTTATAAAAATAAAAAGGTTTAAAAAAACCCTATGCAGTATGGCAAACTAGATTAAAACAAACTAAAGAGAACACGACTACAAGAACAGGACACAATTCCTTATAGATCATTTAATGCATGTTAAAAAATGAAAACAGAAAAGCGTTACACAATGCTGTTGTGGTTTAACCCTAGCCAGCAACTCAGCCTCACACAGTCACGTACTCTCCCTGCAGTGGCGTGGGGGAGAACTGGAAGGATCAAACTAGGAAACTCGTAGCTTGAGACAGAGTTTAATAGGCAAGGAAAAAGCCACGCACACACAAGCAAAGCAAAACAAGGAATTCGTTCACCACTTCCCATCGGCCGCAGGTGTTCAGCCATCTCCAGGAGAGCAAGGCTCCATCATGCAAAACAGCTACTTGGCAGGACAAACACCATCGCTCTGAACATCCCTCCCTTCTGTCTTCTTCCCTCAACTTTATATGCTGAGCATGATGTCATATGGTATGGGATACCCCTTTGGTCAGTTGGGGTCAGCTGTCTCAGCTGTGCCCCCTCCCAATTTCTGGTGCACTCCCAGCCCACTCACTGGTGAGATGGTGTGAGAAGTAGAAAAGGCCTTGACTGTGCAAGCACTGCTCAGTAGCGACAAAAACATCCCTGTGTTATCAACACTGTTTTCAGCACAAATCCAAAACATAGCCCCATACCAGCTACTGTGAAGAGAATTAACTCTATCCCAGTCAAAACCAGTACACAAGTCTTCCAGGGTTTGGTTTTGGGGGGTTTGTGTTGTGGTTTTGGGAATTTTTTTTTTCTTTATTTTGTTTTAGTTTGTCTCTTCTTCTCCAAACAACAGAAAAATAAAAGCACTAAACCATCCATCAGAGACAAGGCCAATGAAAAATTCTGGTAATTCAGGAAGCAAGCTAACCAAACAACAGCAGTTTAGATGAAGCAGGAAAACCACAACTAATTTTTTCTATAGCAACACACAAACCTGTATAGTTGATGCTAAGTGGTCAGCTCTATGAACCAAATCTTGTATATTCTGTCAATTAATTCCCATTTAAATTTTATGCTTAGAAGCGCAGAATGTTAAACTGAGTATATTAACTATGCTGTTTAAAAATACTCACACCAAACATCTCACTAGTTTGAAGTATGCAGCAGATACTTGGAATCTCCACTTGTAACATTAAAGTTGTACGCTCTAGTTACAAACACACAAAAAAATTTCTGACACTATTTCATAAAATATGATGAGCTAATAATTTACTAGAAATAAAACCTTCATTCTAGGTATCTTGGTATCACCAGCAGGTGTACATAAAAATTATGCCAAATGGCAAAAATTATTAAACTCCCCAGTCCAACTGAACACTGAGTTCTTGCATTTCTTGTACATGTGTTTTGACAAAATAAGTACTTTTCCTCAGTTTTTGAGACAGCAAGACAAATTAAATACCTGCAACATGTATGTCACATCATCTCTTTTAGTTTTACATATAAATATTGCAGTGCAAAAGCAACTTGTCCAAGATAACACAGTATGACCATGATTGTCAGATCCTTATGAAGTATTGATATATCTTGAATCAAAAATGTGTTAAAGACAGTAATTCCATTGTGTTTTCACCAGCAATGTCATTTTACTTACCCTGGAATACAGCTTCACAGATTAAGTGGCTTACAAGAAATGTTTGATACAGTGCCTAGTTGCAAAGCATTCCTTTCTTGTTATGTCGCCTTTGCTAACTGCAAGCCTACCATTGATCTACATATTAAAAATACTCACCATCCACCAATAATATACTAGTAAGAAAAACAAAGAAGTGCTGCATCATTTTAAAATAGTATGATTTCACATCTAAATACAAATATCAAATATTTACAAATATTTACAAATTACAAATATTACTTTAAAAAAATTAATTTCCTTTAAAAACAGAAGACAGAAAGCATCAAAAGATATCATAAGATGAGCTTTCAATAATCAGCTTTTTTTTGGTCATACTTTAGCAAACTGTGTGAATATTACACAAAGCCTCAATAAATTTTATCACTTTATTATGGCTTAAAGTAATTTAGTGTAAATAAAATGAGTCAAAAAACTTTCTCTTCCTCCCACCTGAAATATGCTTAAATGTTTAAATACAAAAACTTTGGGATAATTAAAAGTATTACTGACCATTTACAAAAATTTCTGATTCTTCTGAGATATGGAAAAAGATAACCATGAAAACAAAAATATAGTAACACAATTGGTGTGAATAAGAGACAATGAGGGAAGACAATTAATATAGTTGGAGAGCTTCTTTTTCTTACTTATACACATAATCCAATACATTAACAATACATGTGCTCTTGAAGCACGTTTGATTATTTTTCAAGTTAATTAAGACAATTACTAAAATGGGAAACTGCACACTTCAACTTTTATAGTTAATAAAATCTCTTATAAAAATGTTATTGCAGATGTATATCAAATCGCACAATTTCAGACTTGCACAATATGTGTACAAAATCACAGAAAGAGCCTTCATTATATACCTGCATTTTCAACTTCTAGTGTATTCAGACTTTAAAGATGAAGTAATTTTTAGGATCTATTCAAAAAGCATCTGCAAGTAAAAAAAAATACGCTGGCTTTGGAATTTTCAAAATTCTGATGGCTGTTAAACCAAATTAGCAATAAGAAATCATGGAAATTCTTTTAGCCACATACCAGTGGCTCTTGATAAAACTGCCTCTTCAGGATTTACTTACTCAGTGCATAAGGAAATCAAAGGTAGTTAGATCCACAGATAGGTTATTTCAGCTGGCAGGTTAGCAATACTGCCCATCTGTATAAAATCCTACAATCTTGACAATAATAAAACCTGTTGTATTGAACTACTAAAACAACAATAAAGACAAATATATTTTATTAGTACAGCAAGCTGTTAGAAAGCAGATCAAAGTGAAAACTTACACAAATGCATTATTTTTTAAGAGAAAAAGGGCAACAAATTTGTCAATCTCCAATGCTGGCTTAGTCTTTGTTAGATGCTAAATATAGTACATTGGCTATGCCAAAATTAGGAATGCAACATGGTTTTGCAGAATTATATCCACTATTTGAATTGATCCACCCCAACTTTGGACTAGGATCTGACAGCCTAATGCTTTAATACTTCATTTTTATCATAAAAGAAAATAGCTGTGAAATTTTTGTTTGTTTTTAGAGACAAAAGTTCTTTTGGTCACCACAAAAAAGCTGGTGGCATGCAACAACCATCATAATTTATATATTACCACTAAGAACAAGCAAACACAAAAATATTTCAGATTGAAGTTTAAGGCTGGTGACTACTATATTGGCAGAACATTGCTTCAGCTGCTAGATAAGCTTCTGAGAGAAAAACCCAAACAACACAACTGAAACCAGGAAATCGACACCGAAACTTTTCCAACTGGCAACATATAAATAGATATAAATAGAACAAAAGAACAGTCCAGGATTCAAAAAAAATCTCCTAAAACATAATAAGACCAAATAACAATCATTAAAATTGGTTATTACAAAACTAACCTCTTCTTCTGGGGCTTTAATTCTCTTTTAAAAGGTATTAAATATGATCTCTCATTTAAAAAAAGAACCTGCTCAACAGTTACTTGATATATGACAACATCATTGTCTTAGGTTCATGAAGGAAGACTCTGTTATATGTCATACTATATTAAATATTTTACTAAAGTCAAAGTTACTACAACTGTAATAAATATAGTTTTAAAAAACATTTAATATACAATTTTATTTACATGCCAGTCTGTTAAAGGAATGACCTCTAGAAGAAAATGGGCTTGAAATAGGCCTATTTAGAACACAGACAATCCGTTACTTTATTGGAGGTGATGATATATTTTAGAATGGCAAGGGACAGGTTTTTATTAACTGACTGCAACTGTGTTATCGGCTACTGGAAATACTGAAAGAATTCCATGAGTCTGTATTGCCTCCCCACCTATGTCTTCGCTGCAGAGGTGGCCTTTGAGTGTTTTTGTGGGGAGGTGTTACTGAATTCATGACAATAGGTATGGATATTTGATATTCGTATCGTTCCAACATCTGAGCAATCTTCTCACGAGTGACCCCATGTTTATTCCTCCTACAAAAATAAAAATTTAAATAAATTGCCTGGTATTGTTTATATGTTTACAGCCTTTAAGACAAAATAAAAACCTATAATTTCACAGTTTTTCTTCTTGCTTTTCATATTTGAAATTTCACTTTTATTATGCTGTATCCTCATTCGCCCAGTATTGACCTTGTGTTAAGGTTTATGTTAACGATTCAGTACTGCATATATTAAATAACAGCAAGCAATACGGTCTTTCTTTGTACATGAATGTGATGTTATTCACCAGGACTATGTACCTAAATAACCCTAAAAGGACTTTGTTTTCTATTTATTCGTCAGACTTCTACACTAGATCTTACATACCAATATACTGGCAAAGTAATCTTGCATAGGACATAACTACCTGTAAGACAGCACAAGTTTAATGAAACCAGTATTGAATTGCACCTGCATGATCAACTAACGGAAAAATGATTGTATTTAAACATGTTTGCATTTCACTTCTGTGTGAAGTTACACAGTGAGTAACTTTAAAAAAATTTAACTAATATCCATCACAAAATACAGATATGTTTATATAAAGGTCTATGCAAGAAAGCAAGAATTCTTGAGCACTATCACAAGACATATGCCTGTAGAGTCAAGATGTCTTCATGTAAATTATGCTCACTAAACTAAACTAAAAGCAAAATCCCTCATGAGTGACTCCAAAGACCATTTGCACCTCACAAGCACACTGGAAGAATAAGACATCGACACCTATTCAACATCAAAACATGTCATCTTCTTGACATCAAGAATTCATCCAGCATTGATCTAGAGAGCATCTTCTCAAACACACTAAGTGGTGTCAGAAACACTTCTATAAAAATAGTATCTAGAAATGCACCAGACTTCTAGAATACTGTTATGTCTTGATAAGAGTTACTAACTACCTAGACAACACCACTAAAAATAAATAAATGAGGAGCATATATCCAAAACATAAGTCTTTTGCTAATTAAAGTAGGAGGCAGTGTATTTTTTATTCCAACTACCAGAAACAAGAGTCTTAAGTGACCCTGTTTAGGAGGGAATTAGAACGTATGACTCCAGACAACTAATAAAACTACTCTAATTTATTATTAGCATAGCACTTGACCAGGTATGACACAAGATGTTGAGCTCAAAATTCAGAAGAGGAATCCCCAAACATAACAATATAATACATCTCTATCATTATCTATTTCCCAAACACACAAAAATGAAAGAAAAAAACCCAACCAACTTAAAAACTCTCTCGAAGCAACTGAAAAACAGAATCAAATCTCACACCATCACTTTTCCTGAACTCTCAAAAGAAAAGTTTCCAGACAGTGGGCCTCTATTACAATATTTAAAAGCAACTAGAGCTGCTAAAAGATTTCTAGGAAGCTCCTAAGACTTTGTAGCAGCACTTCACAGTTCAAAAGTTTTCTTTTGGTTTTAAGAAAAATAAACTTTGCTCCTACAGTTAATGATGAGACAATAAAATTCAATGGTAACAACACTTCATATTTATCCATTTGCCTGTTAAGACCATGTATTCTTCTGGAAAATGAGTCTCTTATGTAATGGAAATCTCACACTGAACATCTTAGAAATATCTGATCACTAAGATAGTTTCCTAATTTGGCTGCACCCCAAACTAGAAAAGTTTATTAGAATTCAGCCTACAGAGAGAGGACTCCATCTCCAAAAATAAGTTAGTTACAGCTTTAAACAAAATGTGAAAACTTTCAAAATTAAGACTCATAAACACAAAGTCCAAGTCAATAATGTAAGTATTATACACGCATATTTTGTGCATTGCATGGGCTACTTTACAAAGCTGAAACACTTATAATCCAAGTCGGTTGGAAGCATATAAAAAAAAACAGTGAGAGAACTCTTTGGAATGGAATCTTTTCATGGTTGACCACATTTTAAACAATGAAATATCCCTAAGTTGGTTTGATACCTCACAGATTCCTAAAGAAGATACATCTGAGACAAGACAGACATTAACTAGGAATAATGAGCAGCTTCCCAGGCACTCTCACAACCCAGAATTCGAATGACCTATGTTCAACAATAAGTCTATAAAGTAGACAAAACAAAGCAGTTCTATTGATGCACTCCTGGGAAAATGTGTAACTGCTTTTTGTCTTCTACTCAGTGCCATCAGCATTCTGTAGCAACAAATTTCTCAGTTTAATTATTCATTATAATAGCAGTAATTCTTACAGGAGTCAATCATTTTTCTACTCATGTCCAACCAAACTTTAATATCGTCTTTTTGTGCAAACAAGACAGGACTACTACTTATTCATCTGTTTGTTTATAACACTTCCATTGCAAGGTATATCTCAGAGGCCCACTTAAATAAAAGACACTTTATACTAGTAGTTAAGTATTTAAAGTATTTAAAAAAGATAAGATACTGAATAAAATAATGTACTACATATATATTTATGTGTGCATATTTATCTGTCTCTACATCCAAGTACAATAATTTCTGTAATATAAACCTTACTTTTCTAATTCTTCAGGATCAAACTTCCACCAAGTATCCGGCTCATGGAACTCCACTCTGTATCCCTTTTCTAAGGCCTGCAGCAAGAAAAGAAAAGTGTGTGACGTGTATCATTAGTACATAAAATGTAACAAAAAGCTTATAGACCATTGTAATACAAAGATGCAGTTAACTCTGTGGAGGTAGCATGTTGAATTTCACTTACCCCCAACTCCATCTTACTCCCATTCCAGGATAAGCAGATCAGACAAAGTCATTCCTTAAATTCGCCTGAACTATTGCCATACCAATTACTGATCATAACAATAAGCAGTCTCTCTTTAGGAACTTGAGCAAGGAAAATGTTTCTGGACAAAACAGACCAATGTATTACATGCAAAGGAAAGTCTGAGAAGATGTAATAGATGATATCATCACACATCAAAACCTACCACTTCCACATATGGCTTCATTTCCCAGGCTTGAGTATTAGTGTTGTCTATTATAACTGGAGATTTCCCCTGCTCCATTGCTTGCTTTGCTGCAATAAAAACCAGCGTAAGTTAATAAACAATTGTGTAACTCAAATAAAATGGTAAATGTAAACAAACTGTTCTAGATGTTTTTCACACTAATCTTAGATTCTTAGAAAAATGCTACAGAACGAGAAAAAATATCTCTGTTACCTTCTTAAAGCTGTTAGTCTACACAAGAGAAATAAAATGTTCCCCAAGAAAACTCTTAATAAATTTTGGATGAACTTCAGATCAGAAAGATAATGGAAAAAATAAGATACTCTGCTGTTCTCAGTGCTAAAAAAGTTCAACTGTGCCATCAATATACTAGTACAAATGTAACTAATCAGCAGGTCACAGCACAAAGAAGAGAGATTTTCTATTTTTAAGTCTGAACTTCTGTAAGTCAAAACCATAATGTATTAAATGCATTAATTGAGGTATACAGAATACTTTAAATATATACTTCTATATACCCTATTCTAAAATACACATGTGCTCCTTCTCATATAGACTATTAACACACATGCATGTTATGCTATACACTTCTATTTTCTCAATGTAAACAATTTAACAGGATTCCTCTCATGCATTCAAACCTCTCTTCTGGTTCCAGTCATGGGCATCACCAAGGTGAGAAGCATTATATATATATCCATCTTGTTGACGAAAATAATCATCAGTGCTGAATACAACTCCATCACCACTCTGAGCAAGTAGAATACTGTTACACAAAAGAAAACAATTTTACTTTTCAGATAGAAAAAAAACACACAGGAAAAAAAGAATACAGCTAAACCAAATTTAACTTCTTGCAAACTTCAAACAGGTTTATAAAAGTACACTCATATGTATTACCAATAATTCTAAACCAAATTAAAGCAGTATGTTCTCACCCTCTCTACTTTCTGTATTTTATTTCTCCTTCACCTCCAAGGGATGTATGCACCCTTCTAACTCACAGTTACAATAATTTAATGTATTTACCAACATTTTCCATATAAATTCTCATTTGGAATCATGTCTAGAAACCAGTCAGATCATGAGGAATCTGGATGCAGCTGAGAAATTGATTAGATATTTGAATCCTTTTTCAGCACCTTAAAAAAAAAAAAGGAGCCAGACCATCACATACTAGTACACCTCAAAGTTTTGGAATGAAAGATTATGCAATTTAATGGATACAGAAAAGTTTAAATTTAACACAAAATAGCTCCCATTCATCAAAAATCTAAAGGAGACAAAAAAACCCAAGAATCTTTTCAGTATTTACTGTCATTTTTCCTGATTAAGTAAAAATTGCTGCAATTTAATAGCTTAATTTACAAATGCCAAAGGTTGCCAAGTGCTTACAGAGATCTTTTCTAAAGAATTCTCAAACAATTTTTGAGTAAGCTTCTCAAGCCTTAAGTCTTTACCTACCGAGAAAGTGTTGATTTCCCTGAACCAGGTAGGCCTCTTAAGATTAGGAGCAATTTCTGTGACCGACTGAATCCTTCTTTGGGTAACCGCAAGGAAGAAAATCTGTGCATTCCTTCTGCACTGTCACCTTTTCCATCCTTCCAACACTGTTCTCTGGTTTCACAGAAACCATTATTTTGGAGTCCGTTCTGGTCACTATTTCCAGTTCTAAAGACCTGAGTAGTACGGATATCAATGTGACCAGCATAGTTGGTACTTTGATCAACCAATGCACCATGACTGTTAATATCAGTATTTCCATGGTAACCGTGATAAATTTTGTAAGAAAGTTCACCAGTCTGAGAAGGGAGATCCTTTGATTTTTGTAGTGGGGAATTAAGTATCTGAAAATCTGACTGATGGTTGAATCTAGGAGGAAGAGGCTGCTGAGGCACTATGAAAGACTCTGTTGACCGCCAAGCAGGTCTGAATTCAGGCACTGAGTAGTTCCAATATTTATAATCTACTTGTCCATTAAAGGTATTTTCTGTTTTCCAGTCACTTGTTTCCATGACAAACTGCTGCTCATTGCTTGTTTTCTGACTGTTCTGCTCCCCAAAGGAATACTGTCCATTCTCATAAAATGCTTCTGCGCTGCCCAGCAATGCACATTGATAATCCTCTTGTGAGGTCTGACTACAGTTAGGTGGAGAGTGGTGTTCCTGAGAAGTTTCAGGGTTTTTTTCCTGAAAATTAGTACCTACACTTTCATTTTCCAGTTGGTGAATTTCTTTATAGAACTGATCCAGTTCATCATCTATTTCTGGTACAGCAGAAGAGACAGTCTTTGCTTCCTTTCTTTCAGCTCTGTTTTCATACAGGTCATTCTGATCTTCCTCACTGCTTCTACACTCATTGCAACTGCCAGATTTGTCCTGTTCATTACTTTCATCAGGCTTGTAAATCGGTCCAATAAATTCTTTGCTTGTAAGAAACTCTTCATCTGATGCATTTCTATTTGTTGAGAATAACACATCGCTACTTTTAATATTATCTTCAACAGTATTATTTGAAATAAAAGGGCCTTTCTTTTCTTGAACTTTAGTGTCATTTATTGATGCAAATAGCGAATTTACATTCTGCACAGTTTCTGAATCAACTGGCTGACTAAGCACTATATTATTTTCAGGCAACATTTCACTCAGCATTCCCAAGATACCAGTAGGTATTTTCTCTTGCTTCTGTATTTCATGATGCCCTGGGTTATCTGAAGCATACAGTGGTATCAAATTATCTGATGTTCCCTCAGCATCCACCTCCTCCTGAATACCTTGGTTATCATTGTCAGAGAGTTTCTCGTAATCCCCTTCTATTAACTTCATTTTTTTAGAACATGGCTCAATTGTGATTTCATTCTGACACTTCAAGAGCCTCACTCCACTTTCAGCATGAAGCATCTTAGGAAAAAAAAAAAACCAAACATGATCAGCATGCACATTTCTGAAGTAAAGTATAAAAAAGCAGCAGTTATTCAGGCCTAAGGTACACCTCCTCAGACCCTTCATGGTTACAAAAAAAACATACTCAACCAGAAGAAAACCAGACATCACCTACTAGAAGTATTGTTTACACAAAACTGGCACATTAATGCACATCTGTCCTGGTTTGGGTTAAAACAGAACTAATTCTGTTCAGTAATTTTACTTTTTAGCTCAAACTCCTCTAAGAAACTGCACTTTCTGAAACTTGCAGCATGTTTTCACAGACACTGCCAGCTTCTAGCAGTGATAAGGCCTAATGTTTAGATTTACTGCCAGGGATTGGTATGCAGAGCAAGGTCACTGCTAAATCTTGTGTCTCCTGTTGGGGGGTGCAGAGTAAAGGCTGCACCTTCAGGGAGGAGCAGACAGGGCAGATGACCCTGAACTGACCAACTAAAGTATTCCATCCCATATACGTCATATTCGATATATAAGCTGGGGGTCGGTCCCCCCTTGCTAGATTTTTTTCTTGGATCTTTCCTGGATTTTTCTTGGATTTTTCCTTGTTGGATTTCTCTTGGGGGATTCTGATTCCTGATTTCCCTTGTGAGATTNCTTTAGCAAAGAACTACATCAGCTCTGTACCAGTCTAGTTGTCACATTTTATGATATACATTAAATAATTTACAAATCATGCTTTTAAAATGTATTTGAAATATAACACAACAACCTCTAATGTCTACTGACCTATGTTAATCTGCCAAGTGTTGTAGATCTTTCATAAGGTAAATGTTCCAATTTCCAATGCACAAACATGCCTGACATCACTACTACTATGACCAACTAAAATGCAAATACTTCTATCACGAGAATTAATTTCTGTTACATGAACTGAACTCGACTAATTCATTTAACACCAAACAGACACTAGATGGCATTTATAATTTCGTAGTGGCCAAATAAAACTTAAAATTAAACCTGTAATTTGTTATTTTAATACTTCTGGGTTTGAATCAATTAAAGACATGTTTGGGACCAAGACCACTTAGTTACATGTTTTCTAAAAATAAGTACAAAAAAAGCAATCTCAGCCCCAAACAGACTGCATTCTAAGAATGAACCAACAAGCTCCAGAAAAATTCAGACGAGCAATCAAAACCAAAGCAAGATGGTACTGACCACTGTAACATGCTGTCATACCATTATACATCTAACCATTACTTCGAATTACTTGGATTCTTCCTTCGTATTCCAGAAGTCTAGATAAAATGCAACAAAAAAGCAAGAGCCACTGAACAGGGGAAAGGACTTTTACTAACAAAACTTTTTCTACTTTTACTAACAGAACTTTTTCTACTTTTACTAACAGAACTTTTACTTTTTCTAACAAGGCTCTTTCTAACATGGCTTTTCCTAACAGGTGTGTGTAGGGGGAAAAGTTCTTTTTCAGCTTTATCCATAACAAGCATGTAGAGGAGAAGATTTATTCGACAGCCTTATCAGCAGCCATGGAGTATACAGCTTGTAAACCAGCTAAGACTGGGTGTGCTGTTTGGATAGGGGCCAGGGAACCACTGGGTGTGCACAAGGGACTGAGTTCAAAAGTTCAGTCAAGACGAAGACGTCTTACTTCATCCTGAGGATGACTTACTTCATCCCCACGACCACTACCACAAGATACTGCGCTTGCTCAAAGGGGCAGAGACCTCATCTGCATGTGAAGGGGGACAGATAATGCATATGTATAGGTGGGGTGGGAAATACAACGAATGTATAATGTTTAGCTCTATAAAAAGGTGAGCCCTATTGTTAGAAGGTAAACACGATTTGTGGAGGAACAATCCCCGTGTTCCCACCGGTGATAAAACATACCTACTTCATAACCATTCTGGCTATAGAGTGTTTATTCCGCACGTCTCCACTTTACTATAAATCAATTGCCAAGTAGTAATGCAAATTCCCTTTCTCCAAACAAACGCAGTAACAAGCAAGAAAGTAAGTATTTTTCCTACTAGAGCATTTATTCTACTGCTTTCTGGGAACATTTCAACTTTCTAGGAGTAAATATTAATAAAATGTCACATGCTCTTCATTCTGGACAAGAAATCTAGGTTTTTTCTTCATCTGAAAAGGAACTGGTATGAAGAATTTAGCAAAGATTTGCAACCAACGTTTATGATCTCATGTTCACTTGCAAAACTGAAAAAAAAAAGGTGTTACTCTGGGCACTTTCTCACCTACTACCCAAAGAAAGAGGATCCTGCTATCCTCACTGTCAAAATGTCTAAACCAAAGAGGTTTTACTGTTTGCATTTAACTTTACTACAACAGATAGTGCTAACGTCAGACGGGGGAGAAATGTGGCCATGCAACTATCCCTTTTCCTTAGCTGGTGGAACAACATTGTCAGTACTACTGTCTCTGCTCTCAAAATAAATACATTTTATGCATACTCCAAGCTCCTTAATGCTTCCTTTTCTGTAAATTAGAAAGCATCTACGACATTATATGAACCATGGATTTTATCTCCCTCTATCAAAATACTCTTATCTCTACTCAAAAACAGTATTGGGAAAAAAGAATGTTTTATTAGCTTCTATGTCCTTACCCGTCTTCTGGAATGCTTAATGCTGGAATGTTAAAGCAGAGCCCATATTCTGATGGGGAATGAAAACAAGAGCACACCACCACTTGTTGCATGACAATCTCTCTATGATGGAGATGCTGTTCCATAACTGTTCCACACAGAATTATCTTCCCTTGCTAATCTTATTGGACTATTTGATGTTGCATGGAAAAGCATCTCCACCTGCATTCTTGGGAAGGACAGAGCAAGTATATAGTGAGAAAGCGCAATCTTATGGGACAGTCTTAGCTCCTGAACAGGACAGTCTGTCATATTTCTCGAAAGAATTGGCTGTAAGCACTGAATCCGAGTTGGCATATATGATTCACCAGGCGGGTGCTCACAAAAATTATCACTTTAACTAACCTGCCAAATATCCAGAAGACTCAATCATGTAACTCAAGGCCTCAAGCTCCATCTACACAATAAATGTCCAAACAGAAAAAGAACAAATATGAGGCAAAACTTACAGATGGGGCTCTGGTTGGCTTTGTTTGCATGAACACCTCTCTGGATATGGAGGTGACAATGTATGTAGGCCAGCGTCCCTCACCCGGAGCCAGCCCAGATCTCGGAGCCGGGGGAAGCAGGCGCTGCTCCCGCACCGGGCTACCGGCGGCAGCAGCGCAGCGCCCGAGACGAAGGCGCGGCTGCGGGCCGCCGCTCTCAGTAGGTATGTCAGCTACTCGCTCCCTCCCCACTGTCCAGTGTAAGGGCCCCATCATTTAAATCACGCCCCATCCCCCCCCGCTTCCTGCCTCATACACGCTTCCTTCAGTCCGACCCTGATGTCCCACAACCTCAGCAGCCGGTNCCTCCCCTACCAGCGTCGGACTACAGCTCCCAGCATCCCCGCCGAGCCCGACCTTTGGCGCGGATTGGGAAGCTGCGCGGGTAAAATGAGCCAAGGAAAGACGGGGCAGTGGGGTTTATCCTATTGTAAACTCATTCAGGGGTTATTCTCTTAGCGTTTGTGAGGGTGGAGGCTGCTTTCGTGGTTTCTCATCTTTGGGGGCTGTACTGCAGTGAAATAGGAAAGCTTATTTCTCTGACTCACTATTAAAACCTCTAGTGAGAACTAGTGGAAGAAGAAGAAACGTCAGCTAATGAAAACACAGGGCAGAAGTTCCAGCCAGCAGGCTTGTCTGCGTTTCCTCTATTCTGCTTTTCGACTGCCCTGCATGGGCCCTTGACTGGATCCACACCCCATTGACCTGATTTCAGTGGTATGGTCTATGTTCCCAAAAATGTCTTGTTATCAGACTTGACACAGCAGAATGCTCTTCTTCTGACACTGTTCTTCTAATAACACTTAAATAAGGTGTGCATTTTTGTTCAAGAGGACTAGTGACATAATTACATTTAATCATGCCTTTTTCTAAAGGNCCGGTTCCCCGCCCGGCCGCTGCGGCCCGAGCGCTCGACCACCGTCCTCTATGCCACCCGGCGGCGGCCGTCGGGAGAAGCATCTTCCCGACCCGGCCACGCCGAACAGAAGCCACAGACACATGCAGTGAGGAGACCAACCTCAAAACAGAGGCGCCGCCCGTCCTCCGCCACCTCGGCGAGAAGCGCACTCTTGGCAGGCGAGGCAGGGAGGGAAGGGGAGGGGGAGCGCCCGCAACCCCTGGCTCTCAAAATGGCGCCGCTGCCCTCTGCCCCTGCACACCCCCCACGCCCCCCACCCNAGAAGTTCCAGCCAGCAGGCTTGTCTGCGTTTCCTCTATTCTGCTTTTCGACTGCCCTGCTTGGGCCCTTGACTGGATCCACACCCCATTGACCTGATTTCAGTGGTATGGTCTATGTTCCCAAAAATGTCTTGTTATCAGACTTGACACAGCAGAATGCTCTTCTTCTGACACTGTTCTTCTAATAACACTTAAATAAGGTGTGCATTTTTGTTCAAGAGGACTAGTGACATAATTACATTTAATCATGCCTTTTTCTAAAGGATAGTCACTTTGGGTCTTAGTTTGTCTTTCCACTCTGTACTTCACTAAATCTTGTTATAAAAAGTGAAGCTTTGAGATAATTTAGGGAATACAAGAAATATGCTTGTATAATTCTTTGAATTTAAATCAAACTATTTCTAGGGAGAAATTCTGCTAAACATTAAGAGAACTGGTTTACTCAACCAACTAGGTGTGTTGTTTGCCAAATGGTAAAGAGGCAAAGAAGTATAGTGATATGTAACTGTCCGTTCAAAGTTTCAATCGTAACAATTTTTGGCATACTAATTTCCACGATTAAAGATGGGGGGTTGTAAATTTTCAAATTTAAACTTGAGAATGAACTTACGAATTCTGTATTATAGCTTTGATTAAATGCTATATTGTAACCAAAAAATATCCCTACTGACTTAATGGTTATATAAGATAAGAGTATTTTTTTTTTATATATGTAACATGTTGAAGTAAGCAGTATATAATGCAGAGACTAGTATTTCTTTGAATTATGACTTAAGTGGTTTTTCATTTAAATACTGTTAATTTATTCCCTTCTAGTATAGGATGAACCCTTCTGCAGATGAAAAATAGTGGGGAGAAAAAAGGAATATCCTATTAGTTTATTTTGGAGGTTGTTGAAATCTTTTGTTTAATTTTTTTGGCTGAAAGCTGCATGGTATGCAGATTTTGTTGTGGTTTTTTTTTTACAGTAAAGCACATGTTCTGTAAGTTAAGTCTCAAGCTTTATAGCAAAACAGGAGTAAAATGTAAGATTTAACCCTTGTTTTAAGGCAGAGTGCTTTAGCAAATATAGCAACTGGCCTCCAGCAAACCTGAGCTTATAGGTTGTGAAATATTAGGGAAAAGCAGACCACAAAACCACAATTCTGAACAATGTATGTGTTCCAGAGTAGAGCATGGGAAATTTCTGGGAAGGGACACTCAAGGTGAAGGTCCTGGTAATGCTTAGCCTGCAAAAATGTCTGAATAGCAGCTAAAATTTACATAAAATTGGAGGAGACCGAGTATAATGTCTTCAGTAGGCTTTAATTCAATGGGACATTAAAATTTTAAGTAGCTTTAAATAGAGGTCATACAGTGGAATAGTAAAAGGAAACTGTGAGTAGAAGAAAAAGAGTATTGGATAGAGCAACTGAAAATTACCTAGCATTTTACACTGCAGAATATATTTAATATACTAGTCACTGTTAAAGAGAGAGGAAAAGAGGTGATGAAATAGTACAGAAGTTTAGTGCAGCATGTTTAGTTATGGCAATGTTAACAGCTCCACTGTTTTGTAGGTTACTTGTTCCTTTTAACTATGCAGTTACCTGAAAATACTTCTATTTGAATACTTAGTTGAATAATTTAATTGAATAGTTGAAGTTTAACATCTGAGATTCTCACTTCATAGATGTAACTTACAGTAAAAGTTTCTTAAATATTTTTCCAATTCATACTAAGAGCAATGCTTAAGTATATTTAGGTTACATACTCTCTCCCACCTCCTATCCTACATCTCAATTAAGGGTGGAAATCATTAAAATCACTTAAAGAGAAAGTAACTAAGAGATGCTAATCACCAGGGAAAGAAAGACTGCTAGTATGGACTCCCCAAATACTCTTTCTCTAATATTATACCTGTCAGGAGGGTACTACAAGAAGATTCCATGACATTTAGCAACAAACAGCTGTTAAACCACACAAGAATGAAAAATAAAACAATAACCTAACAACAAACTATTACTAGAAGCCTCAGAAGTTTGTGTTTTTAATGCTTTCTAACTTATTCCTGTAGATAAAGTGTAAAAGATACTCTATTTGCTAGTGAAATAAAGCACCGTCACTTCCTATCTGCAGTGAAGAGGGAGATTCTGTTTCAGAACATTTACAATCTAGATGGTGTTTTTCACTCCTGTGGCTCCTGTAACATAAAACATTTTCTTGTTCTTTTCCCATATGTGTCTGCAAAGGTGCTGACCTCTCTGGGATCCTATCTAACGAAGAGAGGTCAGAAGCAAAGATATATCTACAGCTGACTTATAGGTGGCACATTTTTAGAGGCTGTAATGGCTTTTGTTTTAATAGAAAGATAATTTAATCCTACTAGTGTCCCACTATAGCTGTTAACTATTACATGAAGAGAGTAGATGAGTAGGTGGAAGGCTTCCTGCAGTGTTTACCCTGAAATGTAACATAATGTAATCGCTAGTAATAATTTTTTTTTTGTGAAACATCATATACTACTTAATGACTGTTGTCTTTTTATTAGAAAACAACCACAAGACAGACACAGATAGGGTTGGGTTTTTTTTTTTTTGGTAGAGTCAGACCTGTTAGCACTAAGATTAAAGCAGTACTTATTAAACTTTATAATTAATATTGCACATGTATTAAAGCCAGTAGCTTCTGAGCATCCCTTATTCAGCTGTTTGATTTTTGTTTACAAGGAGACAGTGTTGGAAACAGCACTCACAGAGACAGGACTCTAAAAATTCCAGTCATCTTAAGTCACTGTTTCCATGTGACTTCCTTGCGCTTTACTTAGGAAACGTGAGGTACTAAAATTAGTTACAAAGTTTGTACAAATGTTTGTAATAATGCCAGCCATTTAGCTCAAGAGCCAACACTAATAAATGAACTATTTTATTCTTTCTCTGCAACTCTGCAGTCTGCTATTTTCACACAATGTTTTCACAGATTTCACAGAAGACTGTGAGAATACTGCTATGCAGGATGTTCGACTAGGATGTTCATCATTGTTCCTTGAATATTGAGATGCAAACACACAATCTGTGTAAAAGATCTGGTCTTCTAAAGTTCTGTGGCACTGGCTTTTCCTATATGCCACACTGTAAGCAAAATAAATATTTTGTACAAATATTTTGAATCTTATTTACATAGTTTCAGTAAGCAACATACTTTTACCCTTATTTCTGCCTGCACTTTCAGGAGAAGGCAAATCTAGTCAACCCGAGTGTGCTTACAGTCAGCAGTGCCCTTAGAGGGGTGACATTTCTTCCCTCCCTCGAAAGCGTGGCCTGCTCTTGCTCCGATGGCACAGCAAAACTCTTCTTTTAGGACTGCATGGAAAAGGGACTGGATACTTGTTACTCCTTCCCGTATGTCTTTAACGTATTTTCTGAGGAAACATCTGGGCAACACGTCTAGCTTAGCCACTAAACGAGTGTGTGCGGAGCTCTTGACGGTCAGCTGACATACCTCGGCGGCGCGGAGGAACAACAGCTCCATGCTGCCTCCTGCCGTCCGCACCGCCCAACCGGCCTCGGCCTCCGTCCTGGCCCTGGCCCAGCGGCGCCTCCTCCTCAGGGCGCAGCCGCCGCTAGGGCAGGGGCCGGCCCCAAAACCCGCTTCCTCACCTGCCTCCTTTGGCGCGAACCGGCAGTAGGGTAACGACCGCGGCCGGCGGGGGGAAGGCTGGCGGGAGTAGCGGTATCGGACGGGCTCCCTCCTGAGGGCCGCGTACGCTACTGCGGCCTGTCACGGACCGCGGCGCCTGTGGCGAGCACCGCGCTGCGGGAATCTGCCCTGCGGCGGTGGCGCAACAGAGAGGGGGTGAGAAAGGGAGGAGTGAAGCATTACCTGCAAAATATCGATGCCTGGTTAAAGAGTCTCAGTACAGGCACGAAATGAAGGGCAGAGCGTGACTTGGGATAAGGCCTCAGTTGAACAGCACCTTGCTCTGCTCCTGGAAGCATTCACTGCTCCCGGCCTCCTGACTGGAGCCGAAAGCGGTTATGTTCTGCTGTAACCTGTTCGTCTGTAAAATAGAGCAAAATATTTGTGTATGAACTATGTCAGCACACTCCTTACTTCCGCAGTTACACGCCTGGTTTTGCAATTTCACAACCTATGTAAATGTTTAACTTTTCTGCTGGTCTGTAAGTATCCACTGGTCTGTAGGTATCCCCTGCTTAGTATGTATCCATGCATAGACGTGCAAGTACTCTGTAGGGGCCCCTCAAGCTGAGATTTTCTCTGAGTAAGTCTGGACAGATGTCAAAGGGGGACTGAGGGGAAACTGCTCAACCTGCATCAAAAAAAAAAAAATATCCTTGACTGTGACTGCAGGATCCCTCCTCTAATAATAAGCAACATAAAATTGTCAGAGGCAGTATTCCTCTTTTCTGCTGCTGCAGTAGTAGTTTTGTTTTCAGGAAGCACAGGACAAATGTAATCCAGTTGAGGGGAGTTTTGGGGCCTCAAAAGTGATTTTTATGTAATAGCTTCTGGTAGGAGTGATGTAGTCTTTATTAGAAGATGAAGCTATTTAACTTAGTTTAAAACTTAAATGAAAACAGGGCAAGCTGGTTACAATGGGTTAACAAGTTCAAAAAGCAGGAGGGAACCTATTTAGAGATTTCAAGTACTAGCTGTAGCACCTTGGCTGACAGGCTTGCTTAAGTGTGTTTCTCACCCTTGACAAAGCCCTCAGTACATTTCAGCAGATCTGCTGAATATGTTTTTTTTAAAAAGTGATAATATTCTAAACAGTTCCATGTTCTCCTGATGTGTCATTCATAAATGTGGCATTTTAGCTGTAGCAGTGAGAAGAACTACATTACTTTTTTGTTTGGATTTTCCTGTAAGGATGCCCCCAAAGTTCTTGTGCTCACCTAAGCACAACTGATGGGTTTGATGAGCGGCTTCTGCGCCTTTTTCTGCTCTCTCTCCACGGTTTAAGCGACTTTATTTCTTACCGTTTTACAATAATCGTATTTTGTGGGGGAAATACTTCGCTGGTTTACACAGCACACATCAGCGAGTCACGGGCTCCATCTGTCAGTAGACCGCCCGGTCCGCTCTCGCTCCGGGCCGTTGGCTTGATCCCCCCTTCACGGTTTCTGGTTCTCTCACTGCTTCAGTTCACGACTGAGGAGCTCTGCCAGCCTGCAAACCGCGCGGTCGCGTTTCTAAGCACAGTTCCAAGCTTTTGGCAAGGACTCGCGCGGTGCTCTGCCGCTACCGGTGGTCTTCCGGGGGAGGCAGACCCGGTTGCTGGTTCCCCCTGCTAGAAAGCTAGGGCCGGGACGGGCTTCGGGGTGCGACCACGTGTGGTAAGGGGTTTTGGCTTTTAACACCCCTCACCCACTCCATTGCCTCTCAGCGCAGTTCTGCGGCTACCGCCGCAGGCGGCACAGGGTGTAGGGCTCGCCGGGCAGCGCGAGGGTGCCTGGGTGCGGTGGGGAGCACTTACCCCCAAGCTCTGTGACCAATGGGTTTAAGTAGTGGCCGCGCTGCGGCGGCTGCGCGGACCGGTAGGGGGCGCTGCTGCCCTATACTCTCCCCGCTCTCTTCTCTCGGCGGTTCCATTGGAGCAGCCGGAGACAAGTTGGCGCCATTTTGAAGCCGACAGGGGGGACTGGGGCGAGCTGCGGAAGGGGAGGGGGTTAGAGGCGATTGGCTGCGGCTACGGCGGCAGCTCCTCTCCGAGCCTGGAGCAGCGGCAGCGCGGAGCGGACCCGCCTGGGACCAGCGAGGAGAGGCGGCTGCGGCGGAGTAAGGAGCTCGGTACCTCGGCCGCGGTTACCCCCACCCCGTTCCCGCTCCATTTTCCCTTCTCTGTGGCGGGGGCAGGGGGTGCCTGCTCGGACCGAGCTCCGAGGCCAGCGCTCGAGGAGGAAGAGGAGGGGGAGACCCCCCCACCCCCTTGGCCCGCAGCGGGCCCCCCCGGCCCGTTCCTCTCACCCCTTCGCGAGGCTGTTCCCCTCCCCNNACCCCCCACATTCCCCGGGCGCGGCGGGGCCCCGTGAGGGAGTGACCTTGGCTGGGGTACGCGGTGCCCCTTGCTTGGCGCCGGGGACTGGGGATCACCCCCTTAACCCCCCAGTGGTCCGGCGGCGGTGGCTCCTCGCGGCGGAGGCGGGAGGGAGAGAGGCTGCTCGCCCGTTGTGACGAGGGTTCGCGGCTCTTTCGGGTGTCCCCTCCCTGCCTCTTGCTGCCGGCCTGCCCGGGCTCGGCCAGGGGACCCTCCCCTCTTGTCCCTTCTCCTCCCTGCTCGCTTCAGTCTTTCTGCTGAGCGCTTAGCAGCGATCCTCAGCCGGGAGGAGGTGGCGGTGGCCGCCGAGGACCTTGGTTTGGTGGGTCCCTACTGGTGCAAGACCGTTTCTTTCATGCCTTTCCCCCCACCCCCTCTCTGTCCTCTCCTTTTTCCCTCCCGCTTTGCATTGGGCTCTGTTAGAAAGCGCTCGGGAAGCAAGCGGGAGGGGGGTGGTGTGGTTGCCGCCGCCTGGTAGGTGAAAAACTATGATTTTACGTCTGAATTGCTAGATGGTTAATTTATAGGTTATGTATTGTTTACGTTGAGAGCCTTTGGTCAGGCATTTAGGTCTGTAACTTCATCCTGCAGCAAATAAATCACTATCTGTTATTCAAAACAAATCAACAATTAATGACGGTGAACAATCCTGGAAAATAAAACTGCAGCAGACCAGCTCTTACAGAGCTGGATTTTGTCGTGCAAAGGCGTTTTCTGACTTTCGTGCTTGCTTTCTCCACGGTTGCTTACTGAGAGCTATGGTTATTTTGTTAGATGTTCTGTTTTCCCGTTTAACATAACTGCAGAAGTATTCTCATGTTGGTCTTTGTTTTGTGCTTGCTGGGTAGGTGCTCTGAGTGTAACTACTCTGTGCTGGGGATGGAATAGGACTGTTGAAAATGTGAGTAGCTTTTTACTTGAAAATGGGTGTCAAATCACATTTTTAGGAAGGAGATAAGATGATGTGCATTCCTTCAGGATTTCACCTTCCAAACTAGTGGAATTGTTCAGTTTTCAGTTAATGGAAATTTTGCTTGGTATGTCTTATATGTAATATAGATGTGCTCTAAATACTCTGTGTACTTGTGTGAAGCGATAACTCAAAGATGTGAAACAGCTGAATGTATGTTATGCTCAGACTACCCTAAAGGAAAACGGAGCATGACACACAATTGGGTAAGAGAATAGCAGTGTATATATATCATGTTCGTCACTGGCATTTGAAAGCATGCACTCTAGAGAAAGTATTTTTGTACTTGCATCACATCTTGTCTCCGTATTTGAAGCGAGGTTGCACTTTATTACTGTGAGGTGATTGTGTGTGTGGTGTCTTGTTTGGCTTTGTTTTCTTTTTTTAGAGTTGTTACAGAGTAGTATTTACCTATCTGCCTCTTGCATTCCCTTATTAGTGACTATAGAAGCTGAATAAACTGTAGTTCAGTTTTTGATGAAGCAGCTGAATCAAATTAAAATACGTGGATAACACTTGCATGCTGTTTATTCTTGTGTACGATATGAATACAGGGTTTAGACTGTGGAGCAAGCTTACTTATGAAATTAAATTAAGCAAGTTATTAAGATGTAATTAAAAATACAAAAAACAACAGCCATTACTAATATTTGGAAAAGTGTAGTAATGAAATATGAGCATGACCCTGGGCATTATCCATTCTTAATTCTAGAACAGGAGGCTGTTAGCTCCTGTACATCAAAAGAGATGCTTTTTCTTTTGGGACATCTTGTTATCTACCATGTTATCACTCAGGTTATGCTTTTTTTCCTGTCTGTCTCTTTCTTCAGTCACACAGTTTATATTCATACAGAAGAGTAAGAAGTTGTATGTGTATGTTTAGGAGTCTTTTAGTAAAGGTTTTTCATTTAGAGGTTTTAGGAGTGTTTTTTCTCTTCTTTAAACCTGAGTTTGGAAGAGGTGATGATAGAGGTTACTTGTTGCACTGGGAGAGTTTTCATGGGAGCAGTGAATGAAAAAATGTGAAGCTGAACAGTAAAAGCATGCAAAATGAGAAATGGTGGAAAATCTGACACTACAGTTCTTTATTTTCCCCTGCCAGTTTCATTCTAATATCTTTTTTCCCCTTAATATTACCTAGCTCAAATACATACCTTCCTCTTGACATAGTCTCCCCTGTCCCATCTCCTTTATTAGAACCAAAAAGGAATTTTGGCGTGTGGTACTGACAATGGTAAGGTAATGTATTGTACCCCTTTTAACAAGTTTCTCAAGTAATGGTGTTTTTACTCTTAGAACAAAATGTCAATACTGCAACCTGAAATGATCTTTGCAAAAACTGAGAGAATATTGGACCCTTTCAGTCAGTTTTGAAACAACCTGGTAAGAGAAAACTGAGGAAACCTCTTTTGAAAGGATGTGTTAGTGTGAGGATCCTTGATGGTGAAGTGTTGTGTTGATTTACCAGATGTAGATCCTCTGGACTATTTGAACAGTATTGACAGATTCTGGAAGGAATCGTGCAGGTTTTTAAAGAATTACAAAACATATGTTTAAAAAAAAACCCCAAACAACTCTTCTTGTCCTTGGAGATCAAATATCTAAAAGTACATACTGCACATGTATGTAAATGAAATACCCATTGCTGTTCCACTGGTGACTTCTTGGTATTTTTTTTTTTCTGCTTAGTTCTGATACATAAGTAAAATGTTATCAAAAGTGCACTGTATGAATAAGTATAAACTTTATTCTAGGGAGTTAGTGGTTTATTTCAAAAACTCTTTGGAACATTTTGGATTCCACAGTAAAATGAATTTGAATAATTACTGTTACACATGTAAATGGAAATAGAATGCATGAAATAGAGGTATATTTTAACTTTGTCCTTAACAATCAAAATGCTAATGCCTCGACTCTTTTTCATGGTTATTACTGTCTGTCTTTACATATACCACTCTCAACCTTTTATAAAGTGTGGGGAGGTCCTTGAAGTAGATTCTGAGGATTAAGATCTCCATTACTTTTTTCCCATCTGTGGAATTTACTCTTTCACATCCCATCCCAAGCACTGGAAAAAGTCTGCATTATTCTGCTTGTTTTATACTGCCTGATCTTCAGTTCTGTTATTTCAGCACATGCCAGCTTTGGTATCAATATGTTTCAATAACAATTAAAAAAAAGTGCCATGCCTCATTGGGAACACATGGGCATTTATGTATGGGCCTACTAATCATCTTGTGCCTGTCATCATTTATATGGTGGTACTGTAACCAGGGATCCGGACCCCATCTGGGTTTCTAATTTAGACCCTGTTCTTTAAAGATCGATTCCAGACAATACTCACTGTGTGTACTTTTTCTATGACTTAATTATAAATCCTCATGGATGCTTCTGCCACTGAAATGAGATGCTTCACTTGCGTGCTTCTTAATAGACAGAAAAGACACAAAGTTAGCAGTCAGAAGTGTTGTTGTCTTAGTTGATTCCATTGTATAGTTATCTAAACTACATTTTGTAGAAAGAGGACTAAATTCAGCTGAAGTATAATTGTTAACTGCTTAGAAAGTCACTGTGGAGCGAGATTTTCCACCTTTTGTGCAACTATGCCAATTGATTGTCCATGACTTCTTTCAGAGCAACATCTGGTTCTTTCTGTGTCCCCACTGTATCCACGATGTAGTTCAATTCAGTATCAAGAGTTAGGATTCTGAACGTCTCTTAGAGAGGAGGGGGGAAAAAACCTCAAACAAGCAGCTACTTAATTTTAATTTTTTTTTAAGCAAGGTGGGGCCAGGGAAAGAAGACAGATGGTTATCCCCACTGAGCGCAAACACTTTGCTCATAAGGAGGTCTTTACAAAAGGTAAATCTACATCACAACGTTCTGTATGTAATCTTTGAGTAACCTTGAGCTTGACTGTTTGACTTCTGTTGGTACTGCTTGGATACTTGGATGTAGAGTTTCAGTGAAGACAGGTTCTGAAAAATGTACACTGCATTTGTTAGGTCACTGTTGCTAACAAAAAGGATTGAGAAAAGTTGTCAGGAGAAGTGAGCAGAAGATACATTATGGAAACTTTTTGTTACTTTTAGAGATTTATTTATTTTTATGCATCTACCTACTTAAAATTTGAAAGAGTTTTCATGGGGAAAATACAGAGAAGTGCCTTTGTGTTTTATTGTTAGGTCTGATACTGTCTCTGGTAATTTTTTTTGTTGTTTGACAGGTTAGTGTAAAGCATTGTGCTTAGTTCATTCTTCTTGTACATAGAAACAAAATGTATGGCAGAGACTATAGCTTTTTATGCCATCGGTTTGGGAAAGCTTTTGTGTGGGATGTCTATGGACGCTGTGTGCCACCTGGAGCTTTTCAAGGTCTAAGGGAAACAAATTGTGGACCTCTAGTTGATGGTATGTAATTAAGTTTACATTGAGTTTTATTTCTCTGAGAGTACAAACTAGTCAGAAAAATGCTATAACATTTTGCTTTCCTGCATTTTGGAAATGAAAGAATGAATAAACCAAAGGATAAACTTCTCAGAAGACCTATGAGAGGGTTCTCCAGAGAGATATCAAGGAGGAGATGCCTTTCTGTTCCACTTGCTCATCTTAGATTATTCAGTCTGTGGTTTTTGGAAACATTTTTGTAACTGAGCGAATTAAGAGTGGAGAGCTTCGTGCATGCACAGTTTTCAGAAAGAAATATTCTGTGCTCACTTTTGACTGGTCTGTGCACTTTGAGAACTCAAGAAATATTGAAAATCTTGACCAACTTACAAATGTTGTCTGTAGTAAGCTCTCCATCAGGGTGTTCATAGTCTTATGTATGAGCATGTTTATGGAGTAACTTTTTAAGGGGACAATGATTCATTATAAATAAATCTTCCATATTACATGCAGAAATGCCTTAAAAGAATGATCAAATTGCAGTTTCTTTTTAAAAATAGGAAATAGTTTTAATTAATTTCTGTTCTCATAAGTGCATGTTATGGTAGTATAATGTTTTTCAACTTGCTGTATTTAGGAATTGGAACTACATATTGGAGTTGGCTTATCACAGTTTCCAGCTTTTGGAAAATACATATGTATTGAAAGGGAACTCTTGGAAAGACTATATTGATTTGGGTGATTGAATATTGCTTTGGAATACTGGAATTCTTTCTCTGTAAGTTTCTTGTGAGGCAGACTTTTAACAAGATCTTGTTAGTAGTGTGTTGATTTAGTAGAAGACAGGCTCTAGACCCTGATGACTTCCGCATGGCTCAGCAGAAGCTTTAGTTGCAGACATTATTGCTAGATAACATGGCATACTTCAGAAGTTGTGACCTAAGTTTAACTGCAAGAAAAATTGGTGAATAGTTCTTAAATTTCAGTCTGTACCTCAAGTTACTCATCTATAAAATGGGAAGAATGCCTGCTTTTATGAATAACTTCGTGAAAGTGTTGTGAAAACAAGTTATCTTTTATGATGTACTAACATATACAATGGTGAGTCCTGTACAGAAATCTAGTAGGAAATTAAGTCTCTTCTGAGCATGGTTTAAATAGGGTGTAATAAGGGACACATATTAAATCATAAGGAGAAAAGTTGAGTAGCTTCTTTGCTTTGAATGAAAAACAGGTCTTGTGGTGTGGAAAAAAGGTAGTGAATGATCAGGTAAATCAGCTCCTTTGTGTGTATTCTCTTTAATACTGTATAAGAAATCTTAATCATGATGTTTCCTAACACTTAATAACTGATTTTGCAACTATTTTCATACTTTTGCTGTTCCTTTTTACTCCTGTGAGTCATTAGGTTGTAACCCTTAGGTATCTATGTCTAGCTGCTACTAATTAAATTAATGCAATGCTATTGGTAGCAATAAGCTTTTCTCTTTTAACCATCATTAAGTGAGATGAGTTACAAGAGCTTTCCAGTGGATTCTTGCAAGTGGTTATTATTGGTAGAAGAGCAGTGTAACATGATAATTGCACATTGTGCAGGCCCTAGAAAGTCCTTACTGATGATCTTCTGGATGTGTATTCCCATCCTGCAGCTGATCTTTCTGCTGTGGTCTCTCTGTCTAGTGACTTGCTCTGTCTAGTTTTCCCTCATGCCTCTTCAGGCTTCTGATTCCAGTCCTTCATTGTCCCAAGTAAATTCTACTTGCTCTCTGATCTTGTCAACACTTTGAAGGCTTCCAACATTGAGGTTCCTAAATAGAGTGTGGGATTTTATGAGGGGGTTTGCTCCCCGCCTCCTATTAACGTTCACTATTTCCCATACGACTAAACCTTCTACTCCATTTGCCTGATACAGCTTCTTGGTCCCTGCACTGGAGTTGGTAGAAGTGTATCCATACCTCAGCTGTTTCCATGCTAAGGTGAGCTTTTCATCTTA
Organism: Galbula dea; assembly: GCA_013399015.1. Lineage (NCBI taxonomy): Eukaryota > Metazoa > Chordata > Aves > Piciformes > Galbulidae > Galbula > Galbula dea. The sequence goes on from VWZX01007817.1 coordinate 200,655, forward strand.
AAGACTTAATTTTAAGATTGGCTGCTCTTGAGTTGAGAGTCTGGCAGTGGTGTGGACAGTTCCAGCTTTTTCTGTTAAAGCAGCAGTAACATCTGGCTGTGAGCAGACAGGTGGATTAGTGATGGATTCACTTGTCAACAGGATTTGCCAGGTATGTTTGTTAATCTCCAGGTTTGGCTATGTTAAACTTCTAACTTCAGGGGAATCAGGAGACAACAACCTATAATATGCACACGTACAGTTCTTGTACCTTAAGTAACAGGTGGAAACTCTGAACTGTCCTGTCTGGATTGTATGTTTACAGTCACAGGGCAAGCAGCTATATCGATTTATTAGTACTTAAAGCTTGCTTCTTTCAATTGCAAACCAAATCCATGAGTAAAGATAAATTTCTATTGAGGTTTTTGGTGTTATCTCCTGTTGGTGTAACTTGTATTCCTAATTATTTCTGTGTATGGAACGCAGACCAGTAGAGAGGTGTGTAGGTTTTGTTGTTTTGGTTTGGCTTTTTTTTGTTAATGCTGATGTTCTTTAGATTTCTCTTCTGGCTGGGTTTTTGCCCTTCCTTGAGAGTAGGGTAGTATTGGGGTGTTGTAAGGAAGTTACCCAGTTTAGTGAAATGACATTTATGGCTTTACTACATACTAGCACAAACCTGAGTCTGAGTGAAATGCACAGAAAGAGTTTGGCTATCACTGCAGTGAATATGTCATAGAAATATAGAATATCTCTATTTAGAAGGGATCTATAAGAATCATTAAATCCAACTCCCTTCTCCACACAGGACTACTTAAACCATGTGACTAAGAGAGGACTACTTAAGCCATATGACTACGAGCGTTATTCACATGCTCCTCTAACTTGGCCAGGCTTGGTGCTGTGACCACTTCCCTGGGGAGCCTGCTGCAGTGACTGATCACCCTCAGTAAAGAACCTTTTTCCAATGTCCGGTCCAAACTCCCTGATGCAGCTTTGTTCCATTTCCTTGTGTCATAATGTGAGTGAGAAGCTGCAACTGAAGGATAACTGAATACTAAACTTTAATTTCAAAAGGGAAAAAAATCACGGAGCTTGAAAATTTGCTGTTGAGAACGTTGGTGTAGCTGTAGTAGTATATACACTGTTTGATACATTTTAATTTTGGCTTAGGTACAATGTATATCAGTTTGTGAAGGGATGGTGTGAAGAAGATAGAGCCGGGCTCTCTTCAGTGGTGCCCAGTGGCAGGAATGGAGGCAATGGGCACAAACTGAAACACAGTTTTAGTGTGTTTTTGAACATCAAGAAACTAATTTTCATTGTGACGGTGACCTAGTGCTGGCACAGGTTGCTCTGGGAAGTTGTAGACTCTCCATCCTTGGAGATAGCTCAAAAGCTGTCTGGATGCAGTCTATGGCAACTGGCTTTAGGTGACCTTCCTCGAGCAAGGGGATTGTACCAGATGACCTCTGGAGTTCCATTCCAAATTTAACACAACTGCATAGGGCTAAGTATAAATTATACAGGATGAGTAACAGTATTAGATGTTACAGGAGTGAATAGATTATTAGCAAAGAGGGCTTATGTGTTGGAATGTAGGGATAGATGTCTTAAGGTAGGTTAGACTTTGCAGATTCAAACTTGAAGAGTCTTCAGCTTTAACTTTTTAAAGTGATGTTACTGGTGGGTTTGTATGTCAGATGACAACTAGATTCTGTTATTCAAAGTTAATGCTAGTCCTGTGGTCTTAAAAATCTACCACTAATGCACTTGGTTCACTTGCTTGTAGCAAATCTTCATCTGATTTGTGCTTTGTGGTCACAATTCCAGGTTCTTCCTCTGTGTTCAGGGACACAGTTATCTTTTCAGTCTGTCTTTTTCTGTCACTTAGAGTTTTGTGAAAAGCAAATAACCATGTTCTAGTTAGTTGTTGTAAAAAAAANAATTCATATAAGCCATCTGGGTAGATAACTTGTGTTGGTAAAACACCCAGCTGAATGTGTTTTGATACTAAGGTTTCTATATGCAGCCCTAATGTAAAATGTTTGTAATTCCTATTCATTAGGAGAATACAGTGTTATTTAGCACATCTGACTTTGCAATACAATACTCATGCCTTCTTTTAGGTCTTACAATTCAGTCTATTCCACTAGTATTTTTTGTTTGATCTTTAGTCATGCTGTATTTAATTATTTACAATAGAACATCAGGCATTTAATTTTGTACTTTTTAACGTTGTATACAAAGTTAGGAATGGAAGAGAGTCTTGTTTATACAAATTCTGACTTGTTACTTAAACAATTTTATATCAGTTGTACATCTGCAAAATTTTACAAAATATTTTGCATGCTAATATTCTTAATGTTTGTGTGTTGTTTGCTTGGTGTTTGTTGGTTATTTTGGTTTGGTGATTTTTGTGTTTTGTTTCTTTGTTTAATTAAAACTTTCATAGTAAGGCGCAGTGAGGCATTTTTTTTTCCAAATAAATGGTATACTAAAATACCAAGTGCTGTTTCCTCCCAAGGAGCAATACAGTGATTAAACTTGATTTGTATGTAATTTCTGTCTATTGTAGTTATCATCTGCATTCTGTCATGATCCCTTTATTTTCTCCATAGCTTCAGTGACACTCTTGTATGTTTTCTGTTCTCCCCTTACGTATAAATACTACAAATATTAGCACTCTAAAGTAATGTAATGTAATCTGAGTTTTCATTGGTTATACTGTTCTGAAAATAGAGTTAAGGTAAGGGAAGATAGTAATTCCTGCCTCCTTCCCCCATTCCTTTCCAGCTGTTGGAGGAAAGAAGGAAATCACTATTGTCTCACTGAATCTTTAAGTAGCTTTAGGGCTGTGTGAAAATCATGTCCAGACTAATGATACTATGAAATTTTGATACCTAGGCTGGTTGTCAGTTCTCTGGTTTCAGAGAATCAGTTTAAGAACTTTCTGTCAGTGTTTCTGGTGATTCTGGTAAAAGAAGCGTTTTGCAGAGTGAAAGGCCTGCTTTTTCAAACAATTATTCAAGTAGCCTACAACAGCAAGATACTGATGTGTTTTATACACTGATCCAGTTCTACCATGTTCTGCTTGGCTGTTTCACTTCAGAAAGACCAGAAAATTGTTCCAAAACTTTAATTTAAAAATCAGAAGTCTTCCTTCCTTCCTTATCAGTATTTTGTCATTGTCTGAACTGTTTTATCTTTCAGCTGTTGTCTTGTGGTAGTTTGTTTTCTTTGGGTAGGATCTTGCAGTATTTCTGGTATTCATAGTGATTTCTGCCTCTCTTCTACTTATCTTTCTGACTGTCTCTTGTTGCCTCTGTAGATACGCTGTCCTTATGTAGTAGACTTTATGTGCGCTTTTTCAGTTTAAACTGTCATGATGGTAGGTGCTCATAGTTGTACATAGTATTTGAAGCAAGTTCTTGCCAGTACCTTAAAATCTGTGTTAGATGTTGGGGTCTTGGTTTTGTGGGTTTTTTGTTTGTTTTGAAGTCCTTTATCTAGAACTAATGTTTCATAGAACTAGTTGTAGTCTTGCAGTGATTTTTCTATGCCTGGACATAGTCATAGGACTCCCTCTTCAACTGCCTGGGTTTTTTTCCTCCTTACAATTGATTTTCTTTCCATCTTGCAGCATATATATTTGTTTGAGGATTCAAATTCCGTCTTTATACTGACTGTTTCTCTGGGGAGCCTGTTCCAGTGCTCAGCCACCCTCTGGGTGAAGAACATTTTTCTAATAGCTAATCTAAACCTCCCCTGACACAATCCCATCCTGTTTGCTTGGGTCCTGTCGCTGGTCACCAGAGAGAAGAGATCAGTGGCTGCACGGCCACTTCCGCTCATGAGGAAGCTGTAGACAGTGATCAGGTTTCCCCTCAGTCTCCTCTTCCTCAGGCTGAACAAACCAAATGACTTCAGCTGCTCCTCAGATGGCTTCCCTCTAGACCCTTCACTATCTTCTTGGCCCTCCTTTCAACACCCTTTAGTAGCTTTTTATCATTTTTCTATTGTGGAGCCCAAAACTGCACACAGTCCTCGATGTGAGGCTGCACCAGAGCAGAGTAGAGAGGGGCAATCACTTCCCTTGACCAGTTAACAATGTAGTTCTTGATGAAGTCCAGGACACAGTTGGCCCTCTTGGCTGCCAGGGCACACTGTTGACTCATATCCAACTTGCTGTCAGTCAGAACCTCTGGATCCCTTTCTGTGGGGCTGCTCTCCAGCCTTTTGTTCCTCAGTCTGTAGTTACATCAAGGTTGCCCTGTCCCAGGTGCAGAATCTGTCAATGAGAGCAGTATTCTCAGTTGCAGTAATAGTTAATGAGGAGACTCATATGGACAAATTTCACTGCTGCTCTGCAGTATTGCGTAGCTTAAATGTACAGATAGAACGTTGTGAACATTTCTTACTTTTCTCATAACCACCTGTATTGGTAATGTTGATATGTGCGATAATTTCTTGTAGTGGAATGGAAGAATTATTCTGCAACTGATTGTATGCTATTGGTTCACTATCTGTAAAATGCTGAAAGATGTCCAGAACATCTATGCTTATGGTCTCAACTTACATTCATAGTTCACAGAGTTACACTCCTGATTCTTCTGGAGGTATAAACAAGATGGCAAGTGTGTCCCTTGACAAATGTATTTTGAGCACCAGTATGTGAGATTTCTCACCATCACCAAAAAGACAAGGTATCTCAAAGGCATCTCTTAAAGAAGCCAGGTGACATATTTGCTGAGGTGAGGTAATGTATGAAATGTCTTTATTCACCAGTGGTGGACTTGCATAATTCTCCCTGAATGTTGTTTGCAATAATTAAATTACCATACTTTATTCTCAAATCTTTTGCCAGTATTTTTTCAAAGAAGTGTGCTTTCACACATACACAAAACCCCTCAGTTTAGTACTGATAAGTGTGAGTCTTCTGAATGAGCAACTGAGTTCATTTTGGTTTATTGCAGTTGTAACATTAGCAAGAAGGATGGGAGAAGCCTAATTTCTTGTGTGAGGTCAATATATGCACTTTAATTTTAGTCTTGCTTAGACCATGTAGACTCTAGATTTTTTTTTTTTATTATTTTTTGGTTTTTTTACTGCATTCTGTCTTAAACTCTGTTCAAATCATCCTGAAGTACAGGCTGTGAAGGCATGTACCTAATCAATAAAGGCAGTTTTTCTAGGCTTTATTATCAAAATAAAGAGCTTGTAGAGAATATGTATATTGTGGCTTTTCAGCAGCCTTGGACAAACTTTCTTGGGGTTAAAGGTTATGGAGGGGGGAAGGTATAGTCTTGTTCTAAAGAGTACACTTTTCCTAAATTGGTATTTGTATTCTAGAGGATAGGGAAACTAACATTTTTAGACAGGTCTGTCACATTTGTCATCTGTTGAGTTTAATTTACTTCATCTTGGATTATTCTTGGCCACAATTGAGTCATTAACATTCAAGTGAGGATCCTTCACGTAGGATGTACCTCATAAGTATTTGAAGTGTTTCAAAGCTGAAGTGACTGGTATTATTTATTTATTTAATGGAGACCATCAAGAAAACGGGAAGTGTTGGTAGCCTCTGTAATGTTGCTAAACTTAAGTGTTTGATAGTGACCTTTAGTATGCAAGGAGATTCCATCCTTTGAAGGTTAAAGTGGAAAGGTCATTGTCAAAAACTTAATGGCTTTTTCTTGGACTTTCTGAAACTTACTCTGCACATGCCTTTCTTCCTGTGTCTTCTCCCCACTGGAAAAGTTACCTTTTCACAAAGTTCTCTATATCCAAGCTGTACATACAACATTGCATTTCTGATTTTGTGCGTGTAATGATATCCTGCCTATTTGCAGCTCCTTCTATGCATTCTTTTTTAATTTCTTCAAGGAATTGTATCTTTGTAGAGCAAAATGAATTACTTGCTACAGGACTGGAAATATTTAGTAAGTGTATTAGGTGAAAACTGTCATGCTTCAATCCAACTAAATTTTAAGTTCAAGCCCATTTGAATGACTTACTCTACTTTCTTTGCAATATTACCGTTTTTGTTACTTCATGTACTTTGCATTCATTGTTAAACACTCTGAGGAGTGGTCATAGTTTGCTTGTTACGCACAATTTTTTTAAGCTTTCAAGTGATATGTTTAAATAATATGACCTTCTAGAATGCAATGAGGTGGAACCTTTTCCCTGGTACTTAGCTAACTGATAAATATATTGCATATAAGTTTTACTAAGATCGTATTTTATTGGACTATACTCTTTTCGACTTTTTTAAACAAATAGTTTTACTTTTAAAAATCTTAACCAGTATTTCTTTGGTCAGTTTTTGCCTTTTTTGTGGTAAGAATCTTTTGCTATAGTCTTGCAATTTCTATCTTCTTGTCATTTCTTTTCCTGTAGCCATTCACAGAAATAAGAAATTACAGTTGTAATGCCTATATTTCATTTTACTTAGTCTCGGGTAGAAGTATGAGACCTGAGATCCCACAATAACAGGACTATTTTGTTTTTCCTTTAGCTGTTGATTGGTTTGGTGATGAATTCTGTTATGTAGTTTCTCTTTTTTTTTTTCTTCTAGTGTTAACTAGGTCTATTGCAGTGAAAATGGTGTTTCATGAATGGCAAAAAGGAAGACAGTTTTATTCTTAAAATTTTTGCTTTTAATCACATCTGAAAAAATACTGAAATTTACAAGTTGGGTCACATCTTGTGGAAGCTGCAAGTGTCTGCCACGCCACTGGAGAGAGGTGTATGCTGAGATAAGTTGGTGCTGAATACTGTCTACTTCCTTAATTTTTGGGAGGCTTTCTTTAATGAAAAAATCTTATCAGCAGAAGTGGGGACTTGCCTAGGATGACATTTCTAACTGTTTGCAAGGGGGAGTAGTATGTTCTGTCAAGTTGCTTGAGGTTTTTTAGTGGCTTATACTGATGTTGATATCAAAGCTTGTGTTAATGTTTTGTTCTTCATTCTTGTGTTCTTTTCCTGAATCCTCCAAATCCTCTGTGTATTATGAAAGTATCTCCTTTTGCACAGTTACTATATGCACATCTTTTCATTTTCCACAGTGTTTACACGATATGTTAAGAAACTTAATGCACTTTACAGTGTTTTCTAATGGAAGGTTGAAAAGCAGTTTCCTAATTTGAACAGATGTTCTTACTGAAGTATTGACTGTCAAAGGATTGCCATAATGAGATTTCTGTTGTGAAACCCAGTACTTTCCTTGTCATTTGCCGTGCTGAGAGTGTAACTTTTGCCTGATAATGTGATTCTTCATTCAGAAGACCTTTAATTAGTAGCTCCTGTAAATTCTTCCTGTGTCAGCCCTTAATATTTGTAGGGCTGCCTTACAGAAATAGGAAGCTAACACTTTCTTGATAACTGTGAATAATACTCGTATCTTGATTTAATGCATTAAGTAAACAGTATAACCTGATATATAACACTTAATGGAAAGTACTAATACATACCTTATATCTGAATCAGTATGAAAAAATACTTGAATTTACATAAGCACACTTGGCCCAACAATCTTATGTTTTCTGTTTTGCTCCATAGCAGAAAAGTAACTGCCAACTTTCAGTTTGGAGTGGCTTTTTATAGCTGAATTATAACTCCTTGGCAGTAGATCTATTATGGAAATAGATTTAATTTAGTGGCACTTACATAATGAAAGTCTTTAACACTTGAGTCACCTCTCACCTTGATCAATTGTTGTCAATCAGCCATACACAGCAGGAATTTACCGGATGTAAAAATTTCTGTAAGTGGCTTAAATCATTAAATTATTTGTGTTTTACTAATAATCCTGCTGAGTTAGAAAGATGCCTGCCTCTTCCACCCTGTAACTTGCTGTGTAATTTCTTCAGAATACCTTGTTGCATCATTTGTGGAAATTGCAACTGTGCCAATTTCTTCATGCATGTTTTATATTGTTGTAGAAAAGTTAATGCTCTCAAAGTCTTTGTAATGATTTGTATTTATTCATATGTTACCTATTGAGGGTGCAAAAAATTTTTAAAAAGATACAAATATTAAAAAAAAAAATTACAAGCAGCATGTTGACATGCTGCATGAGGAACAGAGCTTCAGTGTGAACTCTCTATTGTGGTTTACAGGATAAAAAAGATTTGACTTTGCAATATTGCCTGAGACAGTTTAGGGAAAATGTTCTTCAGTCTTCTGAACTGTCTTTGTATTCTTGATGGAATGGCTTATGACAGTGAGAGGCCACTGGTCATACTGCTTGATTGCGAAGATCAGGTTGATGAGTATTTGCAAATCCTCTTTCTTGGCTGTAACTTACTGGAGTGATGTGAACTGTGTAAACACATGCATTTAAATCTTTAAATGTTGCAACTTTCTTCCATGCCAGAAATTTATTAAGTTCAGTTAGACTTCTAATAGCTTTATAAATTTGAAGAAGCCGTTATTCCCAGTGGCTCCTTGTAAAATGTCTTGCAAGCATAGATTTGTAAGTCTTTGTATACATCGAATTTATGTAAGCTTTCTTAAATTTTACAAACCTAATTTAAAAATATTAATCTCAAGATGTTAACTACATAAAATATGTACAGTTCAGTGAAAGTTCTGAAAAATAAGAATTATTATGAACTTTGTAAAGTTGATCGCTTTCCGCTGGTGGTCTTCTGTGTCTCTCTTGTTTGGATTCTGTATTTTCAAGAGGAAGTAATAGAAAGGCAGGAGACAGGCTTGAAAGGAATGCAGGAATTGATTTGCTAAAGCTTGCTTCATCTGTTTGAAAAAACTTGTAAAAAAATCTGAAGGATTAAGTTTTAAACACATGTATGGATCTCTGAAAAAGTACTGTTGACACGACTTCATGTATGTTAAGGCGTAGTTTGTTTAATGATTAACACAGTTAGTTAAATCACCATAGGCAATGCGAACTGTCATCCAAACAAAATACAATTAAATAGTGTGGATTAAGTCCTTCTTTTAGATCACTGACTTAATATCCTGTGGTGATACTTATTGGCCTATTAAATATATCATGTAGGTACTTAATATACAAGATACCAATCCATGTTTTATTTGCATGTGTGTATTTTATATTATTTAGCAAGTAGAGTGTGTGTACTTCAGTTATTCATAAATAGAGATCATACAGAACCCATTGGAATATTCAATCTTTTAATATCGTAACCAGTAGACTTAACTGGAACTAAGTAGCTATTGGGTCCTGTAATTATGTACAGAACTACTAATTTGTATTTTATTTATTTGAGTTTGACCAAATTTTGGCAATGGTACTTGTTACTAATTAGGTCTGTTTAGAGTATTGAATTGTTCCCTGTCTATAGTCTGGCTGATAACCATAATCTCACATCAAATATGATCTTTCAATTTAACTTCTATCATGGGATATGGATTACTTTAGTCCTAACATAACGTACACTTTTATTACTTTTTCCATGCTTTGATTTTCCTGTTGTTGTTGTGTAAAGAGTATGTATTTTGTTGTCTCTGTCTCTCCTGTCTTTTCTTGTACTGGTTTCTGCCACCACCTCACTGTCCCTCATATAATTTAGTTTTTAATTTGTCAAGCTTTTTCTTTTACATAAGATTTTTCAACATACTTCTACAGACTTGCCTTTTGGTTCCTTATTTCAAGCCTTTCAGCTTATAGTTCCAATGGTGCTTCTGGTGCTTTTGTGTGGGAAGAAGCTGTGCCTAGACATCTTAAGTTCTACTGTATCCTCTGCTTCTGTACAAGGAGTGGAATTAGTATTGCAAATGATATATTAGCTGAGGATATGTTTATTTTCTTTGTAGTTTTTGAATATTTGACTTCGCTTATAGTACTGCTTAATATAACCAAAGCCGAAATAATTCATGATTTTTATTCCTACATTTTAGGATTAGCATTTGTTCATTATATATTAGTTTCAGTTTCTTGTTTTATATATATATATATCTCTCTATATATATATATATATCTTTTTTTTTTTCTTTTGGTTCTCGTGTAACAACAGAAACAGTGCATATCTTACTGATTAGTGGATGATCTGACATTCTGGCTAGTGTGAAACATCTCAGTGTCTGGAATGTTTTCTTGCTTTAAAGGTATCCATTTGAGCGTTTTATTTCATTTTTGCCTTCAAAGTGTGTATGAATGCTGGATTTCTGAAAACATTGTGGAGAACTTCTAAAGTTTCATTTGTTAAAAATGTAAAGAAAAAATCAGTTAGCTGAATCTCATTTTGAATCTCAAACAAATTTTCAGAGAGTTGTCCCTTTTCCAAATGCTTGTCATCTTAAAAGAAAGTGTATTCCAAAAGAAGACAGTGTATCTTTAAAAACAAATTTTAAAAACTTTTTGAAACTCAGTCATTGATTATCACCTCATTGGATTTTCATGCTCAAGCATGTACTAGATATAGCTGGCCTTGAGGCTGCTTTTCGTAGCTGTCACTGCCTTCCTTTCACCTGACAGAAGTTAACTGAAACAGCTCATGTGACTGTTTTGTGAAATCACAGAGACTTTATAGTCTGGCTAGGATCAGGTTAAACACCCCTCTCCCCCACACACTGCTCCAATGTGGGTCCCCATGGGGTTGCAGGTCCTGCCAGCAGCCTGCTTCAGTGTGTGGGCTCTGTGAGAGGAAGATCTGTGGGCTTCTCTCCACAGGCTGCAGCGTGGATATCTGCTTTGACATGCTCCTCTGTGGTCTTCAGGAGGACAACCTGTGTCACCATGGTTTTCTTTATGTGCGTCAGGGAATCTGCTTCAGTGCCTGGGATATCTCCTCTCTGTCCTTCACTGACCTTGGTATCTGCAGGGTTGTTTTCACTTGCATTTTTCTCACGTCTCTATCTCATAGTTGCTGTGCAGCATTTTTTACCATTTCTTAAATATGTTATCATACTGACACTAGAGGCACCACAAGTGTCACTGGTAGACTCGAATTTGGCCAGGGTGAGTCCATTTTGGAGCTGGCTGAAACTGACTCTCTACCCTGGGGGCAGCCCCTGGACTATTCCTACAGAGGCCATCCCTGCAGCCTCCTCTACTACCAAAACCTTAACCACGTAAACATAATACAGGTATTTAGTTTCAAATCCAGACCTTGAATGTCACTCAAGCTTAAAAGCTTGGTTGTGTGTCAGTTGGACATATCAGATGGCCGGTTCAACTTGACCATAATATGAGTATCAGTATTCCAATTATTTCAGAATATGCTCCAAATGGGACTGTATTGCCATGTTCTAATCAAGTTCCCACTGCTGTTGATCTGATCTGACAGGTATCCACTGTTGGAAAGGGGCATTTTTTCCCCGGTTCCCTTGGTTCCTGTTCCTCTCCTTGAATTTGCTTTGATACTTGTCATGTGGTTTTCAAAAACAACTACGCTTTGTTTTTCTGAGTTGGTGAGTTTGCTTGGTCCAAGAAGGCATCTGATTTGAGGGGCGCATTCTTGGTTTGAGGGGAGCAAGACTTCCTTCTGCTGTGATGAACTGTTAAAATGAATTTAGCTATGATACACAATATCATCCCATCTGAAAGCTAGAATGGAGTATCCAGGTCGCACAGCAAGAAGGGTGAACTTGGTTACACATTTTTTGCACTTTTGGGGAGTCATAGACTTAGCTGTCGTGACGCTGCTTTAAAAAATACAGTGAGGATGAAGGTGGCATCGTATTTTCCTGGGAGTATTGGAAAAAGGTACTTCAAGGACTTCCATTCATTCCTAGCTTTCTTATTCTCTGTTTTTACTGAAACTGCAAGTACATAGCACTAGGTTCAGCAGCTGTGTATATCTAGGTACAGAGAGGATAACAAACTGAGTTGACTTTTGTGTAGCTGTTGAAGTGCATTGTGGGTCACACCTGTTGAATGATGTCTGATTATGTTAATTCTACTTGTGTTTTCTCCATTCCCTAAAATACAGATCTGTTGTGCTGTATGTATTATTTACAAATGATACTTAGATGTCAACACTATTTGTTTTGTGAAAGATAAGTAAAGATGAAGCAAAGTGTGTAACTAAGATAGTTACTGTGAATTGTGGACTGAAGAACACAAAACAAGTTGAGATTTTTTGGGGGCTGAGTGGATGAGTATATTACATGTTACAGTTCTCATTCAGTGTTGGTGACCTTGGCTTGGGCTAGTAAGTAATTTTTGGCAGCTTATGCCATCCTGTTACAGAACATCCTTGTAGCCCATCACTTCTGGTGTATTCTGTTTGATTTTTATTTCTGATGTTATAGTTTTAAGAAGTTCAAAGTGTACATAGATCCTCCATGTGTAGGAGGCCAGTAGGAAGAAAATACCTGACTTGGAATTCGAAGTTCAGAAAAGTGGTGACTCTGAGGAAGTGTTTCAAACTTTTAAATAAATGAATGTATCAGAGCAATGGTAAAGAAATTTAATTTATTTTGTTATTTTCTTGACTTGTAACTGCCCTGTTACAGTCTTTCTAAAATCATAAGTATCCCAATGTGTGTCATTTTTTTCACTGTTGTTTGTATTAATTGCTTTTATGTAAGTAAAGCTTTCAATTCAGCTTCCTTCTCTACAGCAATGGAAGTTTGCATAGCTTGTGATGGATTAGGTGGCAGTCTGCATTTGCATCAGTTTAAGGGGACTGAGAAACCAAGTAATTGGGTTGTTTTCATAGTTGGAATTAAGGAGGAAGGTACCATTGCTTATCTGCCAGTCTTTTGCTTAAAATCTTAGCTTTATGACATGGAGGAAAGACTTCCCATTTGGTCTGCTCTGTCCCTACTTCATTCTCTATCTACTGCATGTCTCGCAGTATTGGCAAATTAAGATTTAGATGTGTAACACTTCAGCAGTGCTCCTGTTTAGACTTTTGGAGACATTGTGCTCTGTTCAATCATTTGGAAAACATGAAGTGCACTTCAGATGTCTGTTCTTGGAGAGTCTCAAAATCCAAGCTGGCTAGGATTTATTTATTACCAAGCAGTAGAAACAGTTTATAGACTAAGATGGTTCTTTGTTGCATCTCTAAGGATGAAAATCAAAAGGTTCAGGAAAGAGGAGTTTTAGCTTTTTTTCTGTTATGTATTTATGAAAGTTTTATTGTAGAATAGGACAATGTACCTGAACATCAAAACTATTGCTGTCTGCTGCAGTATAGGTAACTGAAAACAACAAAAATCTTTTGTGGAGTTTTTTCGTTTGTATGGGTTTTGTTGGTGTATTTCTAGTTGGATTTTGTTTGCGGGGCAGGTAAGATACACATTAACTAAACAACATTGACTTCTTAATTTCTTTCCACAGTTTTAAAATCGTGAAATCATGGCTCATTCAAAGACAAGAGCCAACGATGGAAAAATCACATATCCTCCAGGAGTCAAAGAAATCTCTGATAAAATATCTAAAGAAGAGATGGTGAGAAGGCTGAAGGTTAGTAAGCAAGTAATTGCAGATTGAAATTTCTCGTGTACAGCATTCAGTGATCCTATTACTGTATTTTCTATCTGAAAGGATTTTTTTTTTTTCTTGGGAATTTAATTTTTCTGTGCTTACGGAACTTCTTAGTAGAACAGATAAATTTTACTTCGGCTCCTACAGTAAGTCAGTACTTCTAGAGGGAAAAATATTGGAAGACATGGGAAGGGAGTAGTACTTTTGGAAATAATATGGATGCCTCAGAATACATTCCTTTTATGCATTTGTGCTCTTTGGGTTGATTATAAACCCCTTTATTCACGTTATTTTAGCCTGTAGTATAATGGAGGTAGTCTTTGAGTATACTATGTGTTTCTGTCTCCTGAATTTCTTGATCACTTTTTTTGGCCTAACTCTACAGGAAGGTTGTAGAGATGTGGAGGATAATTATGTTACTGCCATTCTTGATCTACCCATGTACTCTTACAGAGACAGGCCTGTTAATATTGTGTAGAAGGAGTGCCTGCAACTTGGACAGGCAGATAGTCTGCCGTTTATGACAATATATTTATATAAATACAAATTATGGGGAAATCTGAGGATAACATGGAAAATATGCATAGTGAATATCATAACTTACCTGAGAAATTTTATGCATTTCTGATCCATGCCATCTAAAAGTTTTATAATAGATTTAGAAATGAGATAGAAACTAAATGGTAGGAGTCATGAACTAGGACTGAACACAGAAAGAAGGTAATAAACACTTTGAAATTTTATGAATAATGTGAGAAACTTTTTTCATAGTTCCTCTTAGTAGGCAAGAACCAAGGCATGATCTAATGAAATGTATTGGTTTTAGACAAGCATTTTAATAAAATAGTTTTCCGTAAGTTGTATAACTAAATTCCAAAGCTTATTGCTATAGAAACGTGTAGGGAAATACTGAAGGTTCATTTCTAGAGTAGACAAAAAACCATACTTGTTGCAAGAAATCTTGTGAAACCAGAATATTTCTTCATGACTTTGTTGATTATACAAATATATATAATTACTTTCCATAGAAGTGAAAACAATTCAGATTTTTAAATTACTATAATAGTGCGTAAAAGCACCAGTGCACCTCAAATGGTTCATCTTGTATCTGACTGGGGAGGACTTTATGGAGAATGTGTGTGCATAAGCCTACTAATCTTCTGTGCCTTTTGGTAAAGGATTCTCAAATGGTTGAAAACTTTACAGCTGCTGTGATCCTAATTATGCAGAAGTCCTTTGGTTTTTTTGGTCTAGTCTTTTTTTTAAGTAGGATGTGTTGCTACCTGACCGATCACAATAAATCTTGGGAGAGAAAAGAAAAAAACCAAACATACCCCTACAAACTATAACAAAGTAGAATAATTTGTAGTGGTTTAGGATTTTATGGGGCTGGTTTGTTTTTTTGTTTGTTTGTTTTTTTAAGAACCTCACTGACATCATTATTCTTGAAAAATATCTCTTCCTACACTTGTGAAGATGGGACTTTTGACTTTAATTCTCGGGATTGTGTAATTAAGTCCTTATTAACATTTTGTTAATTTTAGCAAGAGATGACCACTTAAAATAATTCTGCTTCTGTGATTCAAATAAGAAACTGGAGAAAAGCGTAATTACTTTGTTTTGTAAATAGTTTTTTTAAAATAGAAGTATTCTCACCAACTAGCAGTTTCTGATTATGGCTTTTCTTGCTTTTGTTCTGTTTGGGGTGTTAAATACTTAGCATTCCAGACTTTTTTTTTCCCCTGTAACTTTAGTCTTCTGGGCAAAATAATAGTAATGGGCATTTTAGTTCTCTTGAACAACGTGCAGCCTGTTAGACTGCACTGGGTTTTTATATGCTTCTGCTCAGTATGTGCTCTGCTGCTGGACAGCACAGGGGATAAAGTTGTCCTAAGAGCAGTAGTAGAGAAAAACCTGAAATTGAAAGAGAATAGAGGGAAAATAAATTGTAACCCTAAATTCTTGAGGGAGAAATGCATATCTTGAGTAAAGTTGTGCTGTTTTCTAATTTTTTAAGTGAATGGCTGTAACAGTGAATGCTGCTGGGTTTTTTTGAATCGGACAATTTGGTGAGATATTGGAATAGGCTGCCCAGGGAGGTGGTGGAGTCACTATCCCTGGAAGTTTTTAAGAAGAGGATAGATGTGGTTCTTCAGGGGATGATTTAGGGATAAGAGTAGTGTAGGGCTATCGGTTGGACTAGATGATCTTGAGGGTCCTTTCCAACCGTAGTGATTCTGTGGTTATGTGGTTTCTCAGACAGCTAGACTTCCAGTAACTGCTGAGACTGTGTACTAGGATAATTGATAGAAGACTTCACATAGAATCACACAGAATATTAGGAATTGGAAGGGACCTCGAAAGATCATCTAGTCCAACCCCCCTGCCACAGCAGGATTCCCTAGACCAGGTCACACAGAAGCGTGCCCAGACGGGTTTTGAATATCTTCATAGAAGGAGACTCCACAACCTCTCTGGGCAGTCTGTGCCAGTGTTCTGGCACCTGAACTGGGAAAAAATTTCTACGTGTATTCACATGGAATCTCTTATGCTTCAGCTTACAGCCATTGCCTCTTGTCCTATCACTGGGCTTCTCTGAGAAGAGCCTGATGCCATCCTCCTGACACACCCCCTTCACATATTTAAAAGCATAGATGAGGTCACCCNCAGCTCAGTCCCCAACCTATACTCATACATGGGGTTTGTCTTTCCCAGGTGCAAGACTCGACACTTGGCCTTATTGAATCTCATTAAATTTCTCGCTGCCCAACTCTCCAGCCTGTTTAAGTCTCACTGAATTCTCACAACCCTCCGGTGTGTCAGCCACTCCACCCAGTTTAGTGTCATCAGCAAACTTGCTGAGAGCACACTCTGTTCCTTCATCCAGGTCGTTAATGAATAATTGAAAAGTACTGGTCCCAGTACTGACCCCTGAGTGACTCCACTAGACACAGGCCTCCAACTAGACTCCATCCCATTGACCACAACTCTCTGACTTCTGTCCTTCAGCCAGTTCACAATCTACCTCACTACCCAACCAGCCAGACCACACTTCCTCAGTTTAGTTGCAAGGATGCTGTGACTTGATTAAGTGCTTCCTGTATCTTGAAAAATAAGACACTGGTTACTCAAATGTACTTCTCGTTACTAATAATGCTTCAAATACAAGTTGCACAAAACCAGAAAAGGAACTTTCTGTAAGGACCCTGTTACGCAGAGTACTTAATTTTGTGTACTGATGTCTTTCTCTCTTTTTAGATGGTTGTGAAAACTTTCATGGATATGGACCAGGACTCTGAAGAGGAAAAGGAGCTCTACCTAAATCTTGCTTTACATCTTGCTTCGGATTTTTTTCTCAAACATCCTGATAAGGATGTACGTTTGTTGGTAGCATGTTGTCTTGCTGATATTTTCAGAATTTATGCACCCGAAGCTCCATACACTTCACCAGACAAACTCAAGGTAGATTAAATGAATCTTTTTCCACATTAAGTTTTTAAACTGAATGATTGATACAATTATAACCTTTTTCCCCTCCCTTTATTTCTGGTTCAGCCTTAGCAATCCAAGGTTTTCACTTGATTGTGGGGTAGAGCCATTTGACCATGTCAAATGTTCATCAGATAAAGTGACATATAGTACATCTTTCAATAACTTGTGGCATTTTTATTTATATTGAAAACAAGTATTTTATTTAACTGTCAGTGGAATTTGCAGATGGTAGTTTGTTACTTTAGAAATCTTTATATGTCTGTAGCTCTTATGATCTGTAGCAAGATAGGCAATTCCTTCCATTGGGAAAATACTCCTGCTGTCCTCAGGTAAACTACCAAGAGATTATTACTGCATTTTTATAGATAAAGGCTCTATTGAAAGAAAGAAAAAGTATTTTTGTGCAGAGGATAATGATTTCTGATGTGTAAAATTCTGCAATTACAAACATCACTGATCCCACTAGATGGAGATGGTTGATAGAGAAATGCCAGGTTTGAAAAGGCAGTAGAGAACTGCCCCATTTGCTTCAGAAAAAAAAAACCAACTGTATGTTGTTGTTCTTTTTTACTTTTTTTAAATAAAAATCTCTCTTTGCAACTTACAAAATCGGACTACTTCCCTTAACACAGTCTGAATCTAGAGTGTCTTATAACACTTGTCTTAAACTGAGTCATACAGAAGATGTTGCAGAAGAAAATAACATTTAAAAATGTGTACTTCTATGTATGTCTTCTGCGTATGTCTTCTAAACTTCACAGTACCTGCTTGTGTACCAGTTTTTCAGATGATGGAACTCATTTTGGATGGCTGCTGGCCTGCTAGTGTTTCAGGCACTCGTTTTTAAGGAGAGATTGTTCCGACTTTCTTTCGCCTGTGGACTGAATGGTCTTTAGTAGTTGGAGTCTGTTAGATGTGTCCTTTGAACTGTCTTTTTGTTTAATCTCAACTGAAGAGTCTTGTTTGTGTACTCTCTAGTTGATCTGAAGTGTGAACCAAGTAGTGATTCTTCTGATGGTATTAATACTTCAAAAGCAAAATCTTCATCCAAATTCAAACAATGTAGCTGTATCTCTGAACGTGTTTGCTGTGCTTTTTTGCCAAGAGGTGATGGTGTCACTTGTAATGTAATTCTTGTTTTTTACCTAGAACCATAGTAAGTGCTCATCTTAATGATTTTGAGGCTGGATTTTGTGTTTGTGTCATTAGAAAAAAAAGAACTCCATTCTCATATTTTGTCCATCTGTCGGAGGTGTGAGGGAAAATGGTCTTTTGAAAATGTTACAGAAAAGCTTTCTATTTCTGTTTCTGAACCTATCCTAGACTATTTTTAGGATAGTTTTTTCCAGGTTAACTGTAAGACTTTTTCTATTATGGCAACTTTGTACTTTTGGGAATTTTTTAAAAGACAGCTTTCTGTGTGTTTCCCTTCGTAATTTGACTGTTCCTTATAACCTGCTTGAATTTATTGTGTGTGAGACTTTGTGAAGAGGTCTTCTGGTGCTGCAGGTTGATAAAAGAAGCAGGAGAAAGTAGGTTTATTGTTTTTTCCAAGAGACACGATCTATGTCAGTAGCATGATGATGGAAAATTGCACAAATAATCCAATGTAAACAAATAGTAATACTCTAAGGAAAGCTGCATTTGCCTACTGCTTTTTTCCGCTCCTGTCAAAACCTATTGCAGTGTAAAAATGAAAAATTCATCATCCTTCTGAATAATCTTTTGACTTCTGCAGCATGTCAGGCAAATGCAGCTCTGTTTGTCAAGTTGAGTGTTTTTCTTTGGAAAAAGAAAAACTTTTGCTTCCTTAGAAAAAGGTTACTTTCTTAACCCTCTAAAGAAACATGAAACATTTTAAAAATTACTCCTTGACATTCTGTTATGTTTTGTAAGCCATCTTCTTTTGGACAGTGATACAGTGTCTGTCATTGCTGGGTATTTTGTAGTGGTGACTAATACTAGTAATTTTAAAAGGTAATTATTTTAAAGTTTCATTGCAGTTGGTTAAATAACTCGCATGTCTTTATTTTCAGGATATATTTATGTTCATAACAAGGCAACTTAAGGGTTTAGAAGATACAAAAAGCCCCCAGTTTAATCGATATTTTTATTTACTTGAGGTAAGCTTCATAACTTGTAACAACTGTTAAATGTAATTTGTCAACTTAATCTGTATAAACCGTTCCTTTTAATTATTGGTTTTTTTCCCCCCCTGTCCAACACAGAACATTGCTTGGGTCAAGTCTTATAATATATGCTTTGAATTAGAAGACAGCAATGAGATTTTTACACAGTTGTACAGAACACTGTTTTCAGTAATAAAGTAAGTATTGTCTCTTCCAATTACAATATATTATTGCATGGTTGAGATGTTCCTAACTGCTAGATATCATGTAGTCTGGCTGCCTTGCTCAAACCAGGGTCAGCTAAAGCAGATTGCCCAGGACTGTAACCAGCTAGGTTTTGAGTATCTCCAAGGCTGGAGACTGCGTAGCAAATCTGAGCAACCTGCTGGTGCTCAATCTCCCTTTTATCTAAAGTTTCTTTCTTATGCTTAAATGGTATGTCCTGTCTTATTTACTCCCAACATCAGATATTTAAACATAATAAGTTCCTACCTAAGCCATCTCTTCTTGAGGGTAAAAAAGATGTCGGCTCTCTTAGCCTTTTCTTGTATGAGGACTGCTCCAGTCCCCAAGTCATTTTTGTGGCTTTTTGCTGAACTGACTTGATGTCCATGTCTCACTTGTGCTGGGAAGCCCAGAACTGGGCACAGCACTCAGATCAAGTCTCAACAGTGTTTGGTAGAGGGGAGGCATGTTCTAATACACTGTCTTTTCTTGATAGGGACAGATAACAGTCCTCTTACTCTTATACTACAGTAGTCAGTGAACAGGTCGAGAGACTAGAATGTTCTGAAAGGTGATCTATGCAGCTGAGAAACTTAAGTATTTTGGCTTCTACGTAAACTTGCAATTCAATTATTATGTTCTGTGTTGTTTGTCATCACCATAGGGAGTACTGTGGGTGTGGAAGTCTTACTTAATATGAATAGTACACTAAGAATTCTTGTTTTTAATTTCAGCAATGGTCATAACCAAAAAGTACACATGCACATGGTTGATCTAATGAGCTCTATCATTTGTGAGGGAGATACTGTGTCACAGGAACTTTTGGATACAGTGTTAGTTAACCTAGTGCCAGCACATAAGGTAAGACTTAATAGTGGCCTAATTTTTCAAAATGGTAATTTTTTTTTTTGATGTATGTATTCAGGTATATGTTTAGACTTTGTTTAGAGAATATCTGTAGCAGATATGTTTCTATTAATTGGAATTTCTTTTAGCAAACAAATAATTTTTAGTAGCCAGAAAATTCAGTAACATTTTATTGCTTTAATTCACTTGCCAAAAACTAAAGTATCAGTTACTACAGCAATCTAAAAGCTTTAGCATCATATGAACTTGTACTCCTTTTTTTTTTAACATACAGTCAATAATTAATATAAAAGACACATGTCCTTTGGAAAGTTCTAAATTGGTGTCATCGTGGCTAGGCTTTGCGAACAAAGATTTGGGAAGGGCTCTACCCACGTTTGTAGGTGTAATGCTCTATCAAACTAATGTGCAACTCAAAGAGGGAAAAAGTTAAGACTGTTGATTTGTAATTGGCTCTGTCATATTTCAGGCGTGTTGACTTGGTGTTATTGAGAGTGCATGGGTATGGTTTTGATGCAGCCATAGAACTGGATGTTCAGAAATAGTGGTGCCTGAAGAGCCCAGCAATCACTGTTTTTCCATAATAATGTTTTGTCAAATAAAATTTCCTGCGGATGGACTGAGGAAAAACTTCAAACTTTGATTGTGTTGTGACACTTAAATGTTTAAAAAGCAAGGAAGTCTGATTTCTTTGTTCAGAAAGCTAGCTAACTCCTACTGCAATCTCTTGGGCTACAGTGTGTAGAAGATGACTAATAAGTTGTGTATGACAGAAAACTCAGGGACATGTGCACTTAGCCAGAACTGACAAAAAATTCACCTGTCATTTAATAGTTTGTTGTTTTTTTTTTTAATTTCAGGAAGGAGCTAGCTTGTACTTTTTAGAAACTACAGTAAGGTTAAGTGGGCTTTGGTTCAGAAAGTTTTTTGGTGTTTTTTTTTTTTATACAGTGGCATAGCTAAAGAAACCAACTAGACTTTTCAAGAGTGCATCATAGTGTGCCTTACCACAAGCCATCAATTTCAGTAAATAAACAGTGCATAAATTATTTTTCTGTTGGGGAATACTAGCAGTGTATACACAAACCAAACCCCAAATTGTCCTCTATTTATTAACATTCTTCTGTGTTGTTTGGGGGGAAACTAATAAGGAGGACCAGTAAAATGCAGAAACTGACTTCACTAAACATCATGCTTTAGATGGGTAACTGAAAAGTAAGCCTCAATTTGCTAGGAAAGTTTCCTCAGTAGTATCAGTGGAGGCTACAAAACTCTATTTGGGCTAGGTTTAGGCTTACTGTATTATCTTTACTGCTGAAAGTATAAAAAGATCAGGCTATTTCTTTAATGCATTTACCAGTGTGTGGCAGCTTTAAATTCTTGTATTTATTTTTAGGATTTATGTATATGCTTAAAACTTTTTTTTTTCCACCTCAGAATTTAAACAAGCAAGCCTATGATTTGGCAAAAGCTTTACTGAAGAGGACAGCACAAGCAATTGAACCATACATTACTAATGTAAGTAAAGACTGCAAAAAATATGGACATCAATACACTTCTTAACAGCTATATTATAAAACAAATGATAAAGTGCATATAGTCAAATATGGCTGTAAAATAACTTTGTACAAAGTTTCTGTTTTTCTTTGAGAGACTTGCTATATTAATGAAGTACTGCATAACCTGTTCCTTTGAGGCTAATTCTTTATTGTATAGAAACTACTAAGCCCATAATAACTTTGTTTTCTGAAATGCAATGGACAGTTTACTTTCTGCTGTCTTGGGTGCCTTTTACTTTGATCCTTAACGTGACTGAAAGACCAAATGTACCTAAATGTATTGTTCTGATAAAAATATATACACAAATTTGTTCCTGTGGCAAAATTCTTTTTCTAATGAGGAGATGAAACTATTTAGAAGCAGAGAAAAGTGAAGACAGAGCAGAATTTTAATACCATTGTCAAAGGAAAAGAAGAAGAAACAGAATCTAAGAATAGATATTAAGGAAGAAAACCAATAAGTGGACTGAAGACAGTGCACTTACAGTGTAGGTATCATAGACATTGCAAGAGGAGAGAGATGAGAGGAAGTAAAAATCAGACAGGGGCATACTCTAACTTAAGTTGCACAATAGAAAAACAAACAAACAAAACCCCAACAAAGCCAAACCACCTTTTTTTTTTAAAAAAAAGAAAAGCAGTTAAGGATTTAGCAGGTCTCATGGCAGCTCTCCAAAACCTTAGGAGCTTGAAAACAAAAAAAATCTTCAGTGCTTTTTGATGCTTTCAGACTTTTAAAACTTGTGGTGCTTGGAAAGTTAGTCCCTTCTAAGATTTTTTTTAAAAAAAAATCTTTAGTGAAATCTCTTACTTCAAACCTATTAGTCAAATGTACTGTTGGTAAAATACTGCTACATGGGAATGTATTTTTAATGCTGTTCATCTGTAAGGTTAGATTAGAAACTGGGTGATGTTTTGTGGGTTTCAAGGAAGTCTGTACAATAAGAATCTTCCTCTTATGGAAAATGTGCATGTAGCCACCTGTTCTTGGTTTCTCACAAGTGGGAAATACTATGCTGTCTGATTCTTTTGTTTTGAAAGTTTGTTCTTTTTAAAAATATAATAAAGCCACAGTAGGAGTTAGTTTCCTAACCCAGAATATATACATTCCAGGCAACTCTGTATCCAGGTTCCTAATCCTGAATACATACATTCCAGGCAACTCTGTATCCAGAAAAGGAAGACCTTTTTTTTTTTTTTTTTTTTTTTTTTTTTAAAANTTCAGACATTATTACTAGAAACTGTTGCCTTTCTCTATTTCATTATTCATTGGGGTTCACTAAAAACCTGAAAGATGCTACTTTTTAAGGTGATATAGTTTCTTTACTGGTATAATTAATCTTGTCAGGTACAGAATGTTGCAATATTCATCTGTCCCAAGTTTGGGAATAGGAAACTGAAGTGCCAGTTAAGTGTATTCTGTGGCCTTAGTGGAAGGTGGAAATAGTGTAATTCATTTAGCCACACTTGTGTATTGTTTTAAGCCAAAGAGAACAAAACATTTCCAAATTATGCCTTCCCCCTTATGAGTGTGGGGTAATAATATTCCTCTTGTTGCTTCTTACTGGTATGTTACGAGAGAATATACTTAAAGGAGTCAGAAATTAATATTTGATCTTATAAAATATATTTTCTTTAATGAGAAGTATGAAGTTTCTCTCAAATATGATAAGTTTATCAAAAAGGAATAATTGCTTTACAACTGCATTATGCTGCTTGTAATTATGAATTCTGGAACAGTCAGTTATTAATTCCTGCACTTCTACTTACAACTCCTTAACCTATGTAGTTTGGTCATCAGCCAGTTGTTTCAGCCTTGTTTTGACTAAATATTAGAATAATTTTAAAGTGATTGTTCTCAATAGTGAAATAACTTAAGTATAGTCACATTATAAAAGGCTCGATGCACTGGAACTCCTCTAAAGTTACATTTCTTAAATTATTTGTAGGCCTGCTGTGGTAAAACTAAACATCAGTTTTAATGTGTTTCTTTTGCATGTGATATTGAATACAAAATAATGATATTTTAAGATTTCTACTAGAGAATAGTGACCTATATGCCTTCTCCCTCTTTTTTTTAAGTGAAGTAAACATCAGATTAAAATGTAAATTTAGTGGAAGACAAGCAGAGGATTTTGAAAGGTGTATGTATTACTCTTGTTATTGATGTATACTCTGTTTTATTTTCCAGTTCTTCAATCAGGTTCTCATGCTTGGTAAAACATCGATCAGTGACCTGTCAGAGCATGTGTTTGACTTGATTCTGGAGTTATACAATATTGACAGTCACCTCTTGCTTTCTGTTCTGCCACAGCTTGAATTCAAACTTAAGGTAAACACTTCTTATGCTTTTTACATATTTGAAATGTGTGTGCTTTGACTATTAATGGTTTCCTTACTGACAAGTTTATCAAATTATTTGGCATATAAAACTAATACATTATACTTATTGTTGTGTTGTTTAAAGGAAAACTTGTAAAAACCCTCAGAATAATTTAACTTCAAATATATTAACTATGATTTATGTATGCATATATTGAGGGTTTGATTGGTGGGGTTTTTTTGCTTGTATCTTTCAATCAGTAACTTGGTTTTGTTGGGTTTTTTTTTTTTGGATGACTTGAAGATCTGACCTGTTTTATTCCTTTGTTTACTGTAGTATTTATTGTGAAAAGCTTTAACATATTGAAATTACCTTGTGCTGCTAGCTGTGCAGAGAAACTACATCTGTTCTGAATAGTGAATTCTGGCAGGGCAAAGACGGGCTCCATTTTAATGGAAACTGATGTATTGACAATTTTGTCCAAAGAGAACATCTGTGACAGGTGGAAACAGAGCATTGCACTCCATAAATATGTCCTGTAGTCATTGCTGCAATGACTTTTGTGATTTCTCAGGCTCATTTCTTTTGTCTGAAGCATAACTGGTGCTAGCTATCTATTTTAAGAGGAATTATTCTTTTTGACTTCCTACCATGTCAGAGTGTCTCCATCACTTGGAGAAATTAAAAATAACAGCTGGTACTCCCTTTATTCTACAGTATTTCTACTCTTATTTGTCATTACACAGGGTTTCTTTGGAAGTGGGGATTCTGATTGCTTTTGTATTACTGAGTTTGAAAGTGATCTGTTACTAAACTTGAGGGCTAATGTGCAATATGCCGCTTCTAAATTTTGCATGTATTTATTAGGACAGATTTGTTGAACTTTTTGGCCTGTCCTCATTGCAATATTTTTATCGTAGTGGCTCGTTCTTGCCTATTATTTTTTTCACTAATGTTTCTAGACAGGCATACGATGCTTGTTGGATGAATTGTTTTTTAATGGTTCTATCTTTCCATTCGCATTTCCAAAAGAAGTAGGGTTCAGTTTACTCCTTGCTGACTGTGTCTTAAAAGTAGACCTTTTTTCAGCCTTTACTTCCTGTTCTTATGGGTGGCAAACAATTGCTCCTACTCCAATTAATATAGTATTTCTATGGCTGAAGCTTTTATTTAAGAGATTTAATCTTAACTGCTGCCATATCCTTCTTTTTCACAGCCATAATTGCAGTAACCTTTCCATCTTTAGGTCCATTTAAAACTACAGGTTCTTGAATTGTCTTCCTCCTCCTTCACTGATGCTCATATTCCAGTGTTTTAACATGAACTTCTTTTTTGCATCCTGTTTTAACATTGGAATCAGCAAGTTCAGTGGTAGCCCAGTGTTCAACTTCATTATTACCCTGGCTCTCGCCCTTTGCCCCTCTCTCTTCTTCCCACCTAGAGGAATTTCTGGTCTCTTCCACGAACTGGATGATTTTGTCACTAAGCATTTCCATGTTTTTGTACTTAATTTACAACGCATTGTTTCCATGTTTGCATTTCTGTTCTTTTGTTTACTATACTATTTTTAGATGATGTTGCTTTTCGTCTCTTCAGCTCTTAGTGTAGTTTTCTCCCTGTGGTCGGAATCCTTGAGGGTAAGGTGGTTCATGTTTGACACTTGTAAAATCCAGTTTAAGTGTTTCCAAGACATGTACATTTTGATAGTTACATTCTTACTGCTTTTATTCTTTGATACCCTGTTGAACCGAGTACAGTTTTTAGCTATTCCAAGAGCATGGTATGGCTTTTGTTTGAATCATCTTGTTGTTTCAAGTGTGTGGTTTTGGTGGAAGAATAACACGTGACTCTTTTGTCCTGTTGGCTGTCAAATGTGGTTTGATCCATCTTTTACAGAAGAAATAATCTCTATTTGGTATGGGGTAATATTAGGTTAAATCCTGAGACATTGGAACAGGTTGCCCAGGTAAGGTGTGGATGCCCCATCATTGGAAGTGTTTAAGGCCAGGTTGGATGCGGCTTTGAGCAACATGATCTAGTTGAAGGTGTCCCTTCCCGTGAGGGGTTGTTGGACTAGACGATTTTTAAAGGTCCCTTCCAACCAAGACCATTAGAAATCATGGCTCTAAATGAGTTGAGGTCTGTAAGATGTTTCTGTGGTCAAAAGGATATTTTGAAGATGAATGTCCTGAAATATTAATGAAATATGGTCAGCCTGTGTTTTTTCCGAGGTCAACACAAGTTTGTTCTTCATGCAGATCTGTCAGTGATGATCAAATACTTTCAACTTCCAACAATGGCTGTGGCTTTATTCTAAACAGGAGCATCTAGTGTCAAGCATTTTTAATTCAGGTAGTGAAAGAGAAAAATGTTTGGCAGTTGATACTGAAGTAGGAGAAAGGGGGACATGTCTTTTTGCATAAAGGTCAGTTAAAGTTAATGATACAATAACCACAAACTCCAATGAGCTTTGCATATCATTCAGAGCTTGACTGGGTGATTTTGGCATTTCTGGATTTGGTAGATAGTATTGCATTTTTAACCATGCCCATAGTTCTAAGATCCTTGTCTTCTGAGCTCACTTGCTGTGGACTCTATACTAGGTAATGAAGTAGAAGTTTGTGGAGTATATTTAGGCCAGATTCATAGCTTCACATAAATGTCCAGTTTTAATTCTACAAGATTGTCTGATGCTGCTCTTGAATATACAGGTGTGATAACAGAATTCAAATACTAGGAACAAATACTCAAATACTGCTTATGGGATGGTGGGATGTTTACTGTAGTCCAAGATGTCATACTGCTACTTTGCTGTTAAAAGGTTTGAATTACTCGTAAACCTGGTGATGTTGAAGGAAAGCTGTGGTTGCCTCAACTGTTGAGTTGACAGTTTTGAGGGGTGAAGTTGTGGCAGAGTGTTCTCATCTTGCATGCATTGAACACGTGCAAGTGGATATAGGATCTCTGCTTGCCAAAGATAAATTGGGTCATTGCTCTCTGTTTCTGAAAACCTGCAATTTTTTTTTGTAATTGGCTTCAAAAGGAGTGATTAAAAAAAAATTTAGCTAGATGAAACAGGCTTGTGGTGGATTTATTTGAGCAAGATGCCAAATGCTCTAGCTCACTTTAAAGCTGACGTTTTAGACAAAAAAAATTCAGGTATAAACTTGACAAGTTCTGCCTGAATCTGAACATAACCCAGTAGTCTTTATCATTTCAAAGAAACGTAAGAGAAATCAATTTCTTGAAGCTTCTTTTTTTAATCTTTTGCTATAGTTTGAGGCACTTTCATTCACGACCTGTTTTTTTAAAAATTCTTGAGACTCTAAAAAATCTTTTTGCCAGTAGGGAATTATAAATGGTTGTGTTCACATAGATGTTAAAGAATTGATTTTTTTAAAAAAATTTTTTGTTTGTTTGTTTACTGACCCTATCATGTAAAGGCTGAAAAACAATGAAGATCAGCTCAGTAGGGCACAGGACTTTAAAATAAATTGAGAGATAATTAGGCCTCCGTATTAGATGAAAATAATGCAACATGGAATTTCCAAAGGCAAATATTATAGACCTTGGTTACCAACAACCTGAAAAAAAGAATTCTTCACTTTTTTTGCGATGTCATTTGGCAGCAGACTGGGAAATTATTAACCAAGCAAGAGAAGACAGGAATTCCTGGAAGAATGGTAATATGATTAAAGACTTTTGAAGGATTGTCCTTAAGAAACTCTGTCTGTATGTTTTAATAACATGTATTTTACTTCCTCTTACTGAGCACTTAAAGAAAAGTATAGTTCAGTTCATTGAAAGGGGGAACTGAACCCCAGTTTTATATCAAATATCAGTTTTATGTCAAATCTGATGTATATGGGATGGAATACTTAATTGGTCAGTTTAGGGTCACCTGTCCTATCCACTCCTTCCTGAAGGTGCAGCTTTTACACTGCACCCCCAAGGTGAGACACAAGTTTTAGCAGTGACCTTGCTTTGCATACCAATCCCTGGTAGTAAATCTAAGCATTGGGTCTTATCACTGCTAGAAGCAGGCAGTGTCTGCAAATACATGTTAGTTTCAGAAAGTGCAGTCTCTCAGAGGAGCTTTAACTGAAAAGTAAAATCATCAAACAGAACTAGTTCTGTTCTAACCCAAACCAGGACAGTGAAGGTCACTGAGCAATATCCGCTGCCATCCAGTTGACCAGGCTACCATGTTCAGTGTCTGGCTGATGGGAGTTTGAAGATATGAACAGATGTCTATATCTGTAACTCATTACTGACAGGATCCAAACCTCTTGGTCTTTATCTCCCTGAACTTCTTACGTACTCTTCATGGCAGGAAGCCTCTTCGTTTATCTTCGTGAGATCAGAGTCTTGTGGAAGGTCTAGTTTGTATGAAGGGGTTAAGAAAGTGTTAGTATGGAACTTGTGAGAGTGCCTAGGTGCCTCAGTTACACTATTGTGCATATTTACTGTTTTGGACCAAAACAATGTGGCCACCCAGTGTTCAAGCATCTTGCCTTTTTGGTGTAACCAATGACCATACAGTTTGGTCATGATGCCAGGTAATTTTAACTGCTGTGGGAATTGTATATGTTGGCTTGGATGAAGAATGAAAGGTTGCTGGCAGGAGCTTGTATAAGAATGGTTCAAGGAGACAAACATATGGGCGTAGATTCATAATCACAAAGACTCTGTTTCTGCAAATAGAACTAGAAACGTGAGTGATCTTGAAATTTTATTTACTTTCACTGTATTAGCCACTACTTCTGCAGCTAATTCATTAAGAATATTTTAATTGTTTGGGTTTGGTGGTGTGTTGTGTGTGTTGGTTGTTGGGTTTTTGTCGGTTGTTTTTTGTTTTCAATGCCTTTATGATTTTATCCTTTACCAATAGTAATGAAGGATTTTTGTCTTGAGATACACATTTGTGTATAAGAAGAGTTTATTAATCTGTGTTATGTGTATAGGGGTTTATAAGTGTAGTGGTGTAAAAGCTGTACAAAATTGAACCTTTTTTTTCCTCTTTTTTTTGGCTTTGGGCTGTTGTTAATTTAAAAACCAATGTATTAATTTTCCAGAGCAATGACAATGAAGAACGCCTACAGGTTGTAAAACTTCTAGCAAAAATGTTTGGGGCAAAGGATTCGGAGTTGGCATCTCAAAACAAGCCACTTTGGCAGTGCTACCTGGGGAGGTATATGCTTGTTTAGTTTCCTTCCTGTGAAGGGAAAGAACATTTGATGAAGCATAATTTAACCTTTTTCTGTGGTGTTGGGGTTCTTTTCTGTTTTGTTTTGTGTTTTTTGTTGTTGTGTTGTTTTGCGGTGTGTTTTTTCTGTGTATATGTTGGTTTGTGGTTTTGTTTGGGTTTTTTTTTGGGGGGGGTGGTGGTTTGGTGTTTGGTGGGGGGGGTTGTTTGGTTTGGGGTTTTTTTTGGTGGGTTGTTTTCAGGTTTTTGGGCGTTAGTTTTGAATGTGTTTTTTGGTTTTCTTTGTCCTTAAATGACACAGCTAAGCGTGAGTTCACTCTCGCTGCTTTATCTGAAATCTCGCAGATAATGCTAAAGAGATTATTCTACATACGTCTTTTGTATCTGTGATTCTGTGAACAATTACAAATCATCCCTTTTAGTTCATTTTTGGCAATTATCTTTATTGCCATTGTCAAGAAAAAGGAGTAGCTTATTAATTTTATAAGAAATTTTCTTCGGAAGTGAAATTATTCAGTGATGGATTAATTCTAAAACACCATCAAATAACATTTGCAGTATCATGTGATATTGGAACTGGTTTTGAGGCTTTTATGTACAGTATTTGTATACTGGTTTCAGGTTTTTTTAATGGTAGGAGTGCCTTAAAATAGGTATGTAGTAGTTACAATGCTGCAAGCACACAAACTATTTGGTTTTGAAATACTTCGCCATTTTGAGATAGAAAATATAGCTGGAGCTTATAGTCAGGAGAAACACATGTGGAAAATGTGATAAAAATGTTTTTAAGTAAAGGAGAATAAATTCTATAAATTACTATAATTGCAGTAGTTTATAATTTAGTATTCAATTGTAGCAAAAGCAGAGCCCTCAAAGAAATGCTACTTTTAGAAGTACAGGGAACTTAACTGAGGAAAGCCCTTTTGCTTGAAAGTATGTATCTATTAAAAAAATTGCATGTCATCAAAAAAACCCAGCATAATTGTTCATTTTATTCCTAATTTGCTGTTTCCAAGTAGTTATGAATCACATACATGTATTATTGGAATAGGCTGCCCAGGGAGGTGGTGGAGTCACCATCCGTGGAGGTTTTTAAGAGGATAGATGTGGTTCTTCAGGGGATGATTTAGAGATAAGAGTAGTGTAGGGCTATCGGTTGGACTAGATGATCTTGAGGGTTCTTTCCAACCGTAATGATTCTGTGATTTACTTTTTTTGAGGATTTTAACTAAGTTACAATAGCTGTGTTATTAAAGGAACCATTCTTACTATCTTAATTTTGAAAATATACCTGTTTTTTTACTTAAACAGTTATTTCTTGATACCTCTTTATTTGTTAAAAAAGCATTTCAAGAGCAGTAATGTTCTAAAATCTGATTTTTAATTTGTTTTAAACCAGTGTTTTGAGGATAGCTTGGAAATTTTTCAAGAGCTGCTTTTTAAATCCCATGACATCAGTAGCTTTTTTATAGAATTGCTTACATCCAACTTAAACATAAGAAAATACTAGTTTTCAGGCATCAAACCTAATTCAGTATTTTGAGAGGAAAAAATGACAGAAGTTGAAATAATCCATCTCAGGAGAAATTTGTACTAGGCTAGATGCCCATTTGTTTGCTGTTTATCATACAGTTTAAAAGAGGAGATGAATATCACAGTCTTAAAAAATTTTAGCTGCTCATACATGGTTAATTATGTGGAGCATTACAGAAATAATAACAAGTTGTTGTCTGCCTGGGAATTTTTCATATGTACCAGAAAAGGATCTTTCACTTCACCTTCAGAACATCAATTAATATGAGTAGGTTTCTTAAGCTAAAGACAGTCTACTTAATACTACGAAATCAGTAGTGTTTTATGAATTGAACTGTGCATGGGAAGCATAAAAATAATTCCAGAGGTATTTGAGATTGTGTAGAAAGAAACTAACTGCTTTGATAGAAGTTATATTTTTATTGTTTTGTAATGTGTTACCTTGTTTTTAAATAGGTTTAATGATATCCATGTACCTATTCGTCTTGAATGTGTGAAATTTGCAAGTCACTGTCTTATGAACCATCCCGACCTAGCGAAAGACTTAACAGGTACCAGATTTATTACAACATTATAGTACAATTTTAAGTCTCTTGGAAAAGTCAGGAAGGTTAGTTGTAATCCTAAGTAACATTGTCACACATTGTGGAGGACATAATTGAGGTTGGAGTTCTAATTCAGAGTCCCTGCCTTCAGTGCTGGTTCTCAGGCTGAGAACCATAAAGAATGCCTTAACCATAGGGATCACTCTCTCTCCCTTACAGTAGTTACATTCCCAACTGCTGTTGAAATTAGGCACCATGAGATCAGGCAAAGAGAGCCTCACTAACCTAAGTCACTGCAGTTATCAGTTAGGATGCAGAGTGGAAACTTCAGTTCCACAAAGCTGAAATGCGTAATTATGATGCAGCCACTGCCTAAAACATGAAAGCAGCACTTGGTTCCTGCTTCTAAAGATCAAACACAACCTGTAATTGAAGACCTCTGCAGGGAGAGTGCAACTGGGTTGGATAGAAGCATTTAGTATTTGTTGCTCCCAGTGTCTTAATGAAAAAAAGTGTTATTAAAGAGAATGCTTTGATTTGTTCCCCGCCCCCAAAGTGTATATGGAGACTGTATCTCCCCTGATCAGTAAACTCCCAGTTGCAATTTTTCTGGAGGTAATGTCTTTGCTCATTTGCTCTAAAGAGAGTATTTAAAGGACGTTAAGTGCATAGGATAGCTCTCCTGCTTGCTGAGCATTTGTCAAGTTAGACACAAATACAGGCAGGCTAGAGTCATCCTGTGGATATACATATTGTTAAGCCAACTTAAAAAAATACCCCCACCAACAACAATGATTTTAAAAAAAATATCCTGGACATCTCCTTAATGGATTGGTGAAGAAATTTCCTCTTTGGTTATCAGAATTGTATTTTCAAGGATTTTTTCTTTCTTTTTTATAGTGCAGAAAGACTTTGTGCCCCCTCTAATGGTATTCTTTGGGAAATGTAGTTTTCCTTGCCCCTGCTCTCTCTCCCTGCAACGCTTAGTGAGTCAAATTGAAAAATTTCTGACTCACTGGTGTTTGAGACCAGAATTATTTTGTGCAATGGCATTATTCTTTGTTTGTTTTAGTTTGTGTTCTGTGGAACAAAACCTCTTTTGACACTTGTGCTGATTACCAGAAATGTTAATGGCGAGTGTTTCACTTAAGACTTGAAAATTTTCACTGGTCATTGAACAGTAATAAGAGAGCAGTAACCTCTCATGTTCCATTCAGAGTGAACTTTGAATTTTCAGTGTTTCTTAATGTTTCACTGATGTAAGCTGTGTACAGTGATCTTAATAACTTGTGTGCATTTTCCTACCTGTTCATGCTTCTAAAATAACTTAACATACTTTTTGTAAAAAGATAAATGAACTTTGCCATTTTGTCAGCTTTCTAAAATGACAGTAGGTTGCTAGCATTTGACACTTCTAAGCAGAAGCCTTAAATGTTGCTAGTATAAGATTATTGATGTTACCAATGAAGTAGCAATGGGCCAAAATAATCTCGAAAATTTGTTTTAAAATGAATAAGCTAGATGTGTCTAAATAAGCATTATAGCTTGGTCAAAGAGCATGCTTTTGAAGTATGTCTCTTGATTTGTCCCTGCTAACAATGCTTACATGGCTCACACTGTGGAGTGTTCCTGGAGCATGTGAACTAGATTCCTTGCGGATAATACAGAAGTTACGATCAGGAGTGCAACTAATGTGCTCCAGCAACCAAAGGGGATGGAGTCTGCAGGAAGAGAGTAGCCTCTAACCTGAAGTAAGATTTCAAAATGTGTATAGTGTGATTATCAAGTTCTCAACGCTGTCTGTTAAACTCTGTAGATCCAATTGTTTTGGCTGTAATAGCTGCTAATGTAGGCATAGCCTAACTGTTAAAAGAAATAAAAATATAACTCCATAGCTCTTATTTCCATAATACTGTAAACGTAAATATTTTATATTCAAAATATAAATTTCTACTGATGTTTCAGTTAATCTTAAAGAAAACTGTTGGTTTCTTGCTGTTGATGTTCAAAACAGTAGAAAATATTTTCTGCTTTTGTCAGTTGATTACTATGTAGAGAAAGAAAAGTAGCTGAAGTTGTATACTTACTAGGAAATACTTATTCTATTTTTTTCCAGAATATCTTAAAGTAAGGTCACATGATCCGGAAGAGGCCATAAGGCATGATGTTATAGTATCCATAGTTACTGCTGCTAAAAAAGATCTTTTGCTTGTCAATGATCATCTGCTTAATTTTGTCAGAGAACGAACACTGGACAAGCGGGTAAGGCAAAATTAGTACTAATAGTGGCTGTGTGTTATTTCTTGACTGTAATTCAGCTTTCTGAAAAGCAGTGCTTCTAAAAAATGCTGTACTGATTTTAAAATGATGAATGAAAACTAATACAAAGCGAAAAAAATTGAAACAGTCTGTTTAATGAGGCATCTTTTGTCTCTGACTGAAATGCCACCTATCTCATTGTATTGTATTTTTATGTAAGGTAGTATGATTTTAAAAAAAAAAAGGGGGGGGGGGAAGGAGGGAAGGTGAAGCACAATAATGATGCTCCAGTTGTCTAGTTTTAGTAAAATTTTAAGTAAAATGATGCCATTCTAACACATTGTAACATTTTTCATCAGAAATTTTGCAAGCAGGTTTAAAAATATATTGTAGATTACTGATGAAAAATGTTCCATTATCAGAGGTAGCTAGTTTACCTTCTTTTAATTAGATCATTGGAAGACTGAAAATGAGTGTAGTGGCTTTCAAATTTGAATAGTCTTGAAATTTAGTTCAGCTATGTTTCTTTAATTGTAAAATTTGAGGTTTGCTGTTTGTTAAAGCATGGTAAACAAGGCTGTTAGGAAACTTTTAAAATCAGGTTAATAGTGTTAATTTTTTTTTGTTGGTGATGTGCTTTAGTATAGACTGTGAAAAAGGGTTTTGGCTTAAATTTGTAACAATTCTAATTCAAGAGGCATACTTGCATAGTAGCTACTGAGGTGGAAAGGTTTAGCATAATAGATATGCAATATATGTCCTAATGAGAACGTGTTGTGCTTAGCACTCATTTTAACGTTTTTGTAACTTAAATTTTTTTTGGGGTGTAGAATAGGAAACACCAGGAAATTCTGAAGTCTTCTTAGTTTTGAGTTTGAATTGTTAAACTGGGTAATATTTCTTTTTCTCAAGTGGAGAGTGAGGAAGGAAGCTATGATGGGACTTGCACAGATATACAAGAAATATTCATTACAGTCGGAAGCAGGAAAAGAAGCTGCAAAACAGATATCATGGATCAAAGATAAACTTCTGCATATATATTATCAAAACAGTATTGATGACCGGTAAGTCAGTCGTGAAAGCTGGATGATCCTGGGGGTAATTGTAGCAACTTACTATGCAGATTTGTTTTTTCCTTAGTGCTTAAGTGCTGACAAGAAGGAGGAGGCTTGATAATCCTGTATGTTTCAATTCAGTGTGTAATCTTACACAGCTGCAGCCAAATGTTGTCCTGTGTGGATTTCTTAGACTTTTTTTTTTTTTCCTAAGGCCAAACCTGATTTTAAAGGGTGAGATAGGTTGGAATATTTCAACATTTTTTAATTGTACTTCAGTAAAGGCAATTTCTGTTTGTATTTCAGTAGCTTGCTAATTTTTATGTTAAAATTCTGTAAGTAAAGTTGCTTTAACAATCTTGCTTTAGATTTGCATATTTGTTCCTGTATGCTTTAAAGGTAGGTCTAGTACATGTGGTGACAGTGCTTAAGTCATCTCACTCTGCAGAAAGGTTAGTTTTTCTTTACTACGGTAACCATGAATTAGAGCCTTGTACTGGATTTGTGATAAATGCAGTGCTTCTGTCATAACAGCTGTAGCCTTATATATGATTGCACATGGGTGACTAATTTGGGAACTACTCCACCTTGACTAGTGGAGGCTGTCCTGGGGGCTTGAAAATGAGCCTTTGGTCTTCCCAATATGATCAGGTACAAATAGCGTTCTAAACCCATACACATCATTTCAAAAACACATGACCTCATGACCCCAAAGTTATCTTCAAAGTAAGCAATTATTTCATGGTACTATGGAAGTGGAGAGAATTGTCTGGATCTTCAGATCTAGTCTTATTCTCACACATTTTTCTTAAACTTCAGGAACTTTTTAAACAAGTTGAGTTTGAATTTTGACCACCTGCTCCAATTGTATATAAGAATTTCCGTCTCTTTTCTAGCCTAAACATACATGATCTATTTTTTTAACCTATTTATTCCACTCCGGTAATGTTGACCTCCGTTTGCAAAAGTCTTGGGCCTTCTTGGTATTTAAGATTCCAACATGGGCTTAGTTTACCTTTTGTTTTTCCTCCACAGCCCCTCCTAGTTAACTGACAGACCCAAGCCTTTCTCTTCTTTTCTTTCCAAATAAGGAGCTTCCGTGTTGTAGCAGAAGTTTTTTATAATTCTCTTTTGAATGTACCAGCTTTTTTTATAACAGAAGCAAAAGAAATGGGCCACCTTCTCCAGGGGCTGAGTTTGAAGGAGCCAGGAAGTACCTGACTAGTATCTGAATTCTCCTTCTGGGCTTCATGATAATGTGTGATATAATCAACATGGTATTTCTTTCTTTTAGGGCCATTAATTGGGGTCAGTTCATGAATTTACCCCAGTACTGACCTGTAATGAAATTCACTGGTGACATATCTTTGGGCTGATAGTTGAGATGTATTTCCCTAAAGTCCTTTGGTTCCTGTCCAGACACCTTATTTTGATCATGCAATCTCTTAAATGTAATGTTAATTTTAGCAGCAGGACATCTTCTGTAATGATACATTTTTGTTTAATTTATGCTGTGTTAATTTGGAAGTAACTTAACCTTTAGGTCTTTTAATAACCCCATCTTTGTATGCAACAAGTGATCTCTAGGGTGGTGTGAAAATTCTTGAACTAATTTTTTACCAATTCAAGACCAGTTTCTTCCTTTACAGTTTAAGTGTCTTAATTTTGTCTTTCAGGTTACTTGTTGAACGCATTTTTGCTCAGTACATGGTCCCTCACAACTTGGAAACCAATGAACGAATGAAATGTTTGTATTACCTTTATGCAACACTGGATTCAAATGCTGTGAAGTATGTGCTGGTTTTGACTACTTGAAAATATTTTTAATAGAAATATTATTGTATATTGGGTATTGTATACCTTTTGAACCTTAAACAGCTAAAAAAGTCTCAAAGATCTAGAAGTAAGCTTGAGTTCACGTCAGTCCTTTTATGTCTGAAAAGTGATAGCCTAGATAGTACTGTTGACCAGTCCTAGATCTTATCTGACAGCTTCTCAATTAATATACTCCTTGTTTTAGCAGCCAGGATGACTTTAAGAGTGGGAAGGAATTACTTGATTAAAGGACTGGAGGACCTCCCCTACGAGGAAAGACTGAAACAGTTGGGGTTGTTCAGCCTTAAAAAGAGAAGGCTTCGAGGGGATCTCATAGCTGCCTTCCAGTACCTAAAGGGGGATTATAGGATAGAAGGGGAGAGACTTTTTAGGTTCTCAAACTGTGACCAGACAAGGGGAAATGGTTATAAGCTGCAAGAGGGGAAATTTAGGTTGGAGATTCGGAGGAATTTCTTTACCAGGAGGGTGGTTAGGCACTGGAACGGGTTGCCCAGAGAGGTTGTGGATGCCCCATCCTTGGCGGTGTTCAAGGCCAAGCTGGATGTGGCCCTGGATGACCTGTTCTAATGATTGGCATCCCTGCCCATTGCAGGGGGCTTGGAACTAAATGATCTTTAAGGTCCCTTCCAACCTGAGCCATTCTATGATTCTATGAATAGGCTGCCAAGAGAGAGGTGGTGTGCCCTCCTTCAGTACTCATTTTACTTCTGTTATGTCTCTTCTTCAGCTGAAAATGGGCATGAAATTGACAGCAGTTTTCCTGCTGTAATGTTCAGTTTGACTGAATTTAGTTAGTTTTACTTTATTTACTTGTACTCAGTCACTTGAAAATGGAATATAGGTTTGGGTTTTTTTCATGTCTAAGACTAGAAAAAACTATATGAAAGAATGGCTTAAAAACCCCCAAAGCCTTCAAATACTATAGAAACTGAGATTTGAATCCCCTGCATTTCTTCTACTCTCAGCCTAAAGACATTACAACTGTTACAAACTAAAATTAAGAATAGTATATTCAAAATATAAAGTTACTGTTCTAGTAAATTTCAGTGTGGGCTAAACAAAGATGTAGAATGTAGAATAGATTCTTTTCAATACTTATTTCAGGCAATAAAACTTCTGAATTCTACAGTTTTCATATACAGCAGTGCTTATTTTAAAGACCTCACATGTTCAGTTCAAGGATTCTTGAAGTTTTTTTTAAATGAAGCTGTAATGAAGTTTTGGTTTTTATTTATTTTATATGGCTTATTTTTCCTGGAAAGTGTGCTAATTTTCAACTTGGTTGAATAATTGTAATGGGTCTCTTACAAGTCTAGTCATGTGTACTTTTCAGTTTATTCGTTGTTTATTCATCTGGTAGTTGCTTTGTGTGTGCAAGAAAAACGTTTCAGTGATAAAAATCTTAAGCATCTGCTTTAGCCTGCTTCTTGGAATGTTTTTAGAAGAGTAATTTTTAGGGTTGTACAAATGACTTCTTTATGGGCCAGACATCAGTTACTTCCTACTTTTTTCAAAGTCAGTGTAGTTAAGCATCTGAAAATGAGACTTGCTTCAAAATCTCACTTTGTTCCAGTGTAATACGCCCAATTAAATTTTCCATATCATGCCATTAGGAAGCATTTAGCATTTGTTCACACAACTATGAAAGTTCAGGTGATAAGTGCATTTCTTGAGTCTGAAATTGTAAAGAATTGAAAGGTTCTTACTGGGCAGTTGTATTAGTTGTTGAGCAGATGACTTTAACAACTGTTTCGTTTTTATTTTTTTTAGAGCATTGAATGAAATGTGGAAATGTCAAAATCTGCTACGACATCAAGTAAAGGATTTAGTTGACCTAATAAAACAACCCAAAGTGAGTTCAGTTTTCCTTATCCCCCAGTGAATGTGCAGTTTTACTTAATATGCTATTTTTCAATTCAGTTTGCTTGACTATCTCAAACTTATTTTTAATGATAGATAAAAAATATTATGGCAGCTAACTGTTAACTCTTAGACTACACTTGCAAGAGGAAATGTGTATACATATCGTTAATAAAATTCAAGAGGAGGGGGTATTACAGAAATTTTTTAATGATTTTGCCAGTAATTTGATACTAAAATATGTAGAAACATAGCTTGCTTACAATAAATATAGTTTTATAAAGAAAGTGGTTTTGCTATGTAGTTTTACCTACCCATGAAATTTTTTGTATTTTTTCCTCCCCTTCCTTTTACTCGGTGTCAGAACTAACTCTTCAGATACACTATGCATGTGGAATTTGAAACCCTGTACCAGAAGAATTACAAAAGGAAAATAAATGAGATAGAAAGTCTGGGTGCTGACTTGTTGATAATGCATTAAGGATTTTTCATACACAGTATTCAAATGGAAATATATAATGTATAGTTTTTACTTAATCCATTTTTCTTTTATGGTTTTCAGACAGATGCCAGCAGTAAAGCTATATTCTCAAAAGTGATGGTTATAACAAGTAAGTCAGTTAAAGTATTTACATTCTCTAAAAATTACAGTTGAACTGCATTGCGTTCTTGCTTTAAAAATAATTTGCGATAAGCTTATTAGAAGTAGCTTTGAAACAGATAACTTATAACAAAGCATTCTAAATGCGACATAACAATATACTTTAAAGAATTAGGGTAACTGTAAGCAGAATAACTTCATTACTGTAAAAAGTCTCCAGTCATAAAGCTCAACATGACAGGATACTGGCTGCATCTGCTGTGGACTAATTCAAAATCTAGATGATCTAGGGTGGTGTTGTCTATTTTAGCACTTACAGAATATGTACTAACTGCTGTTAACTAATGTACTAAACTATCTAACTTGGATGTTTTTGAGCCATTGCTATTGTAAGTGCTGTTGGGAGAATGCAAAAGAGTTTGGATTCCAGTAGCACTTTGGAAACTGAAGGGCTTCCATGTTCTTTGTAGCAAAAGAGAGAACCACCAACCCTAAAGCAACATTTCTTGTTTCCTCCCAGCCCACCATGACAATAGCATTAAAACCAGTATAGAAAAAAACCCATTGCTTTACAATTCTGAATTTTATTTTTCTTAAGTGGACTCTTTTTTTAAAAAATGCCAACTGTTCTAGCAAAAATAAGATGATACTACCTAAGGCTGTGTACATCTAAAAACAATGTGGAGGGAAAACTGAATCTTGCTACGTGGTTGGCCGTATTCCATATCCTTTTTTGTCCTTTTTTGTTTGTAATAGAAAATTTGATCACTTTTATTAGAGTTTTTCAGATTATTTTAGTTCTGGATTAACTTTTTTTGTTAAAGAATATATTTTAAAAAACCAACCAACCAACCAAAAAACCCAAAAAACTAAAACCAAAAAAGCAGTACAGCAAAACAAATACTTAAACTTGTTTTGAACTAACTATCCTGTACTTCTGTTTTCTGTGTTTTCTTTGGTTAACATGTACTGTATCAAAACATGAAACATCTTAAATAGTATACTCATACTTTGCTAATAAATTGTCTTGCTGTAATATAAAATGTAAATGTGAAATTAATATGTAGTTTAAGAAACATATTCTAAATTTTTTTTAAGATTATGTTGTTTCTGTGGAGTATTATAAGCTTTGCATTCTGAGGTCACCTTCAGCAGTTGATATCATTAACAAGAACAGCTATACTTGCTGAAAAATGAGTCTGAAGGGTGAGGAAAGCAAATAACTGGGGGAATTCTGTGGGTACACAAATTCTTAGAAATTGTTGCCCGCATAGATACTTCTACACATCTTCAGGTGTTTTGTGGTTTGTTTCTCTCCCTCCCTCTCCCCCCTACTTTTGGCTAACTTAAACATACATTTAATACATAAAACATACATGATTTCTTTTTGCTTATTTAAAGGAAATCTTCCTGATCCAGGAAAAGCTCAAGATTTTATGAAGAAGTTCACACAAGTTCTGGAAGATGATGAAAAAATAAGAAGTCAGTTAGAAATGCTTGTTAGCCCAACGTGTTCTTGCAAACAGGCTGAAGGATGTGTGGTAAGAATTACTCTTAAAATATGTGAATGTTTTTGGAACTGTTTGGAACTGAGTTGATTATAAATATAATTAAAACTTACATTGCAGAGGGAAATAACAAAGAAATTGGGCAATCCAAAACAACCAACAAATCCTTTCCTGGAAATGATAAAGTTTCTTCTTGAGAGAATTGCTCCTGTGCACATTGATACTGAATCCATCAGGTAATTTTGTGTGTGTGTGGTGTTGGCTGTAGATCATAGGGTTTGAAATTGGTGTTTCTTGTTTCACCTTTAAGCGTGAGCAGTAATGGATTGGATGAATGCTGTTTGTGGCCTGGTGACCACCCAGAATATTAGCTCATAGGGACAATTTATTTAACTGAGGAAGTAAAGGTTATGGTGATGAGGCATCAAGAGTATAAGGAAGAGTTACTTCTTTTCACTTCAGTGAAGTTATGGGAGGGGAAAAGAGTAATTGCTGTTTTTAATAGATGATAATTTTTGTCCAATTAGGGGCAGGAAAACTAAAGCCCTGGAAGTCTGGCTGGGAGGTCTGTCCTGTGGTTTGCTACAAGTTGCTTTCTTAAAATTTATTTTTGTTGGCAGCTGTTTAATAGCTGCTTGGTTGTTTTTTGTGTTTTTTTCCTTACAACCCCGCCTCTGTCTTGGTTATAGACTAAACAATGTAAACAGTTGTTATTCATCATCTTTTTTTTTAAGAATCCATAGCAGCTAGTAACCTCATTGTTATACTTACCTGAATTTATTGCTTGTAATGCTCAGATGTTTGGGTTTTATTTTGGTCATCCTAGCAGAGCAATTTGTATATAGTTCTGAATTCATGGTAGAGAAACATTTTTGAACTTAATGCTTCATAAGCTCTGATTTAGGTAAGTGATGAGGGCAACCAGGTTACATATTAGTTGACGTATTTGTTTTGTGACAAGCTTATGGTTTGTTTTCAATAAGTTCGTTTAGTGAGTTATATATTAAGGGTATGAAAATGGTCATACATCGTGGAATTGGAGTAAATACAAAGTCATGTTTTGTTTTGCTTTTCAGTGCCCTTATCAAGC
Source organism: Galbula dea (assembly GCA_013399015.1). Lineage (NCBI taxonomy): Eukaryota > Metazoa > Chordata > Aves > Piciformes > Galbulidae > Galbula > Galbula dea. The sequence continues at coordinate 242,142 of VWZX01007817.1, forward strand.
AAGTAAACAAGTCTATAGATGGAACAGCTGATGATGAAGATGAGGGTGTACCTACTGACCAGGCAATCAGAGCAGGTCTTGAATTGCTTAAGGCAAGTACACCTGGTGGTCAGTAAGCATATGAAACTTTCTGAATCAAGTTTGTTAAAATGACTTTTCAATCAGCACTCAGTACCTTTAGTTATAAGTGTGTTTGTGGCTGTCTGGAAGAATACTAGTTTGGGTTTTGATCTCTATGCTTATCTTCTGTGGCACGTAAGGTTATTTTTTAAATTATTTAGAACTTTTTGTGGAAGTCAAAAGTAACTGTGTGACATCAGCAACTGAGTTTTGATGATTGAGAGTGTGAATTCAGTGGTTTGTGGAGATAGTTGTACTGCTTTTGGAACTGTTCTTGTACATCAGTACAACGTTGAGGTTCTATTGCAACTATGTGTAATCTTTGAGACTCAGTTAACATAGCAAACTCCATCACGATACATTTCTAGGGACATTCTTGGGACAAAATTTCTTGTGTTAAACTTTTAAAGTATAACTGCATAAGTGTTTTTGTTTCATGTAGTGTGTCTTAAATAATTTAGGCTAAAACAGCCATGTATTGTCAACTTTTTCCTGTGCTAGCACAGCCAGGTACTTAGGCCATAGTACCACCTCAGTTATATCCTACTGTTCGGAGTAGTAGTCCAGCTTTGGCTTTACTTCAGAAGCCTCAAAATCTATGAGCCTCCCATACTGAAGCTTCTGGAATGTCTTGGATCAACCAAAGGCCTACTAGATTAATCTGACAGTATGTGACTCTTTAGCTAGGTGTGCATGTTTAGACAAAAGTGCAAAAAGCCAGTAGCACAAAAATGAATCTGAGTACGAATGAATCGTGTTGTGAAGAACTATATATTTGAATGAAGGCTTCCAGGTCAGTGCTTACATACTTGAGCTGGCATGACACATTTAAGGAAGAGAAGTAAGATTGCCCTGAAGAAAGTGGTCTGTACATTATGAGAAGAATCCAGAAAGGACAAGTGTAAGAGTCCAGAAAAGAGAGTGCCATACAGTGAAGTGGAGAAGAACGTAACTTGGTGAAAGTAGAAAAATTTATGAGATGGGCTTCAGAATCACATGTTGTGTTACAGTGGCTAAAGTGGGTTCAGTCAGCCTACAGATACTCTGAAGTAAACCTCCTGAAATGTTAGTACTGCTTCCTCTAGTATCAACTGTTTCTCTTAAGACCTGCTTCCGCCGTAACTCAGTACTTGCAAATGTAGATGTAGCCACTGAGAATTTACAGTCACAGTAACAGGAGGAGAAACTAAGACTGGAGAAATAAGTTAAAACTGATGAGATCATGTATAAAGACAGAAAAGTTTAGGAAGTACTAAAAAGAAAAATGTTAGAGAAATGTGGATCACATGACAAAACCAGGCAGAGTATTATAAATATTCCAGTGTGGCAAATAACTCTTGATGGAATGTTTTATATAAGTGGACCTTTAAAAAATACTAATATGGCTTTCATCTTGTTTTGGCAGGTGCTTTCATTTACACACCCTATCTCATTTCATTCAGCTGAAACTTTTGAATCTCTACTGGCTTGCTTGAAAATGGATGATGAAAAAGTAGCAGAAGCTGCATTACAGATTTTCAAAAATACTGGAAGCAAAATTGAAGAAGACTTCCCTCATATAAGATCGTAAGTTGTATATCTTACGCTGAGTAGTGTCCTTTACTGTATGGGATTTTGGAAGTTCTCATCCTTCCTTTTGCATGCTATATATAGCATTCTTCTGCCATCATTTTCAAGAAAGCATTACATCAGGTAAAACAGGAAAGGGATTTTGAATGACTTGAAAATGCAGTGCTTTCTGAAGAATGGAAGTCAAATGAATATATCCAAAGTAGTTACAACTAATATGTCACCAATACTACCATAATTTTTGTCACTGCCCTTCAGTATTGCTTATGGTATTTCCTAAATTAAATATATGGCATTGCAAAAACATTCTTTGGAATTTAATGGGGATGTGTAGACAAGGGTGTTTCCAAAAGAGCATTTAGTAACCTGTGCAAATGTTATGTAGTAAAACTGATATTTCATCAACAAAAACCAGGGCCTTTTTACTTGCAGGCCATGTAAATAACCATTTTATTTTTTTTCTCTGAAGGAATTGCCGAAACCAGGACAATTAGCACTGCTGCAGAGGTGTTGTGTTCTATGTATATCTGTATTTTTTTGCTAGTTTGATATTTTGGAAGATTTTCAATTTGTGAGAAGGTACTTAGCATTTTTTTTCCCTTTTCTTTGTAGTGCTTTGCTTCCAGTGTTGCATCATAAAGCTAAGAAGGGACCACCTCGTCAAGCCAAGTATGCTATTCACTGCATCCATGCCATATTTTCCAGCAAAGAAACGCAGTTTGCGCAAATATTTGAGGTAAAATTAGAAGATAAAAGTTACTTTTTCTTAGTCTTTTATATTGCATATGTAAATTAAGGATGTAGTGGCAATTTATATAGCAGGTTGTATCAAATACAGAAGAGAAATTTTTTCCCCTTTCTATTTATGTGTGTGTGTGTTTTAGGGTTATGTATTTTAACAGTCAGTAGAGTGAAAGTGTTGACTGTCTGCTGGAACCATGAACTACTTATGGAAAGAGGAATCATACAGAACTCCTCACCTCAGTTGGGACTGGCTGAAAGTATTTAAATGGTTACAGAAATTATGGAAAACTGAATTATAGAGACTATTTAAATAATTTTGTAGCTATAACTGGAAATGTGCTTTTTAATTAGTGCTCATCAGCCTTTTATCGTGAAGTCCGAGTCATGTCCATTACTCAATTTCAGTCTTGAGATACAGTATGTCCACTTCTTCAATGAGAAAATATGCTTTTTAATCTGTTTCCTTAATGTTCCTGCTTGAGCTACTACTTTTTGGACTACCCAGATGTTACAAACGTTTTATCTGTCTCCTTGATTTTTCTTTTGATTTGTAGGAGACTCGTAGGGTTGGTGAATGTGTCTTTAAAGAGCTTATAGTTTTTCTAAAATTGTATTTCTGAAATAGTCATGGATAATTGGGTGTAGAAGTCTCGCCCCTATCCCCTCAGTAAGACACAGATTATATCAGTAATACCAGAATTTGTTGCCTTGCTTCTAGCCACTGCATAAAAGTCTGGATCCAAGCAATTTTGAGCATCTTATTACACCGTTGGTAACTATTGGCCATATAGCCATGCTAGCACCGGATCAATTTGCTGCCCCTTTGAAATCTTTGGTTGCCACTTTCATTGTTAAAGATTTACTAATGAATGATAGGGTAAGTACATTTAAAACCTTGTATTAAGATTCTGCTTCTCCTGAAGTGTGATATTTGGGAATTATTTATGAAAATTTTTGGCTTTTTGGTTCTCTTTTTGTATGTAGTTGTCTTTCAATTTCTACATGTACTATTTGACTCAATTGGAAAGCTACAGGACAGCAAGGGAAGGCAGAAAACTAACTTGATACAAATTCCAAAAGCAACAATCTGTACAGCACAGTGTTTGATTGCTTCTCTTTTCTTAAAAATGGCAAAATCTTTACTGAACTCAGTCTCTTGTCCTGACCAAGTTAGGATTTATCTCTAGGAAGTAAAAAGCATTTGACATTGAAATGCAGTGTTTAACCGAAGACTCTGAATTTTAGTTTTTCTAATACTTTTGTATTGATAGTGAGAATAAAGTGAGAAAAAGAACTGTACCATTGTCAGCTCTTGTTTAGGGGAAGATTTAGTGACTAAAACTTGAGGTTCCAATCTACAGGATATGGAAACTGGAAATTATTCTCAAAGCATTGGCTATTATACTCTAAAGCAATAGTTTTTAGGTAGCAGCAACAACAAAAACCCCTTTGCTACTGTTAAATTTGCTGATACTTGAATAGCGAGGGAGGAACAGTATCTCACTTCTGTAGTGGTTACTTATATAAAATACAGGAGGCATAAAGCTAACTGGTGGGTGTTGCTGTGTTGTTTTCAGACACAAACAGGAAAGGGGAGATTACAGAAGTTTCACTAAAGAGTAACATAACTGCAACAAAACATAACATTTTGTTTAGCTTCCAGGGAAAAAGACCACAAAACTTTGGGTCCCAGATGAAGAAGTGTCTCCTGAAACACTTGTTAAAGTAAGCAGCATTTACAGTATTTTCCTATGGTTGTGTGTATAATACTTAATAAAGTTAGTTAAATATCTGGATTCCTAAAGTTGTCAACTCCTTTTCTATGTTTCCTTGTTATCTTTCTAAAAGTAAAAAAGAAGTAATTATTTTTAAAATGTGGCTGTTCCCAGAATACACATTTTTGGATTGATAGAAGAAAATCTGAAGTTACCATGAACAAAAAAAAGTATTGCATTTTCTGGTAAAACTTGTGGGGGTTTGTGGTTTGAACCTCAGGGTTTGGTGTTTTTGTTTGGTTGTTTTTGTTGCTTTTCTTTTTCCCCAAGGATGTTGATGTGATTCAGGTGACCATTTTCATTTTGCAGTAAGAGTATGCTCTTTTGGTTTTCTTTATCATGACTGCTCTCATGTAGAAGGAAACCGAAAGGACAAAGGGATTCAAATACTAAACAAAACTTCATCTCCAAATTCATGCTTTACTTTCACTAAAAAAATGTGAAATTTAGTGTTTTATGATAGCTGATGGATTCTGCATATTTTAGAAGCTTGTCTCAAAACACTTGATGTTTCCCTTGGCAAAAGTTATCCCAAGTAACAGGCTCTCAGGCTTTTCTTTAAATAGCCATGAAAGAAATACTTTTCCAGGATGAGTTATTTTATTACAGGTTGATACTCTTAACAGTCAAAATGTCTATAAAGCGTTTTTTAAATTTATATATGTTAAATTTAAACTCAAATATTACATATATAAATAAAGAATATGTAGGGATTGTTTAAGCACAGGAATTATAGGAAGATGAAAATGTGTTCTGCTTTTTGTTCCAGTAGCATATGTATTGTTTTGCTTATTCCAGTGTTTAATGGATGTAAACTCAATTAAGAAAATGTTTTCACAGGATAAATGTGACTGCATACTAGAAGAAACAGTTCAAACTTCAATAAATATTGTATGATTTTTATTTGCTATAATAAATGCTTGAGACTTTCAGTGAAGAATTGCTAGTGACACTAGTGAGAATATGTCTAGTTATGTTTCAGTGTTTAAATGGCTTTTTTGCAGCCTTGACAGGCTTCTGTTCATAGCAGCAAAAACCACCTGGGAAAATACTGTGTAATTAAATTAGGATAAAGATTATCTAAAAAAGGAGACTCAGGATGTGATTCGACTTTCACATATCAGGTTTTTTTTCTTCAGATTCAGGCCATCAAGATGATGGTTCGATGGTTGCTAGGAATGAAGAACAACCACAGCAAATCGGGAACGTCTACTCTGAGGTTGTTAACAACAATATTACACAGTGATGGAGATTTAACAGAGCAAGGGAAAATTAGGTAAGTAACAGATGGTAATGTTTTGATGTCTGTGATGATGCAGTGGGGAGACTTTTAGTCAAAGGTGTACTTAACCAGTCTGATGGACTGCATAACAATTTATACGTCTTATTTTGCAAGAGTGAATAGTAGGCTTGGCTTAATTCCTTCATAAGTTTGCTATCAGGTTTTTTGACACTTTAGATATAGCTGTATTTTAATGGGTTTACCTTCCTTGTTTTATCTCTTTCTTCAAAGAGCCATTACTCATATTGCAACAGTAAACTGTAACTTCCTCTTTCCAACTGAAAATTGGCTTTATTTTTTTATGCAACTTGCTCTTCCTGTACCAATTATTGTGTTTGACAAAGGCCGATAAGCAGTCTTTCTAATAAAAAATAAGAGCATTTTGTAGTAACCCAGGTGGGAATAGCTAGTATGTAAGGGGCTTCTGCTTAAAGGCAGACTTTAATCCCTTGAGGCCTCTTAAAGTGAAAGGAAGAAGGAAATGTGTAAAGAGGATTGAGTCTCAATAAACAATTTACCTTTTAGGTGATTGTTAGACAATTTACTTGTTTTCCTAGGTATCTTTATCCTCTTTGGTAAGAGAAGTAACAAATTATCAGCTGCTACTGCTTGCCAAACACTGAAAATTTGTCTACAAAAGCCATTAAGGGTATGAGTGGATTGTGCTAGTATGGATAAAATAGTTTTAATTTTCAGGTAGAGTTTAATGTTAGACAGTGATTATGCAGGTAGAACTTACGTTTTGTGTGCAAAATTTCAAACCTGAGAATTTTCTAGTATGTTAATTTTTGTAGCAGCTGTGTAGTCTTAAAGTTACTTGATTGTTTCATAGTTTTAAAATCTGTAATATGACCATTCATGGCAATTACTAGGGAGTTAAGTGGCCGTAGTTTAGCTGTTCAGCAAAACTGCTCAGAGTGTATTGTTGGCTTATCCAGTAGTTTGTAAATGGATCAATTTTGTAGGTCTTGTGTGTGTTCATCCTGGCGTGATGATTCCTTACTGCCAGTATTTTAGAAATTTAATTTTTTCCACTCTTTTTGTACTCAAATGTATATAAATAATACTAGAAACTGTATATAATGATGTGGTCAGTTCTCCATTATTGAAGTTAGTGGAGGGCTGGAATACTATCAGGGGGAGGAGAAAGCTGCAGTGATATGTGAGTTTCCTCTGTCTTAGACAACCTTTGAACCCCAGAGCCTGGAGCTCTGCCTGAGTATGGCTAATGAGCTAACTGAGAATTTATGGATTAGGATTAAAAAGCAGACCGTTATGGGCGACATTGTAATGCATGTCTGCTGTAGGTCCCCTGACCAGGAAGAGGAAGTGGATGAGGCCTTGTATAAATAACTAGTAACAACTTCATGTTCTTAGGCCTTGGCCCTCGTGGGACTCAATTTTAATCTGTTGACTTGCAGTGTAGATTTTGAGCTGTCATAGCTAGAAAAAGTTTGGGAACTTTGAGGACTAGGAATGGGCTACTTTGGCAGAAGCCACTTGCTGAAGGAACCTAGCATGCTGAACAAAATAGCTTTCAGGCTAAATGAGGTCTCTGAGAGGCAATTTGAACCGTGCTGGTCCAGTGCTCAGCTAAACACTGTTTTACACCCACGTGGAACTTAGGAAGTTCCAAGGAGTATTTTCATTGCTAAGCTGGGGCAAAGTAATAGGTATGTGGTAACAAGCTGTAAAATGTGACATGGAAACTACTTTTGGCTTGAAGTTATTTTGTCTGTTGATTTGGGTGGTGGGAGCAGCAAAGTCCATGGAAACCTTTCCTTCTTCTTAAAGTACTTACTTTTCAGCAATGCAAACTTAATGGGATTTAAGTAAGTAAAATAATTACATCATTTTTTTACTAATTAACCTTCGTAATCCATATGCTTGTTTTTCAGTAAACCTGATATGTCGCGATTGAGGCTGGCTGCAGGGAATGCTATTGTGAAGTTGGCACAAGAACCTTGTTACCATGAAATAATCACCTTAGAACAGTACCAGCTGTGTGCACTAGCCATAAATGTAAGGAAATTAGGTGGGACTTGTGGGTTATCAGCAAATGTTTGAGTGTTTATGTTGTTTGTTCTGTATGTGTGTACTTCTGCTAATCTGATTTTGTGCAAAACGTTCAGCTTTGACATGAACTTGTTTTCGTATTGCGTAATCCTGAAAACTGATTTTGAATGAGAATTGGATCTATTGTACTGGCCTGCCCAGTGGGCAAATGCTAACTTAAGATAAAAAAATCATCTTCTGATGAATTTTGTATACTTAGGAATAACTTCTCTAGATTTTCTGGAGGTCTTCTGCAGTTTCCCTTTTCTCTGTCAGGCTTTTGAGTTCAGAGTGAATTCAGAGTGACTAATGGTTTCAGTGACTTTTGCACTTTCTCTATAGTACTGTATTAATCTCCTGTGGAAACTGTTGTTGAGATATTTTTGTGTACATATGGATGCATATATGTTTATGCTTAGAATATTTAGTATTGGAATCATTTTCTTGATGGTAGACACAGGGGGTTTTTTCTTAACACTTTTTAAATAATCAAGTCTAGCCACAAATGTGGACATGCAAGTGTTCAAGTGATGTCAAGTCTGACTCTAGTATTATGTCATTTAATTTACAACAGTGTTTCTTTAAGTGAACTTTTTAGGAAGTAGATTAAACAACAGGAAAAGCATAATTTTTAAGGTTTGTAATGGTTGCACAGGTTCTCCTGTGGTTCTGTGCTGGCTATTATTTTTTTGGTCTGGCACTGTATTTTTGTAACATGGTATGATTTGAATACAGAATATATAATTGAGTCTTGTTGCTAATTGCTATATTAAAGTTGCACTGGTAAACAAACTTTGTGGCGATTACATACATGTAGTCATTTTAAAGTAAGTTATGTATGTGTTTGTCCAAATGTGTTAGCTCACCAGCAGTTAAAGGTATTGTCAGCAGAGCTTCAGGTTGAACTAGAGTAGAAAATAATTGAGCGTTGAGTTAAATAGTTCAGGCATTAAGGCCAGATTTATGACCTAATAAGCTCTGCTGTTGACAATGCAATTTTACTTGTGTTTTAAAATAAATCTTCTAGATAGTATACGTTTCATTTGTTAATAGAATTCCCAAAGCTTTTTCAGTTTCCTTTCTCAACTCAGTGTTTTTATTTTTAAGCAGGTCTTTATCCATTTTCAAGAATCAAAGCTGTGTCTGAGGGGTACATGCTTCTTTGCAAATACTGATTGTTTTTTTTTAAATAGTTTTTTTAATTGGGGAACTTCTGATGAATTAGGTATTAAATTCACAGAAGTAGATATTTTAAATTGGGCTAATGTATGGGTTTTATTTGTAAGATATAAAAAATGTTGAATTTGGTTGAGTTTCATCCCCCTGCTTTTCAGTGAACTAGTGTAACTGAGCTGAACTTAAAAGTTACGCTTAATATTAAAAGATGAATAATAAGCATCCAGTTTGTTCCACACAACACCATAAGGAAACCCTGCTTTGTTCGCTGAGTCAAGTTGGACGTGCTTCCTTCCTTGTCAATATACAAACTAGATGCACGTATCTTCTGAGCTTTGCAAAGGCTTTAGACGTAGGTGGGAAAAGAGGGCTATATCTTAGCCTTCTGCTGGGGAGGTGGATTTGCTATAAAAGGGCAATAAATCTTGACTAAGTATCATGGTTTGGGTTTGTGGTTGCTTCAGCTGTGGCTACAGCAGGCATTTCAGGGTTTCAATCTACAAAGGAAGACTGTGGCTTGAAGCACAGAAGGGAGATGGACTTGATAAATTTCTTGTGGACTTAATTTTTGGATGGATAAGAGTGAGACTTTTTTTTCTCTTTTTAATTCAGTGAGAGATCGCCTTTGATGCTATTCGCAAAGTTAGCAGAGTCAGTGTTGCCAGTGGCTGAGTTTTGTCTCTGCTTTTCCTGTTGGCTGATGGCTAGAAACTCTCCAGTTCTTTTTGGTTTCAAAACTGTCATTTGGCTGAAAAAGCTGTTTACTCTTTTTTTTTTTTTTATTCTTGTCCTTTTAAAAAATGTATTATTGTTTATATATGTGTGTGTGTATATATTTGTCTAAATCTTTCCTCTTGGCCTTTTTTTATCAGGTTAAATTTCCCAAGCTTTTTTGGTTGCCTTGCTTACCTTATGCTTTTCTGTAAATTTTCTTCTGTTTTCTGCACCTGCTTCTGTAGACTTTCCTTGGCCTGTGTTACTAAATGGTTTGTTGTATAGTGAATGATATCTTAAAGTATGTAAGTTATTTTTACCCAGAGGATTTTAAAGTTGATATCTCTTTCTGGAAATACTTGTTTAAATTGTAGAAGTACATTTGCCACCTTCATATTATTTTATTTTATGTTATTTGGCAGCTATAAGACACAGGTTATTCTCCTCTGTGGTCAATCTTAGTTCACAGTTTTTCTGCAATATAATGGAAGTGCTTGGTACTACTTCAGCATTTAACCTTACTTTATCTGGTAATTCTGTTGAATTTTATTCAGTTTGGAATATTGATGGCATGATGAACATTTGTGAAATTACAGTAGTAAAATCAACTCAGTGCTTACTGGTGGCTAAACACCTTTTTGGTACAGATCTTTGACTTGGCTCCACAAAGCAAGTGATCCCGTTGTGAACAATTTCATGAACTCCATGCCTGAGTACTATGCTAAATTAGGTCTTGAGTCCTGAGTGTGATATCTTCCTGTACAGTTTCTGAACCGTAACTCTTCTCCTGATCTTACAGGAAGCCTCACCTTATTAATTCAGTGTAATTGCTCTAAATTGGCCTTCAAAACATTTTTAGAATTCCCATGCTTCTGTGGCTGCAAGATTTGAAGTTCATTGTACCATATTTACCCAAGATTCCATGTTTTATTTCACAGTCTATTACTTTTAGAAAAGTTTACTAGTACCATTTTTGGTTTTTTACCTTTTCTTTTTTAATAGGATGAATGTTACCAAGTGAGACAAATATTTGCTCAAAAACTTCACAAAGGCCTTTCTAGACTACGGCTGCCGCTAGAATATATGGCTATTTGTGCACTGTGTGCAAAAGATCCTGTGAAAGAGAGAAGAGCTCATGCTAGACAGTGCCTTGTGAAGAACATAAATGTCAGAAGGGAGTATCTGAAGCAACATGCAGCAGTTAGTGGTAAGAGAATAGAAATCTTTGGATGTCATAATTCATTTGTGCAGCTCCGTTCAGGTGGGATTGAGCCTCTCAATCTCAGTCCACTTCTACTTTGTTACAGCTTTTGTTACCTCCTATCCCAGATAAGGTACACTGTGGTTTTGGAGAACTATGTGGCAGTTTGAATGCCCTGCAAAGGGTATTTCTGTTCTGTTGCCAGCAAAGCTGCACATGGCTATGTCTAAAGAAATAACAATAGCTTATCCTGCAGTTGGTGCTGGTCTCACATCTTGCAGTTAACATGGATTTTGTGATCTATCCTCACTTCTTACACAGTCTTTCAGAATACACCCTTTGAACTGAGAAAAGGGTTGGAGTAGGGGGTTACTGTAGCTGTATCCTTAAGACAGATAGAAAATATGTAGCCCTGAGTGAGAGATAATTAAAATATTTGTTTTTTTCATGAAACATCTGCATATCAACCAACATCTGCAACATCATAAAGAAATGATAGGCCTGCATGTGCCTATAAATTGTCTTAATGTATACTGACCTTAAATTTTGCTCTTTTCTCTGTAGTAGAAAAGTGTATTTCTTGGTATGTTGTGTTTTGATGCATCTTTCTTTTGCTTTTCAGAGAAACTATTGTCGCTTCTACCAGAGTATGTTGTTCCTTATACTATCCATCTCCTAGCTCATGACCCAGATTACGTCAAAGTTCAGGACATTGAACAACTCAAGGACATTAAAGAGTAAGACTGATTTTAATAGTGTTATTTCTGGGGTTAAAAGAATCTAACTTCATTCTAAGTGAAATTTTAATTTATTGTGGTACCCTGAAACGCTGTCCAGTGCATATAACGATGGCAGTTACTTCTGTAAAATGTTGTGAGAAATAGTATATATCCATTTTTTAGTGCTCTGTGATATCTTGCAGTGGAACCTTCACCTTCTGCTCATCCTACCTTAATTTAATTTTTCCTAAGGAAATGATTTCCCAGAGTTAGACCTGGTTTAAATTCATAATGCTAGTAAACCTATAGTAAACAACTTTCTCAAAGGTGCTTTTTTTTAAAGATTTCATGAGGAATACTGCATTTCTCCTTTAGGTGCCTGTGGTTCATACTGGAAATACTGATGGCTAAAAATGAAAACAACAGTCATGCATTTATCAGAAAAATGGTAGAAAATATAAAACAGACAAAAGATGCTCAAGGACCAGATGATCCAAAAATGAATGAAGTAGGTGATGCTTTTTAGAGAAATTGCATTTAATTCTGGCTTGCTTCTGAAAATCAGTTGCTTTCTGTTTACGCATCAACTTTAAAATGTCTTTTAGTAGAATTGTATGTGGGAGATGATACTTTATGTATTGTTGTATTTATTTATATTTATTTCTTATTTATATGTATTTATTTTTATTTATTTATTTATAATTGTTGTATTTATTGTAGTTTAAGTGGCAGTTCTTTTTCCTGTGCTTCAGTAGGTCTTGCACATATGCAAGTGAGTTGTAATAGTTTGTAGTTCTTCTGTTTCTATCTCAGTAAGATTATTAAATACCAACTTTAAATACATATAAACTGTAATTTTTACTGTCTAAATCCTCCACTAAAGTGCTTTATAATATTTAATTTTAAAAATGCAAGAGTAAGCTTAGTATAGGAAGAAAAATACATGCATTAGATTTCTCCAGTGTGTATTATGTTGTGAATGTATCAAACTCTGCCCTTGTTTTTGAAATTTTTGCATCACATAATGTGCATATTTTTCACTTTTGTACTTTTCCCATAGAGATGAGAATGTTTGTTTAGATTTGTCTTCGAAACCATGGCATAAGTTTAGAAAGATCGTGAAAGCTAGCTCTCTTCAGCTGCTGGGCCTACAATGCTTTTGTCTTTCACGCCTTCATTTTAGTACCCTGCGATATGCTGTTTAAGATGCAGGCTAATGTTAAATGTTTAAGAATATTGCTTTTAAACAGAGTTCTTGTAGTTCTGTTCTTGAAAGATACTGTCTTTTGTCAAGATTTGCAATGAACTCCTAAAATGTTATTTGTTTGGGGTTTTACATTATGATTATTTACAGAAGCTATACACGGTCTGTGATGTAGCAATGAACATCATTATGTCAAAGAGTACAACATACAGTTTGGAATCCCCTAAAGACCCTGTACTTCCAGCCAGATACTTTACTCAACCTGACAAGGTATACCTTGGCATCCAATTTTTTTTGAGATAAGTCTGTTTAAATCTTTGTTAGTTGTAATTCATGGTTTGTGGGTTTTTGGTTTTGTTTGTGTGGTGCTTTTTGTTTGTTTTGTTTTTTTTCAATAGTTCTTGTAACTGCAGACTTCTCTTTCTTATAGTGTAGTTGAAAACATACGTATGTATATCAAAGAAATATAAACACTTATACTCATACATGCACATATTCCCTCCTGTCCACCAGTTTTTGTTTTTCAGGTTTAAAATTTCAAACGCATAAATGACATAAAGAAAAAGCTTTCCATACTACCCCCTATATATATTTTTATATATATCTTGTTCATGGATTGTTCATTTGCCCCTCTTGCCTCTATTCTTTACAGAATTTCAGTAACACCAAAAATTATCTTCCTCCGGAAATGAAGTCTTTTTTCACTCCTGGAAAGGTATGTATGATTTGGAGGTTTTGGTTTGGGGTATTTTTTTAAGAAAACTCGTATGTAGTTAATAAAAAACTTCAAGGTTAAGAAAATAGATTGTTTCTGCCCAAAGGGTTAATATATCAAAGGTTAGTAATAAACAGGTAGAGAGAGAAAGAGAGGTAGAAGGGAGAACTCCTACTGTCTCTGCTGGGTTCTGGTAATAGTAGGCGAAGCAAGGCTTTGAGTGTAGGTTCTGTAGTAAGGAAGGAGCTATTAGTGCAGGCCCTGTTATTGTTAGTCCCTCCTTAGTAGGAAGTAGAGTGCAGTGTGAATTTGAACATTTCTCTGGTTTTGAGCTCTTTCTGTATTGCTTATTGGTTAATGTTAAATTCTAAACTAATAGATGTAAATTTTTGAACTGGATTTTGTTCTCCAATGTTTATTTTTGGAAAGGATCTGCTGGTTTTCTTGTACTCACTGTGGAGTGAATCACTGATGTAAGTGCAAAATTCCCTCTGGCTATAAAAGTATAACCAGTACATCCATGGTGCATAGCTCTGAAAAAGGAACACTCAAAGCTGCTATGATGTGCATGTTGAACATTTTTTTAGCTGTCACTAATGTTAGGCATAGGTAGAATCTAATATTGAAATAGAAGATGAGAGATAATGGGAAATGCAGGGAATGGTCTTTAATTCAACATTTTTGTATGTGGGTGTTTGTAATGAACGTGTATTCTCTTTAGGAGTAACTGAATTCTTTCAATTCTCTCAAAAGTTCAAATGCCTCCAGCTTATATTTAGTGTCTGAAAGATAATCCATTTGAATTCATAACCTGAAGCTCACCAGTGTTTGGAAATTTTGTTACCTATTAAGAGCCTAACATTTTAAATCTGTGAAGTATCAGAAACTTCTCCATATAATTTGATTTTTGGATTCTCATCCACTCCCAGTTGAAACTCATGTGGTTTACCATTACAGCTAAGCCAGCTGTATGTCTCCTTTACTGAAGGGGCTGTCCTGCTACTTGAGTTTTACCAGTGCAGATGCTTATCTGATCCAAATGGTGAGCTTGTTCAGGCAGCTAGATCAGCAGAGAGCAAACTGCATGGGAAAGTATTGAAGTGGCTTACTTGCAAGGTTAGGCGAGCGCCTAGTACTGCTAATGAGAAGAGGACAGAATGTAAGGCTAAAGAGAAGAATACTGGTTTTGGTGGCAGCTATTTGATTACAGCTTTTTCAGCTTCCTTCTGGTGTCTGTTGTAACTGTTGTATGAGAACGTTCTTTCTTTGTGTTAAAGTTAAGATACCAATTGCAGAAAAGTGAAATCTGTGAATGTTTTAAGCATAGTACATGTTAACAATACCCAAATGCTTAGCTTAAAATAAAGGAAATATATTTTTGGTTTCAGCCCAAAGCAGCCAATGTTCTTGGAGCAGTTAATAAGCCTCTTTCGTCAGCAGGCAAGCAGTCTCAGTCCAAATCTTCACGAATGGAAACTGTAAGCAATGCTAGCAGCAGTTCAAATCCAAGCTCTCCAGGAAGGATCAAAGGGAGGTTGGTAGACAACAAAGGAACTTTGATATTTCAAGTATTTGTATTGGAAAATTTGAATATTTCCATGGAATTTTCTAAGTGAGAAACAGAATTCTATTATCTTAATTCGAAGTAAGGTTGTAGTACCATATTGGTATAACTGAAACCATGAATTTGGTTTTCTAACCCCAGCATTAAATTTGCTTTAAAAACAAACAAACAAACAAACCCCACAACCCCTAACCAAAGACAGAAAAATATCCACAATCTGTCTTTAAAAATTGTAGCTTGTTTTGATTTTTTTAGATTATTCTTGTGTTCATTTTTTAAGTGAAAGTCATGTTATCATTAATTTTTTTTTGCAGACATTTAGAGATCTCTAACCCCCATTATACATATTTTCTTGCATTACTTCAAGACTACAAGGAAATACTATATTTAGAAATAAGACTTCTCATTTGGTACCTCTGGACTATTTAATATATAATATTAATTTTAAATGTAGTTCATTGTTTTACAAGAAATACTTCTCAACTCCATGCAAAGTCTACAGAAAGGCTTATTTTTTTATAAGTCATGTAGGTTCACATGCCAACATACATTATTACCTAAAGACAGGTTGGAATCCAGATTCTTGTCTGTATTCAGTGAACTGAATCTGAGATCAATACTGTTCTAAGTCCAGTTCATTTAAAACAATGCTGCATTTACAGCCTAACATGTTCTGTCACATTCACGATCTCCTCCGTTCACCTAACGTTGACTCATTAGTAATTTCAGTGAAGATACCAAAGAAGAAAAGTCCTCTAGAAGTAATGGTAATGATTCTGTATGCATAGTATTTTCAGTTTAGCCTAACTGAATATCTAAAGGCAAAGTTGCTTCTGTTAAGATAATGTACAAAAACTGAGCTTTCAGTTACATCATGGTTATTACGGACTTCATACTTAAGGGAGAACTTCTTCAGTCTGTGCAGTTTCCAGACCAAAGAGTGTATTTGAATACTTGTTTTTATTTTGGTGCATAGCATAAAAAAAGTGCACTCTTATTTAAAAATGTTGCTTCTACCTACCCCAAGGGAGAAGAAATGCAATGAGTTGTGTGTTGGCTATTATGTATTACCTTTTATCTGTGAGTCCCAGTATTTTATGTGTGTAGGTGGTATTACTGTCTACATTTACATGTGTAGAAACTGAAAAAAATTAAGAAATTTCTGCCCAAAATAACAGAAAGCTGAGTGATGAACTGATCTCTGAACTTTAAATGTGCTGTTTTATTACCTAAACCTCACCATAGAAAGGTGTACATGCTTTGGCTGCTCTGGCTGTGGGATTGTGTATGAATGTGTATGCAAATGTATACAAACACACATAGTTCTTGAAACTCAGTAAGGCTGTTCTGTTTCAAAAAAGCTGCTTGTTTTTCCCAGTGAAAAAAGAAAACAAGAAAATTCAACTTGGCTTGTGATTGACACCTTTGTTGTGGGATTTGGATGTTTTGACTTGTGATACATAGTGACTATATTAACCAAGAGTGAAAGGTTCTTTTTCCGGGTTGTTCATTTGTTCATGGTTTAGGAATAGTTTTCTTCTGAAGATTGTTGTTCTTTATATGTATATAGATATTTAATGATTGTGCACAGTGTTATAATAATGAGGAGAATAAATACTTATTCATTCTAGGCTTGACAGTACTGAAATGGACCACAGTGAGAATGAAGAATTCACATTGGCTTCGCCATTACCAGGGAAGAAAACTGACAAAAGAGACGACTCTGATCTTGCAAGGGTGAGCTGTTTGGTCACCTTGAAAAGTCTGAGTGCAAACAGCTGCTGGCATGTAACTCGTGTTTAGAAGCGTTAGTTTGAATTGGCAACAGACAGTGCTAAGTGATAAACCAAACACAGTTCAGTATTCTGAGTATTTTTGAGTGTATTTGTATTTCACTTTGAATATGTAAGCAACTTAAGGTACATAAAGTCCTTGAATCAGAACTCTCTTGTTTTTTTGGAGTTGGGGAGCAGATTATAGAAAATGTTAACTGAAAAGCAGAGTTTTAATCGGGGAGCAGAAAGTGCATGTTTTAAAGATGACACAGTTCTGGATATTTGTCTGTGTTACATCACAGTAACACATGAGTTCTAAGGTTTAACCTGAGGGAGAAATTTTACTTTGAAACATGGCTACAATTCACAGGATGTTAGGAGTTGGAAGGGACCTCGAAAGATCATCTAGTCCAACCCCCCCTGCCACAGCAGGATTCCCTAGACCAGGTCACACAGAAGCATGTCCAGACAGGTTTTGAATATCTCCAGAGAGGGAGACTTCACAACCTCTCTGGGCAGTCTGTGCCAGTGTTCTGGCACCTGAACTGTGAAAAAATTTCTACGTATTCACATGGAACCTCCTGTGCTTCAGCTTACAACCATTGCCCCTTGTCATGTCACTGGGCTTCACTGAGAAGAGCCTGGCACCATCCTCCTGACACCTACCCTTCACATACTTAAATTCATATACAATTGCTTACCGGCTGAGTGCAGCTGCAGTGACAGGTGTGCACAATCACTGCAAAAGCAAATAAAACAGGACATAATGAGGATGTCACTGATCTAGATCGACAGTTTTGTCACTGAAGTCATGAACTGGCAGGAAATGTCATCACTGTTCAACACTTTTCTTATTTTCTTCTAGTGTAATTCTATGTTCTTAAATTTTACTTTACTTTTTTCCCCTTGTATCCTTCTATCCTTCCAGATTTTCTTTCTGCTTTTCTTGACTAGGGCTTACAGATAAAGTGGAGACATGTATTTGTAGCTTGACTTCCATCCTATATCACAAGGGAGATGTGAAAGAAAGAAATGCACTCAATCTGATTTAATATGACATAACTGTCATTATATAGATTAAATTACAATGTGACAAACACTAATAAATTAATAATTGTATGTGTTGTAATACAGTAAATAATGTAAATTTGAAGTAAACATTGAAATAAAAATGTGAAAGACTATAAATATTTGGACTTTTGGATGATTTCATGGTCCAAAATGAAATAATTTTTCTTTGAAAGATGTTAGGTTTAGATTGGGCACAAGGAATATTTTTTGTTTTAGGAGTGATAGGATACTGAAACAGGTTCACCAGAGAAATTGTGGATGCCCCATCACTGGAAGTGTTCGAGGTCAGGTTGGGTGGGGCTTTGAACAACCTGATCTAATGGAAGATGTCTCTACCCAAAGCAGGGTATTTGGAGCGAGATGATTTTTAGAGATCCCTTCTGACCCAAGCTATGCTGTGATGCATTTAATGGTTGGATGGGGGTTTTTTTTCTGCAGAAGGCAAATGTTGAGTCTTAGTGCAGCTCTCACAGAAGTGGTTTGGCAGCTGCCACTAATTCCTGTGCTTCCTTCAGCAATTGTAAATTCAGGTTGCCCACTGTCTTCTGTATCGGTGCCTTGCCACTCCCAGCATGGGAGCCAGACATAAGCACCCTGCAGCTCACAATGGAGCAGAAGCTGAAAGCTGACAATTCTTGTCCTCTAGATCTTTGTTTTCCTACTGATAAAAACATAGTTCTGGATGCTCTAGTTGATTGTGCTTGACACAGCTGAGGATACAGATGAGGAAGTGCTTACCTTTGAAATAATCTTTCTCTCTTGTGTGGTGATTTATATGTATGTGTTTATATTACCGTGCATGTTTTTGAAATGGATATGGAAGGCAGTCTTAGTAGATGACTTCTAAAACTTGAAGACTCTGTCTTATTAGGGAAGTTTGTATAGCTTTTGCATATGTGACAGTTTAATTTTTTTAATTTAAAATGTAATCTGCCTTTTCAGTCAGAGATGGAGAAGCCTAGAGGAAGGAAGAAAACAGCTATCACAGATTCAGAAGAGAAACTAAGCATAGATGACCTGAATAAACTGGGTCAAGAGCAGAAACTTAGAGGTAGTCAACGAGGAAGGAAGAGACCTGCAGTTGTTTCAGAATCTGATGAAACACAATGGCAAGAGGAAAAACGGCTGAAAGAAGATGTAATAGAAAGTGAGGATGAACAGAACAGTCCACCAAAGAAAGGGAGAAGAGGACGCCCTCCCAAAGCAAATAATGGGGGAACACCAAAGGAAGAACCAGTAGCAAAGTCATCAAAAAGGAACAAAAAAAAACAACCACCAGCAGCTGCAGCAGAAGAGGAGGAGGAGGAGGAAGAAAGGCAAACTGAGAACATTGAACAAAAGCCAAAAGGCAGGCAAAATAGAACACCAAAAAGAGCACAGCAGAGGTAAGTCCATCTTCTTGTAAGCTGCATCTTTTTTATCCTTGGACATCAGTTATAATTTGATACTTTGCAATTTGGGTCTTCCTCAAAACAGAGCAGAACCATCTGAAACTAGTACAGTTGAATCAGCACAGTCTACGCCACAGAAAAGACGAGGAAGGGGATCAAAAACACCACCATCACAGCAAAAAAAAGTGTAAGTGGTGAATATTTTCTAAATTTGTGTTTAATGAAAATTAAACATATACCTCTGTGCCCCCAAACAATCATTTACTGAAAATATTTCAGAATACTTTAATTGACAATTTAGAAAATAAATTGCCATCATTACTTCTAAAACGTTTTCCCTAACTGCTTCTCCTAGGGTGTCTCAAACCAGAGCAAGAGGCTATGAATAAGTTTATTGTGCTCAGGTAGCATATGTAGCTTTGCTCTTCTAGGAGAAAAGTCAAAGCAAGTGAGGGCCGTGAAGATAGGGGCTTATTATCACTTCAAAGAGTGAAAAGTACTCCCATTTGTTTTGGATAGGGAGGAGGAATCAAACTGTTACTGTGGTGAAACAGTGTTGTGGGAATTAAGGTTATTCTGATCCTCCTTCAATTGATGTTCCCTTGCTAATTTGGCTTTCTTATTATCCACTTGAATAGTTTCCATATGAATAAAATGTGCTGCACTCTATGGTATAGTAGCTCTTGAAAATTCTGAGACGTATTAAGCTCCGAAACAAAGGTAAACTCTGTGGCTAGCTTCATTTTCTTGTGCTTACTGTAGGATACTACAGGTATCTCTAGCTTTTGTCATACATGTTTATGCAGTATATGTAAAGCAGAGGTGTACAAGTGGACAGGACTTCCTTGTCCACTGGTATCAAACTGCATGCAGCTCATGGTATACATTTGCAGGATAGTTTTCTAGAACCTGGTGATAAATGCCTTAGGGCACTACTTAATTTTGTATTACTGTTTTCCTAGCTTCTAGGCTTAGTTAGCATCATGTTGATCTTCCTCTGGCATTTTAATGTACCAATTTGCCTGTCCCTGGAGTTCTTCCATACTGCAGATCTTAGCCTAAATAAGCTTCTACCCTTAATTCAAACTCTAGTTTCACACCAGGTCATGTGTCCTGGCATTTTGCACACACTATCCCCTTTCCAGTGTTCTGTTTCCTTACCTCAGGTCAGACCTCCTCCTCCTTTACTCTGTAACTAGAAACACTGGTCTTGGTTCCTGCAGAAATGCTGCTTGTGCAGTTTAACAGGAGTTGAAAACTGCTACTGCCATGCAGAGAAGACATGCTGACAAGTTACTGTTGAGTGATGTGCTATGTGGCATTTGTAAAGATGTCCTTTGTAAATACTTAGCTTCTGATTCACCTCTCAGTAAATCAGTGAACTCGGTGTGTTTCTCTACCCTGTTTTAAACAGAAAGTAAACTCTATCAGGACACTTGATCAATAACAGGCATAGCTCTTGTTCATTTGTACATACATATGTTGTTCCTGCCATGAGGAGTCCAAGTAAGTTGTTTCAGGGCTTAGGGGGTTGTTACATCTATTCTAGGTTTCATACAAAAAATTACTGTGTATATGTTTTAGTTTTTGTGATCAGACAACTCGAATTTTGACTGTCCTTTTTCTATATCTGCAAGAGAAAAGGTGAGACTGCAGTAATCCCTCAGTTTTCAAAGTGCATTGTAGACCTTTCTCCCTCTTCTACATAGATAACCTGGGACAGTTTTAACTGAAGGGAACTGATAGACTGAGCAGCACTGTTAACCACAAGATAAGAGTATACGTAATCCAAATGCTTAAATCTTTCTGCACTCCTTAGGGATGGATTTGACATAAGAATCTGGGATTTTATCTTTGAGGTGATAGTGTCTAACCTATTTCTGATACCTAATTGGGTTCCTTATTAGTGCATGTGAGCTGGCATATTTTTCTAATATGTAAAGGATGAACCTAGCTTGTGAATAATTCTTCTGTTTCCTTTTCAATTCTCCTGTTTCTATCAGACTTGGAAAGCTTGAGTTGGGCTAATTTGTGTTGTTTCTTAAAGGATGACCTGTTGGTTAATGCTGAAACCCTCATTATACTATAATTACTATATGCAATGCAGAGATTTTATTTTGCACAGATTTCAGTGTGGTTCTCAGGACTGAAAATTCCCACCTCATGTGTGGTTTGATGCTGTCAGAGGACAGTTATTTTGGATCTGTATGCTCCCAGTGGGGATTCAAGTGTGGTTTTTATCTGCCTGGAACAGAGTTTTGGGTTTAATTTTGTCCAAAAAAAATCACCTAATTTGGGTGCACCAAGACTGCATCCACAGTAAGAGGGATGATTAAGTGATCTGATTCTGAATCATGCTAAAGACCCAAACCAAAATGGTGATGTGGGTACAGCTGTGTAGTTTTGGATACATATTTAGCTGGTGCCTGTTTTGGGTTTTTCTTAGGAGTGGGGCAGACTAGTTCTCATTTTAAGCAAATGAATGCTTTTTGCTTGTGGTTCAGCTCTTGTTACTAACAGACAATTTAAGGTACTGTTGACTGATTGTTCTTTATTATCCTTAATTAAGGTATTGTTCTCATGATTATCCTTAGCTCTTGGCATGAGCTAGCTTGGAAAATTTGAATTAGGGTCATTAATGTGTTAATTTCATAACTAGCAACATGGGTGGTTCTAAGTCTGTAAAAACACAGATGCAGTGTTCAAATTGTTGGGAGCAGAGAGCATCTAGTCATTAAATTGAATAGAACGGGGGGACAAAAAACTCCGAAATATTCAGTCTCCGGCTGTTTGGCTTTTCCTGTTCACTGGTTACTGTTGTGTCAACTTTCTGTGACCTATATTCTGATGCTGAACAGAAAAATCTCTCTTCTCTACAGAGGCAAAAATTGTTCTCCTTTGTACTCTAGTCCTTTCCTGAAAGAATCTGTTTTGCAAATGCTGTTATCCCAGCTTTTTAGTTCCACTTCTGTTCTCTGTATGGATGAACTAGATAGGTATAGAAGACAGAAGTATTATATAACATGAAATTTTAAAGCTGCTGTTTTTATAAAGTGCTCTGTTTGCTTTCATTTGGTTTATACATGTGCGAACACATACTGTGAAACTGATGTTTAGTTTTCTTCTGATTATAGCCGTGCGGGACGTTCCAAACAAGCAGCCAGTAAAGAGAATGAATCCAGTGAAGAGATGGAAGTATTTCAGAGTAGTTCACCTGTCAGTGATGACATTCCCCAGGAAGAAGTGATGGAAGAAGAGGAAGTTTCCACAATCAATGTAAGAGAAGTGCCTGAGATTTTCTTTTGAGTCTTTGTGGTGTCCGCTGAGTATTGATGTTCAGAGATTGACTTCTCCTGTTCTTAGAACTTAACCTTCTTCCTTTAGAACGAAGTGGTTGCCAGCTGCCACTGTTGTGTATTGGTGTGGTAGTTTCCCAGAGAAGCTGCATTTCACCTACTTGAAAGGTCATTCTAGGGAGGTGGGTGTTGGTCTCTTCTCCCTTGTGACTAGTGACAGGACTAGAGGGAATGGGCTTAAGTTGTGCCAGGGTAGGTTTAGATTGGATATTAGGAAGAATTTCATTACTGAAAGAGTGGTGAGATGTTGGAATAGGCTGCCCAGGGAGGTGGTGGAGTCACCATCCCTAGAGGTTTTTAAGAAGAGGATAGATGTGTTTCTTGAGGAGATGATTTAGGGATAAGAGTAGTGTAGGGCTATCGGTTGGACTAGATGATCTTGAGGGTCCTTTCCAACCCTAATGTTTGTGATTCTTAGAAAGTGTCAGGTTTTGTCAAGCAACTTATGTTTTCTGTTCTGAATTGCTTTTGTTACCTGTGTGCCAGTACCTCATGGGAATTATTTTCCAGGTAACTCATGCCCATTCTGCTCAGCTAGATTATAATAGTGAGTAATGCTTCTTTATACCAGGCAGGAATGCAGAAGTCATAGTACAGGAAAGTAAGTATGGGATCTTGGAGCAGAATCCTAAATCAATTTCTTCTTCTCACCAGCATATGCAAATATGTTAAAATAAGTTTATTTTATACAAATATATTAGTAATGTTAGCAGTACAAAAAAATATAACTCTGAATGCCTCAACACTTTTAGACACATCTTAAATTGGAGCATCTGAGTATGTGAAAATTCTGAAAGAGGACACTAGATTAATTTTGAATACTTGAAGAATTCAGGCTCAGTAACATCAAAGTTATGTCCTGGTCAACGACCGAGACTTGCACATGTGATAAAATGAGTAATGAATGAAACTGCATACAGTTACTCAAAACTTATTGCGAGACTAGGCATTTTTTCCATTACAAAATTTATTTATTCTTAAGTTTTTCAAAATTTTTCTGTTAAAAAAAAAAACAAAACAAAACAAACCACCACAAATAAAAACCCCAAACAAAACAACATTTCCAATACTTTTTCTCCAAACAGGTCCGTCGCAGAACTTCCAAAAGGGAAAGGCGATGAGTGAACGTGTGGTTACCAGCCTTCCAGGTGAAAGCTTTGAAGAATGCTTTTCATATAAAGCTTGAGACTGAATGAAGCTGTTAGTGCACAAATGGGGTTGCTGAAAAAAAGACAAAGCCTATTTTACTTTTACTGCCCCTGTATTTGCAGTCCTTAGGTCACGAGCTTTAGCCACACACGTTGATATCATTAACTGTGGATTTTTGTGAAGTGTAATGTGCGCTGGCTTTGTAGACATAAGAACTAAAGAAGAAAATTGTAAATAGTTCTTTTTTTAATGTTTCTGACTTCTAAAGTGCTTGTATAGCTTTTATCTGCGGCTTTAAACTGACAGTACCCCACTGTTCATTGGATCTATTGATTTAAAAAAGAACCGTTTGTTGAAAATTGATCTCAAGCAATATCTGTCAGTGTTTGTATTTGTACTCTTGTTGACATTTAACTGTGAAAAAAAAAATCAGTTGAACAAATAGTGCCACATTTTTTGCCACTATTTGTCAAGAAGAAGAAAAAAAAAGTCTTTGTTTCCTTCGTGAATCTAACCAAGTGTTTACCTTTAGGCACCTACCTATCACCAGAGGTGCTAAATTATTTTACAGTTGAACAATGTTGGATAGAATAATACAAGAGATGCAAATTGTGAAAGAAGTTGTTTGACTTGTTTTACACCTCAGTATTGATGCCAGACTTTTCTGGACTTCTAGTGGCATTGAAAATTCAAAATGGATTTAAAATACTTTAATTTTAACAGTGTGTTATTAAATAATGTACTGAATACCCTACCCATTTTATCTTCCCCTATCAGTTTTTATTAATCTACTGTATCAATAAAATTCTGTAACTGAGTTTTTAATAGTCTAGTATGTTAATGTGTATAGATATTTCCTTCTGAACATGACGTTCATAAAGAGCAAATTATTACTACATTATAATATGAAATCTGATATATAAACATTAGTGAAAATACAGTTCTTATTACAATGTAAAGTTAATCACAAAGAAAAATTTTATTGATGCAGTGTGTCTTTATAAAGCTGTTCTTGAAAGCCAAGTGTTTTGTATTTTATAGTGAAGTTGCATGTTTATGAAAAATGTGCTGAAAATGGGATGTAATGTTTTTTTGGAAACTCGTATCTAGCAGTAGTATATGGTAGGTTGCCTCATGAGAGAACCTTTTTATTGAGCGTTTATTGTACCTTTTTGTTTTGTTTTGGGTTTGTTTTCTAAGCCAAATTTTTTTGGTATGAAAAGCTAAGTTTTTGTTGAATAACCAGTTGTCAATTATTACAGTCAAGATATTCAAGATTTGATAGAAACTCCATTTTTATTTTCTGCTACCATAAGAGAGGTTGCTTTTTCAGTTTGGTTTTGGTTTTTGTTTGTTGGGGGGTTTTTTGTATAATCTGCAAAAAAAAAAATAGAAACAAGATACTTATAGCAGTATCCTGTGTGCAGTTTTACAGTTTACAAACTGTAATTTGAAACAAAATGTATACATAAGTACACTGTTTAGCCAAGCACATACTGTAATTTCAGGTGTTGTTTTCCCTCTGGTTCCTTACAGTTGACAAATTGTGAAAAAATCACTTAAAAACAATTACCTCCTTGAATAATGGAGTGTTTTCATCTGATCCATCAATAAATAAGTTATAGTTGCAAGGTGGCCTATAAAGATTAGAGGAAAGGATAATATTAAAATGTGGATTTATTGATTTCTGAACCTTAAGATCACTAGTAAAGAAATATGTAGATTTTTTCATTATGCATTTTTTTTGTTACCAGTGGAAAAGGGATCGTAAACAATTAGATTATTCTGCCTCATCTTAACTCCACCCCCTCCAGTGTTCAGTTTCTCAATGTTTATACCTATAGATATGGTGGAAATCCTGCCTAAAAGGTAATTATGGTTGATTTGGATTAACTTGACTTTGAAATAGTTGGCACAACAGAACTGGCTTACTTATGCTTCAGCAGTGCAAATGTAAGTTGTTGGGAGTTTTTTATGGTATGAAATGATTGAAAGCTAGCTTTATATTTTCCTCTTTGACAGAATTGCACTGAAAACATTTATGGAAGATGTACCTTTTAAGTCCATTTTATACAAAAATATGAAAAATTGATGCTGAAACTGCTGCAGACTCTTGAGGCTTTATGTGCATAAACATGGTTAGGTTAAACTTCCATCAAATATTGATGCATATTACTGATCATAACATTTAATATAAATCTATAGTTTTGCAATTGTTGATTTCTTGGGTCATAATGTGCAATTCATTATTTCTTGAGAAATAGGCACAGAAAATATTTCATTCTTGTATTCAAACCTAAATTCATTCTCATCTCGTATAAAGAAAATTAATATTTTATGTACTAGCGTTCTGAGATCTGCATACAGTAGTTACAGTAGAATATAATTATGTATAAAAGATAAATTGCTAACATTCAGTTAGCATGCTCTTCTGCAATGATAATGTTAAGTTTATAAAAATGTACTGTATTACATTAAAAAAAATCCAATTGAACTCACTGTAACAAGTTCCAGTATGAAATTTTTGTGAGATTACCGAAGTGTCTTGCTGTACTTTGCAGCAAATTAAGCTTATTTCTGTAACATTTCCTTTTCTTGCTGCAATGCAACAGGAAACTTCCGGTGATCTGTAGTTATATGCAGAATGCAAACAGTGATTGTAATCTTGATACTGATGTTTAAGAATAATTCACCCTAATTCCAGAAGCATGGGATTTGTTTACTTGTCACCAACTGAGATAATTAATATTTAGGGCTAGCTAATCCACTAATAGGAAGGAAACGTGAAATTGCTTCAGACTTTCAGTGTGAGTACAACTGTTCCACCTAGGATAATGTAGAATTCTGTATTAACTATACTTGACTCTGCCAATTGACCCAATTTCCTAGCGGAATTGAACCCTTCTTCAAAGATTTTGACATTTGCTGTTTTGACAGCAATCTGTGTGAACAAAACCATTAGAATTTACAAAAACAGCATTCATATTAAAGACATTTCCACTGAAAATGAATATATGTTCAATTTTTGAGTAACTCGCAAAAACCTTACACCTGAAGTAAATGCTTCGTTCTGGCGTAGTGTTTATGATCTGATAGTCTAAAAAAAAAAAAAAAAAAAAAAAACCACCACCAAGCTTCCCATAGAGGTCTCTGTGGAAGTTTTCTTGCTATTTTTTGTATGTGTAGTTTTTGAGATCATCAAAGTATGCCTTTGTGAACGCAATAGATTTTGGATCCTGCAAGTTTATGTCCTTGTGGTTCTGTGGGGTTCGTTCTTAACCTACACAAATACAAGTACATTGATATGTTTGAGTATTCAAACACTTGTGCACGCAAGGCATGTAGTGAAGAGCATACATGTATCTTAAAACTGTATACCCCAGGCACAGAGAATTCCAGGTTTGTGGATGGAAATATTTTTAGAACTTGTTTGTTTAGACAACAAAAATATATATGTGGTGTATATATATTTACATATTGTAGAGATTGATGCATCTCTGCCACATCAAGGTAGGTGCAACACTTTTTTATGAAGAATTTTTTAAAGAAACATATTCAGGTATACCACTGTGTTTGCTGAAGGCATCATGTCTACAAATATTTGATTAAGATGAGTTCTAGATGGCCATCCCACTAGTCTGATGGCTCTAAAATGACCAAAATTTAAAGTCACCTGACCAAGACCCTTTTGTCCAGTCATCCATCAGGAGGATAGAACCTGAATGCATTCTTATTTCCTGTTATGCTTACAAATTGCCATTCCAGTCTTTGTGCTGTTAGATGTTGCCTTTACAAAAGATGTTTACCAGTTTAGGTGCAATTTCCTAATGCTGACTGAAGTGACTTATATTCCACAGACATTAGAAGACTTCCTGCTGTGTCAGTGTGTTTATCCAACATACTTAGGACACCTGCTTCATTATCTACAGTACAGCTTCTGGTATTTTGTTGCTAGTGGAAAAGAAGCTGAATGTTGGCAGCTGGGATAGAAGTACAGAAAACAACCCACCCAGTTTGCTTCAGAGTTCTTAATTTTCTGCTCTGTAAAAGATCTGACCTCTGCACAGAGTTCCCCAAGTGCTGTTATATTTGTATTGGCAGGGTAAACACCAAATTTACAGTGTATATGCAGTAATGAAAAGGATTCACACTTGCATTTTTTTCTGTGCCTCACTGCAGTTACGGTGTGGTTTTTAGTAGCACTTTCATTTCTGTAAGGAAGATAGATATTGTGTATTCTTTTGAGACAGCAACGTATCATATCTACGTAAGAAGGAGGAAAGTCTCTCAAATACAGATTTCTACCCCTGCAAATCAGTATTTCAATAATTATGTGGTAAGTCGGAGTTTTAACGTACAGTTTCTTTGAAGGGTGGATAACATCTTATAAGGTGTTTTATTTGGCTAGCCATATTTCTGATGCTAGTGTCCTACCTCATGTATGTAGAGACAAAGGAATGCAGTATTTTGAAAATCAAAGCAGTATTATTGAATATGCTGCCTGCTCATTTGGAAGTAATTTTATTATTAAAAAAAAAAAATTGAAGATCACAGACTTGTTACATGGTTCTGAACTGATCCAGAGAGCTGAAGGATTTAAATATTCTATCAGACTGTCGGTATTATTGCATTTTATTAATTTTCTGTAGATAGAAGACGACTGCTCAAATTAGGACATGCAGTATAAGAGAACACATGAACTTAGTAACAACCTAAGTAGTAGCAATTTCTGTTGGTTGATAGTATAAAGGAATGTGCTAGAATAAAACATTCTTGCCCTAACAAGCCAATTCTTTAATAAGTTGAGGAGACATGCTGATAATGTAAACCAGCTTTCTTCTAGGGTCACATCACTTTGAAATAATCAGGTTTGCAACAGCTGGTTTTTCGGTAGATGTATTTTAAGCTTTACAGGTTTCTGTGTTCCTTGTAGTATGTTTCTATTTAGCAAAATTACATTCTTGTAAAACTGAAGATATTTTGAAGAACAGAAAAAATTTTAATCCGTATTTAATAAAACAGTAAGGTGTCCATTTTAAGCAGTGAGTTTTCTTCTTTCAGCCATATCTATAGATGCAGTAATATGTTACAGGAGCCTGGCATATACCTCCATTTCTCTGGAGCCTTTGACCCGCAGCATACTGAAAGGCAGTGGAAACTGCCTTTGTGTTTTCTTCAGAAGGCATTTACTGTCATTCTTCCATAACATTTCAGAAGGTAAGAGCTGGAGAAGGAAGGGGGAGAAAATAGTCTTAGTTACCTTCTATTTATCTTTTGCTATATTCCATATGGTTTCAGTGATGGAAACCAAAGGGGTGTGAAGGTATGTTGGTTAGAAAGTGATATATTAGAAATGAGTTATTAATTTGAAAGGTGCTTGAGGGTTGAGCAAAGGGTAGGGAATTAACAGATAAATGGGATGGGAAAGCAGTTAGTTGGTATTGAGTGACCTGTTGATAGGTGTCTTCTCTTCTGTGAAAGCCTAGATGAGGGAACTAAGTGATGATATCATTATTAATGTTTATTTTAAGAAAGGAGAACTGTGGATATGTTGCTTTCTTTGATTTGGAGGAAGAAGTTGGAGTGTTGAAATTTATGTAAGAACACACAGAGTTTAGACCAGTGCCCAGCGTGTGTTTGTGTGGAAAGAGGGTGATAGCTGCTGCTGAGGGCAAGTGTCATTAGTAAAGAATTTGGAGCGGTTAGGCAAAAGAGTATTCTAGCCTCAATAGGTAGGAAGATAAAGTTAAGGTGGTGTGACACTTAAAAATGAGGCAAAAGAGGCCAACATATAAACCATCTGGAAAAGGGAGCTCTCCAGGCTGCCTAATAGCAACAGTCTTCACAGGTGCACACTGTAGATAGCAATATATAACCATCAGTAATGATGCCTCCTACAGTGCCTCTCATTAAATCTTTCAATGTGACCTCTTTTTTGTAGCAGCTTTTCATGAAACTCTGATGATCCAGTCTTTCCAACTAATTTCAAGATACCTTTTTAGCAGCCTGGGATGGTTCTCACCTTTCTATGCCCTCTCCTATGGGGACAGTTTGCATCTTACTCCCAGTCATTGCTGCTTTTCATTGCCTTTAGTGGGCTTCAACCAGCCACATTTCCAAATCGTTCTCATTTACGTCATCAGTTCTTAATTGAGAGGGTGATCGGTCACTGGAACAGGTTCCCCAGCGAAGTGGTCGTGGCACCAAGCCTTTCAGAGTTCAAAGAGTGTCTGAGTGATGCTCTTAGTCATATGGGTTATTTTTTAGGTAGTCCACTGAGGATTAGGGATTTAGACTCTGTGAGTCTTACAGGTCCCTTCCAACTTGAGAGAGTCTGTATTCTGAATGCAGCCATTGTGCCGTTTGGATCACAGCCATAAAGTTGTGAAACAAAAGCAGACATCAGATTACTACCCAACTGCAGTGTGTATTGGAAATGGTGTAAGATTTTTATGGAATGCATGCCAGCTCATATGAGGAACAAGCATGTTAGTGTATGCATAGTGGGTAACCTTTGAGAGACCTGAACATACTGCATGTTTTTTCTGTTCTTTGCTATCTGCTCTGGATACATTCTTGCAGGTGAGAGGTACTGAAATGCTGAGTTATGAGAGGAGAGAGAATCTAGAATGTGACAACCTTGTGTATAGCAAAGGAAAACTTCTGTCTCACATGGCAGAAATATAATCATTTAAGAACCATGATTATTGAAGTAATAGATGAGTGCTTTTAGTTCCTTTCTGCAACTTGTTAGTTTTCTGAAACATCTGATGTTCTAGTTTCCTACAGAGTAGGAACTGACATGCATCGGTTTTGTCATGTGTTAATGGGAGAGAGAAGGTTGTGAATATATGCTGAAAAATCCAAATGTTACTTGGTCTTGGATTCCATGCACGCCCGTGAAAATGTTCATGGGCAAGAACTCCAGTGCCTGTTAGGTTGTGCCTCTTATACTCCCTCTTAAGCATTTCCTTTTTAATGTGCTGAAGCAGACTGTAGTGAATAGTCCTGAAAACAGGGTTGTAAAACTTAAGCATAGTACATTGTTTTCTGTATTTGAGCCATGGTTCTTCCTTTTCTTCATAGGACAAACTACTGTGGAATTAGTTTTAGTGGCTATAAAGAGAACTACCAAACTAGGGAGAAAGTGCAGGTCCTCGTGGGAGAAGAGAGTGCACTGTTGCTCTACGTAGCGGACAGCGTCTGAGTTCAATAAAAGATTGGCAGTAGCCATGGAAAACTCCTCAGAATGTGAGTGAGATGTGCTAAAAAAAAAAGCGCACACACTCTGTCTGGGTTTTTTGTGTCTTCTTATTTTCTTCTGATACTTCTACTGTGGGTTCCCATCCACTCCGTTTCTTCTTATTAGTCTTGTCTAAGAGCGCAAATACAAGTGAGGAAAACCAAGTTTACTTCAAGAAAAAGCCTGTCAAAACCCTTACAAGTTCTGCCTGTTTTGTCAACAGCAGATGTACTCTGCTATTTGGTGTACACTTACTGGCTCAGGAGGCTTTGATGAGCAGTAGTGATTAAAAACAGCCCACTGAGTACTAAATTCAAATAGCAAGATAAACCTTGGTGGACTTCAGATCTGAACAAAGAAAGAACTACTTTAGCATAGTGAGCTTGTTTAAAGAATATTAAAGTTGATGTAGCAAGATGAATATTCTTCAGTGGACAAGTGCCAACACTGAAGGCACACTTGGGTTGTTGGACAGACACATTTGAGGAATTGCACGTCTGTTGAAGGCAGCCAGCAGGCACAGTGCTTTGTGCAGCACTTTCTGGGCTCTGCTTTGAAATCTTCTGGATGTTCTGAGAGTTTCTCCAGGGGTTGATGGAGGACTTCCAGAGCCTTTCAAGGAGTATCAGTATGCTGCTGCATGTGAACATACTGCAAACTCTAACAGTTTCAACCTGTTTCTGAACAAAAGAGGCTCAGCTCTTTTTCCTCTGCTTCCTAGCCAAAGTGGAAATGTGCCTTTCCAGCAGGTATGGGGCAGCCCTGTACAAGCTGACTGGCTGAGAGCACAGCTCATGGCAAGCAGCAGTTAGTGCAGGACAGAGCCAGAGACTTTGCTGT
This sequence comes from Galbula dea, assembly GCA_013399015.1. Classification (NCBI taxonomy): domain Eukaryota; kingdom Metazoa; phylum Chordata; class Aves; order Piciformes; family Galbulidae; genus Galbula; species Galbula dea. Next base: position 273,805 of record VWZX01007817.1, read on the forward strand.
GATGCAAGGGTGTGCTACAGAGCACAGATCTCAACATCATTGGGCCAACTGCTCCTGCAATGTCAGCAAACTTAGTCTAAGTGCAGTTCCAAAGCGTTGGGGCTCAGGGATGTTGAGGATGTCTCACCAGGTCTGGGGGGATGGCCTTTGCTCACAGGAGGTGGGTGCCTGTGAGGGTCTGTATTGCCAAGAAGCAGAGCTGTTGGGAGGAAGGCAGTGGCTGTACGGCATCAGGGATCACAAGAAGGATCAATTAGACTTTCTCCAGGACTGTGCAGGTGCAAAAGCCTGAACCCCCAAAAGCTGCACTTGAGGTACAGGTAGTGTCTGTGCTATGCAGTGCCTCATCAGCAATATTCTTCCCCTTTAGCAGGTATGGTAGTGTTTTGACTACTGCAATGTTCATGGCTGCTTGTTAGCAGAGGGAGCAGGTTAGACCTTTCCCTGTTTTACCACAGGATGACAAAATTTTAGCTCCTCCATCTTGAAGAGAAACACTACAGTGTCTTCTCTCCAGTGGTCTCTATCTCTCTAAATTGACCAAATAAAGAGATTGATGACAGAGCTGCTCTGCTGGCAAGAACTGGAGAGAAAAGGCTGATAGAGCAGGCTCCACCTCATTGCAAAAAGGTTTGGTTTGAACTCAGTTTGCTTTTTCATCCAGTCCTCTCCTATAGCACTTGAGACTCCCAGGAGTTATGTGCATGAGTAAATGGGTGGTTGTATTAAGCAATCAGAGTACCATCAGCATGACTGTTTCCACTAATACGGGATTCTCTAGGGATAAGACACTGTCCCTTCTCTGTCATAGGTCTTATCTACTGAATAAAAACCACCAAACTAAAACAAATCCAACAGGCCTTTTTCTGTGTTACACATGTAATAGCTATTGGCAAGGATTTTAACTTTCCTTCCCACAAGGATGGATTAGGGCTTCTTTTAGGATGTGGGAGGTGCCAGTATGTGATGTGAATAGCAGAAACCAGGTCAAGCACAGGAGTTCATGACCAGACTGGCATTTGCTGGGGAGAGAGTCTGAGATCAAAGAACAGAAAAGAGGTTGTACTGGGAAACTGTACTGTACAAGAGACAGACTGCCTCCAGTAGTGGCCAGAAATGGGTGCCTAGGGGAGAACAGGGACAGGATAAGAGTATATAGTAACTCCCCCAGACATCCCTGTTCCTGTGAGCTTTTTTTAGTCTAAAGGATTTCCTGATCTTGTTGCAGTTTAACTGTTTAGTAATTTGTGATAGATCTCTTCCAAGTCTGGTCTCCCTTTCAACTCACACAAGCTACAAATGCAGGGTGCTCCTTGGTAAGCAGCTACTGTGTCAACTGCCTGTCATCATGTCTTTCTGAATCCAGTTCCTACAACCTTTGTTCACCTAGTTCTGGTAGCAGAGGACATGCTGAATGGTCAGCCCTTGGCTGCCCTCCTCGTGCCACTTAAACGTTTACAGTACTTCTCTGCATGCTCTGGGGGTTTTTTTTGAAGGAGGCTATCTCATGTCTTTCAAAGAAGACAGCAAGGATAATTAAACTTTTGTAGTTCTGCTATTTCATTTTGACATGAGGAGAATGTGACTGTTCCCAGTTTTAGCATAATGATGGTTGCCAAAGCAGCTGAATTTGCTCCTTGCCTATCAACTTGTAATTTTTGTAGGTAACTGCTCCTTTCTATTTACTCTTCTATTGAAAGATGGTTTGACTGGTTTTACAAACCAACCTCTGCAGACACCAAGAGCGGTAAGATGGTTTTTGGTTTCAGTGGGAACAGAAAACTGTCCAAGGCCAACCTATTCCATTAAAACAGTGGTCTGGTTTTTGCAGTTATGGAAAGGGTATGCATTTCTCACCTGCATGAATAGTATAGTATTTAATGAACTTAGTAGCTGTTAGTTACTGGCAGCACACGTAGAATGACTGTAATACTGTGGTAGTCTGCTACAAAATAATGAAAAGCAAAACTGTGTAGGCTTGTAACACCTGAAGAGGAAAGACCTCACTGGTAGTGCCACTGCCAGCAGTAGTGCCATTACTGTTAACGGGAGCTTTTGTTAGAAACAAGAAAGTTTCTTCTGGCTGACTTTAAAATTTGTGGTCAGCCCTGCAGCATCTGATTCTTTAAGTTGGGTTTCATTTAGCCCGTGGTGCTGTTGTCTGTTTATGCTTCTGTGTCTGTTCTATGTTGTGTAGGCATTTAATATGAATAAGATGAGCTTTCTTGTCTTGATTTTTGTTTTTTCTGAAGCAAATATACATTTCTAAAGGTTCTTCAGAAACAGGCATGATTGTGCAAATGGCTTAATAGATGGTGATGTGACCAGCAATGAGATAGGTGCCAAATCCCCCTCCCTGTGAACAGTGCCTAAATGTGTCCATGATTCTGCAGGGTAAGATGATGTCATGCTGGTTTTATTTTAGTACAGATGTGCACACTAGTCTTTGAGAGACTTGAGAGTTCCCTGCTGTAATCAGTGACAGAGAAGGACTGAGTCATAATGGCTCAAAATATTTTAGTAGTTTCTCTAAAGTTAAATAATATCTTCACATTAGGAGGTCCTGTGGCTTATGAAGGGAGAGATCTTGGGACCCAACTCACAGTGACCTGATCTGGGGAGCTGAGCAGCTGCACCCCAGTCTGGGGTGTCTCATTCATGGCTGCTGTCCTAAAATGGTGGCAGAAGGTTGCTTCCGACCAAGGGAGAAGTGCAAGAGGACACGTGTCTGTGCCTTGCCCCTTCCTCACTTGATTGGGCTTAGGACAGGCACTGCAGAGATTCTGGACTGTTAGTGCCGCACACATTGCCTGAGCAGCTGTTCCCCGTCTTCTCCTGGGGAAAGAGGTGCCAGGCCAGGCAGAGACCTCCTGCAGGCTGGGTCTGGCCTGCAGAGTCCAGCTGGTCTCTGTTGAGCTAGCCCATCCATTCTATAACTGCACTGAAAGTCACCTGTTTGTGCAAGCTTTATATTTGTTAATTAGCATGGTTTGCTGTGGGGTGTGTGGGTATAACCAATCACATCTGAAAGTAACTTTTGATACCATTTTGAGTGTCTGTATCTATCAATCCAAGATTGTTACCATATATTAAGTTTGGCAGTGTTTCTCAAGTGTTGCTTTAGATTAACGCTGATGTTGTTTATGTATTGAGGGTTTTTTTTGATCTAGGAAATTAATGTTATCTTTGTGAGCAACAAATAGGCTGTTTGAAAGGGTGTGAGGCTGCATTATCAGTGCGGCTAGTGGGCATTAACGTGAACTACTTTCTTCTGTTATTTTAAACCAGTGAAAGTACTGATAAGGGGATTTGAGTGGGAGAAACAAGAACAGGTTTGGTGCCTTCACTTTGTAGGCAGGCACCCTCTCTTAGCTATGCATTATGGATCATAAGAAATAGGTTAAAAGCACAACAGGCAGACAAGGCAAAAATATTCAATCATCTGACAGTAATTCTGATTGCAGTGCAGTTATTTAAAACTTTGGTACTTTCAGAAAAGAAAAAGCATATGAAAAAAGAAAGTATAGGGCAAGATAGGGCTTATGCACAAGAGCTTTAAATAGGTAAACAGCGTGGTGATTAATTTGAATGATGCTGGGTAGGACAAGTGCCTGGGGAGGCGTGGAGGGGAGCTGGAGGGAGCATGCTTTCCTGAATGCTCCTGGAAGGAGCTGATAAAAGAAGTAGAATTACTTAAATTTAAATATATACTTGTACTTTGGGTAATTTCCATCTGACTTGGTGGGAGTTCCTTTTTACCCAGATTTTAGTAGAATCTGTGTGCATTGTTATTCTGAAGAAAGATTATTTTCTCAAAGACAATGTTTACAGTTTGCACGACGATCAGACACATGGTTTCAATTTGTTCTGATGCTCTGTGTTTTTTCACAGTCTCTTTGTAAGTTAAATAAACTTGAAAATTATCTGTCTAGAACTGTGTCATTTCCCAGATGAGATAGCTGCTTGAGGACATGCTTGTCTTCTCTCCAAAGAGATATAATCCTCGTCTTCAGTAAACAGCAATGACTGTGGTTCCTTGCCCTGCCAGGACTTTGGCTTCTCTTGCCGCTCTCCAAAATGACCTTTCTCCCTCCTACTGCAGCTTCTAAAAGAGGTCCTTCTTCGTCCATTGTCCATGGACATTGTCTATGTCCTTTTCTCTTCCTGTTAGTCACCCTGACAATATGGTTACTGTCTTCCATGCTAAAAGGGAACAGAGAAAAGTGGGGCAGCATGAAAGAGGTGATATTCCCAGTGTGCCAGAAGCGATATTCCCAGTGTGCAGCTATTCAGAAACGCAGACATTTCTTTTTACCATCCCTCCAACTGTTCAAAGTCTCTTTTTCCTTAATGACAAAGCACCTGCTGCAGCCCACGAATGTTAGCCGTGTGGGTCTTCTGCAGGGCTGAATGTGTAACTGTTGCATGTGTTGCAGGCTGACGCTGGTTTCTAAACCAGCTCAACTTTGCTCAGACCAGCTAGTTTCAGTCCTCTGTAGCAGGCAGTACTGCTATAGCCCCCAGTCTGCCCCTTATGCAGTGAATGGAGTTAACAAAGATGTTTTGATGTGTTCATGGAAGCCTTGATTAACTCAGCAGCTCCAGAAAACTTATTTGTGCACGACAAAGCAGTGAATTTTTTTTTTTCTTTTGTGGGACAGGGCAGCAAATTCAGCCTTGATTTGCTGTGCACATCACTGGAAACATTCTAATGATATATGTCTGTTGTCATCATGCTGAGGTAGATGTTGAGGTACTTTCTCATCCTTCACAGAGTTTGGCAGGTGCTGGGCTTATCCCTTCCTATATTAATTTAGGCAGAGCAAAATTAGGTTGTAAGTGAATGCCTTCAAACTTTGTCTCTAAATCGCTGTTAGGACAATCAAATAGTCCTTCTAACAAACATAAAGACTAGCCAAGAGTATTAATCTAGTAGCTCTTTATCTTCTTTGCCTAGAGTGGATGTTCAGTTTCAGAAAGGCATTTAACTACATAAAACTGAAAGTTCACTTTTCTCCCTAAATCTTTTATTTCTTCTTTCCAAGAAGAGGGAAAACAGACTGTCAAAGAGATCTTTTTTTTTCCTTATTTCTCTTTCTCCACACTTTATTTTGCCTTTTTGATTGAATCAGAATATTTGGGTTTTTTTGTGATAGACATAATGACTGCCTTTGGGGATATCAGTAAGAAGTAGAATTAAATATTATTGCAACAGAAATTCCATTGCTGCTTTTAGCAGCAGCAGAACGGTCAAAGTGGTAGACCATGTATTCGCCTCTCCTGCTTTAGAAAATGCCTTGGCAATCAGATATTCCTGAGCCAAGGCAGTTTGAGCAGTCAGTTCCAATGAGACCATGGTGACACTTCATAACTGGCATGTCTAGTGCAGACATCACCTTTCCTGTGCTAAATTATGATTTGCTATGAGCTCTGTGTAAAATCCATGGCAGTGTACATAGCTGATACCATGGTGGTTTGGAAAAGTTAGTGGGCAAAATAAAATTCTTTTCATTTTGCAGTAAGAAGATGAAGGGACATTCTTTATAAGCACCTTTTTTAAAAAATGGTGCACTGTTTACACGTTTGTATACCCATGTTTGTCCATCTGTGACTTCGAGCTCTGCAAGCAGAAGGAACTCGCTGTCAGTTCTTGCAGTTTGAACACGTTACTGTCTGCTCATGAAGACATGTATATACGTGTATATAGGGGTTGGGAGTGCTGGGAGGAAAAGGAAATACCAGGCTGTAACCACCTTCTTTAGGTTTATCTTCTGGTGCATTTTTTTTGTCCCCATGAATTAATAATGTAGCTAATCTTGTGGGTGGCACAGATGACACAAAACATACGCTAGTTGTTTTGGTGATTCACTGTTACACTAGGCTGGATTTCCAAATGTTCACAAACAGTTCTGGTGCTCACATATATAGAGAGAGGAAAAGTATTCAGAGAGGGAATGAAAACAAATATATGCAAATATAAGTATTTTTGGCAAAAAACAGAGATCTCATAGAACATGTGGGATAAGAGAAGGGAAAATATCCAAACCCACAGCCTGGCCAAAGTCTCTCCTGAAGGGTATGGCCTGCCAGAGCTGCCTGACAAAGGTGAGCTCTGCCAAGATCATGCTTTTCACATGCATCTCCTGGGTCATAACTCACCAGATCTCTGACCTGATGTATATACTGTCTTTTCTGAACAAACCCTCACAACCCTATTTTTGTTCTAGAACTTGTCATTGGGGCTTTATTACTGTCTTGGGTGAGACCTTCATTCAGGATTTATTATTTATAATTCTGTGCTCCAAGATGGGCAAGGCAAATGTAAAGTAGCTGAGAAATGCTGTTGTAAGAGTTTCTGGTGTAATCTAATGTGACAGGAAAGTAAAGGGATGTATGGAGAGCTAGACCACTAGTTAGAGAAATGTCTCTCAGAGCTGGGTTTCTTGTGTGCTTATAAAGTGGAGGTGGTGGAATCATAATCCCTGGAAGTATTCGAAAAAGTGAAAGATGTGGTGCTTGGGGACGTAGTTTAGTGGTGAGCGTGGTAGTGTTGGGTGGATGGTTGGACTCAATGATCTCAGAGATCTTTTCTAAACATAATGATTCTCTGATCAAAGGATTTTCATGGACTGCCTGCTTAATGTGTTCAAGGACCTGTATAGGGATACAAATTAATAAGGATTTTAATGAAACACTAATAAACCACTCAGAAATGGACATTTTCACATTTTTCAGGTAAATGTTTATGAGCTTGTAATGTAATACTAGTCTAGATCTGGTTTAATGCTGGTGAGGATTTGTGAAGAGCAGCAGGTTTGTTGGGTGGGGTTTTTTTGTTTTGTTTTTTTTTGGTGTGGTTTTTTTGTTTGTTGGCTTGGTTTTGGGTTTTGGTGGATTTTTGTTTAGTTTCTTTTTTTGTGTGCGAGATGAGGAGACTTTGGATCAGGTCAAAGTGAACAAAGGACATAGCATCAGGGGCGAGGCTTGAGGAGAAAATAAAAACGCAGCAGAGCGAGCCATGGTTTGAAGGTATGGACGAGCAGCTTATGTGTCAAAGGTGCATTTGAAGCAAAACTGAATCCTTAGGTGAAACCTAATGTGATTTTTTTCAGTGGCAGTTAACGCTGTATTGTTTGTCATCTTATCGCTCACCACACGTGTTGCAGGGCAGCCTGGGCTGTACCGCCAGGAAGCCTGCGGCCAGCGCCGGGACCAGCCACTAAGAACGCTCAGTGGCAGGCCCAAGCAATGGAATGGGCGAGCGCCGGAGGCCTCGGCCCACTCCCTGAGGGGCGGCGGGGCCGCAGGTGCCGACGGCGGACGGCAGGTGGCGCCGGCGGGGTGGGGGCGGGAGCGGGGCGGAGGCCGCCCTGTCCGTGAGGGAATAACGGGCGCCCAGGGCGCGGTCGAGAAGCGGCGGCTGGCGGGAAGAGGAGGGGGTTTGAAAACGCGGCGTGCCGCGATCAGAACTTCCTTCCGAACTTTAGAACGCTCACGTGTGTCTTTCTTAATGCTTTTTGTGCCCTCCCTAAGATGCACAGCACAGGTCTTAGTGTCTGCCTGTACTGCAGCATGGAGGCCGGAGGCGGTGGAGGAGAGAGCTGAGGCGCAGAGCTCGGCCTGCTGCACCCCCCCGCCTCAGCCTGGAACAGCGGCTTGTCACGTCCCCAGTATTGCTGTACACTTCACAAAAGATCTATCACCCTGCGAACTGTGAGACAACAGCGGCTTTAAGTCGGGAGAGGAAACAACCTCGACCTGTTTCTGCCCTTCTTGGAGCTGTTAGCACCTAGTGTGTGCTGAGGTGAGTCCTCCCGAGGACAGACGTGAGTGAAGGAGGTTGGAAGTAGGAAGTGCCCAGCTTTCAGACTGGGATATGTTTACATAAAAGGAGCTTATTTTTATACAGTGCTTATTTTTTTTTCTGAAGCTCCTACTACCTAGCCTATTAAAAGTTAATGGCTCTGGTTTGAAGAGCTGTTCTGCTTTCCTTAGTAATTTTAGTGGGAGAGGAGTAATTGATTTCTGTTTCTGGGTTTTTTTTCAGCAAAGGACGTAACACCACAGTCAAGAAAATTAAAAGTGATTGGAAAAAACCATAACCTTGAAGTAAGATTTTTTTTATATATTCACACGCACAAAGGGGAATTTGCAGTTAAGTTAATCACATTGCAAAGAGCTGCATTATCAAGTACAGCTATCCAGCGAACAACATCTCTATTTGGCATTATGACGTGCATGTGCATGATGTCCATACAAAATAAATAATCAAAACTCAGAGGCTGTCAAGTGTAAATTAATTCTGGTTGTCCTTCAGAGTAGAAGCTTTTTCGCACACATCAGGGGGTCCTGCAGAGTCACGATTGCTCACCTCTTTTGGTACACTGCTGCTTTTTCTCCTTTTTTTTTTCCTTCTATTGGTTGCAGGTGCAAAAGGACTGGCTGATTGGTCTCTGCCTTTCAGCCAAACTCTTGGCACAAGAATGCCAGTGCCTTTTCAATGTCGTTTTTTAAAAGCTACCTGGAGTCTTTTGTCCCCTAGTACTGGGCTTCATCACAGGTTGACTGTTACCAAAGGTGATGTCCATAGTGTACACAAAGCTTCGAGAAGAAAAGAAAGATAAGAGAACCTGCACAACTGACAGCACTCACACTCCAAATGCCTTTTCCACATCTCCAAGGCTTCAAAGTCAGGCTCTGGGCCCAAGTGTGTCAGAAGTCTCACAGCTGCTCAGTATGGAGGGTGTACTGCTTCTGTGTTCACTGTGCTACTGTGTAGGTTGCAGAACTGTTCCTGTTGTCACAGCATAGTGCTACTGACATCTCGGTACATTTCTGCTGGGACCTCCTATGTCCTTTTCAGAACTGTTGCCTAGCAGGATCTGACTCCCTGTTCCATAGCAAATGTTTGTGTTGTTTCCAGGCACATGACCTGGTATTTGTGTGCATTGATTCTCAATCAAGTGTGAGCATCTTCTGCCCACCTCTGACTCTGAGTAAGACAAAAGCACAAGATAGGCATAATGCTCATTGATTGAATGGGGGGGGAGGGGAATAAATAAAAAATTACAGAGGCTCCTGAGCTTACTGGGAGCAAAGGCCACTTTAAAAATGTAGCTTCAATGGGTGCTAAAATGAGCACTTTGAAGTGCTCCATTGCATCAGGTCAGTCTTCTCAATATAAAAAAAGAGCCAAGAAAGTAAGGACTTATGTTTTTAGGCTCCTGTGCAGAAAGACAAGGAGTACAATTTCCTTCTCATTTTCCTTTCTGATTAGGTTGTTCCGTTAAAGATGTGACATGGAGCCAACATACAAGGAAGCAGTTTCATTTCTCAGAGATTAGAAGGTCTGAACAGAGAGGACCATCAGAAATGGCAAGGTACCAAGTGAGATATATCAAGTATCACATAAAACGTAGGCTGCCCCACCTCCTATGTATTCGGTCTTCTATTTCTGCCACATTGAATGGGATAGTGTTGAAACACTGAAATACCCTTTAAGCCTCAAATCATATACTGAGGCTTGAGAGCTACATCTCAGGCTAACATGTGAGTACTCAGTGTGCCAGGGCTCAGGGTTAAAAGTGAAGCCAGGAGCTGCCTGGTGTACTTAGAAGATCAGCCTCTGTTTCTGTAAGCAATACAGTTTTGTGCTGTCTTGTGAAAAAGAAAAGGAGAACTGCAAGGTTTCTTGTAATGTTACTGGTTAACAAAGTTCAAGGGTGAAAACGGGCAATAGGGATGGGATGATGACAAGAAATAGCATAAGCAGCAGATGTGACCTCTGAAACCAACTGGGCTAACTGGGAGAGAGCTTGCAGGAGCACAGAAGTACTCCTGTTAGATCAAGCTTTTCTTCAGACAGCTGAAGAGCTATTTACTTGCTCTGCTGATTGCCTCTGGCCAATTTAAATCTTGAGAGTATGCCTGCCCGTTCTCTGCTTTGATCTCTTTCCTTCTGAGTCTAAACACAAAGATGTTATTAAGATAAATTAGTAAAGACAGCGCAGGAACTGGGTGGGAAATGCTGATCATCATCTCCCCTGGAGATAAAGTAATACCCATACTCAATCAGTTCAGAGTATGTAACAGTCTTGAATAACTGCTTTAAAACATGGGAAAACAATGGTGCTCTATGAATTGATTGTGCTTGTCCTAATTATGGAAGACCTGTGCACAGGAATACTTAGAAGAGAGAGGGCACTGCTGAACAGGCTAGCATGGGCTGAGTGACCTTTAGGCTGTAACTTTAAATTCTCTCTGTGCAGGCCTGGTTTCATTAATTGTCATAAGTAAGGAAGTGGAAGTGCTTTGGAGAAAAATGCTGTATAAAGTCTAGTAAAGAAAAACACATGGGAGTGTTTCCTTTTTAGAGCAGCCCTCAGGAATTATTTTGTTTTGCCCAAAAAGAATGAAAAGTGCAGTTTGGGCAGTTCATGCAGTGCCTCTGTTTTAAGAGACCCATTTGAGAACACATAGGTTAAGGTGGTTAATTTAAGCAATTGGAGATGACAGACACCCTAAAAAGAAAAGGTATGTTCAGGAGTAATTCTGAAGAGAGAGAAGATTAATAGCATCAGGTATTTAGAAGATTCCGGTAATAATTTCACTAAAAAAGCTCTGACTTAAACTCAGCCTACAGCTATAATTCAAACCACTCATATAACAGCTACATTTCTCAGTAATTTCCACTTCTAGAATAATCTCTAATAGAAACAGTCACCCATTGTCATAATTTCTCCCACATGGTACAGTAAAGAATGCTTTGTGTATTGCCTATTTACAAAGGTCAGTGTAAATCTGAGATAGCTACTAATATGCAGTTGCTATGATTTTTACAATTTATGAAAGTCCATGGACATCTAACAGTGTCTACAGACCTTAAGTGTGTACTGCAGAAGCAGCAAAAAGCCCTAGGTTATATTGCAGAAAACAGGATGGGGTTAGTATTCCAGTATATATAGCAGTCTTCATAACTGCCTCGAGCCTACCAGGGAATCTAACAGTGTTAAACGAAAATTTTTTAGTCTTTTTTCGGTTATGTTTTTTTCCTGTGGTAGCTCCAAGACTCCACTTTGACCTGCAGGCCTGGTGAGAAGCTGCTTTTCAAGCATCAGTAGGTAGAAAACCTAAGCATCTTTTGACAAGCTTCTGCTTAGAAAAACCTGTACTGTAGGGAGCAGTGAGGAGTAATTGTGAGTAAAGGCATTGCTGCATTTTTCTTTTACAGCAAAAGAGAAATGACAGTGTAATTGGGAGCTGGGATCAGTCAGGATAAGGGGGAGCCAGGAGTTTGAGGAAATCCTCCTTGGAAGTCCATAAAATTGGACTTGAACTTTCAGTTAAACATAGCTCAATTTTCATTGGCTTTGAAGTTCTATTCAGTATGATCTAAAATGAAGAATAAGTGAACTGAGCACAAGCAGCTTGTGTTTCTGAGGCACAGAAGCTGCCCTAAGTGTTCTAGGGAGCTGCATAGCAGGAGCTGCTTTGAAGCGGACAAGGTCAGGACTAAGGGAAGAACAGTAAAGGAGCTACAACATAAAGTGTTAGGATTCCCCTCCTTCCTTTTTTGTCCTAGGTTTCTCCTATGCTCACTTCCAGAACGCGATTGGCTTGAAATCAAAATGGGAGTAAGGAAGGTACGGCAGCTTCTTTCTTGCAACATGTCCAGTCATGCACACAGTGCTTGCTTCAGGTGGCTGTTCCCTGGGAGCTAGTGTTTAGGGCTGATGCAGCATTAAAGTGCAAGTTAAACGGGTCTGTGTCAGAAATGACAAAACTGTCTTGGAGGTGATTTTTGTGGATAATAAAATAGTAGCAGGCATTTAAATAGTATGTTTTATCTAGAGCTGTTGAACGGCTTTGTCATAACATCTTAAGTGACAGTACTGTCCCAGTTTGGCAGGAGGAAGATCTTAACTGGTAATCTTAACAGATTACCAGTGACTTCCTTAAGGCCATGTAAGGAATTGCTGAAGAACCAGGAAGAGAACCCAGTTAAACTGGTTCCTAGGTCTAGGGGCCTATTTATGGCTCAATGTTAAGCCAGGTCCTGTTTCTCTGGGCAGAGAAAGAAACATTTTCCTGTATGCTCTTGCCTGTACTAAAGTATAAGGAAAAGCCAGTCACCAGCGAAAGAAACCTCATAGGCTTTTTCTCCTTTAAAGCAAGCTGACTTTCTTCCAGGTAGTCAGGAAACAATAGAGTCACCATATAACACTGCTGACTTGGAATAGATACAACTGTTATTAGTAAGGACTAGGAATTAATTACTTCCAAGTGAAAATGAGCTGTTGGCAAAAAGGAGCCTGGATGACTAAATTCCCTTCTCTGTTTATGATCGAGCATTTCAAGGAAGGGCTACATTTGTAGATTGTCATGCATCCTAACTTTTCTGTAGTCCTGTAGCTCAGTAGTTGCTGTGTTCATGACAACACAGGTTGCTGTTGTTTGTAACAGGCCAGGGGTTTTGCAGGAGCTCTGTAAGACCTCAGGACTTAAGACTTTGTCTGGGCTTGTCTTGGCCTGTCTGGAACTTTGCTTTAGCTTGTTTTCCTAATGACCACGTGACTATTACACAACTTGTTCTGCTTTTGCTTAGCTTTGTGCAGTTGTGTGATATAACTATAATTTTTATTTAGCTGAAAGTAACAAGTACCTATTTTATGTAGAATGAAGAATGTGGGACCCTAGCAAAATGATGCAGCTTAGAGGATCTTGGTAATAAACATGATATCACAGGAGAGGCCTCAAAAGGAAAGCTACTGGATGCACTGCAGAGAAGTACAGATAGAAGATGCCAATAGAGGGCATGGGGTGGTACTTGAGACCCCAGAGCTCTAAAAAACACATTACTGGTTAATGACTAATAGCTAAATAAAGGCAGACCTGGCAATTGGGTAAAACTAGTTTGAGGAGTTACAAAGAGAGTGTATCCAGTGTATGTAAAACCTCACATATGGTGTGAGGCCAGCCATCTTAGGGTCCAGCTGGGCAGTGGAAAGGTGAGTGTAACAGTGAAGAGGTGGTAGGAACTAGGAGATGTGTGTTAACAGTTTCACCTCTATTGTTATTGAGACTCCATATCATTCTCTTTTTACTTTTTTCCCCCCTTTTTCTTTCTACAATAATTAGATCAGGATTAATAATTCAGTGATGGTGAATTAAAGTTTCAGTGTCAGTAAGTATACATTCTTGGCTTTTCTTCTAAGTTGTGTCTTTTTGTCCATGCCAAGACTTACATAACACTTCGAAGTGCATCCAAATATGTTGCTAAAAAGATCATCACATATTGAGAATAGTTAGCTATTTCACCTTGATAGGTTTTTGCTCAGAAATTCCTCAAACCCACACTACATGTTTTACTTAGATATTTATATACAAGAAAATTAATTGCTTATTTGTTCTGTAGGAGGTGAAGCAATGTAATAAAATTCTGAAAAGGTATCCTCATGATTTGTCTGTTTCAGTCAAATGTGTGTATTTTACTCAGGATGTTTGTCATCAGTACTTCAATAAGCTTTGTGAAAAGTTGTTTACACCATGTGTTTCTGAAGGAAGGAAAGGTGAATGGGTCACTGGTTATTAAGAAAAAAGCTCAGTTGTTTGTTATTGATTCATCCATTACATATGGCAAATATTTCATTCAAATATTTCATGAGGCTGTATTCAAAATACAATGCATTGTATTTTGTTTTGCACTACATATATGCTACAAGTAACTTACAATAAAACAAGATTTATTTTTCATTTTAGAATGTGATTTGAATCAATTGCCTTCATAATGAAGTTTGGCACATGTACTGTGACTTAACTTTTCCCTAATCAAATATGAGTATTAGCATACTTTGCCATAAACCAGCTTTTTTTTATGGAAGATGCCCTCATTTTCTAGTTCAGTTTGGATATACCTCTTGAAAAATCTTCTAGTACCTCAGTCAAATTTTCTGATAGTGAAATTTTCCTTTGGTTAATTTTAAGGACAAATTTGATTCAATATAGATATCTCTGTAACTGAGACTTGTGCTCTGATTCTGGTACTTCAGCTTTTAGTTATCAAGTAATTTCCCCTTAAGATACAGCATAAAAATTGTACCACCGAGAAATACGCCTTTTGAGCACCCGAATAGTCTTCAGTGGTAGAGTTCAGGATTGATTTCTGCTGTCTTAACTTGCAAATATCTTGTGACATGAGTTCCTTTTTCCACATCAGAATTCCTCTTGAAAGCAGCTTGGTTTTTTTGCTGCAGCTTCAATTTCTTCCTTGAATTATGATACCTGGCTTGCTACTTTGTACTGCAGTACTGGGCCTTTAGCCCAGAGAGAAAGTAGGACAAGCAATGGATGGGGGGAGATTTGGATTTACCAACAACATATCACCTCTTTGCAAATTGCAGGATTGGACAAGTTACCTTAAGAGCCCATAAAAAAAAAAAAAAGGTGAGAGAGTGACCAGCCATCCTCATTGGCTGTTGCTGACCCTGGATAGGAAAATGTCATTAAGGACTGTGTATGTAGTATCACAATGCATTGCATGAAATGAACCAGGAGTCTCTTCTTACTGCCTGCCTCTGTGGTACTTACCTGATAGCCTCTGGAGATGGAGTTTATCAGTTCTTCCCAATTCCCACATGCTGCCAACCTGGACCACAAAATGTAACTGGAAAAAAAGACATAATTTGAGAAGTGCCAATTTTCTTTTCTTTCTCTCTCCCCTTCTTCCACCCTGAAGGTTTATGTGGCCTGCAAACATCTTCATGTCTGAAGAATCTCTTTACAACATCTATCATCTTGCTGAATGCAAAGGAAAATATGTCTTCTACTGCCAAGCAGAGATGGCAATTCCATAGTGAAGTAATTATGCTGTGGATCCGTGTGTGTACTCTTAAAAATAACCTTAGTACACTTAACACGTCTCAGTAATAACATGAAATTATTTCTGTTTTTTTGCAGTACTTCCCATTTACTGCAAAAACTTGCAGATGATCAAGTGATGACAGTAATGATCAAGTAATTGTAGTTTAATAAAAGGATTGGAGCTACCTACAAGTTAAGAAGTAGTTGTTAATTTCCATTTTATCTTTCTAGCTGTTCTTGATGGCATCCTCTGTACTGGACCATACCTTTCGCCTTCAGGCAGTATCTGCTACCCTATCACCTCTCTTTCTTGCTAAGCCACAGAATGGTTCTGTTGGTGAGACAGGAGAAGTACCTCCTCAAAGGCCTGCCCAAGCTTCAGCCTCGTATCACAGACTCAAAGGAACTTCTTCCAGTGTAATTGGTACTCACCTTGTTCAACAGCTGCCCTGTGGCTTGTCAGTCATGCTCAAGACTTGACAGTACCTCCTAGGGCTCAGGAGATTCAAGGCAGTCTTTACTTGGAGGCTATAAAAAACCCCAGTAGAGTCTTCAGCCTGCTGTGTGGTTTTTCAGGGCAGATGCAGCTGTTCAGTGAGGTGCCCACAGTGTGGGGTTGCAGTGCGAAACCATCCCAGATAGGGATGTAGCTCTAACTGGAAAATGGAATAAAACAACAGAGCCTTTTGCTGCTGTGTAAAAGGTAGCATTGTCTGAATCCCTTCTTCCACCAGCTGACTTTGCTCTTTGGATTCCTGTTCACCTTCCTCCTAACCTGCCTTTTTCCCTGCCGTGGGCAATGTAAACAACCTCAGTCCTGGCTCTTGTCAGTGATTGTAAGATGAAAGAGCTGCTTTCTTTCGTACAGAGCAGATGCAGTAGGACCATAAGGAAAAACAAAAGGCTGCCTCTCCCATTTGTTCTTTGACAGCCTGGGATTGGCCAAGGTGTTGCTTGCTGCTTATTGTGTGTATGTGTCTGGAAATGTATCTAGATAACTTTTTCTTTGGTCTGCCTTGAAAGCGGCAAAGGCTGGCAGCTTGTCATGGTGCCAAAGAGAAGCTGCATCGTCCTCCAGCATGGGTGTGCTTTTTTTGTCAAGGAGTGTGGGCCCCCTTACTTGCCTGCTTTGTGAATTACCTGAAGTACAGTCGATGGATAGTACCTGTCAGCACGTTTCACTAGACAGCGTGAGAGAAAAAATAAAAGTTTAAATAATCATTTCACTCCCCTGTGTATCAAGAAAGAGTGATAAAGAACTGAAGATTAAAGACTATTGAAGCCTTAGGACATTTAATCTCTTTTCCTTGGGGCAAATGCAGGTCTCTCCTATAGTAAATACATTTCAAGCTGTTCAGTTTTAAATTTATTTAGTGACAATACTTCTGAGGCTTCCCTGGAGAGGTCATTTTGTAATTTAATAGATGCCACTGTTGGGGCTTCATTTTTGTTCTAATTTACTAAGCACTCAGTGGTTTTCAGTTTTAAAGCACATTACAGACATTAAATAATCTGCAGACATTTACTGAGAGGTAGCTAAGCCAACACCTCTCACCCTGAGCCTTTCTATTGAGAAATCTGTGGGAACTCCATTCAACTTAACTCAAATATGTTTTTCTGCAGTTAAATCAGAATTTGTAGTATGGTAAAATGGCAGGTCAGGCACAGATTTTTTTCACATTCTTGTGTTCTCATTTTAAATCCTGTGCAACTTGCTCCTTATTTCAGGTGTTTCCTACCATTCAGCTCTTGATATTTTTCTTTTGCTGATTGCATGTCATTGTTCTTAGCTATACCCCAAACACTACTGTTTCTTCTTTCACCTTTTGAGGTGTGCAGAGTGTCTGTGGATTGTGATCTGATCTGGCCTTGTCGTTGCAGGGCTCAGCTCCCTTTCCTCATTCTCTTGTGCCTGCCTTCCTTCTAAAGTAGGTCAACTTCTGTACTAATATCAAACTCATCTGGCACCTCCAAGGACCAGCTTGGAGTCACATCTGTGCTTTCTCTCTCCCCCAAGCAGCAAAAGCTGTTTCATTGCCCAAGGCAGCTAGAAAAACTGCTACTCTCTCTCTTACATGCCACTCCATGTAGAAAGACAGCTTCACTGCAGCTCAGAACAACCTCCATGTCTAAATACCTGAGAAACTTATCAGAAGGGCATAGATCTTAGGAGATGACACCAGTACCCATTAATGTCCTTATGGGAAGGAAAAATTTGCAAAGGAGCTCTGTTATTGATTCTCAACACATTAGATGCCTTTTGTTAGCCTGTTGTGGAAAATACACCAGAGCTGGCCTGGGGCTCTGCTGAGTTGCCCTGGGCTAGCCTGTGTCCTTGTATCCTCTCCCTGGCTGCTGGGCTGTAGGTGAGGAGACTGAGGTGGATGGCGATTTGCCCAACTCTGTGCCCTCTGGAAGTCCCTCTGCTTTCTGTGTGAACTTGGAGCCAGTGCCAACGTGGGATTTAGAAGAGTTTGGTCAGAACCAAGTGTTTCAGGTCAAAAAGCCTAGAAGGCTACTTGTGTGGGTCACACAGTGGCCTTGTCACACCTCTTTGGCAGCTTAAACTGAGTCCCAGACAAAAAAAAAAAATCTACTACACTTGGGTGCTCTTGTTTGAAGGCAAATATATTTGGACTAGATTTTCACGCAGAGATATAAGGTCTCGACAGGGACAGTGGCCCTCTCTCTTCAAGCAGCAGTTAGTGTGCTGCATGCTTTTGGGCAGTAATTGCCTATTCCTTGCCTGTGTGAGTTGTCCTACATTTCAATGTGTACACAGCTAAAAATAACACTGGCCTTTTAACCATCACATTGCACACCGAGCACTTACCTGATAGTAGGCGACCAGCCGGTGCATGTAACTAGGAAAATCAAACTAGCATTTGTCTGCTTTGTTTTCTTGGCAATTCCTTTGGTGGATTGGGCTGTCATTTTAAATGTAGCAAGGGCCTGCGTATTCAGCTTGCGTCACTCCAGATGGCAAGTTCACCTGTTTTGCATTTTATAATTTTGTATTTCAGGGCAGTGTTTAAAACTGCTACCTTTTTAATAGTTAACTACAGGACAGACTTACACACTGCCTCAAACCCAATAAATAGCTTCAGGAAGTATTTGCTATAGGACCTTGGCTTTTTAATGTTCTAGTCTGCCTCCTGTTTTTGCTTGGGTTAGCCTGCACAGTGCAGAGCCATATGTTGCCCTGACACACCTGGCAGAGCAGATCAGTTTAGTCTGATTTTATATTTCAGGTCAGCCAGAAAACAGTTTCAGTCACTGTCATAAACATATTCAAGTCAAAGTCTGAAAGAGAAAACCCTCTGTATGTTTGGATTATTATCTAATCTTTGCTGAATGCCACAGAATGAAATACTGCTTATGAGCTTATTGACTGTAAAATTGGCATTTGAATTTTGAGACAGTGATCTTGGATGAAAGCCTGTATCCTGCTATTTTACTGATAGCACATGCCTTCCATTGCCACCTCCTCTGTGAGGCTTGCATTCCATTTCAGTTTGGTCAGCAAGACTAATGCCAGCTGTCCTGAGCATCATGAGTCCTGAGCCAGTATGTTCCCCTCACAAAATCCCTAAGTCACACTACAGTAGCTATTGTAAGTAGACCTCCAGAAGCTATTCCATAGCCTGGATGTGGAAATTTTTGTCTTGGGTGAGAGAGATGGCACAGGACAGTTTTGTTGATAAATGGTACAAGCAAGTGGGACAGCTGGAGGTATACGTCCCTGTTCAAATCTGAAATGCACAACTGGATGGAGTTGATGAACCTTGTCCTTAGAGGAATAAGGACAGGGCTGCTCTGCCAGTGGCCCTTGCTCTCAACAGTTGATTGTGCCTACTCTCTAACAAAATTACCTATGAAAGGTCTGGAGGAAAAGAAGAGATCAAAACCCCTAACACTCCTAGTACAAAGGCATCCAAATCTCATGTGCTATGTGAGCATAGCAGTAGAACAGCAGAGATGAAGGGTATTGCCAATGCGTTATATGAGGCGTGCAACTTCAAGCATTCTGGTAATAATATTTCTATTGCAGTTTTAAAAAAACTACTTAGCAGTTTTATATTTGTTGCCATATTAATCCCTCATAAACATGTTTTCATTAGCATTCTTTTTTATTGAATGCTGAGATTACTACAAAATGAAGGTCGTAACAAAAACTTCATGCCATACAAAATTGCAAAGCAACCCTGCTTTCCTGTGTGTGCTAAATAGTGCCAAAACCTTACTACACAAATGCCAATGAAAATAGCTGGCAAGACTGCTGGAAAAATACCCTTACAGTCTGCCCAAGTGGACCTAAGCATTGCATGTGTGGACCACTGGGAATGTCTAGGAGCTTCCCCACTGTTTGTGCATGAGATGTTTGAAAGAATTGACAGAAGAGTGACTTAGCCCTGTGGAGCCCAAAGCTGCCATGCTCCCAGTGAACCTGGTCAGGATGGAACATTTGCATCACCAGAAACTGGATGTCATGTTCAATGTAGATGGTTGTGTTTTCTGGCATTTCAGGCCCTCTATGTTCCTCAGCTTTAATAGTTAACGAAGGACTCTTTGTGCATTCTCTGCAATTTTTCCACACAGGCTTGGGCCCCCTGTTATTCAGGAAGAAAATACGTTTAATTCCATCATTACTGGATGGCAGTGTACATACAGAAAGATATAGAAAGGCACATGCCTTTTCTATTGGGAGAAATTACAGAGCCTTAAATAAACTCCTATTAAAATCAGTTTCATTACATTAACACAGCCTTCCCAGATGTGTTTAGACTTGTTAACACCTGGCTAATACTGACTTTTTGGACATCAGTGATTAGATGAAGTGGGTAGTTTCCTGTCTTTCAGCAGTAGCGAAATGATTTTTGTAAACTGCATTGAAAGCCTTTAATAGAAGGTCTAATACAAATATATTATGTATGTACCTTTTGCTGTGAGAGTTAAAAATTTTGCTGTAAGACCAAAGTTATAGTAATTATATAGCTTTTTAGGTTCTTAAGGGGAAGAAGGATGGGTTTATTGGTTTGGATGTCAACACAAACAGGAGAGAGTGCACCTAGATTAGTACAATTTGCACATGAAACAGTGACAGCATCATGTTAGCTTGTTATTAGCACTTAAACAGACTGAGGCATTCCTGAAATTAACATTCAGTGTTTAAAATAAATGTAATTTAGCTGGTGCTAGTGATATATAATGGATGCAAGTTCTCTGATGAGACATGGGCAGATATGGCTGTTGAGAGGAAGCAAATGCAGTGATTTACTTTTTTTTTTTTTGGTGTGTGCAGTGCTTCCCTTCCTTCTTGCTCTGAATGTGTGAACCCACGGGGATCTGCTTTTGGTGCTTCTGTGTATCAGCTTTTCAACTTCACTAGGGTGAGGGGAGAGAGAGAGAGAAACATAGATAAGGAGTTGTTGGTGAAGGTAAAATAACATGGCCCTATCTAAGTACAAGTGCTTTTCCTTTTCTCTGTAAATGTCCTCCTGCATTGCTAACTGCCAGCTTTGGCGGTCAGGCCACTTGCTGACCTTGGACACACACATGGTAATAGGGAATTTGAACAGCTTGTCCACAGTCAGAAAGCAGAGTGTCTCATTTCCAGAAAGTTCCTACTCTTCAGTCTCAAGACTATTTTTCTTTCCCAAAGGCAATTGCATTCCTGCCTAGGCAAGAGATACGCCTACTTTGATGTTTACAGTCTAGAGAAATGGGTTTTCAATCTGTGCTCAGACTGCTAGATTCTGCTAATACTTTCTAACGGATCTGTGACAAGTGTTGAGGAAAATCAAAGTTATTATCACTAGTCTGAACTGCAGTGTACTGGAATCCCCAGTCCCCCTGGAAAATTTTCAGAGTTCCACATACTTAGAAAAGATAGAAAACCATTGTCTTGGGATTGTAATTTATAAGAGCTGGAATAATAATTCTTATGAGGAAGACTCTGCTGAGCTACCTCCTAATGCCACAATAGGTTCAATTCTAGGCACTTATTTATATGAATATTGACTCTTTCAATATTAACTTTTTCAATCTTTGTAATTTAATATGATTAATATTTATAGTAATGATCACTTGCAAAATGCAATATTGCAGCCAAATATTGACTAGAAATGCAATATTCTAGTGACAGATTAAATTCTGCTTTCTTAGTGATGTGACTTTACTGTGTCATAGTATTGCAATGCTGAAACTTTATTTGCTTTCCAAACGAAGCAGCTTTCCATGTATTTCTGAAGTATGGTCAGCAGTCTTTAATCTTTCTATTCAATTTTGCTTTTTAAAATTTGTGCAGTCCCTAATCTGGGGAGTTTATACAGATCAGGACCCTTAGGAAGTAAATCTCTGGGCAGCCTCCCAGAGGATGAGGTAAAGATGGGTGATGCTCATTTCTTTTGTTAAGAGGGAGATGTGCCAAGGGGGCAGCAATTCATTCTTTTTCCCCAAACACTGTGTTTAACTTTCTTGTATTCAGTTGTGTAATAAAATCTCCTTCTCCTATGAAGCAGCACCAGTTCAACATCCATTCTAGAGAGAGGGGTTAGAGTAGTCAGCAAACACAGTAAATGGCTTAATTACCGTCAATGCTTTGAAATTAATTTTAAAGTTTTGGTTAAACTGTTTGCTTTGTGGGTTCATTTTAAAAAGCTTCCTCTGTCAGTAGAGATCAGAGTAAGCAAATTAATACAAACAGGCTTGAACCACAGAACCTGAAACAAAAATGCAGCCTTGAGATCTGGGTTGTTTACTTTCAGAGCTCCACGTAATCCAGTCGTAGTGAGGGAGGGCAGACACCTGTTTGGATTTCTTTCCAGATTTCCTTGAATATGAGAACAGATGTTAGATCTGGGATTTTGGTTTGGGCCCATCTGCAGTTACGACAGTATTGAGCTGTGGAAGAGCAGCGACAGAAAAGCAAAGGTTACACAGAGTAATTATTCGTAGCTACAGTCCAAGAGTAGACAGTATATTGGTAAGGTTGATTAGCAGCTGTACTCATGAATTCCAGACTCTGCAGTGTTTTCAACAAGGATCTAATGTGCTTTTTGTTACAGCAAAGCTATTCATGGTATAGGAGGATATACTTAAAGAAAGAAGAGGTTGCTGGGCTTTTCTCATCATTAAGGCACAGTCACTATCCACTTACAGCTATTCCTATTATTCAAACTGAAAGCAGGGCTGAACACATTAGACTGCTTTTGAACCAGTGATTTTTACAAGAGGCTACATGTTACAGATTTTGGTGCTCCCTGTCTATCTTTCAATCTCATAGCCTTGATGGAAGGAGTGATGGCTGGATCCAGGCTGCTGACTGACATGCCTAGTTGTGAGGTGCTTGGCCATCTCCACCTGAGTGAAGCAATTGCTCCTCTCCATTGACCTATACTCCTCATGACTGCTGCTTGACAGCTGGTTCAAAGCAGCCTACAGAGATCCTAAGCAGAGGTGTCTGTAGTTGTTTCTGTCCCCACTAGTCCATCCTATCCCATTTTTCCCTACTGCAACTTGTCTAGCAACTGCTCAGCAACCATAGTTCACAGGTACTGAGATAATTGGCATTGATTTAAACTGCCAAGCTGTAAAATGAAATTATATATATGAGGAGCTGGCTCAGAAATTGTGAAGGTGTCTAGGCAGCTGTGGGGATTTTTTGCTGTCAGTCCTGCAGCAGCTAAACCATACAGCAGGAAACATCCAGAAAGGAAAGGAGCAGATAACTCAGGCAGAGACTGGTTTGTAATTTCAGTCTCCCCATTTGAAAATAGATCTAGCAATACCAGCAGGAATTTTAGGGGTGGAAAGCCCTTTATTAAAACCAGATTTCACTATAGAACCTCACATATAAGCAGCATATAGGTTAGGAGCACAAAATAGTGGTGAAATCGCTAGCAAAAATAAGGTGAAGCTGTGTCTTCAGTTTTTCATGTGTAGCCTTTCAAGGTTCTGATATAAAGTATTTTTCTCTTTGTTTAAAATGAGCTTTTTCCCCTTGTTGGCCCAGTGTGTATGAATCTTTAGGAGTCATGGAGGAGCCACCAAACAGCAGTAGGGAGGGATGGGCAGGAGAGACTCATGCTCTTATTAATGACATTTTTCTATATTACAATTCTAGTAATAAAGATGATGGTTATCTTTCTTGTGTTGCCTGGCATAACGCATTCTGTGGTGTACAGAGCACAGTGGTTCTCCAGGGAAACTGGGCACAGCTCATCCACACTCTTGATTACTGCTCTGAATATTGTGTATCCTCTTGTGTGGCATCGTACCTCAGTGTTTCTGAGCTGGCTACGCATCACCTGGGCTTTTCTTCTTTATTTTTCCTACATGTCACCCACGAGAGAATAGGTCATAAACATTGGAAAGTGACATGAGAAACAGTGTCACCTCCTGCTTCAAATATTAAGAAAAGCTGAGCAAGGAAACTAACTTTAAATCATGTAAGATGCCATTGCTCACTCCTGCACTTTGTCTCTTGTCTTCCACTATTGCTTCTGGCGCGAGGAATCAGGAGAGGCTGAGGATGGGAGGGTGGGCAGTGAATGATGTCTTTATGTCTGTGTTATTGAACTCAGCTGATGAGAGACATAGGACAAAGAGAGTTGCCTGCATGTGGAGGAAAAGATAGAGCTAATTATGGATCTAACCAGCAAAAATACTGGTCTGCTCTCCATGTGTTATGAGTGCCATCAAGGCTTCTTGTCTTAACATCCTCTTTGCATCTGGAAATAATATCCTAGAGTACCCTGAAATTACTTTTGGTCTTAATTTAGTGGCCGCAGCACTACAGCAGCAAAGGTAGTTCAGATGGGAAGATTTAAACATTAAGTTTCTTAGTTTCCCAATGCTCTCTCTGCCAGGTATCTGCCCTGCTGGGGCTCAAGGCCTGGAATAAACATCTGGGGGAAATTTTTAGGATGTCTTTGTTATTGCCTATATTGCATATCATTGCTGAGACATGTTCTGTGGGTCCAGAAGTAGAATGTGTCTCTTTGCAGATCATGGGATGTACTAATGAAGAGGAGTCTGAACAGGCAGTTGTTGGGTTTGGGTCTGTTTGTGGGTTTTTTTGTGAGTTTGTTTACAAAAGTCTATTAACAGTAAATGGCATCAACTCTCAGGGAGTTTAAGAAGAACTTGGACAATGCTCTTAGGCAGATAGTGTGACTTTGGGGTTGTCCTGTGCCTCCACAGGAGTTGGACTTGATGATCCTTGTGGGTCCCTTCCAACTCGGGATATTCTGTAATTGCTGGAGGCAAAAAGCAGTGTGAGCCTAGTTCAAGAAATTTTGGAAGTTGTCTTGCTGTAGTAGGTACCACAGGCAGAGATCTTTCCTGGCTTACTTCCAGATGTTAAAATTTAGAGAAAGTATGTATGTAAAGAGAAGAGTTTCAGAAGTTGCCAGATGAAAAAATGAAAACTGAACATTTTAACAATCTTCTCCTTACATAAAAATGAATTCTACTTCAGTGCTGTCCTTATGTACTTCACTATTTGAGAAGCAAACTGCAGAACTGCTGCAATGTGTTTTTTGTTTCAGGTAAGGAAGGATATGGGATGTGGCTTAGTGGTGATAACACAAGCCTAATAAAGTGGATATCTGTCTTTGTTTGCCCATGTTACCACTGATTCTTGTGCAGTTACTTCACCTTTCTCTGCCTCCTCCTTTGCTGTACTAAGACTTTATCAGATATTTAGAGCAATAGAACCCTGAACAGCCATGTATGTGCACCGCAGGTACATACTGGTAGTTGTATGAAACTAACATTGCAGTAAGTTTTAAGAGAAGATTTACTTGTCCTGCTTGCCTTGATCTCAGACATCACTTGGCCACCACTGACTTGATCTCAAGGTGCTTGCCTTGATTTTCTGGTTTTGGTTTCACATTTAGAGGCAATATGTCTTTTATTCACTCACTGTGTACACAAGTGCCTGTAAACAACTTCAGCACTTTCTCTGTGTCTGGAGGCAGTGGTAATGGTCAGCTTCCACTCTGAGGTTGTTTTGACATATTTTGATTTTAACTTGCTAAAGGAAAATATTTACTTGTTTATTATCAGCTGTGAAGTCAAGGTTTTACTGTTCACAGAAATAAATGACTGATTATCAATGCAATTCTTTTTTTTCCAAAGCCTGAGGAAAACCGCTTGTAATGGAAATTAGCCATGGCTATTACTGAAGAGGGAACAAAAGGTTTTCTTTTCATTTTCTGTCCTATTAGTAGTTACCAAAAAATGTCAGGTGACAAAGTAGAAAAAGTAGATAGCATCAAGTCATGTTTTAATCTTATTTAGTCCCTCGTAATAATGAACCAGAAGAGACCCTAATTATGCAATTAGATGACTTAAATAGTCTTGCTATTGTAGATAATTCCATTTGCAACGTGCTTTGAAAGTGCTAGGAGAGTTATGGAGCTGAGTCTTAACTAAATTTCTCATTTAATGCTTTCATACACAGGCAGTGATATATCTCTCTTTGAAAATGTGAAGTTAATTTCTCAAGTAGTAGTAACAACCACTTCTTCAAGTTTAAGGGTATGTGTACTTCAAAGGTTGTTTGTGTCTGTCCTCACATTTAACTCAGTTGAGGAAACAGAGAAGAAGGTTTTCATACATTACTCAAAATAAAGCCAGTTCACACAGTTGCTGTACCTGAAGAACTTAGTATTTTCAATGAAATTACATTTTGTAGGCAGGACAGCTCACTGATCCCTGTATTGCGCTCAAAACTTAGCCATTTTCATCTCAATAACTAGGCAAAACAAAAAATATGACTTTATTTTGAACATGACAGAACAGTGATTTCCTGCTTCAATACTGTCTCACTGGGAACTTCCTCTGCATTTTGTGTATTGTAGAGAGGATGGAAGTGCTAATGACTGAAAATTTAAGCAGATATTTTCCATCCAATTTTAGCTCTCTCTCCTAACACCCCTGAATATTTATCCATTTTTATCTTATCATTTTTAGATTGAAATTACAGCAGTTGTTTAGCAATTATTGAACTGTATTTCCTATTTTGCTTAGAAACCTTTTACCGTTTAGTCTGCCTATATTGTACAAAACTATCTTGGAATGTAAGTGTAATATGGAACTCAGAAACATAATAATGTTAAAGTCCATAAAAAGCCACAGGATTTCAGCAGAAATACAGTGGGATACAATGAGAAGTTCATCTCCTTGCCTGCTTCTTACTTTGTATTTTTCATTTATGTTAGGAGTTGGAGTCAAATTGCCTTCTTGTGCATAAGCATTTGTTAAGGAAGAAGAAAAATATTTTCCGAAACTGTCCTTTCAAAAGTTTCCCTTGTTGGTTGTAGTTACAGGGGAGTGAAAAATGCATCCTCCTACAAATGCACCTTTATTTGATTTTCCGATGGTGGCAAGACCTCAAACTTCTAGTGGATTCAGAACAAGGCTTTAGTTCTCCCTTTTCTGACATGTCCAAAAGATGGGTGAAACTTCTGGATCAGTGTGAAACTCTGCACCATCTGTTTTACTACAGTGAACAGCGCTAAGAAAATGTCATAATCTGTATATATGCCTCATAGCTCAGTGAGAAGAATGGATGCAGTGTTATCCTGCGTATTTTTCTTCCATGTGGTGCTTTTCCTCACTGTGCCAAGTGCCAGCAGGTAAAAGAAAGTGACACCAGTGCAGGGAAAGCCAGTGGGATATAAAGGCCATCACATTCCTGCTGTCACAAGGATGGTACTTAGTCACCATATTTGCTACTGCGAGTAAAGTACTTCCTCATTCCGTCCCTATTCACCTATTCAACACATTGAGCAAACCAATACGAGAGGCTGCACATCAGTATTCAAGACACATCATGACATGAGGAACCCAGAAGGGGGGCTTGGTTTGTTCCCTTTTAAATGGGATTGAAATAGCTGAGTATCTAGTTCTCACAGAACCCTTGGTGTGAACGGGTTTCACAAAATCAACCACATTTAGCGGGTGACATATCTGGTGAAAGAAAGGCAAACCATTATCTAAGAATAGGTCCCAGTCTCTTTTTTTCTGCAGGGCAGCATTGGCTCTCACAAGTTCCCTACGCACCATTTCTTGGCTGGTCTGCTAGGTGAGCAGGCCAGCCCAGGCGTCCCAAAACTGCCCCTCAGGCTTCCTGCATACCCAAGCTTCCATCTTTGCATGTCATTAGCAGGATTGTGTTCAGGATCGTGAGTCTTGGAGGCAGTGTTTCTTTGCCAAGGGACCGTGATGAATTTGCAGCAGGGGACCTGTGGCAGTTAGTGCCTGGCAAGTGCTGTGTGAGGCCGGGGACTGAGTGACTCGGGGAAGCTATTAATAGCCTCCATTGGGAAGCTTATATTGCCTCAATAACACAGACCATTAATTCTGCTTTTTAATCATTAAGAAAATACCTTTGTTTGATGGAATGTTTGGGACAAAGTCAGATGTAAGATATTTTCCTTACTCCTGTTGCATTAGCTATTAACTAAGTCACTAAGCTCTTAACTAACCTTTTTTTGATAATTTAAAGCTGATGGAATGATTATATTTGTATGTATACAGATTAGTTTGCTGCTAAATCATTATTTCCAGTAGTATTGCTTTCTGAGCAATCTGTGCTTGTACATGAGAAATCCTGAGCAATAAAACACATAATACAAACGAATTAAAGGAAGTGTTATGTAGATTTACCCAAGGCATTTATCCTGTCTGAATACCAGTTCCTAATGAAATTATGAGGAAATAAGTGGAATTTATTTCTGCTGCAAATGTTCGTTATTGTCTCCCTTCAAAAAATGTTCACTGCAATATTAAAGGTGTCTTCACAAGTTGCCTTTCTACAAGCCTGGTAGGCAGTTCTGTAGCTCTCTGCTCAGTGTCATTTTCCCTTTGTTCTCTCTCCTAAAATCAAACAGTAAAATAAGCATCTTTCATCTTTCAGGCTGTGGTGCAGAAAGGATGTAAGCAGGGCACCATGGACAAAAAACTCTTAAGTGACCTACGGGTGGGTTAAAAATAGGAGGTGTATCTATGGGTGTGTTCCTACCACCAACTCATGGAATGAAGGACATAAATAGGAATTAGTGGCCAACCTCCAGCCTTATTTTGTATTAGATGCAGGTGGTTGTGCAAGAGCTGCAAACAATAGCGGGATTTACAAGCTCTTTCCAAGGATCTGTGTGCAGCAGCCATGGTGCTTTGCCCACAGAGGTCCCAGGCAGCTGAATCAGAGCAGCCAGGACTTGCACCACGGTCTCTGCAAGCCTGTTACACCCTGCTCCTTCTCCCTGCCGGGTGGTCCAAGCAGCATATTATAACTTTCCAGTTCTTTCTTCAAGGTAGCTACAGATAAACATGTTACTGGTAGGTGTCACTGAAGGATGTTTAGGTTGTTGAAAGTGCTGTGCAAGTCTTTGAGCATCTGCCTGCCAGCCCTCAGCCTCAGTCACGGTTTACAGCTGGTGCGGGAGACAACTTGCTTCTTAATTCAGCAGCCTGAAGCCTTCTGTTTAGTGCTGGCCAATTGCTCCTAAAAGCAAACTTGGATGTCCTCGTGTTTGCTTGCATGGTAGTTGAACAGTTCTCCATGAGATCCAGCTGTCCTGTAAGAAGAGTTCTTGGTCACGGTGGTAAAGCATGCAACGCCTCTTCCACCAGGATAAGAAGTGGGGTGATGACATCATGAATATTGATATTATTGGTTAGGTTGGCAATCACCCTGCCTTCTTCTTTCTTTCCTTCCCCGCCCCCCCCCTTTAAAAATTAATTAATTGATTAGGGGTTGTAATTTTTTTTTTTTAATTTAGGGACTGATTGAATACCTCTGACAATTCCAGTATGCAAAACATCCTTTGGACAAGCCGTGCTATCACTGTGCTCCAAGGGCAGGACTGCTGCTGCACCTTTTCCCAGTTTAGAAACTCTGTGACATCATACAGAGAATGAAGGGACACAAACCCAGGCTCCAGTGGACTTGCCTGCAGTGTCTGACAGTGTGTTTAAGTGGCAGTTCAGGCCCTCTGTATTTGGGATCTCTACAGTTTTACTAGAATAATTACTCCTTCTGTGTGGCCTAGTTGTTTTGTTTGTTGATGGGTTTTGAGGTGCCAAAACTGACAATCAAAATGGAAGGTTTATTTCCCTTTTGCCTTGTGTGGGCTTCAATTCTGAAACCTTGAAGGCCATGTTTTGATCACTTTCTATTTCAAATGGGAAATCTGCAGGGTTGCACTTCAGTAAAAATGATCCAGTTCTGCATTTGTCCCTTCACAACTGCCTGAACCACAGCTGCCTGTGTGATGCATGTTCCTTCTGCACAGGGCAGATCTCTTAGCAGCTGGCTTGTGGGTATGTGTACATAAAAAAATCCAAACAACTGAAACATATAAAATAAAACAAGTTGATTTTGTTAGTGGGAAAAAATAATCTTTCGCAATTTTTTCTTTGTCACACTCTCCTAACTGTTAACAGTTGTGCAGAGGTGTCTTGCTTGCAAACTTAGTGTGCTGCTGCGTGAGTTGTTCCACACTGAGATGGACCTGTCCTTGCAGTCAGAGTGGGATGTTGGGGTAGCACAGATATAGCTCCACACTTTCCCTAAAAAAGCAGGTATGCACAACAAGGCATTGTGTAGTTTACCAGCTTGTGAAAAATCAGTTGTGAAATCTCTGCCATGACATCTCCGCCAGTGAAAAAGGCATCTTCCTATTCATAGCACAAAGCAGATTAAGCAGTCGTTGAGATATAGGTGGATTTTTGCCTCTTTGAGTTCATCTCAGCAACCATTATATATGAGAAAATCTGTACAGTAGTTTACATGGGCCTTCCTGTAAATTTTACATTATTTTATTTTTCAGATAGTTTCCAGTCTCCCCCAAGTAAACCAGCATTTTTACTGTGATACGTGAACTCTTTAAGAGATGAGGCATGTCATTGATTCATGTAATTTCATTTCAGCTTTGAGTTTTTAAACGAGTAGTAAATTGTGACAGAATGCAGTATTCACTCAACATCTGGATGCTTTTGTGTATTTCTTAGCTCATTATGATAATTAATACCAATTTACCATTTCTCTGAGATTTTTACAGACCATCTACATTACTAACATCTGTCCTTCACTTGAATGAAGAATTTTTAAATCCTTTTTCCCAGTTAGGGTTACAGATATATGAAAGGGTTTTATAAATGTTGGGATGACTTTGGCTCATCATGAGCTCTCAAAAACTGCCATGTGTTCCCACAGGTGCAATGTCCTGCAGACCTTTCCCAGGGTCCAATTGCAGTATCTGCATCCCTTCTCCCAGCAGTGGGGACATCTCCAGCTGGCAGCTGTGCAGGGCTGAACAAAAATGTGCTGGGATTTTGTGCAGACTTAGGCATTCAAGTTTGCTAATGTTTATCCTCTTAGATCTGAGCATGAAGACAGCACTCTGAATGCAGAAAGGTCACCATGATTTGCATTTCCCAGTGAAAATTAATTATCATTGATGTTTTCTTAACCTCTGTGCTCTTGTAGGACCTCATTGCAATATTCTGCTTTTCAGAAGCTTAGGTAAAACCATAAATCATTATATATACATATAAAAAAGGTTTGCACCAAATGAAGCCCTTAGTTTGTGTTTTAAGCTGTTTCGCTGGAGTAGGATCACCTGTATGTAGGACTGGTGATTAGCAGTCACTTGGGTTACTGAACCTCTCCTGCTTAATAGCTCAATGTCCAGTAGAAGATCATGGAACAGATCATCCTAGAAGCTATGCTAAGGCACATGGAGGATGAGGAGGTGATTTGAGACGGCCAGCATGCCTTCACCAAGGGCAAGACCTTCCTGACCAACCTTGTGGCCTTCTGTGATGGAGTGACTGCATCATTGGACAAGGCAAGAGCTACAAATATCATCTATCTGGACTTGTGTAAGGCTTTTGACATGGTTCCTCACAACATCCTTCTCTCTAAATTGGAGAGAGACAGATTTGATGCATAGACTGGTTGGCAGATGATTAATAGGTTGAATGGTTGCATCCACCGACGCACAGGGGTCAATGGCTTGATGTCCAGATGGAGACTGGTGACAAGTGGTGTCCCTCAGAAGTTCATATTGGGACTAGTACTCTTTTAATATCTTCATCAATGACATAGTGGGATCAAGTGCACTCTCAGCAAGTTAGCATATGACACCAAGCTGAGTAGTGCAGTTGACACGCCAGAGAGATGGGATGCCATCCAGAGGGACCTTGACAAGCTTGAGAAGCTGGGCCGTGTAAACCTCTTGAGGGTTTAACAAAGCCAAGTTCAGGGTAACCCCTGGAATCAATACAGGCCTGGAGATGAAAGGACTGAGAGCAACCCTGTAGATAAGGACTTAGGGGTACTAGTGGATGAAAAGCTGGACATGAGCTGACAATGTGCACTCGCAGCCCAGAAAGCCAACTGTATCCTGGGCTGCATCAAAAGAAGTGTGGCTAGCAGGCTGAGGGATGTGATTCTGCCTCTATGCACTGGTGAGACCCCTCCTGAAGTACTGTGTCTAGCTCTGAAGTCCTTAGCACAAGAAAGACGTGGACCTGTTGGAATTGGTCCAGAGCAAGGCACAGAAAGTGGTCAGAGAGCTAGAACACCTCTTCTATGAGGACAGAATGAGAGAGTTGGGGTTATTTAGCCTGGAGAAGAGAAGGCTCCAGGGAGACCTTATTGTGGCTTTCCAGTACTTAAAGGGAGCCTGTAAGAAAGATGAGGACAAACTTTTTAGCAGGGTGTGTTGCGATAGGACAAGGGGTAATGACTTTAAACTAAAAGAGAGTAGATTTAGAGTAGATATAAGGGAATTTTTTTTCATCATGAGAGTGGCGAAACACTGACACAGATTGCCCAGAGAGGTGATATATGCCCCATCCCTGGAAAGATGCAAGGTCAGGTTGGACAGGGCTCTGAGCAAGTTGATCTAGTTAAAGATGTCCCTGCTCTCTGAAAGGACTAGATGACCTTTAAAGGTCCCTTCCAACCCAAACTATTCTATGATTCTACTTTCCTACTGTGAAAAGGTTAAAAAAATGGATATATCATGATAGTAGAGGTAATAATAATAATAGTAAAATAATCCTGTTTCTCAGTACTGTAAAATCTAGATTAGGTCTCTTAAACTCATCACTAAAAATTAACAGCAAAGAAATACCTTACAGATCCGAGTGCTCCAGAAAATGATGGCTTCCTTTTCAAAGACTGTCTACATGTACTCATTTCCTGGAACACGTCCTCTGTGCACACAGTGGACTAGATGGACAAGGGCAAAATTTACCTTAGAGACCCTGATGTCCTGAAACAGATGCCTCATGTTAGCTCTGTGAAATGTCCACAGAGGCTCTCATCACTGGCATGTGGCTGTGACCCTGAGAGACCAGCGTCCCCAGAGGAGAGCAACTCTATGTATTTCTCTCTTAATGTCAGTTGAGACTCTTACTTTCCTCCTGCCTAACTTCTAGTTAAAGCTATGCAGAACATGCACAGGCTTGTTGGATTACTGTCTGCCACTTGGTTTAAGTCTGTCCCTTATGTTTTGAAGTGTTCCTGAGGGTGAGTATTTCTCCACTTTCCTGTGAGTCATCACTTTGTCTACTATATGTGTAAAACGTGGGTTGGCACAACCCAGCTTTTGTAGAGCCCTGATAAACAATATATTGATTAAGCCTTGTTTTCAGAGTGAAGAAACCCAGGGTCATAACAAAAACTAAAGAAAAAAAAGACAAAAATTTGTTTTCTCTTCTTGAGCTGTCCTTAGACTTCATTGAAAAGCACATCAGTGGGAAGAACCACAAACATGGCTTTGTGTTTCTGATTTGACTATTAAACATGAATAGCACTAATGAAATTGTACTTAGAGCAAAAAGACTTATAGAAGTGTTTTCTTTTATCCTACAAATGCTTCCCACACAGGAACATTCTATTTATTGTGAGGTGGGTTGGAGGTATAGAAAAAGTTTTAAAAGCCCAGTAATATGTTAGCTCTTTCTGCCCTGGCCTTGATTGTTCCCAGGTAGACCCCCTCACGAGTGCTCTGTGGAAGTTTTTATGCAAATTTAGCAACTTGGAAAAAAAAGAAGCATCATGAGCTGCTCTGTACTGGCAGGAGGAGCACTTTTAGCATTAAGCAATAGCTGGATAAGGCCTCTGAGCCCTGTGGTAGAACCACGCAGACAGAAGTTTTCCCTTCACGCTTACCATACTGACCAGGGCTCAATTACAGTGGAGACCTGAGGGGAAGACACTCTCAAATAAGCCTAGTGTGAGGGAGTCACTAATAGTTTGTTGGAAGTCTGCAGTGTGAAGATTGAAGAGCCTGGTCAGAAAAAGATGAAAATCTGGGAATGATTGAGAGAAGTAGCAAGAGGAATTCCTGTGGAGGGAGTTCTGAGTTATGTTTGCTGTGTCATTTTCCTAGCAATTCTGTTTTATGTAGAGTTATATGTACTGATCTCAAACTTCATGATTTACAGATATGCACAAAGAGTGCATCCTAAATTATTCTGACTGTGTATGGATATATGTTCTACTGCCTGTGAAATACAAAATGATGTGTTGGGATGAGTTTACAGGAGAGCTGAATTCCTCCCAAAAGAATTACAGCTAGTATTATCTGAGTACTCCAGCTTTTGTTAGCTAAAGAAGATCCATTGCATATATCATCAGCGAGGAACAGCAGTGTGGAGGAACATGACATCTGGTGCTTGTTCACTCAACATGCATAGGTACAGAGTTGTCAAAGTGATCGTCATCTAACTTTGTGCCCCAATATTGTTCCTGTATCAGAGAATCATAGAATGGCTCAGGTTGAAAGGGACCTTAAAGATCATCTAGTTCCAACCCCCCTGCAATGGGCAGGGACACCACATGCACTAGACCAGGTTATTTAGGGCCACATCCAGCCTGGCCTTACTTAAACACTGCCAGGGACGGGGCCTCCACAACCTCTCTGGGCAACCTGTTCCAGGGCCTCACCACCCTTTGGGTAAAGAACCTCCTTCTAACCTCCAGCCTAAATTTCCCCTCCCTAAGCTTGTAGCCATTCCCCCGTGTCCTGTTGCAATCAGACCAAGAGAAAAGTCTCTCCCCTTCTGCCTTGTAATCCCCTTTCAGGTACTGAAAGGCTGCTATAAGGTCTGTATGGGTGGTTCTTTGCATTACATCCTTGCATGGATCATGACCATGATAATGACTGCAATAGTTTCTTCCCATCAATAAGGAAAGATACCCTTTGTGTCTAAAAAGATGCTTTGCAACTTACAGTATTATTGATAATGGAGAATATAATTTTGCATTAATCATTGAAAACAGGAGAACTGTCAGATGAAAGACAGTTTGGAAATGTAGATTATAAAAATAATTTTACTTTTAAGAATGAAACTCTCAAAATCATTTTTTTATTTTGCTGCTAAAGCCAACTTTGTGACTGGTGTAGAGGCAAGAAAACTGCATTGTAGAATACCAGATGTCTCTGGATATCTGTAGATCTTCATATAGCTATCAAGACAGGAAATTAAATAGTACTATTTTCTAAGATCCATCAAGATTAAAAATAATAGAGTGGAAAAGGGAGTTATTGCCAAAATGGATCAGTTGTTTTTTTCAATGGAGAAAGCAATTGAAGAATTCATTGAAAAATGCGTATTTCCTTTTGTGGTCAATGATTCCTCTAACCACTAAATGTCAAAATGCTTTTCATAGCTTTTTGCTAATAGTTGTAAGGGAAATCATCCATTGTATGTTTATTTTTAAGACAACAATGAAGCTGGAGAAACAGAACGAATATTTACTTCCACCCAATTGCTAGACTCCCGTCATGAAAACATCCTGTTGGCAACTCATCACTTGACCTTGAAGCATTTACATCAAAATTTTTCAGTTGCTTTTTCTTATCTACCAGAAGAATTTTAGAATTACCAGGCTTTATTGTGTTTTGTTAACATGAAAGCATAGAAATGTTGAGGCATATCCCCTCCACATCCCATCACTGAAAGGATCTGAAATTTCTTTTTTTATGGAAGATAATAAATATATGCTAAGTGAAAATTTCTTGGTTGATAGTTAAAAAAAAATAGAAGTTATGTAAGCAGAGGTCATGATGAAGAGAATTACATGGCTAAATACTATTTAAATTTGCTTTATACTATATTCTCAATGTTTAGGATACATCCTTAAAATGAGAAGCAACAGATCTCATATGCCTGAAGGTTTATGAGGAATGCGTTAAAAGGAGAATAATTTACTATGGTGAATTAACAATAGGAAGCCAAGATCTCTGGAATGATTCAGTCACTGTTTTTGGGGGAAAGTAAACAAACAAACAAAGAAATTCTTAGGGAAGCCAGACCAGACACAGAAAGAGATTTGCATGTGGAATATGGTGTGTTGAAGTTGGGGAATATATGAGTCTGCATTGCAAGACTTGTCTTAGAAAAAGGTGTGGTGTTTGATCTTTGAAGAGTAGCTGTGTCACTATCAAAAAGCTCCCAAGAAGTGCAGCACTTCCACAGATTTTCATACAGAAAATACAGCAACATAAAAATCATTTTTATTATGTAAACAGAACATAGATTGCAGAAATCTGTTAAGTATTGTTTTTAAGGCTGATGTTCCAATTGACCAATTTCAGATGTATGTATAAATGCTTTTACTAACTGATTGACAAAAAAAGATAAATAAGTAATACGTGACAGTGTGAGTTAGAAAAATAGCAATAAAATTTACTTTGCCAGCACGTTTTGCCCTACCAGGAGTCCTTGCAGCTCAAGCTGTGGTTAGTGGAGGAGATGGCTCACAAGACTTGCTCTGCCTTGAACTGCAGCTCCATCTGTGGGGAAGCTGAGGATGTGGAGTTGCTGATTTTAGCAAGAAATTTTTAGCAAGAAATGCATCTCCAGCACAGATTTTTTTAATAGCTCTAACATTTATTTATTCATTCCTTTACTATGTAATAATGTATGCAGTTAATATTGTACTTCAAAGACACTTTCATGTTTTAAGAGAGGGGTGTCAAGTAACACTGCAGAGAGGTGGTTTTTCATCTGTGTGTACTGTGTATATGTTTATGTTGCTTTTTGAGTTTTGTTGGTTTGGTTTTTGGTGTTTTTTTTTTTTTTAATCCAAGCTATTTCTGAACTGATCATTTCAGAACTGTGGGATCTATTGTTACGTACTTTGTGTCTGTGGTGATTATTTGCCCGAATCTTCCTACTGTAGTCAAAAGCCAAAGAAAAGTCTCACCAGTAGCAAAATAAGTGTTGACCTGAGCTAATCTCTGCAAGTGGAGCACTTTGGGGTAGCACACTCTACATAGGGGACCTAGGGAAGAGGGGTACTGTGCAAGGCTGGTAGTGCTGCTGCAAGGACCTTGTAGTAAGTTTTTTCATTACACCGTGAGTGTCCCACAGTGATCTCTGTCCCTCAGAGAAGTCATGCCTTTCCATGCTATCTTCTAAGAAATGCCCAGGAGGAGACTGTCACTTAATACTGATTATCTGTGATAGGGACCACAGGCCCTGAGAACTGTGAAAGCCTGAAAAGGACCTGTGAGGCAGGTGGTTATTCTTTTTGTCCAGCCCAATGTGTATTTGGAGAAAAGATTTTGTTCTCTTTATCTTTGCAGCTTTCTTTTACATTCTTGAAAGCTTTATATGTTCCTCTCAGCCTTCTTTTTAGAGTAAGCAATCCCACTTCATTCAATCTTTCCTCATATGTCGTGCTTTAATGGCCTCTGATTATTGCTCTTGTTCTGCTTGTTCACCTCCTCCTGAATCACAGTGCCCATTCCTTTTGCATCCTCAAGCTACAGTTCCGTTTTTATTTGAGCATGGTGGTGTCTTTTTCACAACAAAAAGGACATTGTTGGTTCAAGTTCAGCTCTTGCTCTGCGCTAATCCTTAAATCATTCCAGCATGGTGACTGCGTTTCCCATTTTGTATTTATTAATAATCATTCCTGACTGCCTGCAGTAACTTACTTTTGCCTCTAGAGAGGCATTGGTTGTGGGGGTTTTTTTGTTCCTTAAGTTAGTTTTTTGGTTGGTTGGTTGGTTGGTTTTTTGTTTGTTGTTTGCTTGTTTAGGTTGTTCTGTGCCTTAAGTGTATCTTCTTTGTCCTCCACTGCTATGTTACTGGAGGGAGAGTGTCCTGTTTAACTTTTCTGCAAATCAATTAACATTCTTTTTCAGAGACTGGTACCCTGGGTATTTGGGAGACACTTTCCTTTCCCACTGGGAGAGGAGCTGACTATTTCTGACCTGCCCAGCTGTGGGATTTTAATAGTGCTAAGATCCTTTGGGAATGGGTAGTGTACCACATAGTAACAATTCACAAATTCCAAGCTATGCTATCATTAGTAGTCACCACGCTAATAACTAACCAAAATGTCTTGCAATACACCTTAATCAGTTACTGTATGGTCAAAAGAGAGACGTAAGCATCCTTCGGATAGTGAGAGACAACAAATGTCATCCTGAGGCAGGCACATGAATGAGATCAACTGAATCATCCTCTGTGTTTGTCCCTCTGAACTGGCTTAAAAGAGAGCATGAGGTGACTGTCTCAGACATAGTCATGGCTCAAATGAATCCCAGCACATCTCTTTAGTGGTCACTTTACTCAGAGGAGTGAAAAGGGCTCACAACCTCATTTTCCACTGACGTGTGAAGAGGGCTCTGTTTCTGGTTGTGTTACTGAAATTATTGTAATAAACTATCAACTTACTGTCGCCTTCTAAATTTGTGACTATATTGGAATCACTGCATCTTTTAGTGCTCTTTATGCCAAAAGTGGTGATCTGTTCAATGGAAAGGCCACCAAAGTCATTTTGTGGACTTCAGAGAGGATTCAGTATTCAGAAAGGTTTTTCAGCAGAGGAAAGGCATATGTTTGGTCAAGGAGAGGAAACTGCTTCATGAGCACCATTAACTTTCGTTCTTTAATGGTTATCTGGTAAAATGAAGTTGCATTACTGTAGCTCACTCCTTTTGTTGATACCATTCTGTGCATTTTCCATGTGCATTCTGCACATGGACATTACTCCGAGTCAGTAATGTTCTACTCCAAGAACAGTTCTGATTTCCATGACTCAGGAACTGAGTTAATGTATCTAGAATAAATCAATAATGCAATAATGCCATAATGATGGAATGTTTTTTATATTTAGTATGTTTGCATATGTGTGTACATATATATGCATCTCCCTCAGAACCTCTTCTATATTCAGATTCTTTTGCCATCTGTAGTATTGTTGTATTGGAGTAATCCTGTTGGGAAATGCTCAGACACTGCCTTACTGACAGTACATATTTTTTCTTGCTACTGCACTCATTATTCACTGACTGTGGCAGCAGTAAGCCTTCCAACCAACTTGGTTCACTAGAGACTTTTGTTTTGCTTTTGTGATCAATTCCTCAGGAGTCTACAAGCTGCAAGGAGAGATGCTTTAAAACTTTTTTTTTTCCAAGGGGATTTGGGTATACCCTATTCATAGCAGTCAGTATCAGCAGATTTCCAGACCTGTTTATATTGTTTCCATTCATGCTGAAATGACAGAAATGAAAATGTCTATTTATAATAGTCATAAAGATATAGATATATATATAAAAAAGGCATTTCAAAGGGATAACTGACTAATTGGAGGAGAGAAAATCTCTCCACAGGGTAGACAGAAATTGTTCCCAGGCACTAACTAATGTTATTATGTTTGTGTGTTTTGCTCTGTAGAGAGCTTAAAGACTCTGTGGCACAAGGCACTCTCTAATAAAGATGTTGCCATTGATTTCTACAGGGCTGATGCATCAGTTAGCAAAACTTCCATCTATCTTAACTATTAGATGTTTCAAGCTGTTGTATGTGAAGTGTAAAGGCCTGAATTTATTTGATATCCCATTCTTGCACAATGTCTGCAAAATCCTCTTTGACCTTGAGAAACTCTTGCGTTCGGAGTTTCTAACCCAAGCTGGCAATAACAAGACTGGGGGAATATGCAGGTGGGATGGTGGTCCACGTGAAAACTTGCACTGTTCAGTGCCTGATTATAAGATCATTTCATCAAGGAAAAGAACTGATACCTGACACGTTCATTGCCATGTTAAGCAGTGAGGGAGAAAATCAGCCCATACAGGTGATTAATCTTCCCTGCTCCCCAAAGGGCTGGCTGCTCACTCGCAAGGTCAAAGGCAAATGATAGCACAGTCTGAAAAATCTGACCCTCTCACCACTTGACCTCTACCTGTACAGTAGATAAATACATGCTTGGGGATGAAATGTTTTTAATTCTCCACTGAAGTGTGCATACTGTTCACATTTATCCTAGGCAGTTGGCTCTAGGTAACTCTGCTTGAGCAAGGTCATTGGACAGGATGGCCTCCAGAGGTTCCTTCCAAAGTCATCCCTTCTGTGATTCTGTGATAATACCTTAAAACCGCTCAAGCTCACTAACTTTTTTTCCCTGAATTGAGTTAAAGAGGGAGTTCTGACTCAGAAGTCCAGTAACTGTTTCTTCCACCATCAGACTGGTATTGGACTCCATTTTGTGTTGGGGTGATGACAATGTGCACAGTGGGTGTCATGTTCTTTATGGCACCATAACGTTTACTAAATGTATGACAATTGCATTGCCATATGAATATTGCGAACCACACAGTCATTATCAGCTTAACAAGCTAAAATATATTTGATGATGTTATCTTTGCTTTTTATTTGTGCTTGTTCATTTGAAAAATCCAGTCATTTGCAGGTGGCCTGCCTGTTAATGCAAGTTGTTTCTGCTGAATATTGAACTTAATATAATTTGAGAGTGTTATTAAATATGACGCCTGGTCTTTTAGTTTCATTTTAATGTGTTGGGCATCTTCATAGGGAGCTTTGTGTCCATTGTTTTCTAAGCAAGCTGCGGTGCTGCAACCTACATTTTCTGAGAGAAAGAGAGAAAAACAATTTAGGAAAATATATAGCTTGTCAATCCATGCTTTTTCTAGTCTATGATGTGAATGGGCTTCAAAAGACTGAACACATCACATATCAGTTGCTATAAACAGGTCATGCTATATGTCATGAATTTTAGATTGTGTGTCATTTTCACTTATTTTTCGAAGTTTAAGCATGAAAAAAAGCTAGCTGAGAAAGCCTAGTGGATACCAGCAGGTATTCAGTGACAGCTCTTGCTACAGGGATTATAACTCTTCTCTTGTCACTTTCTCCTTGAGCACAAGCTGCATAGCTTGGGAATTTAAAACACCAGCTAATGAGGGATTAGAAGCATGTAATTTTTAGAACCCTTGTACTGTCAGGAAAAAATATAATGGTAGGTTTCCTCTGTCATTCACACCAACCTGATCTAAATTAGCTGCAGAGACTGCAGTGAAGGACACTTCAGTTTAAAACTCTTATTTTCATGTCAACTACCTGGCATTTCCTGGTCAACCTCTTTGTCTCCCATGAGGAATGACAGGGAAAATTCAGCTCTAAAGGTGACTGGGAGAAGGCTGGATTTCTTTTCGGACTGAAGGCTAAGATGCAGCACAGGTATGGTGTGTGGGTGCACCACTGCATTTGTTAATTGTCTGCTTTAGTCTATTCCTGTGCAGAGCTCCGAAGGGGTAAGGACTGGAGATTTTGGTATATGTGGTTCCAGCTGATCTTAAAAAGGTCTTAGAGATTACCTTGCCAAATAGTAAAGGAGATGGCAAAAAGTAAATGCAGAGCAGGTAGAAATCTGGCAGGGATGGATCTGTGGTGGACCTCAGGCCATAACTGCCCTATGATGTTTGAAGAATGTGAAACCTGCATGTAGGTTTGTCCTTTGGGACCAGCTCAAGGTTTTATCCCTCTTTCTTAGTGGTGAGATTAGTTTATTCATATAGTGATAATTACAAAAGACTTATTTTTCTTTGTTCGTACCCTCACTATACTTTCCTGACTCACTGATGACTCTGATCTTTGCTGTAGATACAAGTGAGAGTTGTCTTTTAGGACTAAATACCAGATACAAGTGAGAGTTGTCTTTTTAGGACCAAATACCAATCTGCAACAAGAAGAAAAATGACACTAAATCCAAATTGTCATTAAGTACTATGAACTAAATGAAAAGCCTATCTTATCAGATATTATACTCCTTTGTATTTTTTTTGTCCTTTGCAGGAAGGACAATCTATCTTACAGATAGATAAGCAAGCACAGTCGCCAAATGCAGAACCCTTTTGACGACTTCAGCATTTCCAAGCGCTGATTACTAGCATTGACAATCATTTCTAATGTAGTCCCTACCTGTAGGTATTGACGTGTTTGTTCTGATTCTCAGTCTTTGTTTAGGGCTGATTACTGTGATCACTTTTTCTGTTGTTGGTTTGCACATCAGCAGTTTAATTACAAAGACAGTTCTCTCTTAAATGTCAGCTTGCTATATTTTTCCTGTCCCTGTAGCCATTAATGCCTTTGTACTGATTCACCGGTAGTTTTACGCAGTAGACCTTGCTACCAACCTTGACGTCAATATTATTTGTACTTCTCATTTGAAACAGCTAAAAAAAAAGCTCCTCTTTTGCCTGCAACACAAAAATAATTGTGTCGTGTTTATGTAGGTACATTTACAGTTGTGTGAGGAAGATACATATCCATGAAAATGGGGGACATTTATTTTGATGAATGGCAATATGTTTATAAGTGATTCATGAGGTCATTTTACATTTTATGTATTTGGTGCTTTCTTGTGTAAGTATTTTTTGCCCTGACCACTAGTAATTAAGTGGCAACAGGTGGCCATCTTGGCCACAGAGACCATGAAGCAGTTGAGTTTAAAACCTCTGGAGACAGGAGGAAAACTGCCAGCAAAACTTCAGCTCTGGATATGAGGAAAGCAGACTTCAGGCGGCTCAGGGAACTACTTAGTATAAGTCCTCTGGGGAGAAGCTTTTGAAGGTACTGGCATAGATCAGTGCTGGTTGCTTTTCAAGTACCACCTCCTAAGATCACAGGAGCAGGCAATTCCAAAATGTCAGAAGTCAAGCAGGCGAGGCAGAAGGTCAGCTTGGCTGAGCAGGGAGCTTCTTCTGGAGCTTAGGCAAACAAAGAAAGTGTATGGCCAGTGGACACAAGGTCAGGTGACATCAGAGGATTACACAGATACTGTTCACAACAGCAGGGGGAAAATGTAGGTGGCCAAATCCCAGTTATTGTTGAAGCTGGCCAGTACTCTGGGGGACAATAAAAAGGGCTTTTAAAAATATCTTAATATTGGCCCATTGCTTGAGGAGGATGTAACCTCACAAACAGGGACATAGACAAAGAAGAGACATTTAATGCTTTCTTTGCGTCCGTCTTCAATACCAGTGATGAGCTCCAGGGCACCCAGAGCCCCAAGCTAGAGACTTGTGACTGCAAGAATGTGTGGGACTTGCTGCTCCATATAGATCCCTATAAGTCCATGGAGTCTGATGAGATTCATTCAAGTGTACTTAAAGTGCTGGCCGATGTCATCATGAAGCCTCTAAATGATTTTTCAATGCTCTTGGGAGTCTGTGGAGATCCCAATCAACTGGAACCTGGCAAATGTCCCTGTTTTCAAGAAGGGCAACAGCATTGACCCTAGTAACTACAGGCCTGTTAGTCTTACTTCTATACCTGGTAAAATTATGGAGATTGTCCTGGGAGTTATTGAAAAACATCTGAAAGACAACACAG
Source organism: Galbula dea (assembly GCA_013399015.1). Taxonomy (NCBI): domain Eukaryota; kingdom Metazoa; phylum Chordata; class Aves; order Piciformes; family Galbulidae; genus Galbula; species Galbula dea. Next base: position 316,345 of record VWZX01007817.1, read on the forward strand.
TCATTGGTCACAGCCAGCATGGGTTCATGAGGGGAAAACCCTCTTTAAGAAACAAAATTTCCTTTTCTGACAAGGTTACCTACCTTGTCCACCAAGGGAGACCAGTTGACGTAATCTTTTTTGATTTCAGTAAAGCTTTCAATACTGTCTCCCACAGATAAGTACATCATGCAGTAGGTGTACAACTGGCTAACAGGTCAAGCTCAAAGGATTATAGTAAATGAGACTACATTGGGCTGGCAACCGGTCAATAGCGGTATTCCACAGGGATCCGTTTTAGGGCTTATCTTCAATATCTTCATAAACAACTTGGACATAGGGCTGGAAGGTAAACATAGTTTGCCAATGACACCAAGTTGGGAGGAGCTGTTGACTTTTATTCTCACTGTTTCTGCAGTTGTTATTTAGACTCTCTTCTGTTCGTCATCATTGTCCTCACTCTGGATATTCCAGAAGGCAGTACTCTTAGTTGCTCCGAGTGTGAATTACAGCTATGTGAAATTAAAAATGCTGACATTTTCATTATGTTAGGTTTTGTGCCTTTCTAGCTGTCATCACTTACACATCAATGCTAAGCAGTGACAGTCATTCACTGTGTCAATTCACTTATCAAATGACAAAGATATTTTTAGTTCGGGTCCATGATTCAATAGGTAAAAATAACTATGCTATCATATGACCCAGACTGAAAAGGAACCAGTGACACCAGTCAGTATATGATGCAGGTAGCCAAACATGCCACTGCTGTGATCCAGTTGGTCCTTCCTCCAAGCCAGCCCATCTCAAATGTTGGAAGATATTTTTTCGAGATAAGCATTTCTTTCTTCATACATGCAAAAGGCCCCATGCTTTTTGGAGTGAATGGTTTACTCAGATGCTACTCAGCCTTTTAGGTGTCCTTCATACTATCTGCAGAAATATCTTGTGGCTCACAAGTGACTCCAATCTACAACCACCCATTGGCTTGAAACCCTTTGAAAATGGAGATTTTGTAATGTGGATGATTTCACAGGACAGCTAATATAGCTCTAACTTGCTCAGAAATTTCCTGTTGTCTGCCTCTGCCTTCCTCTGTGCTGTCCTGAGCATCAGGACCACAGAAGTGCTGTTGCACTGCAATGAAGACAGACCTGTTTTTCTTTACAGGAGCCCCCTTGGCTTTACGTCTTGTGTATCAGAGAAAAGTTGAGAAACAACAGTGAATGTTTCATGTTTGGGGTCCACTTGGGTCACTTGGCCAGAAGACACTTGCTCATCTTAATTGAGACTAAGAATAAGATCAATATTAATTCCAGGTGGCATGCTGATGACCTGTGCATAGAATAGGGATGTGGCTAAAACCAGAATTGCTGCTTTCCAGTAAAAAAAAAATGATTAATAAAAGTTTTGAAGAGCAGGAGTAACCATTAACTAAGCTGGCATCCTCGCAGGCTTTGCTTACACAGTTCCAGTATGGTGCTGTCTTGGTTCTGGTCAGGCTTTCTGAGCATGACTGGCAAATAAACATTTTCTAAAGCATAAACAAATTAGGCAGCTCATTCTGCTTAAAAAGTAGAATTAGTTATCCTAAAAGAAGAAAGAAAAATTCACCTGAAAACAGGTTACTGGTAGCAACTGCCCTGAGTGTAACTTGTGTTGGGAGTGTCAAGAACCAGGCAGGGAGTGTCGTCAGCTCTGATGGGTGGCAAACCCATCCTGCAACCTCACTGACCCTAATCTGAAAAGGTTAAGAATTACAAGATGGTTGTTGTGATACCTTGCAGAGGAACAGTGTTATGTGTCAAACAGCATGGTGCAGCAGGACTCTCCACATGCTCTCAGAGCAGTCACTATCTCCTGGTCCTCTCCCACCCCTTTCCAGCAATGTTTCAGGAGAGATCACTAGGACTTGACTTCCTCACTGCAGCACAAGTGAACAGCTTCTTGTGAGGAGGTGACTCTTTCAATGCATCCCTTCTCTGAAAAAACACTATCAATACAAAATTGCTTGTTGTGTCTTATGTCTTTTACAAGGTCACGTTCACTGCACTGTATCTCTCTGAAAAAAATCAGGAAATAAATGTATTGAGTATGCAAGCCTTGCTAAGCAGAGTGATGTAAATCTGACAGTACCTATCTCTCCCCACACATCAGAGGGGAAAATCTAGTGCAGCGATGCTCAACTCTCTGTAACTCCTTTCCATGCTCCAGAACAGGCTTAAAAAAATATAAATTAGTACAAATGTCAGCTAAAATAGCTGAATACCAAAGAAGGAGTCTTGACTGTGTTTGTAAGAGGGTTTGAGCTCTGCCCAAAGTCTTTGTGTCTCTGGGGAGATTGGACAGAATATCTGCATTGCTAGCAAGTACCTGCTGTGCACAGCAGTCAGTGTCCAAAGGGCATGGAGTTATTTATCCTACTTGCTTGAATCATGGCATTAAGGATGATCCATGAATCCGGGGTCAAAGTGGTTTGCCCCTTGCCACTGCTACTAGACCTTTTCTTTTGCTCCATTGCTAAAAACATTCTCCTTTACCAGTGAGGAAGATGAACTCTTTTAAAATAACATCTTCATGATTAATTGTATTTCATCTTTCTTACCTCATGCAGGTATGTACATTTGTAATATCCAGCTCATACAGGGTGCTTTTTATCAGCAGACCTTGGAGCACTTTGTAATATTTAAAATATTTTTTATCATCTCCTCTTTTTCACTTTCATAGAAATTGAAATGGAGAGAAGTGACAGAGTTTTCTAGGGGCAGATATGGGGTTAGGAACTGTACTCCCTCAACAGCTCTGCCCCAACCTGCCCACCTGACTTTGCTGCTGCCTGCGTACTCTGAGCAATACCATATATATTGCAGCATCCCAGTCATTATCAACTCATTATTTCATTTTTTTTTCTAATGAATGGACGTCAACTGCCCATTGCAGATAAGTACTAGCTCCCAAATAATGTTCTTCTGCAAAATAGGTAGCATTGTTATTGTGTCGAAAGGGTAGTTTCTCTGAAACCAAAAGCTCCATTTGGGTGAGCTGGACAAATCCTGTTGTAAGGCAGTTCCTGGCACAAATGTCAAAGCTCTCATCTAAAGCATCTGGTAGCTCATAATTATGGGAAATATCCCAATTTAATTCCAGCTGTGTAGGAGTATGGGATGTTAACAAGCCTAGAGAAGGTGAGAAGGGTTACATTTAAGGGACAGAGCATAAGATTTGGACTCAGACTATGCTTGACTTTCTTTTCAGTTCTGCTTTTAACTTGGAGTATAAATGCAAATCAGCTTTTTAACCTTCCTGTAACTATTTTCACATTGAAGAAATATTTCCAGAGTTTTAAGAATCTCTTTGAAATCCTTCACTTGTAAAGCATCAGAGGTCAGTAATTGTTGTTTGCTTGTATTTTTCCACAATGATCTATAGACAAGTAGTGGATAATGCAAGGCATTTAATTCTCATAAATATGTAGCTCATAACTATCTAGAACCAAATAATAGAAGAAATATTCAATTTTTTTTAATATGATGGGGAAATGGAACATGTGATACATTTGGTGCACTTAATTGTAAAGAAGTGTGCTGGTTTAATTTGAGTGTATGAAGCATGCCTGACATTTTTTGTTCATTTTAAATTGTAGGATATAAAAGAATTGTATTTCTCTTCCTGCTGTTTTTAAAACTTCATTTTCCCAATTTTAGATATGGTGAACTAGGAAACATTTAAGCTACTTGCTAGAACCATTTTGTTTAGCTGTTCTTATAAAACTACTATCACAATTCATGGGTTTTGTCTCTTATGGAAATGTCATTTAAGTTTGTGAGCTATAAAAAGCATCTTTACTTAAGCAGAAAAAGAAATACCATATAATAACAAACATAGCAACAAAGCACAAATGGAAACGGTAGAAGTACATTACATACTCTTTCTTTGCAGTATTGTGCCATAGAGTTAGGGCTTAATTTCTGGAGGATGAGATGAAGTTCAACGTTTTGAAGACAACATATTTTCTTCTGTTATTTTCCTCAAAGTACCCAGCAGGCCTGTCAGAGATGGACCTGAAGACTAGATATCTCTAATGCTCCTTTGCATTGTAGTCAGTGAACCATGACGAGACTGAGAAAAACAAGTCCAAGACCTGTACACAGTGTGTACAAAGTGTGTTTAGCTTCAGTGATTACTGGGACTCTGAACCACTGGCAGCCCATTAATTGTTAACTTGGGTAAATACATTTCAGGCTGCTTTAAGAATTAAAAAATTAAAATGCTTGTAGTGTCCTCTTGGACCTGTCCTAAACATTAAAAATTCATAAGTGGTGTGGAGGGATATGGTGGGATCCTACAGGAGAGTTTGGGCCATGACTGTCTGGTTTGCTTTGGAAGCTGTGCACTTCCAGACCTGTCTGAAAGTCCTGTGGCTGAGGGCAGCCTTTGGGTTGTAGAGTGTGGGATGCCACATTTGGACAGTCTGTACCAGTGCTGTCAGTACAAGCCTCACACTGATTTGGATGGATGTAGGACTGATGTCCTTAATGAGCTCATACAGTACTTCAAGGAACAAATATTTTTCAATTAGTACTTTGTGGGTGCTCTTTATTTCTAAAAAATATACAAGTGCATGTGATTGTTACTTGCATGAGCTAAAAGTGAAAATTAAGGTATTCTTTGAGATTCTGTCTTGTTTTCTCTCCTGGGTCAGCTGGAAAGTTCTTGTTGGGACTGGGGTAATAGCCTGTATCCCTCTGCCCAGATCTGTGGGACAAATGTCTAGCATATAGAAGGAGATGCTAGTATGTGGCCAGGGATATTGTCTTGGAGGCAGGAAACAGCTTACAATGGTGGAAAAATACATCCTCTTATTCTGAACCATTTAAACATAAAACTTTACATACTTGAACTGCATAGAAATAACATATGCAGAATTTTTACAGCAAGTGTACTGCAAGAAGAATGATAGCTTCATCTTGTGATGCCACATAAAACACTGACTTCAGAAATCCATAAAGGAATATTAATGTGAAAAAAGAACAATTTATATATACAAGGTGTCAGGACACAGCATGTTCTAGCTGGTCCCCTCCATTGTTAAAATTTGGAGTTTAGCCACTCAAAGAAGCAACTGCAGTTTAGAAACTGTATAGTGGTCAATTTTTCTTGGACCATCCAGAATTCTTAGGGAGTTTCACCATGTGTGGTTAAACCCTTTCGTGCATCTTCTTTATTATTGCTCAGTCTCCCTCTACGAGCTTCTTTAAAGGAAACTTTCTTGTTCTTGTAATGGAACAGTTAATAATTATTGCATGTTATTTGTTATGTAAGCTTTTCCTCTGCTTTCTTTTATCTTGCTATGACAAATGCTGTTCTGTTAGGAGATACATTTCTAACATTATAAGTATTGATTTACTAAATGTAGACTGAATTTGGTCCAGTTCTTGTTTTTTCTTGTTAGGAAAATGTACTTCTTTTTAAATTCAGCATTTGAAATAGTATCCTGATTAAAAACAGTAAGTGAAAAAAGAAATATATATGGTACTGAAAAACTATTAAAACCCACAAATATTTAGAACAAAGGAAGAGCAATATGAATATACCACAAAAGTCCAATTTTTGAAACTTTTAACTGTATCTTAGCATGAAGACTCAATAATCCCCAGTGTGTATTAGTGAAATAGTCTCCCTAATCCTAATTCTGAGGCGAAATTGAAATAAATGCATTGACAAGGAGGTTGGTTGGCCAGATCTTTTTAGAGTGAACAGAGAAATGCATGCTAACACCAATAAGCATGAGATCAGGTTTTTAATATTTGTAACATTGCATCCTAACTTTGCTTTGTTTGCCATCCTTAATATGGAACACTCCCAAGGTTTTTTAGGGTTACGCTGTTATTTTTAATGTCAGCCCAGTTTTTTTAAGAAATATTTTCAACTACTTCCCACAATTTCCCTTTTCAATTTTCTTTAATTCATAATGATCTATCTTGGAGGAATATTAGAAGAACTAGACAGGGATTAGGATCTCATTGTGGGCTCCAAAACTCAAAAAGATATTTCTTTTGCCCAGGAGACTTGCAGACCACATAAGAAGGCCTAAAAGCACGTGACAGTGATCTATGAGATTTTTGTGGGTTTGGGTTGTAATCCCATAAGAATCAAACATTTCATTACCAACAAATGCTAGCATTAACCTCACTGCATTCTAGAACCAAATGGATTTCCCTTCAGGACATCTATATGACCTTTCTGAACATTTCTTGACCGTATTCTGCCCCACTGATTTACCTGGAGAAGCAGCAATTTATTCTACAAGTCACTTTCATGTCAGGTGGTTTTCTGATTTCGTCTCAGACACTAAGACATCAGATGAGAACTGGTCTTAAATTTAATCACTATCTGCCCTGGATGTCAAAGTTCCCTGAGGGTCTTGAAGTGTCTTTGCCAATCTTGATGTTTGCTCACCAGCTCTTTTAGAAATAATTGGTTATGAATCTTACACACAAGAGAGTAGATCTTTATACTGCCTGAGTGTGGTTTGTCTTCTTGTCCATGCTGACCATTGTTACTTTTCTCAGTAGTCTCAAGCTTCAGGAGACACAAGCTGAGAGTCTCACTATACGAAGCCATGGCTGCACCTATATGAAGTCCAAGTTTACAAGAACTTGCAGGGCAAATTTCAAAAGCACTCAACACAATGAGGTTGAATGAAATCCAACAGCATTACAAAACAGTAGCAAAAGTGATAGCAGGAAGCTATTTAAACTAATGCTGTAATTTCTGATATGGAGAGATGCTCTGCTTTTCTCACTCACCTTACGGAATAGCTGATCAGGAGATAGAAGGATGCACACACAGCCTAGTTGCTAACGTTTCACTCTCTCGGATCCTTGTTCCAGGGATACCAACCTTGCTTCTGCTTTCTGTGCAACATTTTATCCAGCTTAAATTATAAAGAAGTGGCATTTAGGTTTCAGTATTGAGTTTACTCTTTTCCACTGTTAGGCACTAGCACAGAGTATGCAAAACAGAGAATGAAAAGCAGGAATTGTCTTGCTTCTAATGGAGCAGGCAGGTGGTAACCCCACTTCCAGCTCCTAATGTATAAGGGTGATAGAGAAAGACGGTAATCATCCAAGTCAGAATAAAGTGCCTTTGCACAAACCAATATCTGAATTATGCAAAATGATGGTTACCTGGCAATCTTTTAAAGCTTTGGATACTGCTTATTTGCTATGTATTTTTCACACAGCACCATTCTTAGATAATTACTGTAGCTGGTGCCATAGAAAGGAATCTTTAAATTACATGTTTTAGATGGTTTTGCTGATGAGATTGCCTTCTAACAATCTTCTTATTGTCCTGTATGATTCCAAGTGATTATTTCAGACTGTGAACATGATCTGGAAGCCTGGGAGTTATTGGATCAGACTTCTGATTTTGGCAACGGTAAAACATGTTGCATGATATTATGTGAATGGCAAAACCCCACTGTGTTCCTGTATCACTGGCTGTTCAGGGGAAAAATGACAAGAAATGGTGCTTACCTCAAGCAGATGCTGTTAAGCTGTATTACTACAAAGGATGGTAAAAGTTCCTGCAGTCAAGCTGTGAGCATACACAGATGGTTGTCTAGAAAATTTATTAGTTGTCCTACAGAAGATACTGAGAGCTTTGCTATAGTAGTTAATGGTCACCTGGGCTACTGTTGCTTCGAATTTCCTCACCTGCCAAATGCTGCTATGGCTGATACACATACTTTTAAACAAAAAATTCATTCTTCAGATTTTTTCTCTTGGCCTATGCTTCCATCTCATTTTATTTTCCATTTTGTCATCCAGATCTCACCTCCTTAGCTCCTCTTTTTTCCTTTCCTCACATTTCTGTGTTTTCTCCTTATCTTTCCCTCCCTTATATTGTTTTTTTTCCTCTATCCTTCACCATATTTTGTCCTTCTTTTCTTGCTTTTCACATTCCCTCTTTCTTTCTTTTAACAGGAGGAAAAAGGTTCTTTCTGTCTTCTTCCTTTCTACTCAGTATGTTAATAAAACATTTGACCATTTAAATAGTTTCTGTCTCTGCTCTTCAGGCTTGTCAATCATTGCTATAGTTCCACCAAAACTTAATTACCACATCAAAGAGGAGCTGTCCTCATTTAGGCAGGATTTCAGCCTTTCCAGATTTTTTTTAACACATTTGACCTAATTAGAAGGCCCATTTAAAATTATACTTCTACAGAAGCAGGAGGAAATGATACAAGTTGTTGCCAGGATATTGAACATGTCTTAACACAGAATTTGAGAAATATGAAAATGTCAGAAATTTTGTTGAAAACATGTCTTTTATAAAAAACTTAAAAGTGACTTGTAGGTGTTGAAATAATAATGATGGTTAGATATAATAACATCCTGCTTTTATGATAATAACACATGTTATCAGGTAAATATGATCATTTTAATGTAATAAGCAATAATCATGTGTCAAGACCTATAATCACTGAACTTGATGCCAGTAAGCATTATTTTATGGTCTATTTGCAACAAACCCCACTTTTTTCCATCATATACTTTTGATGACTTTGCTGTTCCTAATGAGGTGAATTCACTTTCTGCAAAGGCCACATAAGAACTGTATATAATAAACTGGTGAGTGCTATGATTTCCCTTCTGTAAGTATAGGTTACATTCTCCACCTGTTAAATCTGTGTCTTTAAGTTTATGTTATAACTGCTTGTTTTTTAAACTCTTAGTTTAAGCAGCGTGGCCAACACGTAACAGGTACTTCAGGTCCCTTCTAGCCCTGTTTCTCAGATGATGAGTCTGCACTTAGTAAATCTTTGTTAAAATTTAAATTGGTAGTAAAGTGAAACATCTTAACAATAACTCCTGTTAATCTGGAGAAGAATTTACTTGAGAAAATGGCAAATTCAAAACTGTAGAATTGTAATCAAGACTACACATCCTTCTGAAATGCACAGGGATACTCAGGCTGAGAGAGCTGTCAACTGTTCCGAACAAAGAAAAGTTTATTCTTCTGCAAGCATGAAACTCTCTGGTATGTGCCATGTGAGAAATAAGCACATTGGGATCTCCCTGGCTTTAAAAAGTATGGGCAGCAACTTCTGCTGGCTTAATTCTGTTGGCTTGCATGGAATTACATGAGCAGAAAATTTATTGCTGCATCCAGTTTCATTAATCCCTAGGAACATGCAATCCCTCAAAGGTACGTCTTAAACTCCACAGCATATCTTTAGTGCATAAATAAGACAGGTCGATGTGACAGTGAAGTACCTTACCTGCTCCCTTCTTCTGCAGCTGAGCTCCACAGGGCAGTAAGGATCATGGCTTGCATATTTTCAATTCTCTGAGAGAATGACTTATAAAGCTGATATTTTTCAGACTTCTTTTAGTCTCTGCCTAAGGTTCATTTGACTCTGCTATGAGAAAAAGATAAAAAGATTTTTTTAAAATTTTTTTTTAAATGAACAGTTCTATATCCAAAGGTTGAATTTGGGTGAAAATTAGAACCAACTGAATAATGTAACTCTGCAAACACTAACTTTATGTAGGCTACATTAGGGTATGTTGTCTGTCACACTTTCTACATGTACAATAGCTTTTTAATAAAGAATGCCCTAAGAAGGTCATATTCAGAAGAAAGGCAGCATGTGCTGTGTATGTGTTCATAGCTAATTTAGATGCATAGCAAATATGCACTTTGGACAGAGGGAGATTATGAGGTTACAATGAATATTACTTTCAGTAGGACCCTGCATCTTCCAAAGTGCCAGATCAATAAATCAGAGATTGAATAAGCCTCACTGAATAAGTTCTTGGCTCTGGTTCTTTTTCTTAAGAAGTCCATGGGCATCTGTTTACTGCCTCCAAGTCAAGGGGGAGCAGACCTCTAACATGAAACAGAATACTTCCATGCCAAATAGCTTGAAGCCAAATGGGTCTGGATTATGTATGGTATTCACAAGCAGAATACTGATTTCTTGAATGGTAAAACCTGGTGGAAACTGTCCTTCATTTGTCTGGTGCCTACAAGTATAATAGTAATTTAAGCATGCGGTAATGCATTTCAAGATAACATTCAAAGCCTTGTGGAACTTACCATATAAATTTGGTTCTTTTCAGTGTTTCCTAGCTCTTTTTCCATGTGGTAGCTGATGCAATGAGTTTTCTGACTAAGGAAACCACTCCTGACGTGACTGCTTCTTTGACATGACATCTTTCAGAGTGAGAAGCAGTTAAGTTCCAGTTGTTATAATAAAGCAGCTGCTATTGTCTAGTGGCTGTAGCTGTCTGTCCTGAGGTTGGAAGTTCTTGGTCTTATTTTTGACATATAAATTATCAGCATTTCCTGTATTCTTGGCCCCTTAGCACAGATGAATGATATATGAACAATATATTCCCTTATAAGTAGCAACTTTCAGAGCATCACATATGACAGCAGGAACACTAACAGAAAAAAAAACAAACAAAAAACCCCAACTAACCAAACCCTAAACATAGGCAGTGAAAATCCCATCAATTCTTTAAAACCAACCTTTTTTTTTACTATATAGGATATATATCAATAAAGAAGTATATCGATAAAGCAGGCCCTTTGTGGGGTAGTAGAGTAGCAGATTTTTCCAAGAAGTACAGAGTACAACTACATATCTTTCATTGACTAGTATAAAAATAAATAGATATTTGATATCATTTTGTGCAGCAGCAGATTAGCTGTGGGAAGCAACTTATGCAAGAAATGATGCCACATATTATGGGAGCCATTAGAGTAAGTGGTGCTACTATGCCTTTAATTTAAATGGAAAATTAAGACTGTGATAAACCATTAAGAGACTTCACTTGCAGCAAACACACAGGGACCATTTAGGAGAGTAATGGTCATACATTGAGTAGCCTCATTTTCCGTTGGCTCACCATCAGCTGGAGGTGCTCGGAATCCCTCAGTGAAACACTAAATAGCTGCAAAAATAAGCCATGGTGCACAGAAATATGTTTGGGGCATAAGTCTTTTTAGAGATGGGTCAAGCTATTTGTGGAAGTTTCCAGGAAGGAACAATTTTTGGTAGTGCAATAATTCTGGTTGCAGAGGCATACTGTTCACTTTTTGGATTTTAGCAAAGTGGTTTGTGACCTTCCCAGGAGAGCTCACTCTGAAAGTTACTGTCTTAAAATATAGCCTGTCTCAAATGGTGTTAAACTTAATAGCCAATATGAAAAAAAAAAGTAGATCTTTCAGTGCTGTGCAGTTGAGCCCTGGGAACAGAATGTGGATGTAACACCACAACAGAGATAGTTCTTAGGCATACAGGGCAGAATTTGTCATCGCTGCCAATTAAATCTTGAGTTTCTCCATAGTAAATATGAGACAATGCAATACTATTTAAGTAATTAGTGCAACCTTTTCCCTCTTTGAAGCCTTGAGGTCCAGAGGTCACTTCAAGCATAGATATTGTATGATGCTACACTGTACTCCGAGTTATAGGTAATTATACACTTCTGTTATAATCTAAAGGGCATATGAGAAGATGCTTACAATATATTGTGTGGCACAGATGGTAACTGAAGTGTGTAGGAAAAAACCCAGAAGAATCATGGTCAGAACTAATTTTTCTGTTTACTCAATCATACTTACATTCCTTGACTCCTCTCACAAACTCAGTTTCAGTCAGGCTGCACTAACTTTTATGTAATAAATTTCTTAAGGTGCAGAAAACAGAACAAGCTAGCCAAGAATACCTCCTCTCAATCACCTCTCAGCTGTGGATGGGACTTTTTCCTATTTATGGCTTAAAAATAGAAGTAAACTCTTTGTTTTGCCATGTTTAAGGTTTGGGTTTTTTTCAGTGAGGCTTGTTGATCACATGAATTTCCAGCAGAATAAAATCACGGTCCCCCTGACCTCAGGTATGTGTCATGGCAGTTGGGCAAACATCACACAGATGCTCCCTCACATTGTGTTGGGGAAATCCAACTTTTTAATGCCAACTATGGTTTTCATTGACTGTTGCAAGTTGAGAAAAACTCTATGAAGTTATTCTTTCTAGTAATTCTCTCTGGTGGAGCAGGGGTGGGAACAGCCTTTTGGTCAAGTGGGTCTGCAAGTCAAACAGTTGCAATAAAAGATGTAGAAGGTTATACCCATTCACCATTATTAATGGGAGACTCCCTGGCTCCTTTATGTGTTTCCCTCCCTCCAGTAGATATACAGAGGTGAAGTATGATGTTATACCTCCTCAAGGTCACTGGAAGCCATGGGCTTCACACTGTTCCTAGTTCAGTGCATCTCATGCCCATTTTTCACCAGAGAAGAATTCATATTCTCTCTTGGTTATGATATAAAGTTGCAAATATGAGACTTTTTTTGTGCTGTCTTTTTGCTGTTTCTGAAAATATTCCTCTTAATCACTTGCTTCATGCTGATAGTAACTATATTTAGTACCTTTTATTCCACAAGGAAGGGAATTTATGATTCCCACAGCTCTACAACAGGCGGCCAAAGTTTGCCGAAATGCTGGCAAATGCGTTAGTTAGACTGGAATCAAAGTTGTCTGCAAACACTATTTCCTTGCTATTATTTGTCATAGCTGTGGGATTTTTATACTTTTATGTATTACAGAAAAAAAGCAAAACTGCAAAACATAATGAAAAACTCTTTAAAAATGCACAGAGGCCATTTTAATCTCTAGTAAATTTCCCTATTGTACATCCAAACAAATCTAAAAGAGTTTACAGGAAATGGTTCTTGCTGTGGCTTTGCTATTGAAATTAATGGGACTGTAATACCATTCAGCTGTTTGAAAATGGAATTTATCTTATCATATTCTTTGGGTGTAAAGAAGTGTATCAGGCAGAATATGTCTTCCAAAGGCTTCTATTGTAATGAATGTGGTATTCATTATTTTAACTAGACAAGTGTATTTTAGAAAAAGAAAATGAATACAAATGGGTTGTTGAAAGTAATTTGTGAATTCACTCAATATTTTGAAAGGATAAGAAAAATGTCATGGCCATTGCCAGATAAAATAGATATCTTTAATATTACAGAGAGATGTAAGCTTCAGCTTACAACCATTGCCTCTTGTCTTGTCACTGGGCCTCACTGAGAAGAGCCTGACCCCATCCTCCTGACACCCGCCCTTCACATACTTAAAAGCATAGATGAGGTCACCCCTTAGTCTCCTCCAAGCTAAAGAGACCCAGCTCCCTCACCCTTTCCTCAGAAGGAAGATGTTCCAGCCCCTTAATCATCTTGGTGGCTCTGTGCTGAACTCTTTCCAGCAGTTCCCTATCCTTCTTAAACTGAGGGGCCCAGAACTGGACACAATATTCCAGATGCGGCCTCACCAGGGTAAGAGTAAAGGGGGAGAAGAACCTCTCCTGACCTACTGCAAAACCATCTGACCTTGCCCAGCTCTGTCAATTCAGTTCAACAGAGGCAGGCACATCTGATTGGGAACAAATGCAGGAAGGGAGATGACTGATTTGGCAACAGCTCTGCAGAAAGAGACCAGAGAATCACAGGGGATGAGAAGAAGAACACGAATCAGCATTGTGTAAAACAGGCAAACACAGTACAGTGACATATAAATAGGAGTCTTAAATATAGGCCACTTAAAATGGAACCGCTGCTCCACTTAGCACTTCAGAGGACATAGCTGGCATAAAGCAGTTCCTGACTTCATAATTAAAAAGAAGACTGAAAGATTTAAATTTTTTTTTAAATGAAGAGAGAAGAAAACTGAAAGGATACTATAAAATCAATGGAATTAAGCAGAATCAAATGAGTTCAGTGTATTAGCTCTTGGTGCATGTCCTAATGACCTTAGCAGTGAGTCCTGGTAGGTGGCATTGGCTTGGAACCTGTGGAGTCTCTGTTGCTGAATGTTTTTAAAAATAGGTTAGAAAAACTGATGTTAGGAATCTAGCTTGTAGAAAAGGTGATTCTACGTGTTGGTGAGAGGATGGACTTCAGGGGGTACATATGATTTCGAGAGTCTTCCCAGCTCTATCTCAACCTTTCTCTGATTTGGCACTGGATGGATGACATGTTGCTGAGAACTGAGGCACGTGGCTGGGAAACAACAGCTGCAGACCTGGGTTGCTGAAAGAAGAACAGGAACAGTGTCAGCACCTCTGTACTGGCCAGAAGATGACAAGGAGATGTGGAAAACATGAAAAAGAAACATGATTGCACATCCATGCCACATATGGCCTCATTTTCTTATAAATAAGAAAAAAAATAATATGCCAGCTTGAAAATGAATTGCATGGCATATGTTGTCTTTTCTACTGTATCAGTAATCCTATAAAGGATGGACATATGCTAATAGTGAGACATTGTCTTCTGGAGCCTGACCTTAAATAGGTTTAGGAGACCTTGCACAAAGCAGATCGGCAAGATAAAACTTGAGCTCTGCTCTCCAAATGCCACTTGCATTTCATAATATGCAGAAAACAGTCAAAGTCTTCCAAACCCTCAGTGCTTTCATATGCAGATGCACTTTTGTGAAGGGTCTGCAAGAAAACCGTATACTCTCTTTATCCAGCCTAAGTGAAGACAAATAATTTTGACAGCTGGCCTTAAACACTTTCTCCTTGATGACTCAAAGAAAATGGAATCCATCTAAAGCTGTTGATTAATTCTCCAAATATAGAGAGCAGTACCTTGAAAATCCACCCCTAACAAGTATAATAAATGAATTCATGGAGGGGGAGAGGCTTTCTTTTACAAGGTTTTCGAACAGCTCTTTTCAAGGGATATAGTACCTTATTTTGTCTTACAGGATGACTTTATCTGTACAGTTCATGAAATGTAAGAGAAAAGCTTTATAGGTTCTTGCAAAGGTGATATGTACTACACAGAGTCTAAACTTTGAGGAGTTACCATGAATCAAAGCTAAACAATCTCTTCCTTTTCATACAGTCCAAATAATTGTAAGAGGCAGGAGGCTAGTCGATAGTGCAGATAAATTATCTTCTAAAATATATTTTAATAGAATTTTTAAAGAATAGCAATAGCCATGGATTACAAGGCACATTTCTAGAAAGTACCAGAATATTTAATCAAATACTTCAACTGTTTTTCAACATATCTGGGTACATTTAATAATTATATTTTCTTTTTAGGGGTAGTTGCAGCACCCAAGAATTTTTTGTTGCTGTTATCAATAGAATGGGGTTTAGAGTTAACCAAACTAAAAGTTCAAGAATTCCTCCAGATTCTTACAACTATGTCAGAGTTTTCCTCATAGTTATGTGGAAGCAAAATCCTTGTATTTTGCAAGATGGCAAAAAAGGCTTTCAAAGCAACCTGTCAGACCTCAGAGTAAGTGATTGACTCTATAGTAATAATTTTAATCTTCTTAAAGCCATTTGTAATTGCATTTTTAATATGAAATACCACAGGAAAAAAGATTAACAGTATTATCTATGACTATATGTGGTACAAACAACATAGTACATCTGAGAACAAATTTAATGTGTATGAAAATGAAAGCTGGGTAGGAAATACTTGAAAAGTATTCTTGCTTTGCTTCAGAATGAACCCTGGACCTTCTGCCTTAATCAGACAGAAACCAAGCAGACAAAAGAATTTTAAGTATTGCAGTAGGGAAAGTCTTTCAGCTAGCATTAGTATGAAGCTATTAATGTTGAGGTCTGGTGTTCCTGCAATACAAGGTACAAAAATCACATCTGTCAGAATAGTTTGTAATGGGGAGCAAAGCATAAACCTAGTAAGCATTCATTTATGGCACTACGATTACAAAAGGTATTTTTTCAGTGCTAAAGGGAAGCATGGGTAACCCTTCTCCACCAGGTATGAGGCTTCATCTTTTGTAATAAACTTTCTGTGAAAAATTTAATATCTAATTTCTTACTGACTATATTTTTCAAGGGGGATGGTTACATTGCAAATGGATATAAGATAATTCAAAGAGTGTGACTTACAGCTTGTTACACCCTTTGCGTAAGGCACCTTGATACTTAGATTATGCTATCTACCCTTGTGCCTGGTCATATGAGATAACACAGTTGTTAAGCAAGTCATATTTATTATCTTGCTACAGCATGTTCTTTCACTGCGATTGCATGCTTACTTAGCAATTTTGAATACCTGGAGAAAATCTGATATGACTGCACTCCTCTCAAGAGATAAAATATATGGAGGCAAAGGCTTCATATTCTTACAGTTCACACGGTGTTTCTCTAGAATCTGTCTGTGCTTTCATGGTCAGTCACTTCCTTGGAAAGCTGAAATATTTTTTCTTTGTTGAGCCCCTTCTCTATTTGTAGTCCTTTATATCTTTGGAATACTGCATTCTGTGGGTATCTGCTGCCAAGTGTTTTTTCCACGCATCCTGTACCTGGCTGCAGTCAGATGATGCAATTAGCTACCAAATGGGACAAGGCAGATAAGTGTTTGCATCTGCTCTGCTGTATCCCAACCAGAAACATGAACTTCAGTTTCTTTTCTTGTATGTTGGTGCTCTTGTCACATTGCATTTCTTTGGCAATGGCAATGCACATGTGAATTATCACCATTGGGCTGCAGAGCAAGCCTCACTTTCTCTCCCTGTTGTTTATAGATGTAAAACAACTCATCCCAGCAAAGTTGGGTGAAAAGAGTACTTTCCTTGCAGGTAAAAACCAGATATTCAAGCCTTCAGGCAGTCATGCACATCCAGAAAACCGAGTCTTCATCTCCCACAGCCAGATAGGTGAGCCAAGCCAGAAGGCTGCTATGACTTAGGCTTCACTAGGTCTTTGATTTTTTGATATGGAAATTCCACCTGTATCAAAGCTGGTATGTACATTTCCATAAAAAAGCTGTGGTTTTGATGAAGCTGAATTTTCTGACCAAAAATGCATTCTGTTGGAAAATTCCCAACCTATCCTATAAAATACCATTTGGATTACACATTCACTAAATAAAAATCATTCTAATAGCTTGGATTTTAAAATGTTTACTAGCAAGAAAGGTTAATCTCCAAAAGTTTTCAGCAGTCATTTAAAGGAATTTGTGGCTCATCCATCTGAACTTGTTTTTAAAGTAATCTTCTGAACTTGGATATTTAATTAAGTCCCTTCTTAGAGTCCATCATTAGAATCTTAAGCTCTTGACACAAACATCTGTTGGAAGTTTCTGATAACCACAACTTGTATCATTGTAGTGCCTTTAATCCCTTTCCAAAGCTTCACATTCACATTGGTGATGTCTTTGCTTTCCCTTCCTCCCTTACAATGCCAAGAAAAACTTTCAACCTAGGTAAATGTCAAGATGGCTGGACATTTTAAAGAAGCAATTAAATATTACTCCTAAGCATGGCAGATTGTGTGCTAGCAAAGAAAGTATTGTTAAGTTTTGGGGGCTTAAACCCAAATTTTCTCTCGTGTGAGAGAATCTGTAGGTAAACTGCAACCTAAGCATGGGAGGAAAAAAAAGCACCGTTCTGCATGATGGTAGTCTCAAGTTATCACCACTTAGCAACAGTTTTATCACCAGTGTTTATAAATATGTCATGTATTTGTGTACACACCAAATTTCTTCCCTATCTTGTTGATGGTGGTGTACATTTCTCAGAAGAGGATTAGTAATGTTTGTAAACTTGTCTGAGACACTGTAACTACACCATTTCTTTAGGCTATGTATATATGTTGACTGCTAGAACTCTTTTTTCCTTCTCTTAACATATGTGAATCATAGCTTTTATTTACACTTTGAGCCCACTAGCAAATATTTCTACTGCATCATTGATGTGCACATTGAAAAGGGAAAAGACCCTTAAGGTCATGGAGTCCAGCTGTTAACCTAACACTACCAAGTCCCCCACTAAACTATGTCTCTAATTGCTATGCCTGCACATCTTTTAAATGCCTCCAGGGATAGTGACTCAACCACTTCCCAGGGTGGCTTGTTCCAATGTTTGATAACCCTTTTGGAGAAGAAATACCTCCTAATATCCAACCTAAACCTCCCCTGATGCAACTTGAGGCCGTTTCACCTTCTAGTATGAAGTACAACAGCAAGTTAAAAGCTAGAAAGAAAAGTTTGTAAGGACTTGGACAGATGTTTATATCCATTTTCAGAAATCTGCCCTGTATTTTAAGCATGGGCAGATGTGTCCTTTGAATAGGAGCTGGTTGAGTAATACCTTACCAAACACCAGTCAGGAAGGCTAGATGGTTATGGAGATGCTTTACTGGTTATCACTGCATATGTAGATTTAAAAACACATAATCCTGGTACCAAATAGAAAGAGCTAATTGCACTTTTAGCCATCTCCATGCTGATGAAGAAAAGAGAATAAAAAAGCCTGATTCCTGTGCCTGGGACTAAGTAGCATCATTTGGCTCAGGTCTGCAGTGGCTGTGGCTGTTCCCCTTTGTAGCAGATTTGTCTTGCAGAGAGTTGTCCAAAAGCAGAACCAGAGAATAACAATTAAACAGTGTATTCCCTACACTCCAGTACTGAGAGGCTACTGGAGTTAAGCAGCTGTCCTGGGAGTACCATTAAAGAGACATAAGCTAAACCACAATTAACACAATTTTATACCTATATCCATAGTAGAACCTTACCAATATTACTATTCCATAGTATGTTAGAGACTTCACTAAAATACTTTACTTTTTATGCAGCTTTATTATATCATGGTGTAGGTGAAGCTGACAGAAGACACTCTTTCCAGGGTACATGTTTCACACTAAAGAGCCTTCCTACCTTTTCTTTAAGGAATGGCCACCTGCCCATAGGTATTTAGCTGACTTTTTCTGTTTAGAGAGGCTACTCTGCAGCACTATACAGTACTGCTCATATACAGGTCTGATAAACACTGGCCAAAGTAAGCCTGGAGAGTGAACTGAGAACAAAAATGGAAATCCTTAACATTAACTGAAGCAATAATGTAAAAGGATGTGCAAGATATTGCTATGGAGCATGATGTCCTTTCATGAGATGGGTGAAGAAGTGATTATGTTAAATACAATATGGCCTGGGTCTTAGGTGAGGAAAGGGAGCAGGGCAGGATGCAGCCTGAGCAATGATGTGTGTGAAATGAGATACCTGATCTGTTTTGATCATTGTAAAAGAGGAGTTAGAAATCAAAACATTTTCTTAGCTCTAGGGAGGCTACCGAGGGTTCTGTCAACACCTTGTACAGGCAAACATGAAACGCCTCGACAGTTAGGTCATGAGTGTGTAAGGGGCATGGCTTGTAGGCAGTAAACCAGGTAGAGCCTTTGCCACTAAGCCAAGCCTGTCAGTGTTTGTAAGATACAAGTGCCGTGCTATTCTCTCTGGAGATTGGATCCACTGACTTTGAGCTCTTACAGCGCTGACTGCACTGACAGCTGTGAGACAGGTCTGCAGGATGCCCTTAGCCTTGGGAAGGATGCTTTCCCAGCAGCATGAAATGTTGCTGAGCTTTTTTTGGAGATACCTGCCACACTTTAAAAAATCACCATTTTCCTGCTTTCATTTGTGATTCACAGAAAACTGCTGCTGGCCTGCTGAAATAATAAAAGCAAACATGCTAAGATGAGTCTCACATGCCGCAGGTGTTGATACTCTGCCCTTAGAGCACATCCACTGTAAGGGAACAACTAGAAAGGCCACTGCATACAGAAAGGAGACTCTCAGGAACCAATGAAAATGCCAAACACTTTTTTTCTTAGAATCTCACAAATATTAATATTTTCTGAAGTTACCTACTGGATGAAGAGAACTAAAACATTGCCAACTCACGTTACTTAATCACTGGCATTTTTGTTACTCCTCCATTCAGCTATCTCTATTATAATTGCTGCACAGTTCCTCCTTCCTTATTATAGTCCTCATTCTTCTTTCATTTCCAGCAGATATGACACTGTAGCGGTGAATGAAAGTGGCTGGTGGAAATCTAACCACTAGCATTGAGAAAATTCAAAATTGTCTCATAAACAATATCGCATAACTGAAGTCAGTGGCAGCACACATGGCTTCCTGATTTGCCCCTCCTGCTTTGGTCTAAAGAAGAGGTTGCAAGTCTACCACCTAAAGATAGCAATAAACCTAAACCTCAACTTATTGCTGAAAAGATTAAACATCCTGTTATTTCAGATGTGAGTATAGTAAGGCCTTTTGTTAATTACAGCAGTAGATGTGTGATTTGTAAAAATGTTATTAATGGTGTCGAGATAAAAATTGCTATCAGAGTACTAGTACAGTGAGATTCAGTTGGAGATTCAGGCACCTAAATGCCTTCAATAAGAGCTGGATGATGCAGAACCCACAGAGGTCCAACCATTGCACACTGTGACTGCTAGGTCTTCTGTGGCAATTTTAAAATGAGGAAGGGGTTTGCTGCATTGAAGCTGGTGCACGATGTGACCTCATGAAAAGCTGCTAAATGAATCTAAAGCAGTAATAGAATTACTTTACCAAAAACTATGTACCCCAGAAGAATCAGCTTATTTGGTATAGAAATAGAAATGCCCAGTCAGTACACTGTTGAATTTGATTGTATGCACTGAGTGCATAGCTATCAAAGAAAATCTCAGCACAGCCTGAATGAAAATTATACCAACACTCACATATTATCAAAAGTTTAACGTTCAGTAATCACCAATGCAAAGAGGCTGAAAGGTAAATACTGAAGTGCCAGTCTGGAGCAATGTTAGAAATGTGCTTGCTCGGCAATACAGGCACAACGTAGCCATGTTTCGAACTCAAGCAACAGTGAGGGAGACCTGGCTGTCTGCAAGTGTTTAGCTGACCTTTCTGTATGGTTAATATTGCACAGTTTGTTAGACTGTGTTATAAAACACCTTTTTCTTTTGCTGCAGCTTTGTTGCTGAACGTTGTAATTTACTTAGACTCTAATCAAAATTCAGCAGTTGGTCAGACTGTATAGCAAACTCATTCCTGGCAGCTAATGATCAGCCTGCTTCTGAGCCCCCTGCTCCCACCCCATAAAATTCCTCCCTTAGGAAAACAATTTCGAAGGTCCCCTTGGCCGGTGACAGCTTCATCCCTCTAATTAATTAATTAATTACCATCAATGGATTACTAACTACAATCCTGTTTGCTACACCTCTGCTTTAAAACAGCACAAAACAACCCCTGAAACCGAACTGAATCAGTGTAGAAAAGGGGGAAGTTGGAAGTTCTAGAAAAAGACACAGCAAATGCCTTGCCTACACTTGAGAGGTAGGAAAGCCCACCCTGATTTTATAGGAAACCTTCAGCAGATCACAACTGTCATTTAAATTCGGCTCATTGTTAGCGATTACCTGTAGTTTTCCCCTGAGGGTGTTTATTTTCTAAAAATAAATTATCAAAATGCCTTCGTTCTGTAGTTAAACAACAGCTTTATCTTCTGGGAACATCATTCTAAGTCTAACAGCCCGTCTAGTAGGTGTGTTTTGTTCTTGGATGTCCCAACTCATTATGTTAAAAGTCCACACACCTCAACACCAGGTTTTTGTTTTCGAATTGTTTTGTCCGAAGGAGACAAGAAAAGCAGCCCTATACCTGCCTTCAAAGAGAGGCCCACACTTCACTCCCATTCAGTTGCTTAAAAAGTGTAAGTCAATAATGAATCTTAGCTCAGTTTGCTTCTCCCCCGTGAAGATCTGTGAGGCATTTTCAACTGAAACTTGTTTTACATGCAGTAAACAACCAAACCCTCCAACATCCTGCTCCAGAAAATGAAAGTGTTATTCCTGGAGGTGACGGGTCCGTGAATTACTGGATGGGAGGCGCAAGGGATGAGGGTATGATGTCCTGGGACAGCGAGTTTCTCTTTAAATTTGTTACGTGAACGATCGCAGCTGTGATGCCTCTTGTAAAGGTAGAAGGAAGGAAACAGTGGCCGAAGGAATTTTTTTTTCCTCGACTTCCCCCTCCTCCTTCGCCGCCGATCGCTCCCTCCCCTCGGTGTCGCCACCGATCGCTGACCGCCGATCCTCGGAGCCCCCGACGGCGGCAGTGCGGCAGGGAGTAACACGCAGCTCCTCAGAGGGGATGCACGCGCTGTCGAGTCTCTCCGAGGGCTCCTCTGAAAAACCATTTCGGGGAAAGGATGCCGGGAAGCGGCGAGGGTCCCACCTGCAAGGGGGCACGGGAGCCGCAGCAGCGTGCGGAGGACTGCGCCGCAGTGAACGGCGATCTCTGCCCTACGGGGCAACGGGAGCGTGGTGGGTTTAACAGAGGCATCGCCGAAGGGGAGACAGGTCCCATCTCTCCCCAAGGAGCCCTTACCCTGCTGCCGCCCGCCCACCCCGTCTCATCCCCGGATCCCGCCCCCAGGGGCAGCTCTACCAGAGGGAGCCCGGCGGGAAGGATACAGATGGCAGCTCCGAGGTAATTATTAATAACCGTGCCCACCTGGGAGGGGGTGGGAGAGGCGAGATGAGATAAAAGGGGGGCGGCGGGGGGCGGGAAGGAGGGAGTCGTTGTCGCGGAGCTTCACCGGGAGCATGGTCCCTGTCGCGCTGCTGTTGCTGTTTCTGGGGCAGCCGCTGCTCGGGGAGCCGGGGCAGGGCGCGGGCACTTGGTCCCGCTTCGCCCGTCTGCCCTACCCCCAGGACCAGCTCTTTCTCCACGACACCTTCCCCGACGGCTTCCTCTGGGGCGCGGGCAGCGCCGCCTACCAGACGGAGGGAGGCTGGCACCAGGGCGGCAAAGGCGCCTCCGTCTGGGATACCTTCGTCCACCGCCAGGCCACGCCGCTGGGGTCCGGTCAGTCGGGGTCCCCACCGGTGGGCGGCGACGTGGCTAGTGATAGCTACAATAACCTGTACCGCGACGTGGAGGGGCTGCGGCTCCTGGGGGTCTCCCACTACCGCTTCTCGCTGTCCTGGGCCCGGCTGCTGCCCAACGGCACGGCGCCCCTCAACCTGGCTGGGCTGGCCCATTATCGCCGGCTGCTGGGCCGCCTGCGGGAGCTGGGTGTCGAGCCTGTCGTCACCCTCTACCACTGGGACCTGCCGCAGGGCCTGCAGGACGCCTTCGGCGGCTGGGCGAGCCCCGTCCTGCCTCAGCTTTTCCGTGACTATGCTGAGCTTTGCTTCCGCCATTTCGGTGGGCAGGTGCGCTACTGGCTGACCATGGACAACCCCTACGTGGTGGCCTGGCACGGCTATAGCACTGGGAGGCTGCCGCCTGGCGTCCAGGGAGGCCCACGCCTTGGCTACCGGGCGGCCCACCACCTGCTCCAGGTAAATGGCGGACGGTTGGAGGGGAGCCCTGGATTATGCCAAGAGGAAGGGTGTAGAGACAGTACTCAACCTGCCCCACTGGCAAACCTGTTCCCAGGTCGGTGGCCAGAGTGAAAATCAAATGGATGTCCATGACACTGCAGGCAGTGATCTGTAGGCTGAAGGTGGCAGAGGTCATGGAAGGGAGGCAGAACTTTGTGATTTTTCTAAGTTAGTGGAAAGGTGCTGAGTTAAAGTGCTGGCTGTATTCAGCAGGAATGTTCAATCCTATTGCCAGGGCTTGAGTGCCATTCTCCGTGGGTGCATGGATGTATTCAACTGTGCCTGTCCAGCACTGTCATACTAAGGTTACTGCAGAAATGTTTAACGTGCCTGTAAAGGGAATTAACGCATTTGATGAAAAATCTGAGCTAATGGAGATGGTAGAGGTGGCTGAAATCTCATACTGAGCGATTTTCTTGGTAGAGTATCCAATGCATGCCTTACTCGACTTTTTGCCACTTTCCTGCATTACTTCTGCATTGTTTAGTGCTACAAATAAGTAAAGAGAAAATATAGATGGGGAAAATGTGGCTAAAATTTCAGGTCAAATTCCTTGTTTTGAAACCTTTAAATTCTTCATGTAGTACCTTGGGATGTGCTTGACTGTGTTTCACAAGGTTATATCCCATGTCACTGTAGTAGCTGTCTGAGTCCCTCATAAGCATATGCTTGTTCTCATAAAACCTCTGTGGAGAAGGAAGATGTTTTTCTAATTCTGCTTTCTTCTGAAAGTCAGATTCTAAAATCTCAAATTACCTACAGAGACAGTAAGGATGTGCAGAAGTGCTTCCATCCCTGGGAGCTCCAGTGCACCGTCTCCTCCAGGTCAGCATTCAGCAGAGGCAGAGATAGAGCATGACTCTTCAGGATGGAGAAAGAAATAGCTGTAATGCCAAGATCCTGATTTTCCTTCTTGCATTTCTGTAGGTTATAGATATTGGACCTCTTAACTTGTGTAAGCAAGGAAGTAGGAAGATAGAGTACTGCTGCTTTGACTATACAGCCTGATAGCCATAAAGTATATGTAGTTGCGTAATGAAAGATTAAGTTATATTTGACAAGGAGTGAATTAAAGAAAGTTCCATGTGCAAATTAAGTTCTCTTACAGAATTCTTGAGTGATTGACTTTGCAACTTCAGTCATGTTCTTTAGCGTGTGCCTGTGGGTTGCGTGTAATTTTGTAGGTGAGTTTGGTCAAGTGTTCTGAGGAGCAACATGCAGCCTTGGTTTGAATCAGGAGGCTGTATGGTAATACTGCTTCATTGCAGAACCCGCAGAATGTGTGCAGCAGCAGACAGTGCTGCCAGGAGATACGTTCCCTCATAGCCCCACCAGGAAAGCTGTGGTTGTATCATCCCCCTAAAAAGCCCCACTTTCAGCTGCCCAATCTTTTGCTGTTTATGACTCGCATTACCCAAAAGGTCATGGTTTTCTTCCTCTTTTTCCCTTCTCTGTGGCATAAATGTCTAGTTCTCAGCAAATGAGCGGATGAACTCTTAATATGCATGTTTTCTGACTTTTTTTCCTTGCATACAGTATGCAGTTTTAGGTGTTGTCTTTCTGCCTTTGTTCAAACCAAAGACTCTCATAAGTGGAAAGGTTAAGAGCTAGTGAAAAATGTCTACTAATTTATTTTACTGGATGCTAGTTATGTTAAAAGACAAAATAACTTCTTGTAAGTATTTTAAAATTCAACAGATAAAAATGTGGATTTTGGGCTTTTTCTGAGATATTTATTATCTGCATAGCTAATCAAATGTGTGTGATTCAATTTAGGTTGTTCAGGGCTGGTGAAATTAGGACAAGAAAGTTTGATCTGAGTAATGATGTTTAAATTTGGCTTGAATGGATTTCATCCTATTCTACTGAATTTTTAAAATACTTTTAATTTTTCTGAAGGTCTACAAGTGAGTCACAACAAATGCTAAATGGACAAAGTAAGAGACAGTTTTTATATAAAAGACCAAATAAAAAGTGTAAAGAAACTTAAGAAAACATTTTATGGATGCATCCTTGGTTTGCTGTTGAGGGATATTGATCAATATTTGGTGAACTCTCCACCTGCTTGTAGTATTTCCACTGACACTTGCCACTTTTAGTATGTCTAAGCCCTTCAAACATAGTAAGAAGTGGAGGAAGCTGTGTGTTTGTTCACAAAATAAATTGAATGGATCAAGTACAGGTCATAACAGTTGGCATTCTTTTGAGTCAACAGCCAGACAATGTAATGCCAGCAATCTGTCATGTATATGATGCATCCCTCTCCAGATAGGAGTTGAGATAGGTCATTGTATTGTGTTCTGGTTTTTGCAAATTTGTGTTTTTCATTACTGATTCACAGTATATTGTCTGAATTGACCATAGTTGGATTTACTCAATATAAACAGCATTTGCAGAAACAGAACATGTTGTTTCCCCAAAGAAGTGAATGTAATTGCTGCCTGGAAACCAGTCACATAGCAACAGGCTGATTTCTATTCCAAAACTTTCCAAAACAAAAGGTAAGTACTCTTTTGTTGACCTTCAGTGCTAAGCCTAATGAAGTATCAGTAATTCCAGCATAGGAGAATGGTCTTTTCTCAGTGTGTATTGTTTCTGTCAAAATTCAGACAACCTTCAAACTTTCACTCAGTGCAAATGGAGTGATTTTGGATTTTCCTGAAAGTAATACAGCTCATCATAGCTGTGAAGACTTCATAGTTAAAAAAAAAAAATTCTAAGTAGCAGCTAGCATTGTATGTTTTTTCTCTCTTCTTGCTTCTGTAAGACTTAATTCAAAGAACAAGAAAGAAGAAACTGATTCTGTTTCTGGTTTTCAGTATCAGTTGGGTAGCATA
The DNA here is from genome assembly GCA_013399015.1 of Galbula dea. NCBI lineage: Eukaryota > Metazoa > Chordata > Aves > Piciformes > Galbulidae > Galbula > Galbula dea. The sequence goes on from VWZX01007817.1 coordinate 342,407, forward strand.
TATTTGTAAAGAATTTCTTGCAGTAGGGATTATTCTAATCACTAACCACTTGGATTGGGGGTGTCTCGAATGACAAGGAAGTGTGTCAAGCCAGAGGGCAAGTTCAGTTCTGATGCTGCAGTTTTGTGTACCAGTAGCTACAGATGGTTTTGTGATGCTCACAAATTATATTAAAAGCTATAACACAGCTTTCTCAAGCTTTAATCATCCAAAGAAAGAAGTTTCATTTTAAAATGTGATAAACAGGATTTTTGTTTTCAGGGATGCTCATTTTATTAGAATTAGCTCCAAAGATAGTAAATGTAGTTTTCCTCTTGCCATTTCTACCCAATGGAACACAGATTTGCAAAAGATTTTCAAATATTCTGTCATTTCAAAAAAGTGGTTTATCTTTGCAGAGTACTTTGATCTTTAATTATAGAAATATCAGGACTACGTGAAGAGTAGTAAAACTCTCTACGAGGAAAGTAAAGAGTGGACCTCCCTTAAGTGTAGGGTTTCTATAACGTAGAGCTTTTGAGAGATCAAAGGAAATCTTATTAAAACTCAACAGGCAGGACCTGAGAAGACTACACTGGTGACTGAAGTGGGATTGAAGCAGAATTTGTGTTTTCTATGTGAAGAGAGCACTTCACACCTTCTGTTTCTTCAGTATTTCTTTGACATCTATGCTTTCTTGCATCTCACTGGTGTAAGGAAAGTGGTCTCTGATTCCTACAGGTGGAGTCTTACTTTTTCCCCAAATGCTCATTTCTACAGATTTTTTTCTTCCCAATAGGAACTTGAATATGTGTCTCATGCAGGGTATCTTGGCTCTTCTACGGCAGTGTTCAAGTATAAAAGAACTACCAATGAGAAGTTCAGTTAATGGGTACAATCTCTTCTACTTCCTTCCCTCATGCCTTCTTGCCTTCCTTTCTCCTTGCCTTCCTCCCTTTGTCTTAGCAAAATGTCTGGCTCTTCAGGCCCTTCACACTCTGATTCAGGCCAACAGTTTGCTTTTCATTGGTGTCTGGGCAACTAGTTCATTACTGAACTGCCAGCTGCTCTACTTCCTGTAACATCACTGGTTGAAGCATGATTCCATGTAATCTGGGTAGATTGGGTTTATTAATATCTAAAGCAACATCCTGATTTAATGTATCCTGTCTTAAATCCATTTTTTCAATATCCTTTGTACTACATACTCACTGAAGGTTGTATTGGCATAGCTGGGCCTAATGAAAACCTTTTTGTCCTCTAGGAAGAAATGGCTGGACAGCACTCTTGCTACCTTATACCATGTGGGATCTCTCAAAATGAAAGATTTTCTGTTTGATTTTAATAAATACAAAGATTTTAATGTTTTTGAGCATTAGACTGTTTAAGCATGCATCTACAATAGCATTACACTTTAGTCTCTTAATAGCCTCAATTTGCTATACTGTGGTTTGTAGCCTGAAATGATTTTTTTTAATAGAATATCTGGAATCAGTAGGAAAAATAAAAGGTGGCTATGGAGGCATTCCATTATTTATATTCATGGTCCAGTGATGACTCTCATTCATGTAGACAAATGCCATCACTGGCTTTATATTTTGTTTTAAAGCAATTTGAAGTTTAGGATTGTACTTAAAAATAGTAGACAAAAGCAGAATTTTCAATTTCTTATTGTACCACTCTCCAACTCTATTTTTGCAGTGTTAATCAAAAGAGAAGTAATTTTTGTAGATTTCAGGGGTTTTTGTGTGTAAAGAAAGCCCAATATTGAAGTTACTGTATCTTGTACCAGAGACAACTGTTTTCTCTCCAAAAGAGAATACAGAGAACTGGCAAAGAGCTGATTAAGGAAATCTTAAACATGCTAAGTTCTTTTTAAAAATAAAAATCACATGCTAGGCCTCCAGAAGTGCTCCTTACACTGCCAGATTGAAGTCTAAACCTAGCTGTGCTAGGTATGTTTACAATTTGTCCAGTTGACAGAATATTTATAAATACCTCAGTCTGTTAATACAGTGTTGATTCTGGTCAGAAAGTGTCTAATAACTGGTGGTGACAGCACAGATACTGATACAAGGGCTGCTGAAAGAATAGTTAATTAGCAGTTGAAACTGTATGTATTAATGAACACATGCCCTCTTCTGTGTGGCTTACACTAAACAATTACCCTGACAACACTCTTCCTTTTCTTTTGCTGTTTTTGATTTTTATTTTTTAAAGAAAATCTTATTTCTCTAAGGATTGGTTAAAAGCTGCTTTAGGTATTTTACTGTGATTCCTTTTCTTGATTGCTAAGACTGAGACTGGAGTACATTGAGGTAGTAAGCCTCCTTATTCTATATTGTATTAAAAATACAAGATGTACCTCCAAAAAGGAAACAACTGTAGCTGATATTTCATTAACATTTAGCTTCTTAGAAACTGTTAAAACATTTTAACATTGTAAGCCAAACTAGTTCAATTTCTTGTATGCAAACAGGTGAAACCCAGCTTAATTTCTATAGCTAATCAACAATATGAAGACTGTTTATAAAGAGGAATTAGCTAACTAATTTTAAATGGCTTTTGTTTGTTGCAGTTCAACAATGAAAAGCACCATTTGGGCTTTTATGTTTGCAGACTACAAGAGTAAAGCAGGAAAACTTACACACTTTTGCTCTACTACAGAGATGAATCTTAACTCAATTTTATATCTACCATTAAACATACATTTCAAAACAGACATAAAGGGCCTTATTTGTACCTCAAAAGTGTATTTTCAGTTTTGGCATACTTCAGATGAGATTCTAAATGTATTTCCCAAATCAAAGATATAAATTGAGTCCAGTTTGATCTGTGGCTGCAGTGTAGCCAGAAGCTCCTGAAAAGATTGGATAAATATACATAAATCATCCTTGCCCCTGAAGGAAGATTTTTTTTTTCCCACCATAAAATTGGATGCCTCATTTTGTCCCTCTATCACATGACTGAAGTCATCATGCTGTTATTTGAGTCTTCAAAAACCTGGTACTCCAAGAGTTTCTCTTCCCCCAGTAAATCTCATTTCCCTTATCTTTTCCTGCATTGGAGTTTCTCTCTCCTCTTAAGGGTTTTGATTTGAAGAGCTGCATTTCATGTTCTTGGTGGCTGCTGAGGAGTGTGAAGATTCCTCAAAATAAAGGTGTCTGACCAAAGTCTGCTTTCTCCAGTGATTTGTCCCTGCTGATGAGATGTGCCTTTGAGTAGCCAGTTTTAATTCCTCCTGCATTTTCCCAGATTTTCCTTTCATAGCCTAACATCATGGAAGCAAAACATTAAGGAAGAATCATTGTATTAATCATTGTAATTATTGTAATAATCACTGTATTAATTAAAATGTGTCAGTTAGCCTTATGGTTCCCTGTGCTGTTGCAAAGATGGGAAGACAACTGAGGAATAAAGACCACTAGGTTATGAGTCATTCAGTTCTACTTGCCTTGTCCATCTACATGATCCTATGATTGACTGTGTCAGCCTTTCAAAGGTTGTTTTTGGTGTAAGACTTCTGGAGTGAAAAAAAAATCTAGCTTAGGTCCTCTTGGTTTCCCTGAATCTTCTCACAATTTTGATAGTCTCACATATTCCTTCACAGTGTAAGTCCTTCTCGCAGTTATAGCTTCATCCAATCACAAGGCTATCTGTTCAGAACCTACTAGAGCTAAAAAAAGCATGTACCATTTGAGAAACCTAGAGTATCCTGCTATGCCTCTAGCTGCCAATCCAAAAGACATGGGTTTCCCATGGGTCTTGTCTTGCATCTACCTATGCTGATGTCTTGATAGTCCTGAACATTCCAAATAGTGCTGGATGCCTGTTTAAGCAGCTGACTCTTATGTCACAAGTGGTTATTAACTTCTGACATATGCTATGTGTCAGGGTCTGGAGCTGCTTTCTGTTCCTTAGGGCTGGGATTCAATTGCTGGAATGTAGATATCTGCTGTTGTTCATGTTGGGGCATGCCCATGACATTTGCACTGGCTCACAGGTTTGACACAAGATAACGCATTCTTCTGTAGTAGCAGGTCTAGGTTAGGCGTGATCTCTCTGACCTAAGTTGACATCAGCACTGGGGTTTGGTTGCCTAGGTAGTCCTGTAATACCATTTGGGTAGGACCATACCACCAGGGAGCTGGTTTTAAGCAAAAAGGGGGAAAATATGAATCTACAATGGTTCCCTCCTTCCCTGATCACTGAGCACTTTTGCAGCTAAAACAGACTCATCATGATCCAGAGTAGATCCCAGTAAGTCATGACTGCTGTGTCAAGGTAGAAGTTCATGTGTATCTTTTAGCTTCATGCTAGGTATAGCAATACCATATTTATTGGGCATGATTGCCTTTTCCAGTAGTCTGTAAGGTGTCACTCCTGGATCTAGCAAGGATGTTGTGAATCCTCCTACAGTTTCTGTTTCTATGTACGAGGACCAAGCAGTGTTTCTTGGAGCTGTTAGCTCTTTCTTGCCTGGTATGGCCTCATGATAATGTGTACAGGTCTGAGAGTAGTCCACAATTGGTTCTTCTAGGGTATATCTATTCTTCAGCTTGCTCAGTGCTTCATACTCTCCTATTTTGTGCAAATTACAAAATATAAAAGTGTAAGATTGCAGCTACAGGATGTAGAGCCAAATTAAAATTCCTGCAGCTGAAGGGGACTGCACAAGAGGGATTCCCATCAAGAGCAATATCCTACCTTCTCTACTGCAGTTGGTTGTAATTTGTTTGTTATTGCAGCACACTGTTATCATTGCTTTTGTGGCTTGTTTTGCAACTGCAGACTTCAGATTGTACAGTGAAATGTTTCATTATCTGTAGCAATCATGCAAAAGCTACTCTGAAAACCACTGTATTAATCTAGTACAGTTTCAGTGTTTTTTTCAATTTGAGCATTACTTGTAAAGGTGTGTAATTGGAATCACACCCTTCAGTCAGTTGTGTTACATGTGCACAAAGCAGAACATTTCAGACAGGTTATATGCAAGGAGTTAGTTTGTAGGGATTGTTTTATGTGTGTATCCATGCAAACAGCTGGATCTCACATAAACAGTTGCAGACTGATTAGAAAAATAATAAGTCTATATTCACATCTGGTCAAATAGCAATCTAAACAGTTATCTGAAGATTGAAGGCTGGTACCTTTGCATTTGTGTTCCTTATCCTGATTAACTGCTTTTTGCATCCATCTAGAGGGCTGACTGGAACTTTCCATCTTATTCTGTAGCCCATTGTTATTAATGCACGGCTGTAATCTCAGAGTGATTAAATTTAACAGCCAAGCTTATAGCAGAGTAAACTCAGGTTAACATGTGACTAGCTAGATTTGGAATGAACAATCCAAATGTTTGTTTTAAAAAGGAATATTTGCAGAGATCACCTCAAGTAATCCCCTTCATTCTGGGTTGCGTTTGTGTATATTACAGCACAGAGGTCTGATCCAGTAGTTTTGTTTTGACCTTGCTTAATGATGGTCAGTTTTGCCCTGCGTGCAGACATCAGGGTCTTTTTACATGCCTGGCAGCCTTAAGTTTTTGCAGTCATTAAACAGTGTTGCTAACCTCATGGCTGTCAGTTTTCACAGAATTACACCATGGTTAAGGTTGGAAAGGACCACCGGAGGTCATCTAGTCCAACCTCCCTGTTGCAGCAGGGTCCCCTAGAGCACATTCCTAGGGATTACGTCCAGATGGTTTTTGAACATCTCCAGTGATGGAAACTCTGGGCAGTCTGTTCCAGTGCTCAGTCACCCTCACAGTATAGAAGTTCTTCCCCATGTTTAGCTAGAGCTTCCTGTGTTCCAGTTTGTGGCCATTGCCTGTTGTTTGGCAGCACCGAGATGAGCTTGTTAATGTTAATGAGTGTTAATGTCTTGGTTTTTGCTGTTTACTATAGCTTATGGAATTGTCTGTGCTTGCTCTTGTGGATTACAACTAAGTTCTCTGTATCTTTTCCCTTCTGTCTTTTTTGTCAATATTTTGTGTACCTGAATGTGTCAGCATGATGGAGCCTGGCCTGTCCTCCAAGAGATTCATGCTCTGGTACGCTTTGTATGTCAGTCTCAGTTCTGGAGCTTCTATATGTTTATGTAGCTCCAGCACACCCCAAACAATTTTGATGGCAATGATTTTATCTTGGTCTTCCCCTAAATACTGTCTGAGCATTGTGTCCCAGATTCCAATCAGTCAAGTCTCTTATGAGGGACTGTTCTAGCTCCCTTCAGTACTGCAAGATTCTCTCAGCTTTAAATCACTCAAACTGCTCTGTACTTTTATCTTTTTTGTACTCTGTTTAAGAATCTCTTATATCTTTAATATTCACATGGGTCAAAACATTCCTTGAACTATTTTTGTGCAGTTCTGTAATTAATCTTTTATGTCAGAGGTAATGGAAAATGATTAAACACTTCGTGTCTCAGAAGCACTTGTCAGAAATAAAGTTATTTTTGTCTTGTCTCCCATTGCTTCTCAAAGTCAAATGCTGCTTAATTCTTTTCCAGATGACCTTTATTTTTTTAGAGACTGTTTCAGGAGACTTAAAACTGCTTTCTAAGCCTGCTCATCTCTTGGTGCTGTAGTTTATTTGGACAGAATGTTGACTCCAGTGGTCATGCCAGCCTGCCTCTGTGGTGAGAAAGGGGACACAGGCACATCACATCTCGCTTTCATCTGGGCATTAAGAATGGCTTGGGTGAATTATGGCCTAGGAGCTTTCCTGTTTTCTGTGCTTTTGAATTGCTCAGATGCAGGTGATGACAAAAATTAGGTGAGATGAGCCCTCCCTCTGAAGGTGTACATCTCTTTGGACAGCCTCTGATGGTGACAGTGGGATTTGCTGAGTGCATTGCACAGTTCAGCTGCCTTCCATCCGGCTGCCACGTCACAGGGTACCTGCTGAGAGAGTGGTCTTCAGAGGCAGGGTAAGTCTGAGGGAGGCTTAGCTCAGGGCTTTTGTCATAATGTCTAGGATTTCTGTACTTCAAAGGAGAGGTTTCCTACAGGAGTCACCTGACACAGTTGTTGTCACTTGGTGTCTCTCTCTGCTCCATACCTGTCCGTGATAATGTTCACTTACACTTATGCATATGTGAAAGTACAAGCATTCCCAGACTTTCATCTGCTAAAAATTAAAAATTAAAGTGTAAAAATAACTTACTTATGCCCTTACCTTTTGGTTTTGTGGGTTTGCTTAGCTTCAGGCTTTCAGATTACCTTCTCTTTTTTATTCTTGTACTAGCAAAGCTCCTCTATTTGCCTGAGATGGGGAGAACTGGTGTTTTAGATAACCATTGTCTCTTCAGACAAGTATTTAAGGCCATCTTTGGTGCTGCTTCTGTAGAGGTATCATACCAAATAGAGATGTTGTTCTGGAGTTCATACACTGCTTTACAACTTAAGATACCTGGTTTTATTTTTCTCCGATGCATGTTGTAATGTCTCTGTTCCCATTACTTAAAATAGGAGTGATACTGTTTCCTGCCTGCGTGGCAGACATAAATTTGTTCGTGAGCTATCAGCATTTTACAGTAGAGTGTGAAAAACAATAACTAAATTGTGCTGAGAGGAACTGGAACAAGACAGTGTAGTTTAAGTGTGTGATAAAGCTGTAATTTTAGCAAATTTTACATTAAGTGCTTATAGACTGAAAAATGTTCACTTGGCATCCTGTGTACCATTTTCAGGCCTAATTCTGGTCCAGGTTGTTGAGATGGGTCAAAAATACAAAATTTATTGAATCGATCATCTGTAGTAATGCTGACTAACAGACTTTAAAATAAAACTAGAAGAGTACATATTTGGGAAGGAATTATAGAGGACAAATGAAGTTAAATACATGAGTAACATACTATCTATAGCAAAGTCCTGTGCTTACACATGAAGATACTATCTTACCAGTTTTGAAATATGGGAAAATCATAACCAATTTCTAAATACCAGTATCTTTTACTTAGTATTAAGAATAGAATTTGATTGTGAAAGAGAACGTTTGCCCAAAGACTGTGGGTAGGACCTACCCGACTTTGGATCTAAGGGTGAAATATCATATGAGATGTGACTTCCCTTCTTGTAGCTTTTGATTAAAATACTTGCTTTTGGTGATACTAGGGAAAAAACACATTTCCTTTTTTTGTACAGTGCACATTCTGAACATCATAATCTAGACTTTTGTATATCATTCCAATAATTATATCCATTTCAGAAGGGCTTTTGACGTAGAACTGAATAATGATGTTTTTATTGGAAGTCCATCGGCCCGGTTTCTAGTAATCTGTCGTGGCACGACAATATGCCATCCATGACAAGATTCAGAAGAGGGATTTTCGGACGGATCTGACTCACACACAGACAAAAGACGTACAGTGGTGGTCGCGTTTAATCTACAAAGTATGAAGTATAGGCCAAGCAGAGTACAAGAGTCACAGATAGAAAAAGGTATAGATATGGAAAATGGCTGGCACCGCGCGATTGTTAGCAAGCATCTTTTATACCTTTACAGAAAGAATAATGACCAATTAGCAAGTGACACTTACATATACAAATTAAAGCGACCAATTAAGAAGCAACAGTTACTAATAAAAACAACTACCATAAATGAGGATAAAGCAGTGTACTTCAAAGAAATGTGAATGTGATAAGACTGCTGCTGTGTGGTGTGGGAAGGATAAGATGTTAAGGCTATGTGGGGCCCCAAGGTCTCTGTGTGCAGCTGCAAAGGCTCCTGCTAGGTGACTCCCACCTTCTCTCCCAGGCTATCTAACTGCTTTCTTGTGAGAAACTGACTTTGGCCTTGTCCAGCTTCCCTTCTGCCAGGCCCTAGATCCTGCAGCCCACAGTAGCATGCCACAACAGTAACCAAAAAGCCTTTGCACACCTTTTCCAATTAGCTCTTCTCTTTATATTGCTAAATGGGTTTCTGTAACTTTTTGCTATAGTTTATCTGAGCATTGGAGAGCAGGGTGTTTATGCAGTTTGTTTGTGAAATGGATGGTGTTATTATTGTTCAGAAGACACACACAATTGAGACAACTTGTTCTAGAGGTGTGAACACAAATTATGGAGTCATGATGTTCCCAATTACAGTTCTTGATTTGCTCTTGTGATTGTTATGAATAATGATGGACTCACACAGAGATGTCTTTAAGGCTCATCAAACATGACCAATATCAGAGTTTCATGAGTTGAATATAGGTAGAGTGTGGTCCAAATAGATACACTGAGTGGAAAAGTCAGGGGAAGAACCATGTATAAACTTGAAAACAAGTGTCAGAGCCTGAAACTTAAGTGAAGTACAGACATACAAATGGGCTTAGCTAAGGATAAGCTGCATCTTGACTTTTTTCATTTTCATGGTGATACAAAATTTCATGGTTTTCATAGCGATAGGAGCATTTTAAGGGTAAGATAAATGCTGTTTAAAAGCTTTCCTGGCAGTCTGCTCCTGATGAGTAGACACTAGTAAGCACAGAGGGCACCTGTCCTAATCCACAGCTTTCCCAATACCAGTTTAGCTGAAGTCTCAGCAGGTTCAAGAATACAGGGTGGTATCCCTGTCACTCAAGTGTTTGGTATGTAACATTATGTGCTAATCTCCGAATGTAAGTAATAATGAGAAGACTACCCAAATTCAACAGCCTAGTTGGCTGGATGATCTCAAAAGGTCTTTTCCAACCTTGATGATTCTATGATTTTTGTGTCTGCCAACCTCATTCAGGTAAGGCATCTCAAAAAGGTCTAGATGCCTACATTAAATTCTACTACTAATGCATAGTACCACTTCAGTCTTCCCAGGCTGTTTAGGACATCTGCATGAAAATGGCAGTTGTGACCTAAGCCTGTATTGTTCTGGAGTGGCAGCTAGATGCCTGTGTTCAGGCAGCTGGGTGGAGCCTGAGATCTCCATTGCCTATAGTGACAGCCTGGGCATGTAGCTCGCATATGGACAGTGAAATGTAAGGTATCTTCAGCTCAAAATGAGTCCCACCCTAGCAGTGGGATTCATTTGCCTGAAGATAGGTATAGGTGCAAATTACCACTTGACACATTCTGTAGTATCCTAAGTGTCTCTGTGTAGCTGAGAGATGTGACAGGATTTATGGGAGACTCACAGCTTTCTGAAACTGGCTGGAATTCAGGCTGGAATAATCTGAAATCTCTAAAACTGCATTAGACACCTAATTTTAGGTAAATGAATTCTGTCCCAGATTTCCATACAGACTCTGCTCTGTCACTAGCTTCTTCCAGCTTTATTTTTCTGCAGTTCTGAACTACTTCATTAATCTAGATACACAGAGCCTGGGGACTTTCTGCTATTTCTATGTTTAGCTGGTTTTTTATGGAAATAATGTAATTCCACTTCATGCACACTCCAAAGGGCAGACATTTAAGTGGGCTTCATCTTGCCTGCTTTCATCTGCCTGTAGAACATGTCTTGTCTAAACTGAGTAACAGGTTTTGTCTGTCATCAGTGGAGAGAAATGGACTCCCAAAGAGTGACTCATCCTGCATATCTTAGACAACAAGTCTTCTCATTTTCTGTAGAAGCAGACTAGACAACTTGCTTAGAAAGTAAAGTTGAGGTAATCCCACAATGCTACACTTCATGTTTTTTTCATGGCAACAAGGGAGTAAACAGCACCTCCTTATCTGTGTAGAGAGGTAACCTGTGGGATTCCCTTCCTCCCTTCTTCGTAGGAGAATCAAAGCTGCTAAAATGCTGAAAGATCTTTCTCCACCGATAGGGGTAGGGAGGGCTGAGTTATGGGGCAAGTTCTCCACAGTCCTTGAGCTGTGCCATGGGGGGGCAGCGTACTTGCAAGTGCAGATGATGGAGATAAAATTGTTGGTTTTGAGACTGTGCATGGTGGTATCTTAACATTTGAGCCAGGGAACCTGCAGGTGAGTCAGGTTTGGCAAGGGAAGAACACATGGCACCTTTATGAGGGAGAATTTGAGTGTGCAAATGGGCACATTTGTTCCCAATAGAATTTTAAAATCGTATTTAAAGTGCTGGATGTGTAGTATTTGGTCTTTATGTGTAATGTCTTTTGTTCTTTCATCAGCATTATGGAGCTTCAGTGTGAAGTAAAATTAAGTCTGTGCTTAGCTCTGCTCTCATTTTTGACATGAGATGTTGAAGTGGTTACTATGTTTAGTTTCTCACTAGCATCGAAATCCATTATATTAATACAGACAGATGGTAGAACTGCATCACATTTATTTGAGGTATTGATGTCTTATAAAGGAGAGCATCTGTGTTGAAGTTTGCAACTGAGAGCTTGATTCAGATACACACACATAGGAGGTGGGTACTATGGTTCACGGTTTCCAAGGTGGTTCCCTTTAGGTTTTGGTGACCACTCTGAGGACATGGGTCTAGTCTTATCTAGATCTGGTGTCAGATCTGCACAGGTGTTTTAAATACCCTATGATGACTCAAAGGCAACAAGTTTCTAAGTGGAGGCAGCTGAACTGAGCTTTGATTATTGATATTACCCTTAGCAGTCCTTTACTTCCAATTGTTTTTCTCCCAGCAGTGAGAATTAAAACTCTGCAAGAACAGCAGAATGACAGAATTCATTCTTTTTCCTGGGTAATTAGTAGTGTCTTTGTCAAAATGATTAATAATCTTAATTGCTTAATGTTACTAGTAATGTTGGCAACTGGAAGTTGGTGCGTCTCAAAGCCTGAATGGTAAGAGTGTATGAAAAGGAATCTGTGAACCACATTTAACAGTAAATTAATGATCTCAAAATTAATGATAAAATTTGCCAACATGTCAACTGTGGAGTGGAGTTATAAAGCTTTTTATATGATTTATATTCCAGGGATGGCTAAAAATGCGTATGACATTTTGATTAATAGTCTGTCATATATATTCATCACACCTGTAATTTTGTATGGCAGGAATGAAGGTTCATGTCATTACAGCACATATGAACAAATACTAACTGATAAATCTCAAAATGCAAATGTAAACTGGGAATAGTTAGGCTTTATTCTAATGAAGAGATCTCATAATTTTTTTTTCTATCAGTGACCTAGAAAAAAGTATTAGAATTTTTACTAGTGTGTGGATGACAAAAAGATGGGATGTTGATTCATAGAGCAGTCAAAATTCTTTGATAAGGTAGGTGCAAATTAAAAGTGTTTTGGGTGGTCTCTGAATATATGGTAGTTTACATGAGCTTATGCTCACAGTGTAATGCTGGCCATATAAACAGAAACAGTGTATTAAATTGTCTCTGCTTTTACTGGTGGTAAGACTGCCACTGGCATATTGTGTCCAATTCTGCTTCTGCAGTTTAAGACACATGATGACAAATTGGAAGAGAAACAGAGGGAAGCAGTGAGAATGGTTAGGGAGCTTGAAGCTATGCCTGGAGATAATGTAAAGCTTCAGGAACTTAACCTATTTAGCTTTCAAAGGGAACATCAAGTGGTTGTTTCAACGGACTCTGAGATAATGGGAAAAAATTTGGTACCAAAGATCTCCTCACAGTAGGAGATACAATTATACTAAGACAAGTGGTTGAAATCTGATGCTAGAGGTAAATAACAAATTTTAATAAAGCAGATTAAATTGAATTATTGGAATATTTTTTCAAGAGCTTCAGTAAATTGGTTTTAATCAGACTTAAAGATCCAGATTAGTAGGTTTTCCTATACTGTGTGGTCTGGTTCAAAGAGGAGTAAGTTCAAAGGTTTTTTCTTTGTCTTGTATTGTTTGAGAGATCTTGGCAGTTCTTAAGAATAGACTTTAATTCCTGATATATCTGAATCTGCAGATAAAGTGATATTGCTGTCATGAAAATGTAATTTGAAACATGTTTAGTTAAATGCTTTTTCATTTCTGTAAATACTGGAAGTATGTCTGAACTCAATAATTTAAGTTTATAAAGGTGTCTAGCTAAAAGTATGCTCAGTGCCTGGAATAGTATCTCATGGCAAACTGAGATACTTTTTTTCAGACCAACTAGTGTTTTCTAGTGGATATATAGTATTAAAGAAAAGTTAATCCAGGAGTTGTAAACTGCTGATAAATGAATATGGCTGAGCCCTCAACAGCTGTGTTTTTGTGGTTACCACATGACACTGGATGTCAGTAGTTGAGACTAATTGTGTTACTTAAAATGAAATTTTGGGTGCATTAATTCTAGACTTTCTTTTCAACAGGCCCATGCTAAAGTCTGGCATCTCTACAATGACCATTTTCGTCCAACTCAAAGGGGAAAAGTATCCATTGCCCTTAGCTCCCACTGGATAAAACCTCAACATATGACTGAAAAAAACATAAAAGAATGTCAAAAATCCCTTGATTTTGTGCTTGGCTGGTTTGCTAAGCCCATATTTATTGATGGTGACTATCCAGAGAGCATGAGGAGCAACCTCTCATCTCTGTTGCCCAAATTCAGTGAAGCTGAGAAGAAGTATATCAAGGGAACAGCAGACTTTTTTGCTCTTTCATTTGGAGCCACGCTGAGTTTCCAGCTCTTGGACTCCCACATGAAATTCCAGCAGTTGGAATCAATAAGCCTGAGACAGCTCCTTTACTGGATAAGCAGTGAATATAACAACCCCCAGATATTCATTGTGGAGAACAGCTGGTTTGTTTCTGGTAGCACCAAGAGAGATGATGCCAAATATATTTACTATCTCAAAAAGTTCATTATGGAAACTTTAAAAGGTAAGACTGAGGTTGTATGAATACTGACTTGACAAAATCATAATGCAAAATAGCCAATGGAGAGATGTTAAAGGATCAGGCTGAAAACTAATTTTAGTCTTCAGCATTCGTCTTTGCACTTGTGAAATGAGACTCCAAATCCCTTTACTGGGTTTGTTCTTTTCAGCTCTTGAAGATCCTTAATATCTGCAAGTAGCATTTGGTGAGCTTGATGCTGCTGTCTTTGAAGTCAGGAGGAAAATTTCTGCTGTCTTTGGTGGGAGGAAGTGCAAAATGTGTTAACTATACTCTGAATGGACTTACTGTGTTGTTTTCCATATATTAGACGTATGAATGCATATGTACAAAACATAAGAATATATATGTGGGAAAGTAAATGTGATGCAATAGGAGTTCCTCTGAAGAAAACATAAGGCTGAAAGAATACATTTTTAAATGAAAAGTTGGAACTGCTTCATTCTTCATTTCAGTGTTGCCCTTTTACCAGTTTTACAGTGGTACACTTACGGGTATCAGTCATCATAATCTGAATTTACATCAGTTTAAGGAGAACTGAATATGAGAGGTTATATAAACAAAATTATTTAAATTATTAACCTATTATTTTTTTCCAAACAGTATGAGAAATACACTACCTTCTATGAAAGTTGGTTTTATTTTCCCATTTCCTTGTGGCAAACCAGATTTTTTTTTCAGTCCCTGTAGTCACCAGTAAGTTCCCATTTCCACTTTCATTGTCTTTTAATTTCTTAATTTACAAATTGATAATTGATTTACCTGTCTACTGTTTACTGTTCTGGTTTTAAAGCCAGTATTGTTGTAGCTGTTAGTTAGATGAGATAGCCCTTGTGTTACATTGCCATTTTCATACAGGAGATGAGCAAAAATGGTTTAAATTTTATTCTTGGCACTCATGTAGATGCAGAGGGTTCCCACATTTGTTTCGTCTGCTATTCCAGATACCTAATAGTTGCAAAGAGAAATTCTCACTGAGGCTGGTTCACAAGGTGGACCTGCATTGGCTTTTACTCTGCTGATATGGCAGATGTTGTCATGGATGCTTTCAGAGGTTAGTAAAATACTGGTATTTGCCAAACACAGAAGAGTGATGCCTTTGGGAGGAGAAATATTCCATTTCCTTAGAAATTTTCTCATGACCTCTGATAGAGACTGGACCAAATTCGTTGCTTGTTTAACTGCAGTTCAATTAATTGATTCAAACAGAGTCACTATCAAGAATCCATGTGGTCCTTCATAATTGATTGTAATGAGGTACATTAATAAAACCAGGAAATAAGGATATTCTGGTTGCCTGAAATAACTCTTTCAGTGACACGAGGCTGGATACTGTGTTCAGTCAGCACCCAGTTTGAATTGACAGAAGATGGTGAGTAACAAAGATAAACTCTGCTGGCTACAGAACCAAACTCAAGTTCAAAACAACATTTAAGAATGTGCTTAAGTGCATTGTTGAATTAGGGTGGGTCTAATTATGTAATTAAAATAAGCACACTCCTTTTTGCCTTACTGAAGTTGAGCCTTGCCCAGGAACATTTTGCTGAATCTCAGTGTTTAATACAACTAAAAGTGAGTATTGTTTGGAATCTTAGAACTGTGATGCTGGCAGTACTAACATATGCTAGTAGACCCTGATATTAACCTTCAGTGTGTGTGGCCATTCTTGAAAGTCAAACGGTTGACCTAGAACATATATATATTTGTAGGAACCCTTAAATATTTAAGCTGGAAAATGCTATGCCATAAAAGGTGTAAAGAGACAGAATTATCAGGTAAGGAGAGTCTTTGGGCATTATCACCTCTACTTAAAATCTGTGGTAATGAAAATTCATCAGCACACTGAAAGTGTTGCCTGGGTTTTCTCAGTGTGTATTTGTAGTAGAGGAGTAGGAGGAAAAAGAGTGTTAACTGTTGTTTGCATCCAGGGCAGTGCTGCATTAATGGCACTTAAGCTACCCCAGAGTGAGCAGCACCGCGTGCGTAGCAGAGTGCAGTGCAGTTACTGGCTCAGTTGTTGCTGAGGTTTGGCATGCCTAATTAGCAGCACTGCTCAAACTACTGCTGCACTACTGTTCTTGCTAAATATGGCTTGTTTAAAGCCAAGCCAGGTGCCTCTACTGCTTTGCATGGTGTATCTATGACCTGGAAGCTCCCTGAGTGTGGCTGAAGTATCTTCCCTGGGTGGGCTTTGAGGCAGGCCCTGAGATACTGAGCTGACCTATTGCATTATTCTTACATGTGAATACTGCAGATGTTGCTGATGTGGTGTGATCTGCAGTGAAAGAATGAGCACTGTGATAAGTTGGATTTTGTTCTTTCCTCAGCCATCCGGTACGACAGTGTTAATGTGTTTGGCTACACAGTTTGGTCCCTCCTGGATGGCTTTGAATGGCACAGAGGGTACAGCATTCGACGTGGATTGTTTTATGTTGATTTTCAAAGCCATGACAAGAAATTGATGCCCAAGTCTTCTGTCTTGTTCTATCAAAAGCTGATAGAAAAAAATGGCTTCCCACCGTTGTCTGAAAACCAGCCCATAGAAGGTGTTTTTCCATGTGGCTTTGCCTGGGGAGTTGTTGACAACTACATTCAGGTGAGTCTGATGATAAAGCCAACAGGCACTCTAGCCAGATCAGGGCACAAGTTCATATTGATAAATTTGCTTGATAGAGTGTCTTTACCAATAGGTATTACCACAGTGCTGCAAGGAGATAGGTACAAGGCTTTTGGGGCAAATACTGTGTCTTTCAGTCTTCACTAGACTTTCTAGTCTAGTGTGTGACCAAGGAGATCGCCCAGGATTGAGATGCGATGAGTAACATTTTAGGAAAAACATATGGATATTGAAAGGGGTCTGATAGCCATCTTCCCTGGATGTGGTATGTGATCAGTTACTGGAAGTCAGTCCTTTTCAAATAGAAGTTGATTAGATCTGCTAAAGTGTATTTCTAAATATTCTAGATTATGAAATGAGAAATATGAGTGGTTTTTCATGTCTGTAATTTTAATGGTAATATGTCTGCTGTGATAATATATGTGTTAGAAAACTTCCTGAAAGCTCTTAAAACTCTGGTGTTCTGTTTCTACATCTTATGCATATATATCCTGGTACTGTTGTTGCAGGGCTTTCGTGTGTAAAAAAAAAAAACAAAAAACCAAAAAAACCAAAAAAAACCCAACCAACCAACAATATTAGATTTAGATAAAATTTCTGTGTTCCTTCTTTGTCATTTTGTGTAGTACTGTGTCTGATGGAGGCCTACAGTGCCCGGCATGGCACCTAGCACTCATTTTAACAAATCTGGTAATTTGGGAGAATCTTTCAAATTTTTTTGTAGCATCAGTAAAAATTGTAGCTTAGTTACAGTCTCTTTAGTTAAAATTTGGCTTTGTAAGTCTCAGATGCTGTTCTTGCAGGGCTTTTCTAACCACAGTAAAGAAGTGTAGTTAAATTCAATGAAGAGTCTTGATCCAAGAACAGAATTTTTAACTTAGATTTTCCACAAAGACAGAATCTTTCTTAAGGCTGGAGTATGGGTGGCTTGTTTGTTTTTTCTCACTCCAAAAGTAAGATCTGACTGTTCTCCTGAAAAATACTGCAGCTTGCTTACCTCGTACACCAGTTTTCAAGAAAATTCAACAGTCGTTACTCTGCTAGCTCCTAGATAGATTGGGGATTGTAAATGCAGTTACTACCCTTGGGATTGATAACAGCTATAAAATTGTGGAGTCAGTGAGCCTAAGACAGTTAAAAAGTCCCTCCCATCCCCAAAACCTCCAAAGCTGAATATTTTCATTTCAAAAGGCCATTCAAACATTTCATGCTGTAAGGGTTAGGTAGTGTGATTTGTAGATGCATCACAGTGGAAAACCTCTTTTGACAGCTTTCCCACAGTATTAGTGGCAGTGCATGCTTTTGTAATCTACAAGGGACAATTCTTCAGGAAAGCAATTTCCCTCAGACATGCTGTTTTTTATTACTTTCTTCTATAAGCACAGTGCTGACCTCTCTGGAGAAAATAGCAACTGTTTTTCAGCAGTCTGCAGAGCCTCAGCTACAAGTTTAACACTGGTTGTAGGCTGACACCTGCTTTTCAAACAGAGGGCAGGAGAAGGAAATCTGAACCTGGGGAAACTGCACACCAAAGGGCAGGGATGGGGGGGAAGGATATGAAAACACATGTGGTACCAGTATCTTGTTATTTGGGTCTTTCTTGTAAGAGTTATGCTACAGTATGAGTGAGGAGATTTTACACTGCGCGTTAATTTAAATAATTCATTTTCCCATTTTCTAGTCCTTATTGTGTTTGTGGTATTCATTTAAAAATAAAAATATAATTCTGTGGGACCCTGAGAAACTCATCTTCTGCTGTGTCAGTATGTCATACAGGCAGTTCTGACATCTGAAGCTTAAAGACTTACGGGAAATGCATTTTTTGTTGGAGTGACATACAGTAGGTTTACTCGGAGCCCCTCAAAAAATTGACTCAGACATCAACAGCCTGCTGAAATAACTTGGAAATGAGTTCAGTATGAGTTAAGTAAAAAAGGACTTCTTTAGCAGGAAGGAAAAATTTTGCTTGTCAAATGAATTTGTGCTAAAAGTCAAGTGTAGAGCATTACTTATCTTTCATCCTAGTCAGGAAAAGAACTGAACACAGAAATTAGTTGCCATCGTTCTTGTACTGCATTCAGGGAGTGGTCTTCAAACTCAAGCTACTCAGTAATTTACAGCAGTCTTTCTGTAGGCACTTCTTAATCTTGAAAAAAAAAAACCATGAAAAATTGCTGTAGTCTTTGGAGTTCTGTTTCTCTGGAGATCTGTCACAGGCTTAGTGCCTTAGCTCTGAGAATCCCTTCTTTCTCGTACAGACTGGAGCAATCTAGAAAAGATGTAAACGTGGTGACCATTAGCATCAGCTTGTTTGGAAAGTAGGATGAAATTGATATATAGATTTGCTGTTTTCCTGATGTCACATGTTAACAAAAAAAAAATTCATATGAGCTAGAGATGTTACTGTATCAGAAATGTGAGACAGGTGCTGTGCCTGATGGTTATGATGTTCCCACTTACCTAGAAAAAACAGCTTGAATTGGATGTTTCTTACTCTATCTAGGTAGACACGACACCCACCCAGTTTGTTGACTCTAATGTTTATGTGTGGGATGTTCACCAGACGAAGAAGCTTATTAAAGTGGATGGAATTTTCACCACGAAACGCAAGCGTCACTGTGTTGACTTTGCTGCTATCAGGCTCCAGATCTCTCTCCTGCAAGAAATGCATGTCACACACTTCCATTTTTCACTGAAATGGTCTTTAATCCTTCCTTCAGGTAACCTTTCTCTTATCAACCACACACTTGTGTGTTATTATCAGTGTTTTGTTAGTGAGCTTCTCAGGGTTAACATAACTCCTGTTGTTGCTTTATGGCAACCTATGGCTGAGAATCAAGAGCTTCCCGTTTCCCTTGCCAAATATGGAGCTTGGGACAACCCAGACACCATTGAGGCTTTTGTCGAGTATGCCAGATTCTGCTTTATGACTCTTGGGGACCATGTGAAATTTTGGATCACAATGAATGAACCGCCTGTGAAAAACTTGACCTACACTGCAGGGCACAACCTGCTGAAAGCTCACGCAAAAGCATGGCATCTGTATGACAAAGAATTCAGGAGGTCTCAAAAAGGTAAAATATCTATAGCTCTGCAAGCTGACTGGGTAGAACCAGCTTGTCCCTTGTCCAGGAATGACCAAGAAGTTGCTGACAGAATTTTAGAGTTTGACATTGGTTGGCTTGCAGAGCCCATCTTTGGGAACGGTGACTACCCACAGGTGATGAGAGCATGGCTTCACCGAAGAAACAGTGTTGATCTTTATAATTTCCACTTGCCTTATTTCTCAGAAGATGAAAAGAAGTTAATCCAGGGCTCATTTGATTTTTTTGCCTTGAGTCACTACACTACTACCCTTGTGGGCTGGGAGAAAGAGGATGCACTAAAATATGACCACTATCTTGAAGTTCAATTGATCAATGACATCACATGGCTGCATTCACCTGGCAGAGCTGCAGTAGTGCCCTGGGGACTGCGTAAATTGCTCAAGTGGGTTAAGTCAAAGTATGGTGATGTTCCAGTGTATGTTATGGCTAATGGAATTGATGATGACCAGAATATGGTGCATGATAAGCTCAGAGTGTATTACTTGCAGAATTACATCAATGAAGCTTTAAAAGGTAAGGAAGCACATATGGTTTATACATCACTAATCCCAGTATTAGTATACACTGTGTGATATAGTATGTTTAACTTTAAAAAAAGAAATCCTATGTAGACTGTTCCTTAAATGAGATGTTATTACAATATAAGAGATAGTTTTTCCTTTGGTTTGTGATTGATGGGTGTTACTAAAGATCAGGAAGGCTGACCTTGCACATATTCTTAGGCAGTCTTAGACATATGGTTTAGACAGGTTTATTCTTCGCTGGGCAAGAAACTGGCTGGATGGCTGAACCCAGAGAGTTGTGGTGAATGTCGTTAAATCCAGTCAGTGACTGGTCACAAGTGGTGTTCCCCAGGGCTAGTTTTGGTGCCAGTCCTCTTTTAATCTTTATTGATGATCTGTATGAGGTGATTGAGTACACCCTCAGTAAGTCTGCAGATGACACCAACCTGAGTGGGAGTGTTGATCTGCTTGAGGGTAGGAAGGCTGTTCAGAGGGTTCTGGACAGACTGGATAGATGCACTGAGTCCAATTGTGTGATATTCAACAAAGCCAAATGCTTTGTCCTACGCTTGGGTCACAACAACACTACAGGCTTGGGACAGAGTGGCTGGAAAGCTGCCCAGAGGGAAAGGACCTGGGTGTGGCCAAGAAGACCAACAGCATGCTGGCTTGTCAGAAATAGCGTGGCCAGCAGGACTAGAGAAGTAATCATCGCCCTGTACTCAGCACTGGTGAGGCTGCTTCTCAAATACTGAATTCAGTTTTGGGCCCATCATTACAAGAAAGACATAGATGTGCTGGAGCATGTTCAAGGAAGGGCAGCGAAGCTGGTGCAGGGTCTAGAGCACAAGTCTTATGAGAATTGGCTGGGGGAACTGGGGTTGTTTAGTCTGGAGAAAGGGAGGCTCAGGGGAGACCTTATCTCTCTCTACAACTACCTGAAGAAGGTTGTAGTGAGATGGGAGTTGGTCTCTTCTCCTGGGTTACCAATGATGGGACAATAGGAAATCTCCTCAAGTTCCATCAGGGGAGGTTCAGGTTGGATATTAGGAAAAATTTCTTCACTGAAAGAGTTGTTACGCATTGGAGCAGGCTGCCCAGGGCAATGGTGGAGTCACCATCCCTGGAGGTGTTCAAAAGATATGTAGACATGGCACTTCACAATATGGTTTAGTGGGCATGGTGGTGTTGGGTTGATGATTGGACTTGTTGATCTTAGAGGTCTTTTCCAACCTTAATGATTCCATTATTCTCTTCTGCATAAGACAGCAGAAGAACTGTTTGTTGGACTTGATACATTTCAGTAGATGTGTGAGTAGCTCCACATGTATTTAGCCAGATTTACTTCTTACTGCACTTCTGCAGTTTTTTTCTTTGTTGCTTCTTTCCACTGACGTGCCTCAGGGCTGGGTATGAATTCTGTTCCTCAGCTGTCTCTGTATCTTATCCAACAGTGATCTTCATAATAATTCAGCTGTCTACCTCATTATGCCATTTCCTGGATTCTTTCCTGTTATTCAAAACACAAACCAGTATTTTGCTCTGTCTCAAAGATTCATAAATTATAAAGCAAAAAGGAGGCATTTTGAGTTATCCTGTCATACCACACTGTTTTTTAAGAAAAGCACAAGACCCAAATGAGATGATTTTTGCTGCTGAAGAATCTTCTACATCTCACTGTAAGCTGTTAGGGTATGAAACCAGCTGCAGCTGGTTTTATGGGTATAGATACATATATCTTAGTTCTAGTATTAATTTAGCTTCAGCTTTAAGCGATTTTTTTATGTGCGTTTCCATGTGTTTTACCTGCAGACAGAAAACAAGCTCTGCCTCATTTATCTCATTGATAATAACACTGACAAAGCTCTTTGTGCGACTTACTATAAAACATCATTTAGAACCTCTCAGTTATTAAACTTTTCCCCATTTGCCAGTGTTGTTCTTGAGAGGTAATAAACCTAGACCTGGACACACTGGTGCTACCACAGTCACACCTATATCTCAAACAGGTATAACATAAACTTTTACTCCTCTTTTGTACATCTAAGCAGCCCTTTAGCCATTTTGGCCATGGCAGCAGGTTGGTTACACACTCTTTGTGGTTATCTACTGGTAGTTGATACTTGGTTACAGATTCCTGCCCTCCAAGCAGAACTCCCTCTGCCAAAGTATGGTCTCCTTGTGCTTTGGCATCCTCACATTTGGCCATGTTCAGTGGCAGTTGCTTGCTTGTGCAAAGCTTACTACTCTAGCTAAATTATATCCCTGATCTTTCTGTTATTTGCAGACCTTGTGAGAAATAGTTTTCCCTCAGGCTGCTGGTATATTTTAGGTCATTGAATATCTTAGTGCTAAAAGCCGATCTCTGTGACCACAGTAGAAATAACACTTAAGACACTTACTTACCTGCAATTACTTAGACTTAGTAGTTCTATTGAGACCAGTTGAAATCTGTTTCTTATAGGCTCTCCTTGACCTCATAGCATTCTATTTTCTTGATCCAAATGCCATGTAATACCAAGTCAGTTGCCTTGTGAAGTTCTAAGTGTATTACATCAAACATGATTACTTTTATTGATATTTTGATCTTGTAAAAAAGATGTCAAGTTAATTGGACAAGATCTAACTTTCATTAAGCTGAAGTGATTGGCATTAATCATATATCTCTACTGTAATTCTTATTTATCAAGCTTTATATAATCTATTCTGCTCTTTTGCTAGGTAGTGAAGGATGGCTGACAATTCCATAATTTCTTAGGTCATCCTGTCCACTCTTAAGTCATCGCTTTAACTTCCTTCTCTGTATTTTCCACCTTTTTCATGACTTACCGAACATTAAGTGCCCAAGACCTCCTTCTTCAGCATTTTAAAGCACTGGCTGCATGTTTTCTGCTCTGTAGTTAAAACACGTAGCTGTATTTGAGCTTATAGTTTTAATCTGTTTTTTGCTGTTTTGCTTCTCTCCTTCTTACCACTTTAGACTAGACCAGTTCTTGGCACTTCTGTTTTCAAAGCATGTATGGATATGGACTTCTCTTCCAGTTCCAGTCAGCCAGAACACCTGCACATCCACCTCTATTCTACAGAACTTTGTGATTCATGCTGATCTGGTACCATTACACCCCAATCACTTTCTTCTTCCCTATTCTATCCAGCCTGGAAACAGCTCCTATGTTTTTCAAATTCACCATCATATGTAAGCCATCTTTTCCTGTCTTTCCACCATCTTTGCTGCTGCTGCATATGTCCCTGCTAACTAGCCATAATACTTGCCCTAACGCTCACTCTTCTAGTTTTGACATCCTGCACTCCTCCACAGTGTTTACTCTCTAAGTAATACCAGTTTTTCCCATTCTCTTTTCCTCTCCTACTCTGGTATTGTGCTGTCCAACTTGTCCTTACACAGGGACAAAAACCTGCATTTTTTCTGCAAGATGCTTTGCAGTAATCCAGATGAATTACAAATGTTGTGTCCTTACCTCAGGGTCACTCTGAAGAAGAATGAGAGGGGATTTAATACATGTGTGCTCTCACCTTAAAGTTCCTTTTCTGCCTTCTTCCTCCAGCTGGTTTCAGGGACTGCATGTTGTAGCATTTATGTATGTAATGTTGCTCATCTGTAATGTTCCAGGGGAGCCAGAATTTGTTTAAAATAGTGGTTTTGAGAGATAAAGTATTACAGTTTGCATTTACTACTGTGGATTGATTGGTTTTGTCAAGCAGGACTCAAGGTTAATGCTTCAGCTGCTGGACGTCTTCCAGTAGCCAAGTTAGCTGTATGGATTGTGAACATGTTCTCAGTAAAGACTAATACAGCTCATCTTGGATCAGAAACTTGGGTCAATAACAAGAGAGGGCTCTCATTTGCGTAACCTTTCCACTTGGACTGGTGATATCCCAGTATGTGACCTTAGCATGGGCATGTCTTTTTCTGGTGTTACTGTGCCTTTGCTAGTGAGAACTGCAGCCTGATGTTCTCTGTTCCTTGACTGTACCCATCAGGAGCTGCTCTGCAAGGGAGAAGGAGCAGTCAGAGAAACAGGTGACAGAAATCCAGGTGCAGGAAAACCAAAACTTGTCTTCTTCCCTACATTAAAAAAAAAAAAAAAAAAAAAAGGGATTTTTTTCATGATGGCTGCATGCTGATAATTAAACACAGGCACTCACAGCTGTGTTTACTGGGCACAAAGAGAGAAACTGCAGGGTGCTCTCAGTTCACAGTCTGGCAATAGCTGACAAATTCTTACCTTTTATGAGAAACACTTCATTTGTGCCTTACCTTATTTTGGGGAAGACTCCAGATACGGGTTTAAGATCTCTCTGCCCCTATTTTAAGTACTGGTATATGGTACTGCTCTTGAATGCCAAAATGACATTTATTCATTTCTTCAACCCTCTTTCACAGCTTACACCCTGGATAATGTTAACCTGCAAGGATATTTTGTCTATTCTTTCAATGACAAGACTGCTCCTAAATACGGTCTCTTCAGTTATGCTGCAAATCAATATGAACCAAAGCCTTCTATGAAACATTACAGGGAAATTATTGACAGTAGTGGCTTTCCAGGTGCTGCAACTCCAGAGCTGCTGTGCCCAGAAGAGATTTCCTCGTGTCCTGAATGCCACTTCTTCCGAAACAGAAAATCTTTATTAGCCTTTATCTCTTTTGTATTTGTTGCTTTTGTTGTTACTATAGTCTTCATTACTTACTACTCCAAGAGGATAGAAAGAAGGTATAAGTAGAGCTGCGCCTTTCAATACATCACACACTGCCCTTTATCTTGTATCCCCTTGGGAGATCTGAAAATAGAGCACCTGAAGTTGTGATTGCTTCAGCCTCTAGGAAGACATTTACATTGCTAGCATATGGCTTCCAGAAGTCGTTTTCTCTGGTGTAGTACATTTGGTTCATGACCTGTTCTTAATGCCTGGGGTTGGAGTTCTCTCACAACTTTCCCTGTGGCCATTTGTTGAGCAGATGCTTTTCCCTTCTTCATTTTGCCTTGCTGAGCTGGACAGGTGAAAGCATGTTTGGAAGACATGGAGTGATGGAAGAGCCTGAATGTCTAATTGTCCAAGAGAAGACTGGGGAAACAAACTGGTTTACTTTTCCAAATCAGGTTCAATGCTGATGTTGCTTGATCCATGCCAGCACCTGACTGGAGAAGGTAACGTGACTGAGCAAAGATAGAGGAGAATTGAATATAGCAGTGTCAGTGAAGAGGACACTCCTTTTCCTGAAGCAGAAGTGAGGGGAAGAACAGGAGGACATGAGATTGTGCTGCTAGGAGCTATCAGTAAATCAGTTAGCTTCTACTCAGGTTGCTGACAGCTGCATCTGACTTCAGGATGTCATTGGGGAGCTTCAGCTAAAAGAACTGTGTCTTTCTTTGTGGCGAAAGGAGTGGAGGTATGTCTGGGGATGACAGAGGTCATGCCATCTGATGGGAAGAGATGGGAAGGGTGAAAGAGCTTTTCTTTGATATGCTCACTAAAAAAGTACAGAGCAGGGAGTGGGATGTCCATGCTCTCTCAGTTGTCAGGAAGCTGTGTGCCTGCCCCTGTGCCTTGTGTTGTCCTGTATGGCCATGGCAGGGCTGGGGCACCAGCTCTTCTCACAGCAAGTTGCACATAGCTGCCACTCCACTGCTGCCCAGCTACTTACCTGCTGGAAATTTGTGGGTGATTTAGTAAAATGGTCTCTGCATGCCATTTCTGAGTGTGGAGACATTAAATCCCAGCATTTTTGTGTAATAATCCAGAACTTTATGGTTGCTTTTGCCAGGATCTGAGATCTTGGAGCGGTTGCTCCAGGCCTTTTCTTGCCTCTTTTGAGCAACAGGATCTGCTCCTGGCAGCATTTGATCCTAAAGTATTACTGAATGTCCAAGGGCCTCTCATTTTTCTTTTAGTGATATAAATTAGCAACATATTAGCAACATTGCTTATTAGTAGAAATAGAGAATGGAAAAAACTCCTTTGTCATTTTGCCTGCCTTGTGAATCACTACATTAGGAGTGTCCTCAGTATAGAGCAGTGAGGTCATTTTTCTCTGCTCTCTTAACTCTAGGCCTGCATTGCCTTCAGCTGTAATTGTATTTTTATTGCTGTCTGAATAATGCCACTCACTGGAAAGAATATTTTAAAGGAAATGTGCTCTGTGTTAATCAAGAATTATTTATCTACTAAAGCTGATTAGGCTGTAATAAATGTGATGTTTATCTGCTAGATGACTAGTAGAGGACTAAATGACCTCCCAGGGTTCCTTTCAACTCTAATACTTCTGTGACTCTATACTGTAAATTAAAACTTATAATCTTCAGTTACAAATGAAAACTGTATTTCATATATATTTTTTCTTGAATAATCTGTAGAAATACAGAACAATTAATATCTTAATGATTAATATATTTGTCCTCTAGTTCCAGTCCTAAAATGGTTTCTCTTTGCATTAATATATATTTTGGTATTGAGATTAAGGTGGAAAATTCACGGTAAGTGATGAAGTATTAAAAATATATATAAGTGTTAGTTACAGCCTAACAGGACTTGCTGAAGAAGAGAAATTTTTAAACTGCTGTATGTTTATGCATTGGTGGGTTGTGGATTGCAAAGACATAACTCTCTCTAGATGTATGAAATGCCAAATGGCTTTCACCTTGTAATACATGACTCTGGTAGTCAGATGCCTTCAGAGTACATACCAGAAAGTGACATTCATTTAATACAGACCAGGCCAGGTCATACCTAACTTGTGTGTTATATGTGTGTGTGCATATATGTTATAATTGCTTTGCTTTTGTAAAACAGAAAGAGTCTGAGCCTGATCTTGCTGAGAAGCCAAGTCTATGTACCTTCCCTGGGTTTGGGGGGGGCTCAGGAGGCCTGGGCAGGTCAAGTACAGAAGGGTGTGGGTGCCATGCTGGTGGGCACTGACCGGTCCTGCCACTTCACTAGCAGTTAACCATCCAGCAGGTCGGTGCTGTGTGCTTTTTAATGGCCCAGCCGCAGTGCAGTGCCTGAGCACAGAGGACACACTGTGGGCTCCTCCTGTAGAGGCTGAGTGATATGTAACCACCGACAGGCAGATGGCACCAGCTGGATATCTCATTGGTAAGTAAATTGGGATTTGTCGCTCTGAAGCTGTGTGATTGCATCCACTTATGGGGTTGTGGCCCATGGAAATATTGCAGCCTTTGGCAAAATTCCTTTCAGAAGAGTTTTTAAGTATCACTGCAGAGCAGTGACTGGCTCGAACTGGGCACAGCTGTTGCCAAAGTCTTCTAAGCAGTCTGCCTGCAGAGCTGCCTGTGCACAGCAACATGTAGCTCTTGGTGGATGAACTGCACAGTGATGGGCCAGGGAAAATACAGGCTGCTCTGATAGAGATAATGGTATGGTTTTGCCTTGGAAATCTCCTTCATTTTATGTAATCAGGGGACAGTTTCTTGTCAGTCTTCTGAAAAAAATCACCCTCCACTAGCAACAAAAGAGCCCTTCAGTAGGCAAAGATTAGGTACCTGTCCAAGGAGAATGGCAGTGTGCTCATGCAAACTGATGCATGATTCACCTCCTGTGATTGGGCTGTGGGCTGCTGCTCCTGTTTGACACTCACATGTGAGTGATGATCTGACACTTGTCGGTCACTACCTGTGTGTCTAGAGCAGAAGTGCTGGCAGTAGCAAGGGCTTTGAGCAGAGGAGACTCTGTAGGCTGCAAGCACAGCTCAGGGGAGGATGGCGTTTTGTTTTCTGAAGAGCAGCCAGACTTGGCACGTGATGGATGTTAACATGCAGTGTAGACTGGTATCTCAATTTTTAACTGTGTTCTTAGAGTGAAATGTTGTTAGCAGTTTGCTCAGTGCTCCAGATTAAACATGTTGTAAAATCCAAAATGATAGTTTTATTCAAAACCTTTCTGTGACACCAGTGCAAATTTTCTGTTTTATTTCTTGACAAGATGGTACAGTGTGACTGTGGGAAGGATGCCTTTGCTGAATGAAAGAATGAAGGTTATGTTGTTTTTATAACAGTCTCAGAAATTAAAGATACTGTACATAAATTGTAACATGATCTTGCTGTTTAATCTGTCCAATTTCTCTGTCTGCAGCATGAAGTAAAGACTACCTTAGGAGATGCCATTATGGTAACTGCAAGGAGTTCATGGTGCTGTTTGCTTTTTCCAATGCCACATTAAAAACTGTAATTTTTGTCGGAGATTGCTGAGGCCTGTGTCTGAACAGGTTTTTCCAACAGACCTAGGGCTTTAGAGGGGGTTCTTTGATTATTTTTGTTGTTCCTTTTCTTTATTTCCTTTTATATATGTATTTTTTAATTAACTGTTGCTATTTAAAAAGCCTCTAGGAGTGATCATACCAATATGAGTGTTTTGTTGCAATAGCTTATTCCAAAGTAACACTGCAGTAAATTTGACAGCTTTTCTATTCCAGTAGTTAGCTTGAGGGATTTTGTCAGCCTAGTTGTGGCATTAAGCAGTCAGCTTGTTGGCATCCTTGTTAAACATCCTAAGGAAAGTAAATGTCAAGGTTAGAGGAAGTGGGAACAGAAAGGGACAACACTAATTTATGGGACAGGTGGTATACAAGTGTCAGCATGTTTAACACACAGCTGACACTTTTCTCCTGGCATTGTATTTGTTTGCTTTTGAATCACTTAGAAAACTTGATCTGTTCATTCTGCTTGCAGAAATCCTTTCCGTGACAATGCTTTTATTCAGGGCAAAGAAGGAAACTTTAGGTGCTAGAGTTCCGTTTCAGCTGAGAAAGTTGAGTCTTGTGTTCACGCATGCAAAGCTGAGATGAGGATGAGAGGAAAAGAAAGGCAAAGTTCTTCCTGTCTTTGATGTGCCATGCATGATTGCCAAACTACTCTTGGCCTGCTGTCACAAGGCTAGGTGGTGCTGGCTGCTTAAGCCCACCCTTTTTAAGAGACTGGAAAAAGGAGTAATGAGGTGAGATGAAAGTGACAAGGTCCAACATATCAGAGACTTTTATTTTGTTCTGTGAATTTTACAGAAACACCACTGTCAGATGGTTCTGAGAAAATGAAGATTGTTCAGAAACTAGAAAATTGAAATAATAGCAGTCTACAGCCAAGACTCTTGTGAGTGCTGACATTTTTCTGGCTATTTTGTGATGATTTGAGTATTTGTGAAGGAATAGCAAAAGGGTGAGTGAGGCACAGAGAAGCCAGGGAAAATGCTACTGAAGGAGGCCAGAAAAGCCATAGGCACAAGTGCATGCATGAGTTCCTTGCCCTGGGAGCTAAGGCAATGGTCCTTTAGTGTGGGGATGGGCCATGGAAGTTTGAATACTCTTTGTTAAAAAAAGAAAATATAAGAAAAAGAATCTACTCTGAAAACTTGCTGCCTCACATATTTGTCCTTTAATGATATCCCTCCTGCATGAATTTTGCTGTCAGAAGCTTTTTCTTCATTGCATAGAGTTACTCAAAATGGAATATGGTGAAGCCGGGACCATTGTTGTCAGGTCCCAGCTCTCCTGAGCTCATCCAAATGTGTTTCTAGCCTGAGTCCCGGGAGGCCTCATAGGCTCTGAGCTGCAGAAGGAAACCAGGCACTGGTGGGTAAGGGAGATGATTGCTGGCGCTGGCACTGAGCAGAGCAGTGGGAATGACAGTGATGATGTTTTCTAAATAGTGCAAAGTCACAGCAAGTTGGATTAATTTCTACTTTAGTTCTTTCTGTTACTGGAAATAATTTCTTGCTTACTAAGAGAGTAGCATACAAGGCTTTGGTGGGTTGGTTTTTTTTTTGCTAGGGAGGGATGAGTTTTAACTCTTCCTCCCTGACCTAGAATGTATAATGTACTTCTCACTGACTTTTTTGAATGGCATTAGTGCTTGCAGAGAAGAGGAGGACCTGGGCAGTACCTTCTCAGTCCTACCTGTCTGACTAACAGGAGCCAGTGGAACCTCCAAGCTGGAGCTTTCCCTTGGGTCTGTGCCTTGTTGGAGTGTGTGTCCAAGCCAGAGAGCAGTTCTGAGCCTCAGGCCCCCCCTGAGTGGGAATTGTGATGGGGCCTGGAGGCAAAGCAGAACTGATGGCATGTCCCAGCAAGATGATTGCTGGAAGGGTGGCTTGGCACTGAGCAGCAAGCTGCCTTCTGTGCTCAGGGCTCTCTTAACAAACAGGCTTTCAGCAGTGCTGTAAACCAGCAAGGCTGCACAAACACAACACCTGACCCAAGAAACCTGGTTTTCCTCCCACCAGAGGGAACCATGAATTGGACAAGTTCAAGAGGTGTAACAGTATAAACTACCTGCACTGTAAAGTTTTATGAGGTGACAAAGTTTTGTAGTCTGGCAATGAGCTGTAAGCCATAGGATGCCTTGCCAGGAAAGGGAAGGGAGCAAGCCAAGCAAGGAGGAATTCCTGGCAGGCTGCAGCCTCTCTGGTCAGCCTGGAGTGTACCCCGAGGGGTGGAAGTTGCCACTCCTCTAGCCTGGGACAGTTGTGATCCAGGGGCTTACTGCTGCGGGAAGAATGGAGCAGGGCCACCTTCAGCTCTCACTACCTCCGCTTCCCTCTTTGGGTAGGTATTTATTTACATTTGGGCTATGAAATGGGGAGCTAAGTACCAAGGTATTACATAAGTATGCCAGGGCATATAGTTTATTTAGAAGATAAAATACTGTTTACAGGCCTTCCATATTTTTTGTTGATGGTTATTACTTTGCAGCAACCCTTCTGCCTCCCTCTCTCCACTAAGATCAAATAGGTTTTACTTCCAAAAGCGGAGAAAATAAATGGTCATAAAGTAAGCTGCCAGCGTTGCAGTAGTCTCTCCCAGCACTAGCTGGGCCTTACAGTCTGCTTCTGATGGAAGTTTGTGAATTTTATACACATTTGTAACTGATTTATCTGCCACATTGCTGTGGGATCCATGAGCGGATATTGCCTCGCCTTGCACCTCGCAGTGGGAGGCAGCAGGGTCCTGCACTCGGCAGCATGTGGTTGCTCCTGCTTGGTATTCACAGGCACATTCCTCCAGCTGGTGATATATTGTTATTGGGCTGGAAGAAAAATAATGCAACCAAGCTCTTATTATTTTCTCCTTTTATCTGTTTGGTCATATTAATGTGGGATAATCATTACAGACATGCACAGGAGACACAGTCAAGGACACATTCATTTTTAAAGTCCTCCAATGCTGTAATACATCAGTCATTCATCTTCTGCCTTTAATTACAGCAAGTGATCTCAGAGGCACTTAAAAGATTAAATTACTCAATTATTTGAAAATCCCAAATGCAATAACTGTATCTCTTTTCTGATAAATACCAGTGATTGCTGGAAGAGGTTGCCCAAGGCAAGAAATACTGTGAGGCTGAGGAGGCCATACTGTAACATTTTGGCTTAGCCTGGTGATCCCCATTCCGTTTTTCATTATTTCCAACCATTATTTTTATTTGCATTGATAATAAGCACAAACTTTTCCATCGCTGTCCTGGTGGTTTCGTCAGCATGATGACTGTCACTGCTCAGCTATTTACAAGCGTCCTGGGACCTCCTTGACTGCAGAGAATCCTTGACTGCAGAGAGAATGACATGAGACCACTGGATGATAACCAAAGCTCAAAAAGACATAAAGCCAAGGCTGGGCATCAGTCAGCATGAGTAAACTGTTCAAGGTGATGCTTGTGGATGGGCTTTGGGAAGGGTGTGCAATTCAAATGTTTGGTGGCTCACTCTGTGTTGGGGTGGGGTAACTTCTGGCAGGGCTGGGTGTGTCTTGGTGTCATGCTGCTGCTGGGAATTCAGATTTGGGCTCTGCAGCCTCTTGGGAAGCAGAAAAGTTGGCCTGCCAAAAGCCAGTTCTGCCATGGTACTCTCACAATCCTATGGCCTTAGGAGGGAGCTGTTGGTGTGTCCTGCATGTGGGGATTGTCTTCAGTACTGTGCCAGTGATGCAGGCCTTGTCCTTCACCAGAAGCTCTATTGCTCACCAGGGATCCCCAAGTAAAGCCACTGAAGAATAGGAGGTTTTCCCTAAGTCAGTATTTTACCTTTTGCAAAGCAGCAGATGAGCCCAGTGCTGTGAGCCTGGGTGGGTAAGAGGTGCAGCTGGGGTGAGGGTGCAGCTGCGGTGATTCTTCTTCCCTGGGCCAGGAGGAAGAGATGTGACTCGGCCTGGGTTTCTATTTCCATGAAAAAGAGCTAAAATCCTGCACTTTCTTTTTATAGGCCCAGCTCTGAGTTCCTGTCCCATCAAGAAGCAGCCCACACTGGACAAACCACTGGAGCAGCATGGTGGCTGAGCAGGCTAGCAGACCCCAGGCTGCTGCCATGTGCGTCTCTGGGGTCAGGCTGCATACAGGCACCCCGCTAGCATCTGTCCTGCACGCGTGGCAGGGCACTAGTGACCAGCAGATGCTGCTGAGAGGGTTAATGTCTTCTGCTCTGCCACCTGTGGTTCCCACATTTATTTAATTAAAGGAGAAAAAAGTAAGTAATTTGATATCATCCTCTCAAGGAAAAGGAGCCACTCCAATAAGGAGTGGGCCAGCCATGGTCTGGGGAGAGACAGAAGGCCACTGCAGCTAATTTGCTCCCATCAGTCACAAGCTGTCTTTATTGCAACCTACTGTTGTTACATCTTCTATTTGCACTGGCTTAATGGATTTGAGACAACTGAAGTCTTATAATGTGAACCTAACATTGCTCCACCATCAGTCTTGTGAACCTAGACTTAAAGATTATTGACAAGAACAGGATGCAGAAACATGGTTAAACTCAGTGGGTCTGAGGGGCCTAAACACTGCTGAGGACCTGAGTTTACCATTCTCATGCCAGCCAGCCTAGCTTGATTTCTTTTGGGTTTTGTTTTTGTTTTTTTTTTTCTTCTGGAAAACAATCTTTCCTGTGAAGCTCATGTTAATATTTAAGGACAGTACAGGATAAGTATAATGAACAACAAATATCAAGGTGAGCCTAAAATCATTACTGAAGTCTCTGTTTAGTGTACAGCAGATTGAAACAAAGACAGCAAGGGCTTAAATGTCCCATGTTTTGTGCCAGTGGATGAAATGAATGCACAAAGGAAATGTGATTCTTTAGTGTATGCAAATTTATTCAACTCTGCAATTTTTTATTTACAATTAATGACTG
Organism: Galbula dea; assembly: GCA_013399015.1. Classification (NCBI taxonomy): domain Eukaryota; kingdom Metazoa; phylum Chordata; class Aves; order Piciformes; family Galbulidae; genus Galbula; species Galbula dea. The sequence goes on from VWZX01007817.1 coordinate 375,468, forward strand.
ATACCAACAGATGAGGTAAAAATATGAGGTATTGATATGAGTGTAACATTTAAAATGCAGTTATCATAACGTATTCTCAATGGCAATGTAACAATACAAAATACTGTGGTAGCTGAATGGTAGACATGGCATAATGTGCATTTTAAAAAAATCCTATTTCACTGATACATGGCTTAGAGATACCAGAAGCACATGACAGAGCTTCTGCAAGGGTAGGAGGAGAACCCTACCTTGCTAATGGTGGCAGGTGGCACAGGGCCCCTTCCAGTTGCATGATGACTTGTCAGACAGGATAATAACACTGTCCAGGTTTTCCCTTCATTTCCTTCAAAAATAGTTACTGTCAGACAGTTGCCATTCCCAGGGCCAGAAATTCTGCACCCATTAATACTGAGGCACTATTGTATCCATCTATGCAAACTAATGTAGCAGAAGTGCTCTAATGCTCACGTTTTGGGAAACAGCTGTCAGGACACCTGCTGCCATGGCTACTGGCATTTGAGGAGGAGATGCTGCCTTCTGGAGTAGCAGTCCTGCTGGAAGCAGGGGACTGGCCTTGCCCTGTCGGTGTGTGGGCCGTCACTTTCTCCTGTAAAGGCTGGACCTAAGCAGTGGTGGTGCCCTGCAGTTGGCTGGTGACTGTCAGACCTTAAGATGGCCATGTAAGGGCCCTCCCTCCTTTCTTTAAGACTTAAAAACATTCAGTAGTTGCACATTGCAACTGTTGTTGGCTATAAACTCTAGGCAGGAGCTCAGTGGCAGCCAATCTCCCTGATCCCATGACTTGCACAATAAAACGTGGGTGAGGCAGCTTCTGGGGGAAGACAGCAGTGACTTTTTTTGGGATACTGCTGCTCTGCAAGGACACTGTTGTGCTGGGTCATCCTGTCCCTGGCCACCCTAAGCTCCCACTTTCTTGCGTTCCTGGGATTGTAGCTCTAGCAGCTATCAAGGAGCACACATGGTCCAGCCCACAGCCCCCGTTAACAGCGGCAGATCAAGCACTGGCTTTGAAGAGACTTCCCCCTTTAATGAATGGGGGCACAAAGCTGTAGCTTTGTGTAGGAAATGTATCCTGCTTAGCTGACCTCATACTAAATCTTAGCAGAATTTTGGTAGAAGGACTGAGCTACAACACTGGCTCTGAATGACTCAGCTGGTTTATGCAGCAATAAATAGTCAGTGAACAAATGCAATTAATGAAGAACAGTATTAACAGGCTTGGACATTCTTACTGAATCATAGATGTAATAGAATTTTTGGTCTTGGCTAGTTAAAATGAAAACAGATCCCTGCCTCAAAGGTAACATTGACAAATTATTATTTGCTTTTAAAGCATTCTTCCATTAGGAAAATAATAGGTCCCTGAAAATTAAAGGATACAATAGGCTTAAATGGCTCCTATTCCTCATAGTCAGGGGTTAATCCTGCTCCTACTAGTGCCTACAGAGGCAGGATCATGCATATCAGTGCAATATAATATGAAAACACTTGCTGTTACTATAAAAGCAATCTTTCCAAGCATAGCCTGCATTTAGTCCTTTAAATCTCCAAGATGTGTGTAAAAGCTTAAAAAAGTTTAGTTATTTGTATAATAAGAATATTAAAAGGCATGACATTCATCTGCATGTCTTTGTGTCCACTGGATGTGGAAAATCTGCTTTGGAGTTTTGTAACAATTAGCCATCTCTACGGGAGAAGGAACAAAAACACAGAAACACTTACTCAGAACCTAAGCAAAATGCTAAAACCCCAAAATAATAAGTTACAGCTTAATAACTTACTGGTCTGATTTCAGACACCTCAGTACACACAATGTTACCTTGACTCTCCAGGAATGAGCAGTTACTTTGAGCGCTGCACACAGTGAGGATCTCTACTGGCAGATACAGCATTAATTAAGGCAATAGGTAAGTTTTCAACACCTTGTACTAACAGTCACAATTCTGCAGCTGAATATAAATGGCCTTCAAAATGTCCATCTCAGTTACATTTCCATGTATTTTATGTGGTGAAACTGATCCACCCCTTGTTATTTTTAAATTTATAGAATCATCTTCCTTCCTTAGTTCTTTTAATTCTTCCAACATCTATTTCTAGGTACCTTCTTGCAGCATACACAAACATGAAACACATTTGAGAACAGGCATTTGTTACCACATGGATTATGGCTAGGTAGCCCTGTGATAACAGTAAATACAGCTTATGTAGCAGGGACACACTAAGAAACAAGTGATAAGATTCCCTTAAGGTCCAATGGATGCAAGTGATTTGCACTGAGTTATATACAAAATAATTAATTTATAGATATACATATATATAGATATAATATAGATATATACATATTGTACATAATTTATTTACAATTAAAATATGCTTCTTAGAAGCCTTTAAATACCAGAGTTACATAACACACAATTAATGGCAATAGTCTGATTTTAAAGTAATAATGATAAAAGCTCTCTGAAGAAATGTTTACTTCAATAATTGAAATTAATAAAGAAGGGATGTGGTGGGGGGAGGTGAAGTCTCCAGAATAAAAAAACCTTTCCTATAAAATTCCTGTCTCAGCTTTGTACAGGCCCAGGTCTGGCCAGATTTCTGCAGCTTAAATAAGGTCTTTGCTTTGAGTATTCCTTTTCCCTGCCAGACACCGATTTATGCTCACATGCTCCCATGAACACTTCCTCAGATTTTTGTTTCTGGTCCCTCAGCAATCAGAGGCTGAAATGAGTTTCTGATCCTGGCAACTTCTGCTGCACACAGATGTCCAAAGCCTTTGTTGTACCACTCTGGGGAACGTCCTCTGAAGAAAGGGAAAGAGAATTATTGAGAAACTCAAGAAATATGCCCTGCAGGAACAGGCTTGCTATGCTTCCTCCTGCCCACTGCCCACGGTGGCAGCGAGGACTTTGAATGCTTGTCAGTGTAAGCATACCCTGAAGTTCTCCCTTGTAGTAATCAAATAAGCAGATTTTATTTCTATGATCACATCATAACAGTGGTGGACAGTGAGCAGAAAAATGAGCTTGGTGGATAGAAAAGAGGGCAGGAAGACTCCCAAGTAACAAAGCAATATTGACTGTTCTCTGTTCCCAACACCTCCCTCCCCTCCCTGAGCTTGAGGGTTTTACCCTGTTGAATGGACAGGTGCTTTTTACAGGTGGGATACTTACTTGAGGTCAGTTCTGCAGATGTGGGTCAGCCTGGCTTTTCCTGAGCCACACGGCTCTATCAAGTACTGAGAGTCCATCACGATGGCTCGCACAGCTCCCATGAGAGGAGCCTCTTCGTGCTCCACAGAGATGGCAACTAGCATGCACATCCCCTTTGGCAAATCTGTTCTCCATGTCCTGCAGCAACACATTCAATATGGAGTCACTTTATTAAGGAAACTTTTGGGCACACAAATAAGAACCACAATTAGTTACAGACTGCATGTCTGCCTATCCTTGTTGCCTCCAACGTCACTGGACTGTCCTAGGAGTCTATGGAGGAGTTCCTGTTCTGCAGCAGGAACTCTGACCATGATGTGGAATGGCCACCCAACTATGTTGCTGCAGGCTCCAGGTGGAGAAGTTTTGCTTCTCCACATGAGCATTCTGTAATCATTATGTATTACAGGGCATGATGCAGCCTTTTGGAGACAGAAGTTTCAGGAGATAAAGTGAGCATTAGCCATCCAGCAAAAGCTGAAATGTTGCACTGCACTCATGCAGACTTACAGAAAAACAAATAAGGTTTAGTGCAGCAGAAATCCTCACTGCTATTGACACTGACTTCTGAAACTCACAGAATATGTTCCCAGGGCATCTGAATTAAAACCAAAATATCCTTTCATTTTTTTCCCTCTCCCATGTTTTTAGCCTCTCTAATGGGCTGCAGAATTTTCTCACCAAGTTCAAGAGACCTAGACTTTAATACTCAACATTATTTTTCCTTGTTCTGTAAGTATTCTCTGCATCTTCTGGTGTTTCCATCTTTCTCATTTCCCTTGAATCTTACAGGATAGGTCTATGCTCTTTCCTATGCTGTAGGAAGAAGTGACGAATTCCCACTGTGCTGTGTGATGTGCATCATCTTGCCCTGGACTGTCTGAGACAGGGATTATGCTACCTTCAGAAATACCATGTTTTAGCAGGTAAGCTGCTTCCAAGGACTGTGAAGTTTGAGCTTCAGCAAGTAATTTTAACATTCTGCATTTTTCCTATGTGAAATTGAGTTGTTATTCAAGACACTGCAGGAAGATAACTGACTTCAGAAGGTTTTATGTGTGCCTGTGCATTAATAAAAATTATGAGCTACCTTGTCAGGTGAAACATGGAGAGTAGGTGATTACACCTCAGATCTACTGTGAAATGCTGAACCATCTACTGTGAGTGCCTGCACAGTTCTTAGATGTGCCTATAGCATTTTGATAACTAAAGAATACATATCTACTGCCTCTTTCTGTTCAGTTCCACACTAGGATTTTTATGGGTTAGCATTTCTTGTTTTACAAAGTCTCCAGTTTCAAAACTAAAATAACAACTTACATAGACACAACAGCCTTAACCATAACAACCTTAGCTTAAAAGCTTTACAGTCTTCTCTACTAAACATTTGGCTCTTAAACATCAAACATTCCCCAGAGAACAGCAAAACCAGTGTAAAAAACAACTGGGTTCTATCTGCACTGTTTTGACAACAAACAAAGCTAAGAGAGAACAGCAGCTATTATCAGACATCTGTTCTAAGGAAGAAATTATATTCATGGCCTCAGGAGTATGTGCTGCTCAAATTACATTAGAGAAAAGGTCAGCATACTCTAGGTGTACAATTTTAATTCAGGTTGAGAAATCAACACAGCTGCCCAGAAGCAGAGTACTCAAAGCACAGTTGTACAGATGGCAAAGGCTGAGATAAAACCACATCTTCCTTCTATGCACTGCAGGATGCAGAGATACTGGAGAACTGCCCTTAGCTCACCTCAGAACGACAAAGTCTCGGACGGGATGAGGAGCCATGCTGTTCAAAACATACTGGTAAACTTCTGTCTGCTTGTCCAGGCTCTCAACCACCTTCCACTGCAAGAAGTCTTCGTCCCAGAGATGACGTTCTCTCAGCACTCGGTTCAGGACGACTGACGGAGGGGCTTCAACTTCCACCGAGGCTTTCCAAAGCCTTAGCGGATTCCCATCCCCGACCTGGAGTAAAGCAACAAAGAACAACACCCCCCCCCATCATTTATATGCCTATGTTTAGCAGAGGATAACTGAGGGCAAAATCTTGATGTGGGTAGATGATGTTTGCTTAAAAGCATGCACATTTCCCTGCTGATTGTTACTACAGTTGCTATTGCTGCTGCTCTATTGTACGTGAAAACAGACGCATACTAGTCCTGAATGGGACAATGAGGCAGCACATTACTTCTGCTCTCACACCACTGTGTATCTGGATCAGTTCCTGTGGTGCCAGTGGAGTTGCTGTATTATTCTTGGTGTGACAGACACTTTTTCAACCCTAAGAATCCTAAGTGTAACAAAGAATATGTGTGTGCAGAAGTAAAAACATGAAAGGAGAGACTGAAACCCTGGGCTGAAGTAAAGCTACCACCTTAGGCAAGCAGAAGGTGCTGGGCTACGCACATATGCATACCCTGAATTCATACATGCAGCTAATACATGCTCCCATGCACACATAAAGCATCCCAAACATACAGCCTTTTTGCATGGTTCTAGGGGTCAGATTTCAAGCAGCAAACAAGTTAATAGTAAGCACTGGCTCTTGCAGTCCCTGCTTTTCTAACCCTTCCCTACTCTGGCATCCTCACATAAAAATGCTCCAGAAACCTCCAGCACCTCCCACAGACCCAGGATTGTGCCCTAGAAACACACCTTCCACCCTTTCCCCCTTAAATTATTTTAGTTGTTACAATTCCTTATTCCCAAAGCTCTCACTTCCCAGTCTTGGTGTCCTAGAGCCCCAGGGACTCCCAAGCCCCTCTGTAGTCTCACACACGCTTGACCCCAGACCCATGCATGCTCCAGTCACTCCCTCCCCTTTCCCCTCTCCCACATAGTACTCCCGCCTGAGCCCTGTTACTCTGTCATCAACCTCCCACAGTCCCTTGCTGGAGAAGTCACTCACAGAAGCTGGCTACAAACCAGAATAACTCTTGATTTCTTTGCCCTAACAGGGGCACGTTCATGGAAACAAAATGGTCTGGGTTGCAAGAGACCTTAAAGATCATCTAGTTCCAGCCCACCCCCCCCCNCAAAGCCCCATGCAACGTGGCCATGCCCACTGCCAGGGATACAGCATCCACAGCCTTTCTGGGCACCTTGTTCCAGCGTCTCACCACCCTCATGGTGAGGAATTTCTTCCTTACATCTAATCTGAATCTACCTTCTTTCAATTTAAAGCCTTGTCACAGTATCATTAAGGTTGGAACAGACATCCAAGATCATCTAGTACAACCATCAACCTGTCATCCCCCACCTGGCACTAAACCATGTCACGAAGTGCCACATCTGTATGTATTTTGAAGACCTCCAGGGATGGTGACTCTACCATTGCCCTGGGCAGCCTGCTCCAATGCCTAACAACTCTTTCTGTGAAGAATATTTTCCTAATATCCAATCTATAACTCTTCTGGTGCAACTTGAAGCCATTTCCTCTTGTCTCATCACTGGTAACCTGGGAGAAGAGACTGACCTCCATCTTGCTACAGCCTCTCTTCAGGTAGTTTTTGAGAGAGAGGAGGTCTCCACTAAGCCTCCTCTGCCTCAGACCAAACAACCCCAGTTCCCTCAGCCACTCCTTGTAATTTTATTCTCCAGACCCCTCACCAGCCTTGTTGCCCTTCTCTGGACATGCTCCAATGCCTCAAAAGTCCTTCCTGTAGTGAGGGGCCCAAAACTGAACACAGTATTCAAGGTGCATTCTCACCACTGCTGAGTACAGGGTGACAATCACTTCTCTGGTCCTACTGGCCACACTCTTTCCAATACAGGGCGGGATGCTCTTGGCCTCCTGGGCATACTGCTGAAGTGTGAAGAGGGCAGCCTGAAGAGGTGTGGTTTGGTTTGTTTTTTTTTTTAATATCTGTGTTCTTGTTACATTCCTCAGACTGCTGGTGAACAACAGGAGATGATCAGAAACTTTGCCTGTCCCCCAAGTCAGAGAGCTTACCTGGGTAATGGTATCTGTTGTTCAAAGTCTTGGTTCTCTCCCTCCATTATCACTGACTTTATCCATTTTGAGACCTTATTTTGCTTTGTGAGCCATCTGCTGAAATCTCATATTTGAATCACTATTATGTTAACATTTTTAACTGGTTTAAGTAGTCTTTTAAAAGAAATTGTGTGCCTCACCAGACAGAAGGGTATGTATTTAGCCGTGCAACAAGTCAGGGTGTCCCATAGCTAGGCCATATTTTGCTTTGGTTTCTTTACTTCTCCCACATCTCCTCAAGTTACCTTTTTGTAGGCAAGTTCTGTGTTCTCTATACTGGAACATGTGACCCATCCTTTGAATTTCTCTTTTGCTTCTTTCTGGAGATTCTGCATGAGATTTTCCAGGTACATCTGATAGTTCCCTGTTTCCTCATCCACTTGTTTCCCAAGCTCATCCAGGGTGGGAGAATGCACTTCTGCATCAACATAGGAGTTTCGGGACTGGGTGACCATCTCATGTGGGACCTGTGCCATAGAAGGGAGGGAAGACACAGGGAAAACCTCCTGCTCAGAACTTCTCCTTAAAGCAAGGTGTTTCTAGGCTTACAAACAGATCAGGTGAATGACTGGCTGCATGGCTGGTGCAAAGCTCAGAGCATATCTGAAGTGTTAAAAGCATTATAATAAAAAACCCACTATCTATGAAACATGAAGCCAACAGATTTTGATTTTAATTAGATAAAATTTCCTAATCCAGTAATTCCAGTTGAAAACTGCTACAGAATGATTAGGCTGCATTTTTAATGCAGGCTGAGACTTTGAATGCTAGAAGGGAACAGTCATAAAGGACTGAGATAAATAAACTTTAGATGGAGCAAGTTTACAAATAAGTAAGGCACCATCAATCTCTAAGCTCATACAAGACAGAAAATGAAAGCATAAACATAAATACTTCAAAGGATGCTGCATTATGTGGCCATGAATAATGCTGTTTGAGTCTCACTCACCTCAAAAAGTCTGTTGCATTCCATTATCATGTGAGCAAGTCCCTGAGTAGCTGCCAGGTTTTCACTGAGGTCCTTCTGATCTGGCTTCCCTGTTGCATATTTTTTCTGTATTACTCTGTAATTGAATTTAGTGTCTCAGGTAAAAAGAGCTGAATCAAGAAAGCAGAGAGCAGCAGGATGTTCACAACACCAGAGAAAAGCCCATCTTTAGTTTTTATTTATCACAAACCTTGCTGAGGCTTTGGGCTTTTTTAAAAGGAAAAATGTTTACCTAAAATATTGTTGAGTGAAGGGTAAAAGCAGGAAAGGTTATGCATGTCCTGCATGAGGTGGTGTACATTTTGAAGTGGGTTTCTAATAGACACCATGTACAGTGGTTTATGTTGTTACTGCTTAAAAGTGCTTGCTCAGACACTGGTTATACATGTACATGACAAAGAGCCTCAGCATATTATAAACCAGATTGGGGTGAAAAAAAGTCAGGAGGGACAAGAAATTGGAACCAGTAATGTTTGGCAGCATGTGTGCCCTGTTTAGACTACACTCACCATGTTCCATGCCATCTTAATGTGGCCTGAAATAAACTTGGTTTCCCAAGTGGCAGAATGTAGCCAGAAAACACAGAGTGGAAAGCCACTCACTGAAAATCTCCATATTAAAATCCTCTAAGACGTGGTCAATCTTTGACATCAACCAGAGCAAAATCAGGCCCTTTTCCTTCATAGAAGCCAACGTTACTTCGGCAAAACTCACTAGTGCCCCACTGAGATTTTGCACGGAAAGCAGGCACTGCATGCTCAAAACAGTGAGCCAGAAATGCTTGCTGGGCTTGTGAAAACACCTTCTGTGCATGCACAAGTGTGCTTCTGGCTCTGCAGCATGGGCTTTACACTCTCACTGAAGTCACAGCCTCTGTTATGTGCTGGAAAGGACATGCTTTGGAAAATTTTATCCTGCATACCTTTAGAAGACTGAAAGCATCACTTGGTATTAAGCATATGACTATATATAGAGAAGGAACTTACCTCGGTGAGCTTTCTTTCTTTACTATATTGAGGTGGAAGAGGGAAGGGGCCAGGCAAACAGCTATGTTCATAGGAGTCATCTGATTTTCCTCCACGGAGGTAACATCACTTAGGAAGCACAGCAGAGTCTGCAAAACCTCCCGGTTCTCATCGGACATCAGCATGATGGCTGCCTGCACTGCCTGCAGCCGCTGCTCCTTGGGGACATCTAAGGAAAAGCAAGAGACAGTTCAGGGAGGTCAACTGTAAGATCAGATAAGGAACCAGGAACATGATACAGTTAGCACAGTCATTCACAGTCTGGGAATGGCTTTCTGAAGAGGCAGATGGGGGGTGGGGTGGAAGGTTCAAACACCAGCTAGTTGTTGCAGGGCTGTGGTATTTGTTGAAGTCTTCAAGAAGCACAGCTCACCTAGCCAGTGTATGCTGTTTCTCTGTTCATTTGAAAGGCTGTTCCCCAAGAAAGAGTTTATAAAGGGAACGTAGTACTCAGTACTTTTATATCTTTAAATGGCATATTCCAGGTTTCTTTTGTCCCCTTGGAAGACAGTTTTGGGGAAAGTACTTACACTTGTGTCCTAAACCCTAAGAAAGTTTAATGCAAGCAGTAATGGATAGGCTTAAATAGCACCTCAGATGTTCATTTGTAAAACTACCATCAGTTTTCACAGTTTGAACTTGCAGACCTCTTCTGGGTATTACATACACTCTATGTAATTGAACAGAAGAGGAACAAAAGCAGATTTCCCATAGAGGGAACAGCCAGCTTTTAAGCTCTGCCTGATGGCCTTGTACAGGCAGTTTACTTTAAAAGCTTTCAGCCATGAATGACAAACCAAACACAGCCCAATGCTGCTGATTTTCCTCTGAGGGGCAAGGCCACGTCTTCCTGAGAAATCAGAGGAGCCTGTGCTAAATCCATGCAACATGGTCTTTTTCCCCAAACAGCCTCCTGATAGTCCCTCACCTGTACTGTTGCCCTGGTGCATTCTGATGCATAAAGACCAGCCAGCCCTTCAAGTCATAGGTAAACATTAGGCAACAGAGTTTCAGGGAAATTAAAACAGTTTTACCAATTTACCAATGTGGGCTAACTACACTAATCATCTCAGTCCTCTGTGTGACAGCAAATGAAGCCATTCTGGATAGATGATTAAGGTCCTGGATGTATTAAAAAGATCTTCAGTGAGTCCCAGAAAATAAGAAATCCCTTGCCAACACGCTAAGAGAGGAAAACTCCTTCCTAGCTTCACATTAATAATCTGTTAGACAGGACGAAGGGGAAGAAAAACTCCCAGCTACAGATTTATTTAATTGCAGACATTATGAAATACAATTGGTATCCCAGTAATTTTCAACATTTTTCTTTCTGTGAAGGAGCTTTGTAAGCACTGTCTAAAACAGAAAAATAAATTTGTTGATCACATGAGAAAAAAACAACACTGCTACTCAATTCTTTCCAAACACTTGTCTCCAGAGCTCATCTCTTCCTCTTCTCACCTTGGTTAAAACAGACCCATTGTCAAGTCTTTCTGAAAGTCTTTAAACTACTGGTACAGTTCCAGAAAATCTTTCCTAGCACTCTTAGAATTCTGTCTCCTCTTTTCAGTATAAAGAAGAGTTTTTCAGACTTCCCACTGCAGTATCATGTAGGATTACAGACTGAGCCTGTGCCCCTTTTGACAATTTTCTGTGGGCTGGTAGCAATGTGTTACATTCAGCCTTGTGGCTGCTGGGAATCCTAACACCGGGCTCCCATCTCAGAGGTTGGGAGTCCTTGTGGCTACAGACCTGTCAGCCCAAATGATGCCATGTCTTTCTTCCTTTGGCAAGGGAACACTTCACTTTCAGTCTCTCCATGTGCCAAAACAGGACATTCCCAATTTTCATTGGGTGATAGTTTAAAGGTGACTTGTTTCCAAGGACATGTAGAACATGTCCATCTAGGGGATAATCTTCTCCTTGGCCACTTCACTATGGAAGCAGTTGTGATTGCCATTTTATTGGCACCAAGAATTTCTGTTGTTCTTCTGAACAAGCTCACTGATATGTGTATAGACAAACAAGACCTGCAACTCATAAGCAGGAAAGAAGAGGTGGAAGCGACGGTCTAGGGCTAGGCACCAACAGTTTCAGTTCACTTGTGTCCCAAGACATCATGCATGATCAGACCCACTACAGTTATCTGTGATGCCGTCTCTCACATGCAGGATCACAGCATTTCTCTACCAGCTACAGACACTGGGATGTTAAATACATCAGCAACCCTGTGCCACAGACAGATTTTTACAGTAAAGGGAAGCAATGGAAGTAACTTGGATTCTTTAGCAGTGGGATTAGAGAGTGGTTTAAAATGGCTTTCTATGATTCTGGCAGCTGAAACGTCTGCAAGTGAAGAGACTAGACACACCTCTCTTCAGTGCTTCCAATTATTTGGCTTAGGCCAGCTGGGTATGCTTGTCTGTATCTGCCAGAGCACTGGCTGACTGACCTTCATAATGGACATTGTCAGGAAAAAACTATTTCCTTTGGCTTTTCAGTGTTTTCCTCACTGTTTATGTCTCCTTCAAATCTGGAGAAGAGATACACAGTCATTCCCTAATTACAGAGATTTTAATCATTCTGATACATCTGAGTCTCAGACTTTGCTGAATGCTGCTTATGCTGAAATGAAAAGAATCTTCTTTTTTTTCCTCTATGAGATCTTTACCTAGCAGCTGTGGATCTAAAGGCAGGCAGCTTGTTTTTTGCATGTACATTTCATTGCCTATAATGAAAAGGTAACTAATCAAAAGTCACAGCAAGGAAGGGGACTGCACAGGCATATGTTCTCATGGTCAAGTATTACTTCTCTGTGCAGAAAGCTCACTTGTATTGAGATGTCTGCATGAAATGGGCCCACAGTTTAAAGAGATCTGACAAAAACGTGAGCCTTTGTGCTTCTTATGTCCATGGCAGCCTGTCCTTCTGGCTTTTTTCTGAGTGAGAGGCTGATATTTTCAAAGCTGCTCAACATTTGAATGCTCTCTTTGCATTACAATTGCTAGTGTTCTGACACTGAAACTTTCAGAGGGTCTAAAAATCTCTCAGCAAAAGATTTTTAGGGTAGAGAAGTTTTTATATATCTTAGGTGAGCAAGAAAGACTACTGGCCAGTGTAAACATACCAAAATTATTTACAATATATTATTATATAATATTATATAATTGTTTAGAGTAGAAAAAATATTACAACTTACATTGGTAGATGTGTAGAAAAGTCTCTCCTAGTTTACTTGTGAGGAGAGGTTCTGGCAAGTCCCTGAAAAATTGCTTTACCATGTCTGCCACATCATATGCTGACTGGTCTTCGTAGCTGACATTTTCTGGGGAGCTCTCATTCAGCTGCCGCAGGGCCTGGATTCGGGATTTCACCCCGGATTTTCGAAACAGGCCTACCTGGAAAGGCACCATGTGGAATGGAGCAAAAAGAAAATGTTACCTAAAGAACAAATATATATAAAAAAACCTATTACAGGGGACTTTGGTCATGACTAGAGCTTGGGTTGCTTATTTCACTCTAGGCAAGAACAAGGAAAATGTGCAGATGAAATGATCGAGGCTTGCTCACAAGTCTCATGGACAAGCATATGCTCTCCTGGAAGGACTGGGGGAGTAAATAACACTGCTACTCTGTATCCCATCCTAGAGCAAGAGTTCAGAGTGTAAGTGGTTTCCCTGCTGCCTGAAAAGTGTAAGCAAGCTGCTCAGCTGATATAAATCAATGTGCTTGCTTGGCTCGGGTGATTGTATGCTGATCTACTCCAGCTGAGAATCTGGTTCCTCATGTTTATTTGGGTATATATTTTGAAGACTAACAAGAAAATCTAATGCTAAGCTAAGTAGTAAGTGCCATGGCATAAGATGAGTACATCCTGGTAGAGCTTTAAACCCCAGACTATTTCCCCTCCTCCCTGCTTCCAGTAGTTCCCCCAAATCTCACTGAAAACCTCAGTTTGAAAGAGGGGGTCACAGAGAGATTCCTTGTGCAGTGTCACTAAGATACATTTTCATCCTGTTTGCTTTTTATTCTGCAAGATATAAATAAAAAGAATAAAAAATATTCTTCAAATGATGCCCTCACAGCAATACTGCCCCTTTTACTTTTTTCTTGCCAGTGGAATTCCCCGGGGCAAATTCCTGTGCCTCAACCACAGTATTTGTTCCCAGTGAGTTTGCAGTGATTCATTTGGGAAGTGTTAGCATTGTTTCCCTTCATTTTTGCAGGGGAAAAGGTGAAATGTTGAGAAAGACCTATGAAAAAGGCACATTTCATGGTTGGATCTATAGTTTTGTGTTCCTCCATTGCTGCTGTCCCACCGGTGGCCAATTCAGTATTCTGCATGGCATAGTCCACCAACAAAAACATGTAAAGGCAGGGGAATAATGCCTTTTGGCCTTCTTCCCCTTACTTCTGTCAGCAGAGTTCATGGAGGATCCTCCTCTCCCTAGACCACCTCTCCCCTGTTCAATTGTTGGTATGTAAGACTTCTGTGAACTCACACATTAATGACACTAGTTACATAAATCACACACTCCACAGCTCTTTGAGGGCTCATCTTTATTGATATGGAGATGAACTGCTGTGCCACACTGGCTCTGAGGTAGTTCTTCTGCTATATCTTCTAAGTGATGAATTTAGTGTCACTTGTGAGCTAAGTTTATGTATAGGAAGCAGAGAACTGGAATGTACCCTGTGTACATCCCAGTCCACTGTATTTCTGTTCACAAGTGAAGCTCTGCTCTTCATTCTGAAAAGAGACTGTAAGAAAAAGCATCTGGCTCTTTTCATTGGTTTTCCCTTTCTTTTCTTCTTAAATCCACTTTCCCCTTAGAAATGTGTGCTGAAGATGCAGAAGAAAACATGCTAATTTTATTAAAATAAATACAGTTTTGGTATGTAGTAGGTAAATGTGAAAATAAAGGCTCAGCTCTCAGCTTTTGTTGGAAAATGTCCTTGCTGGTACAAAGAACCTTTAAAAACTTCCAGCTAAGTCTGATTCAAAAGGTCAGACATCAGATCTCACCTGTGCAATCTCCTGCTACACATCATTCTGGTCTCTCAATTTCTGGTTTTGTTTAATAGTATTTATCCAAACTCCTGTTTCCCTTTTTCTTGGAAAAAAACATAATTAATCAAAAGAGGGCAGTTCTTTACTTGATAGAAAAAGATGTTTTGGCCTCTATTCTGCAATATTACAGACTCATTCTGTGAATAAAATGGGACTATAGAGCCTGTGATTTATCAGAGGTTGGTCTGGCCCAATCTCTTTATTATCCTCATGTGGTGGAGCATCTACCCTGCAAGTAGCCATTTGATGCATGACAGAAATAAAGATGCATTTGACAAAGGCAAAGCAGTTTCTATTCCATAAGTTGAAACTGAGTAATATATCCTACAGATAATGGTGAGGCTCCTCATACCATTGTAGACATTTCAGTGCCAGGAGCTAGACCTTACAATAATTTAGAGGAACCTCAACTTTATGAAGGGGGTGTGGTAGAAGCTCTGATACTTGTTTAGGACAATACCCTGCCTTCTGCAGTGTATTGAAGAGATACATAAGCAAGATGCTGGGGGAGATTGGAAGCTGCTCAGACCTCTGGCCTGACATTAGGAGACTTTGAATTAAATGCGAACAAAGGGAATGACTGTAAAGCAGAGAAGCTGAACTGCCTGGAGGCTTTTGGCCTAGAAAGGTTTTTGGTGGAAAGATAATTTAAATGGTCCTGATCTGTACTTCTCCATTTTCTATTCAATATTTTCTAATTCCACTCTGAGTGGAAACTCAAGCTGAGCTCAAATGGCCCTTCTGAGCTCTGATGCTTCCCAGCAAGTAAACTCTCCATCTCATAGCAGATATTTGTCTGATACTGCCCACAAACATTCCTTTTCACTGCCTCAAATCTCTCAAGAGCTTTTTCTTTCTCTTTGGTTTTATCTTCCCTTTTACTTTCTCCTCCATTTCTCCCTGTTCTCTTTTCCTTAGCTGACAAGCCATCTCTACTCCCATGTCTTCTGTTCCTCATACTTGGGCAAGTGTCTTCTCCAATCCCATCACTGATTCCAGTCTCTCTGCATCACTTGTCTTCCTGCACTGGGTTTCTCAGCTCAGTACACAAACTCAGATTACCACACTGGTAACCAGGTTAGCTATTAAATATATTGCTTCTAGTTGCCTCTATGCATCTTTCCTTTCCATCCCCTATTAATACATTTCCCATAGGCTATTTCTCCCACCCTTCAAAGTCTCGTACTATGTATCACAGACAGAACTCATCTCACCTCACTTTTGACACCCTGGAGTTAAAATGTCAAGGTTTGACCACTACAGGATCTCTTTATAGTGAAAAATGGTAAGAAGGACCTGTGTCTTCCTCACTGGTTGTAAAGGGAAATGGCTGTGATTCACAGCAAGGCATTTAATTTTTAGACTTCCATTTTGGGGAAGATGACTATCATCCAACAAAACAACCTGAACAGTGACCAGATGGTGATCAGGAAATGGAGAGAGTCAGAACGAACCACTTCCAGCCTTTTCATGTGCTCAGAGCTAGGAAAGCAGCAAAGTCAGCAGAGTAAAATGCTAGTTGCTGCTTTTGAACTCACAGCTATCTAAAAGCAGTTATGGAAGAGATCACAGGACATGAGGTCAATAATGGCAGAGGACTGAACATACTCAGCCAGGGGGTTTCTCCCAGCCCTACAAAGAAACATATCTTCGTCCTTAGGGGAAGAACAGTAAAAATATGATTGGTATGTCTGTAGCTAAAGGGAATCAAAAAGTCTGAACCACTTTGAGCAGGAGGGTCTCCCAGCTCACTTGCTGCGGCTGACAGCACTATAAAAGGAAACCTACAGTAATGCTTTTGGCATTGAACCCCTGCTGACCTAACTGGATAGATCTGACTTAGTCAACAGAATACTTTGAATATTTTGCTGAGTTTGCTCTCTATTCTTGGACTTTTCTTTCTTTGCTAAGTAAATAAAACCTTTTGTACCATATCTTGTGAAATGGTGAATGCAGTTAACCCTCAGTGGCAACAATCAAGCATAAGCAGTGCAGATATGGGTAGAAGTTGCAAGTCCTGATCTCTTCCCAGGTCTGATTCAAAATCCATGAAGATCTCCTGTCATTCTTTGAGGCAGGATATGGTATACAAACCAGCAGGACTCTGATAGCTACAAGAATTCAACACATTAGCTGGATACAAATCTCAAAATGGCAAACCATTAGTATTGGCGCTAAGTATCAAATCACCAGACAAGATCTGGGCCCTACATGAGATATAATCTTCAAATAATACTGGTACTAAGTACAGAAAAGTTCACCTCTGTTTGCTCTTCAGAAAAAGTCAACCATATTCCCAGAGTGCAGTTCATACCTGATCTAGACAGTTGTTCCGTAAGTAGCGTAGCGCTTGTTGTATGCTCTGAGGAAGAGGCTGTCCTGTTCTCTGGACATGAACTATCAGAGGCACACCAAACACATTCTTGTCCTTGTAGTCAGGGACTTTTATCCTCTTCATGAACTTTGGCACAGACCTGAAAATTAACATGAACAGGCTGCATGAAAATTTCAGAGTACTTACAGTCTGAGTAACACTGCTGGCAGAAATTGGTACCGGGGGCCTTCTTTATAAAGATGGTGAAGCAATGTTTAATGCACAACACAGGGACACTTTACAGTCTCTGTAACTGATGGATTTCTTGACAGCTTTTATATGTAGATGGCCTCTGGCTCTCAGATACAGCATAACAATCTGTTCTAGCAAAAAACTTTTACTACACAGTTGTCATTCAGCTGAAGCCAGCATGGTTTAAAGCACCCATTACTGAGTCAAAGAATAGGACAGCAAAGCACAGTGGAGAGGGTACCTGAGAGAAAAGGAAAGTCAGTCCTCTAGCATGCTGAATGATTTTTATACTACTAGTTACTTGACTAACAATCTACTGTTGAGAAATGATGATGGGAAATCCCTATGTGCCAGATTCTTCTCTGATGTTATGTGATTTATTCTATTTAAGTAACTTAAGTGAATCTGGTGACCTTTCTTTCTTCCAAAACTAATGGTGAAAAAAAAGAACACACTTGATTCCCTTTGTGGAAGACATGACTACAGCTGAATTTAAAAAGACCTGAATGTGACAAAAGATTTTTCTCATCTGTGTGGGAAGGAGACAAAACTTGGATTAAATGACCTACTGAAGGAGTACAGCATGTAACTTTACAGCTGTTTAGAGTCCCTCTCTTACAAATTCTTAGAGACTAATTATACAAACTGAAGAACTATTTGTCAGGAGGGAGAACCTCTGTACAAACATCAGGACTTAGAATTTGCTGTATTCTGCTTATTTGGAGTTGGCTAAGGTGAGATTCATTTTAGTACAGATGTTGTCAGCTAGCTGCAGGGAGCTGAAGCAAAAGAGAACAGTGATCAAGGGTTTAATCTAACTAAATTTTAGCTCTCTAACAGAGATTTAGAAAGACTTGGCAGTCCAGACTGCCTCTATATCCATTGCGGAGAGAGAGGCATCCCTGAAGGGTGACCCAAACCCTCAGTCTTGAATAGAATGAGCTGCCTTTGGAGTTACCTGATTTTTTCCACTGATTGAGACAGGCAAACTGACTTGCTCAGACTAGATTTAGAACTTTGTCTAGTGGCTGGTCAGTGAGGTGGATCTTACATGTAATCCCTTGTATCTGTTTTTCCATTTCTAGAGGCAAACTTGTCCTATCTCACTCACAGCTGAATTTCCTGGGGTTTTGGTGAAGTGTTTTGAAAATCACAAGGTGAATGTCAAGTCATTTTTTGACTCAGTGTCCCTGTGTCTTAGGGAAAGCTTCTGTTATCCTTTTGATTATTTTGAGACACTTCCAGTCTCTCATCCGTGCCCATTTCCATGCCACTATATCTCAGTCTGCATGGCCCATCAGGGTTCATATGCTATTAAACATGCAGGTTACTGTAGCCAGTTGCTACTAAAGAAACCACATTGCCAGCATTCATGTCCATTTGCCCTTCCCTCCGCTCTGAATGACCAGGTAACTTTACAGCTGCTACAGCTTTAAGCTCCCTCTAATAAAGGTCCAGGAGTAGGTTAAAGCTTGCATCTTTTGATCTGCAGAGAAAAGGCCTGTAACTGTTCTAAGCCTTCTTTTAAAGCACAAATAAACCAATGGCAAATACATGGGAGTATCAGCAGCAGCTGCTTCTTTTCGAATCACAAAATGAATTCTGGGGAAGACTTACTGTAAACACTTCCTACTTTTAATCACTCTCTCCTACTCCTGTTTATTTTTCTGGAACTGGAGTCTGTTAGAGAGGTCTGGGGTTGTCTCTCTGTTAGAGAACAGAAATGAAGTCAGATTTCCAGGATCTATTTCTGACTTTGTCACTGAGTCACTAGGCAGCAATGGATTAAAGGAGAGAGTTTCAGATTCTAAAGCTGAAGTCACTTGCCCCTCATAGTTGCAGAAAACAGAATAGAAGGAACTGTTTTCTTCTAAAAATATCTTTCCCAGTTATTGATGGTACTCACCAGGTCCAGCCATGTTTGTTTGACATGGAGTATTTTTCCATGATGGCAGTAAGACGGAGCAGAGAGAATTTTTGCAGTAGATTCAGTTGGGCTGCTGACTGATTGCTGATGTGAAGAGATGCGATGGAGTGACTCACGCAATGGGAGATTTGGAAGCTGTGCCATCGCAATCGCCTTTAGCAAAGGAAACAACAAAAATCAGACAGTGGCTTTAACTGGGCAGGAAAAGGATGGTGTACTGTGAGATAGGGCTGGGCAACATACAAAAATACACATACATTACAGCTCATGATGCATCAACTGAAAGAAAGCGTAGCTCAGAGGCAAACAAACCAAACTGCTCAATTTCTTTACCTTTGGAAATGCCCAAGCTTTGATTTTTCAATGTTAAATTCACAAATGGGTGTGGGTCTCATTCATGTACTCACAGAAGCAGTGCTATGCCCTTTAGCCTGCACATTCCAACAGGATGTGGGAGATCCAAATTCAAATGTTCTCTCCCTGACTCATCATGGGGATTTGATGCCTGGTCTCTCACCTCCCAGGGGACTGTCAGCATAACCACCAAGGTATTTTGAGATTATGTTCTCCAAATATCTCTAGTATTCCATACTGAAGGGACTTTTTGAAGAAGGGACTGAACCTTGTGTCCTTGGCAAGAGCCGTAACCACCATGCTATTGAGCTACTCGCATCTCTTTACTCCAATGCACTTTCTCTATATACTGGATTCCCTGGAAGAAAACTCATTTCAGTTTCTTGTTTTGCTAAACATGAGTTCTGGCTCAAATCTTAAAATTCAGGCACTGCTAATTTAGTCAGTGTTTTCCTCGAGTTCACTTGCTTGTGATGGTGGCGAGCAAGCATGGGCAGCAGTAAACTATGACATGGCAGAACTCTCTGAGGATGTGACAAGACTGATGGCAGATCAGGAAATACCTGGTATTTTATAACTGCTTTTGCATCTACAAAACCTGTACCCCCTACACACAGCAGTATGGATCCACAAAGACCATCACCCAGGATTGTGGCTCAACAGGAACTCATCGCTCTGACTTACAACAGGACTCCAAATTATTAACAAAATCCCACCTGTCACTTTTATTAAGTTAACTGCATATCATCATTTCATCCTGCCACATAAGAGTCTGAGGCAGCATAGGGAAATTCTCTTTAAGCACAGAGATGCATTTTTAAAGCAGACCAGTGCATAAAAAATGCATAAAGCTGTGACACATAAATACTGGGATGCATAACTTAGAATACAAATTGAAAGTAAATTACACAAGATATAAAGGCTCCTAATATACAATCAGTGGATCAAAACAGAAAAAATGCCCTAGTTTGCTCTATTAAACCAATCAATTCTCCATTGATTCCACATCAAAATATTCACAGTAGGATGTCCCTTCTCCCAAGTCTGACCCTCTCCTGGGAAGTCCCCATCCTCATAGAAGAGGAGCACAACTGTAACGGTACTCTGTACCTTCTGACTCCCAAGCTAAGAGCCTCTGCTTCATTATATCTTATTTCACAGTCTATGGATTTGTGTACAAAATTTTGCTACCTACCTGTTTGGCCTTGTAAGTGATGCTCCCACCCCAGAGTCTCTCCTGTCTCTAACACCAGTGGTTTCAGATTCATTTAGGGATGTTCCATCTCTGTCCACGTCACTCGGTGTGGTCCGGCCATCAGAGACAGAGTTTCCTTCAAAATCAAGCGTGATCTGTGTTGGTGACTGGAAAGACAATGATGGAGATTCCCTGGCAGATTCAACTGGCAGACCTGGCAACACATTCTTTGACCAGCCATCTACCACTTCCTGGAGTCCATTGACATGTTGCAAGATGTCATCTAAATGAGGAAAAAGGACATCTTTCTCCAAGTCCAGGAGGTCCCCAGTACTAGCATACAAGTGGGAACCTGGCACATTGTCATAAATACTAATTCTGCTCTCTTTAGGACAGCAAGCCACCAATCCAGGCTCTTTTGGAGTAGAGCAGTTCTGCTTTCCCAAAGAGATGCTGCCTGTCCTCCAGTTTACACTGCTACTGTTGTCTGTAGGTGAGAGGCTTTCAATAGAAAGTGCCTTTGGGAAGGTGCCTGGTTTATGATCCTTGGGAATGTGCACAACTAAATTCTCTTGGGAATGAAATTCATTTTTATGGTTTTGGTCCACTACTTGCCGTAAGGCCGGTCCTGCCAGAACATCTAGGTCCTCCAGGTACATCCCACCTCTCTTGTTTGCTTCATGGCATTTCCGTTCCTTCAAGCACGGTGTGCTCACCCCACTGCTGCTGTGTTCAGACTGACTGCTGTCACTGCTGGCTTTGGCAGAAAAGGAAAGTCCTCTTTTGACTGAATCTTGTCCTAAGTTTTGGAGATCACCATTGACAATCTGTACACAGTGCATGTCTTTCAAGGACTTTGGTTCATACTGGAGAACAGGTCCACTTATTTCTAAAGGACCTGTTCTTCCTGAGCCTTTTAGTTTTCCATGCACGCTTTTTGCTTTTAGTGTCTCCATGCGCTTTAGAAAGGTTTTTGCTTTGGTTCGTGTTGGTTTCTCATTCTTCAGGTTGTCCTTGGGGGACAGAGCAATGTTTATCGCAGTGGAGTCCTGCAGCACTGTGCTTTCTACATCATGCTGGCCAGAACAGTCGCAGGTCTCCCTGGCAGCACTGCTGATGCCACATTGACTCCTGTTGTCACTTCCCCCACTGCTCTCGCTGTGAAGAGATGAGACCTCAGGTTCACTCAGATCTGTAAGGACACTCTCACTACTTGTTGTATTTTTCATTTTAATGTCCCCAGAAGATCCATGTCTGACTGATCGGTGAAGCAAAGCATCAATGTCGTCCACCCGAGACCATCGTCTGCTGGTTCTTTGGAAAGTCCATTTATTACTGATAGCACAGAGGTCTTCTTCATCTGAATCTTCACTCTGGAAAACAGCAAGTGGCACTTTTTAAAAGCAGATGCTTTTACTTGTTAATTGAATTAATGTGATTGCACTGCTTCACGTGAGCAACAGGTGGTAAAGTCTCCCTATGCTTAATTTATGAAAGACTGTCATCAGTCCTTTCTTAACAGCATCTTCTATTCAATTGTAAAGACTACAGCAAGCATCTTAACAAGGAAGGAATAAACATCTGCTGCACGTTACACAGTTCAAGAGTTCCATCAGTGCCTCTTGGCTTCTGTGGGGCAGACTGCCTGTGTAGCTAGGACTGATGACAGATAAATAGCCACCATGCTTAAAATAACAGTAAAGAAAATAATATTTGGAGATATCTTTAGGGTGGGTCTGAGTGCAGGCAAAGAGACAGCAAAGGCAGTCATGGAGGTACAGGAAGGAGAAGCAGCCAGGCTCAGTCCCGAATGGGGCAGCATCTACAGCTGAGGCAAGTCTCCTACACTGGCAACCTCTTTGTCTTTGCCATCAGAGGCAAAGGTTTCCCAACCTTGACAACCTCCAGCCTGCTCCACTCTCTGGCTTTTCCTGCCTCTCTAGAGGCAGCAGCAACCCCACATCCCTCCCTGGTCTCATCCCTCAGCCTGGGGAACAGAGTTGTGGTTATGTCTAGGCAGCTCCAGGAGCTACTCTGCAATGCAGACAACATGAGCCCTGAAAAAAAAAAAGAAAGATGAAAAAGCTCTCCCTATGTGTTTGCTCCAACAAAAAAGATACATCTTCAGCATGAGGCACACAGACACTGTCAAACTGCCTGCTCTCTAAGGATCCAAAGCCCACAGTTCCTAATGAGTATCCTTCCCCTGACTTTGAACTGGGTTTGTACTGCATTATTCCTGTACATTTGTTTAAAGCAGAACAAACGAACTTCACCTACATGACACCCAAATAGCACTTCACATTCTTGGGAGCTGTATGAAGGCAGGAAAATATGACAAGCTGTCAGACTAAAATGAGGTGCTAAACCATAAAGACTATTTTGGGACTGGAAAAACTTTCATTTTAAAAGTCTATTATTAGAAGTATTTTTCTATGAAGTTTGATGGTAAAGTTATCTCCCATCTCTGACTAGATCTCTGCTGGCCTGTCTAACTGACAAATGTAAACCAAATTTTACAAGAACGTCCAGAACCTTAAATAATGCAAGACCTCAAAAGACGGAGATTGGGATCTGCAGCATTGCAGGTCTCACTAATGCCACAGGCTTTTGACAGTTTATCACTTCACACTGGCCAGATGTTTTAGATCGTGTCCAAGCCATAAAGTAAAGTATAGCTATGAACTCTGGGTTCAGTCACTCCTCTTTTATCTGTTAATGTTGAGGTGTACAGCACTCCTGCAGCTGATGTTAGTTCACAGGAATGACTGGAGATCTTAGCTCCACATTTTTGTTGTATGAATGTAGGAAGTGAAGGACTCCACAGACTCAGGCATTTAAAAATCCATCTACTGTAGTCTTAGTAGTGCCACAATGGCTATTTTAAAAAACACAAGGGTATGTACTTTAAAATATTTAGCAGTGGCAATTGTACCTACAAAGCATACCACTGCTGGAGCGTTGATGACACCAACCAATAGGATAAAAAAATAACAGTTTTTATTTGTTGTACATCCCAATATGCCAAAGGACCTTAATGAAGATTCTTTGCTCACACAAATGCCTGTAGCTGCACTGACATTACTGTATGAACTGACAGGATTTAGCCTGTATTTTCTACAAGCTGGACTCGATTAACTAGCCAAAGCGGTAGACAATGTGAAAAACACCAAGAGGAGAGCACAAAGTAGGAGAGAGAAATAAACATAAATTCATTGGTGAATACACTTTAAATCATTTTTAGAGGAAAATAAGATTTGAGATTTTTTGGGGTTTTTTTTGAGAAAGTAAAGATGAACAGAACTGGATATTGGTAGTAAACAAGTTTTGCCTCTAACCACAGCAAAGATAGGATTACATTTTGTCTAAGAACCACTCAGAAAATACAAAGGGTTTTTGGTGTTGAAATTTGTAGCTCGGTAAAAAAAAGGTTTAGTTTTCAGGGGTTTTTTGGTTTTGGGGTTTTTTGTTTGGTTGGGTTTTAATTGGTAACGAAAGATGCTTGTGTTACATCAGAATCAAAATCAGACGTGAAATATCTGGATACTGAAATGCTGCCATGGTGACTCACTCCCAGTGCGACTGCACTGGGGGTCCTGTGACATAATGTGCTTTTCTTTTGACAGCATCAGTAGAAATTCTGAAAGCCAGGAACATCCTGAATGACCCACTGTTCTTGTTAGATATGAGTGCCCTGACAAATGAGACTGGCCTAAAAAAAATGCAGAAAATACTTTGCCAAATGACACGTCATCAGCTATGGGGACAGTGGATCAAGAGTAAGTCTGAAAGCAAAGATTCATCTTACACAGACAGAGCAGACCTTTTGGAGCAGGACTATATAATTCTACTGACCTAGGGTGAAATCAAGTGTATGGCTCTGGAGCATATTCAGAAGCCCATTATGCTTGGGAAGACAAGAAGAAGCAACTTTCTTGAGGAGTGACTGATAACATTTGCCAAAGAGAAAGAGGTTTTGATTCACAGATTTGCCACACTTGATTTAAAATTATACAGCTTTTTGACTGAGAGTGGACTTGCCTGGGACACAGAGGGATGCTGACAAGAGGCAAAAGGCAGGTTTATTTGCAGTGGAATTCTGCCACAGTTTTCCAGCTGGGGGCAGGAATTCTCATAAATCGACAGCTGCAGAAGGCAGTCAATCCAGAGGCTAATCTCTGTCTGTCCAAATCATTTATGGACATATTTGCAACACATACAGGAGGATTTCTGTATGCATCTTGAGGAAGCCAAGGGGAAGGGAACACACAGCGTAAATGGTTGGGGTGGGAGAGCAGGTGGTGGGGAATGCTGATATCATGCTGGCTTTCACTGTAACCTTGCCTGGCAGCTTGCTTGGCCCTATTTTGATGAATCACTCAAGCAGCTGTACTAGTCCTGTGCAAACCTGTTATGCTAAACCTCCAAAGAAAGCTGATTTTGCATTTCATTGTTTAGACTATTAGGACAGGCAGCATCTACAAAAAAACAGTTCACTTAGTTCAGTGCTCAATTCCAGACCCCATTTCCAGCTTTTGCATTTGCATTTACATTTCCTCCTGTCAGCAGTCTCTCCTCCCTCTTCTCTCCCCCACATTCTCTTCTCCTTTCAGTTGCTCTGTATCTGGTCCCAAATCTCTGTCATTCCCTCTTTCTCTACATTTTTCTGTGCTCTACTTCTCCCTGGCCTTGTGCAGGCATGGACACAAATAGCTTCTGTGCCCCTGGAAGAATAACAAGTAGGGCAGTCTAGAAAATTAATGGTCATCTGCAAGGAGAGCAGCTGAGGGCTTCAATCCATTCAGAACAGGGAGGAGTGGCAACAAAAATTAATAAAAAACATAGATAACAATATGGGGGTGTTTTAACCCAACATAATCAGATACTTAAAGAAGCAAGCAAGTATACCGACCTCATACCAAACCCAAAATACCTGTTGAGAGGACAGAAACTAACCAAAATTTCCAGAGGACAATCACTGTTCACCTATGTGCTACTTTCTGTAATTCTGTTTCTTGTGCAGCTCTAGTGTCTCTGCTTGAACACAAGTCAAGAAGCACACCAGACACCGATCCAAGCAGGTCAGTGACACAGTCAACCAAATTAGTTTTTGCTGAAGGGCCTTTTCCTGTAGCACCTACCTGCCCAAATCATAAATTTATTGTGATTTTACTGTTCCCTCTCTCAGGTATCATGTGGGTGTCCGATGCGGAAAGTGTTGGCATTTAACGAAGACAAAAATCCACCAGGTCTGAAGCAGTAAAGGAGTCCTCATGGCTCCAGTGAGTGGACAAAATGCAATCTAAAGAGGCTGTGCACACAGGGGAACAAACGGGCACATGCAGAATATCTGCACATTAAAACCATTCTTTGGTCAAATTCCCTCAAACAGTGAATAGAGTATGATTAGATTGAATCTTCAAAGACACCAAAAATGCAACTCTCAGAAACTGTTTTTAAAGAGCATTAGATAAACATGTGAAGGAAGGAAAAACAGACACCAGGATTTCTCAGTCAACAACTACCATTGTACACTACTGAAGGGCGTGGGGGGAATTTGTGACCAGAAAACCAAACGTTCAACAGCTAACACTGGCAGCTTCTGCAGTCCTTGCTGAAAACATTTAAACTTGAATGATTCCCATGTTACACAGGAGCTTGTAAGGATGACATTCTTAACTGGGAATAAGTCAGTACAAGAAATAAAGAAAAGCTATTGTTTTCATCTGAGCAGCTTCCATTTTTTCCAAGCAGGGTTTTCCATTGCGTACTCACATGGCACTGGCAAACAAACCAGCCTAATGAACCCACACTGTCTTTCCACCTGCTAGCTTGAATTGCATACACGTGAAGTTTCAAGCACTCTGTGTACCCTTTTAACACACAGTGTTGTTTCTGCTGTATTAGTCACAGGCTTTTTTTCTTTCTTTATCTATAACTTCAAGATTCAACAATTTACATTATCAGGCATCCAGATAATGCTAACACACATGTTCAAATACACCTAACTAACTTTTAAGAGCATTACTGACTTAAAGACTACGTTGAGAAGACCTTACCACAAAAGCCAGGGCCAAGCCAGTACATCTCAGGAAGTTTCCTTACCTTTTTTCTTTGGAAGTTCACATCGAGTTTCATTGAGGCGCACTTGTTCAGTGTGTTCAGTCGTCTAGAGGGCAAAGCAAATCCAAAAGATTAGCAGGCTCCAATCAAAGGGCATGACCTTTCCCAAGTTCCAAAGTTTTTCTCCTACCTGCCTGTAGGGTGCCAACGGCATACAACAGGCTTCAGAAACAATACCGGTCATATTATTCCAGGGTATAAGATCACTGGGTTTAAAGGGAGTCCTAGCTTCACATTACTTGATAGCCAGGTTTTATACACTGCTTTTTAATTCATAGGCATTTAAGTACTAAGCCATGGAAATATGTACAAACACACACCTCTGATGACTGGGAAAATGACAAGAGAAGAAAGACTTGAGTTGCCTTCTGTAGGACCCTAACGTAATTCTTCTAAAATGAGGGTTTCAGAGCACCAGTGAAAGACAAAAGAAGATGCAGTTTCTCACTATAGGCAGTTAACATCTCCTTTAAAAAGCTGATATAAAGAAGAACTAGAGGTTAGTTAACATTTCTCCACAGCCAATAGTTCTTCTCTTACCTGTGGATCTTAAGAGATATTAGCACATCCAACATGTAACAAGTTTAACATCTTTAAATATTTTTAGCTATCCTTGACCATGTTTGTAATGATGTTATCAGGGACTCTAAGGCTTCTGCTCTTTAAATCCAAGGCTATCCCATGATAACAGCAGGTTGAAATCACAGTCTGATAAAGATGGAAAGTGAATGTGTGTGTGCCCCTCTGCAGAGACAGAGGACAAGAAAACGTGCTCTTTCAATAGAGAACCTACTACACCACTCATAATTTATTAGTTTTTATTTATACTTAAAGCTCCTGATTCATGAAACCATCCATCTTCTAAAAGCAAAGGCTCAGAGTTAAACATGTTCAACTTTCAACATTTTCCAGATTTCAAAATAGAGAGAGCTGAATTTCGAAACAAAGAGAGCCACGTGCCCACAGCAGTCTTCTGTACACTGCCTTCATCTGCTATGTCTTTGCAACAAGAGCCGTCCCTGTTGCTTCTGGGTCTCAGGAAAAGGCTGTAAGTCTCCGGAACTGATAACATTTGACATGTATGTGATAAATTAAAAGGACATCAATAATACAATCTCTCACACACCATAAGAACATTATGGCCTTAACATATTCCTCCCTGGAACTTCCAATATTAGAAATGCTTTCAAATTGCCACAACTAATAAAAAAACAGCCCACCAAGTGTGGATCTTCCTTAAAAAAAATTCCCTCACATCACCTGCTCATTTTTAGATAAAATACTCCTCCCTAACTCAAGCCAATAAACCTGTTAAGCCATATCAGAAAAGTCCTGTGCTTATCATATTAATGTGAGTCTAATGCGTGCACAAGCACACCCCACATGCATGACAGTAATGGTCTTGAATTCAGGGTCTGTAGCTGTATCTTCAGCCCACAGATCCTCCTTTGGGATTACATCTATTATTGCAAAGCTTGTATTTTGCCCAAGGATGGAAGTTCTCAATCCAAAGCTGTATTTTCTTATGGCCCCCAAATCCCTTTCCCCCTCTGGGACAGGTGCATCTCACCTGCCACCAGCAGGAGAGGTGTCTCATATAGCAGCCCAGGATCAAAAAACCCAAAGCCCTGCTGATAACACCAGTCCCAGAGCCATGAGTTGATCTGTTGTCTCTTCCTGTTAACTTCCTCATTCATAATTGCCACTGAAGGGACAGAGGAGAACACAACTTGTGTTCCTGATCCCTTAAGCAGCTGTCCCAAGGCTCTAAAAATCTCTTAATTGATTTTGGGCTCCTTCTACACACTTCATCACTACCCACCTGAAACACTAATAGGGGCTGATAATCAGAGGGGTTTACTAGGGTAGAAAGTTTGTCCAACACATCCCTAACATGTGCCCCATGGAGGCAGCAGACTTCCCTTTGAAGTAGGTCAGGACTTCATATTGACCCTTCCACCCCTCTCAGTAGAGAGTCACCCACAACAATGACCTGTCTGCTTTTCCTTTTGGAGCCAGTTGTGATGCCAGGTCTATAGCAACTTGGTCTTTCTGGCATTTCTGGCCTGGGTGAACCATCCTCCTCTCCAACAGCCAGTTCCTCCTGTAAGACCCTGTTCTGCAAGGGTAACTGGGAAGGTGGGGGAGACTAGAAGTGCATTTGCCTGCTTCTCTGAGCAGGGACCTGTTTCCACTCCCCCGCTTCTCCGAGGTCTCCTCCTACTGCCTGGTGACAAGAGGGGAGGGGATCATCTGATTTATATGGGGCTTCAACCTGTTTCCTTTCTCTCAAGGAGTGGGTCCACCAGTCAATCTCTTTCTCACACTCCCTGATACTCCTCAACCTCTCCACTTCATCCTTCAGCTCAGCCACCTGGCTGAGGAGATCATTCACCTGTTCACATCTGATACAGGTGTTGTTTCCACTCCCCTCCACTGCAAATGCCAGGTTGCAGCAGTCTCTGCAGCCAGAGGCCTGCACACCCACATGTTTACCTGGGGCCTCTGTCTGGGTGCCCACAGTTTTTCTAACAGTCTTGAGCCAGGTAGCGACCATGGCTGGATCTCTGCCAGCAACTGACACCTTGCAACTCAAGGGTCAGTTGGGATGAGTGCTCTTGACCTCTGACCACTTAAAGAGAATGGATTTACCTTGTACAAGGGATTGAACTTACCTGGCAGAAGCTTAGCTCCCTGCCCTTTGAGCTGCAGCCAACTGAAGCACCCACCAGGGCACCCACAAACACTGGTTGCTCACTCTGTGCTTTCTGGGCAGTGACTAGTTCTGCCCTCTGGAAGGCTTTTTATAGCCTGATCCAGGGTGGGTGGTGCTGCCTCTGCCCAGGCTATCTCAGCAGCCCGCCCACTAACTGACAGCCCCCAGCACAAGCTCAGGGCTTATCCTGGCTTCAAAAAGCCCCCAAAAGAGCTTGTTGTCAGCCCTTTTTGCTACAGATCCCTTCCTCAGTGCAGTCTTACCTGCCCTGAAGCTGGTCTCGACTTGGCACATTAAGAGCTCGTTTAAATTGTTCCCTGCTTCTTTGACCCAAATATGTCCTGCAAGGCTGACAGGGAGACAGGCATCAGCTGAATACAAGTCCAGAGGCGCTGAAATGTTGAGAAAACACTGCCTGCCTTCAAGCTGCTCATCAATTCTGAAAACCAAACCATCAACTCCACCTCCCTCACTTCCACAAAAGCAGGCACTGAAGAAACACTCCTGAGAAAGAGCTGGCTCCACAACAGCCCCTGGCAGGTGATCTCTGCAACTGCTTCCTCGATAGTTTATAAAACCCCTCTATACTTACTGCCTAATTGCCATTGGTAAGGAGAAGATGTAGAAGAAAACATTTTAGATACAGGGAAGGGTTCTCCTTCCATTCACTATGGTGTTGCTTGCCTTCTGAAAAACCAGGGAGTAAGCCAGGCACTTCAGGAGCAGGAAGATGAGGAAGCAACAGCCCTTGATACTCCCTTCACCCTATTTGCACTCAGGTACCTCTGAACATGTCCAGCTGACAGCAGAAAGTGGTGCCGCTTTTCTATGAAGAAGGGCTACTTCTTCAGCTTAGAATGGTGCAGAAAGCACATGATCAAACCAGCAAGACTGTCCAAAGCCATCACTTTCCCACTAATGACATCCAACACCAAGATCATTTCAGCAGGGACTGAGAGGTCATCTCTACAAGAATGATAAAACTGGAGGCTTGGGAGGCCACACCATTGTCGTGTCTGCTTTCTAACCTGGCTTTTCTATGCAGAACTCACTCCATCAAAAACAAACCTATTTTTTACTGGGTTAACCTCAGGTTTTAAACTCCCTCATCTACAAAACACTGGTATGCTTTCTAGGGCTCTTCCAGTGCTGTGGAAAGATTTGCCAGTGAAATTAAAGAACTAATGATTATATTTGTGAGCTTGCCTGGTATTAACAACTCCAACCAAAGCCAGTCTGTTTCAACTTCTTTTGCCTTGTTGATGTGCCAGTGGTGGCAGAAAGCTTTTCTCATCTCTTTAAAGTCATCAGATGACTGACAAGCAAGACCTCAGCAAATCTTTCAAAACCCAAAAAATAAAAGGCTCTGGCTACAAAAGGCTGTCACCAATGCCACAGCCAAAGTGAGACAGGCACTATACTGTCACATCACTGCTTAAAAACATGGGAAAAGACTGCCTGCTTGTAATGTTAACAAAAACAGCATCTGGACTTGAGAAAAGACAGGAAAGACCACATTATATAAACACAAGACAGGTGGCTCTATAAAGCCCAAATCATCCAGGATGCATTTCAGTGCTTGTCTGGAAAGCTCTGAAGTGTTTAGGGGAAGTCTGCAAAATATTTACTACAGCAAGTGCTTCATTGATGTTAATTTTATTTCTTCTCTAGGTCACAGGTAAACATTACCTCTATGGTTTAACAGTTATTGCTATGGTGAAACATCGTATCTGTGTTTTAAACTGTCCTTTGAAACAATACTTAAACATCAGCAGAGCAATTCAGGTGCCCATATAGAGATATCTTGTGCTATTTTAGATACCCTAGAATATCAAGCTTGGCCTTCAGCTTCTGCATGTCCTCTTGGTCCTACCAGCCCATGGAGAAGACTGATATATCTTAGGATACCTAAGATGGCAATTGCATAGGTATTTAGGGACCTGTTGTCCTGCTTGAGAAGCCATCCAAATAACAGGAAGACAACTCTGAAGTGACTTGGAGGTCCATGAATTTCTCTGGATCTAATGGCAGGATGTCCCATATACAGTGACATTTGGGTTATTTACAAGCTATCTAAGAGACAATAGCCAGTTCAAATTTTAAGAGCTTTGTTCAGGGACTGATGCATCAGACTGTTACACACTTGTTATTTATATCCTTAGTCACTGTACTTACGTGAATACAAAAAGTACAACATAGCCTGGCTTTTCCTTCTCACCTTCTTATCACTGTGACCACAAAAGATCCCAGAGCAGAGCTGGTTGCTGCTATTTTGGAAATGACACAAAGATCCAGCTACAAAATTTTCATGCCCAATTACTATTTTGGCAGGCTGGCAGCATTTGCCTGCAGATTGCATGGCAATCTTCTATTGTTTGTAACTCTAAAACCTGAGTGGAATCTCTGGATAGACATGCCTCGAGCCCAAAGGCCTCAAATTTGGTCTTTACTCTGCCAAATTTTCAAATGATATTGTGAACAACAGGAGTGTTAGAACATATCAAAAAGGTCACTGAAATCTTTTACAAGAGGGAGTCCTGAGCTTTCTGACTATACTACTACCAGGTGCCTTAAAAAAAGGTTCCTCTGCATTTGTGTCTCATGCTGTCTCGTACACTACAATGCCATAAAAAACCTCATCATAAAATCAGATTGAGAGTCTGATTTCAACCCACAAGAGCAGAGAAATTCAGTGTTTATGCTAGAACCAATTACCATTCCGAGCTACAACTCTGCTCAAACTGATCATCCACTCTGGCATTCCAGCTTTAAAATTATCCTCCAAATAAAAATGAGAAACTCATTTTGTTCAGTCCTGTGGGCTGAATGCACTATTAGGCAGTGCGAAGGCTTGATCATGCTTAGCTTTGAGGGCAGCTTTGGGTCTTCAAAGAATGGAAGTTTGGCTCCCAACCTGGGAATTGCTGCATACAGGAATAACAACCAATCTTTTTTTGTTTGTTTGTTTGTTATTTTAGCTTTCTGTTTCATAAAAGTGCATCATAGCCTGCAGCTCTCCTAAGATATACTGGCATACACCTTGTAGTAACACCACCACAGAGGAAAGCAAGGGTAGAAAACCAGCCACAGTGGTCAGCTGAGCTGTGAGGATTCAGTATGCTGGAAAACCTAGAAGATGTTGGTTTGATAGCTAATACAGTGACAAAGCTGGTACTGGGGGCAGGAGCTGACACTGTTTACTGTTTCTGATGAACCTGAATCTTGACATTTGGCACAACTGCTCTCAGCTAAAGGTTTGGAGCTGCTGAGTTACAGCAAATTAAATGTCTGTGATCTGAAAACATAACCTTGTATTTCTAACACTTGTATTTCTGCCTGGCTAGTGCACAGGGTGTTTTTCCTTTTTTAGATCTAAACAGTTTAAAATCTCCCAACAAAAATTTAAGTCAACAGGTGGTGTCTTCTGAATAAAATCATTACAGAAAAAGTTACTATAAACCCCTTATCTTTGAATAAAACCATTTGGAAAGACCCGTGTCTATGCTTTTGTAGTAGAGGTCTAACATCAGTTGATTTAGGCTAATATAAAGCATTTTGTCAAATGAGTGCATCTCTCCTGCTGCTACTTTATTTTCCAAAACCTTATCTTTCAACAAGAGAGGAAAACCTCAGCCTTAAGCTGTTCAGCTCACAAAGAAATCCTCATAAATATATAAACCTGGTGTAATTGCTGTAGATGTATCTGTGAGACTACAGAATGCCAAAGGAGCAAGAGGTGAGCTATTCCCATTTAGCTGTGTAGGTGCTGGATGCCTGGTGACCATAATTGAGAAATACCACCTTTGCCAATTAAACCAGAGAAGGAAGACTGGAGTGAGTCACAGAGCCATGCAATGACTGCACCTCACCATCTGCTCTCCCAAGAGACAGGGACAGACACCATACCTGCACTTTTGTATAGTCCTTCCTTCAGCTTTGTGGGAAAGGGCAGAAGGGAAGAGATCTCAGTGTCCTACCACTTCCCAGTTCCCATACTACAGCAAAGTATGTTTTCTACCATGCCAGACAGAAACAAGCGATGAATATATCTGTGGAAAGAAGGTTTCTCTAGGCATGGGCTTAGCAATCCCTCCCAGCAGACTGTACTGAACAGCAGTAGATCAAGTCTGCAATTATTCTGCTCCCTGGCATCCTTGAGCAATCACTGAGGGATCCAGGTACTTCCTACTGTTTGTCTTCATTCACAAAGGCTGCTACACAGAGAGAGAGAGAATATTCTGTTGCCTAGGTCTGTAACAGACAAAATAAGTAACAGGTCTCACTTGCAGCAACGGAGTTTTGGGAAAGTATTCTGATAGCTGAGCCCAGGAGTTACCTGAATCCTCCAGAAAGGAGGGTGTCTTCCAGCCCTATTTCTATGCTTCTCAGAAATCCTCTCTGCAGTCCTCCATCACAGACTCATTAATCCCTGCAATGCACAGTACAATGTGCAGTGGAACAGCACACACTCTCTGATGACTTTGGCTACATTTGCAGAAAGGGAAATAGAGTTTTGTTCAATTAGCTTGATGTTGGTGTTGTGAAAGTTTCCATAACATGTAATAAAGCCTGCTTGGTTAAGGGCCAGATGCTCTTTTGTTCTTGCTGAAGAGAAAAAGGAGCAGAACCCAGCTTGAGCTGATCATAGGAGAAAGAAGAGAGGAACAATGCCTTTGCAATGTGCTTTTGCAAAACTACCATAGAATTGCTGCTTCTTGAGTTCTAGGGACAGAACCTGAGCAATGCAATATGGTATATTCATCAAAGCAGTGTATAAAATGCTAGATAAACAGCAAAAACAAGCCCTCTGGGAAGGGCAAACCAATGATTAGTTGTAGCAGCTGTACTGCTGTGGGGTTCTGGTCCCAATTCTGTTACTAGAGCCAAAATGAGAGTACCAAGGGAATCACAGCAGGATGAAAACCATGTCTGCTGCCAGAGAAAGTATTTGCTGAATTCTATGTAACGAAGTTTCATCTTTTCTGCTGTGCTTGGTCATAAGAGTTATTCACGTGCAACTCAAATATGACTCATTTATTCAGAGATTGCTGGTACTACAGCTAGTGCTTTCTTAAGAAGCATGTGTTTCAAATTTATTGGATTTGGGTCTTCTAAAATCATGTGATGTTTTCTATGAGTGTAGTGGGGGTCCTACTCCAGGATTTTCCATAAGATGAATGAAATAAGAATGGTATTATTATAGATATCATTGCTTAATTCAAGCAAGCATTTCTGCTGCTGCTTCTACTGCTATGCTAACAATAACAAAACAGCTCATGGTTTTAAATGATCAGAAAGGAAACTTGAGGTGTTATTTACCTGCAAAGAGGTTCTACAAGGTCCTTGTCAAGAAAATCATGATCTTTCTTCACTGCAGCAATGTCAATGGGAAACTGGGAGTCTATAAAAGGAGACACATTATTAAGATGACTGCTGGCTATTGAAATGAAAACACATTGTCTTCATCTAAATGGCTTTGCAGGTGCTTGCTTACTGAAATCTAGCATGACCAATTTCACTCAGCTCTGGTTCCCCCCCAGCTGTATTTGTGACCCCTTCGGTCACTTTATATTTCTTTGCTGTTAAAGGTGTAGTTGAATGTCCTGTGCACCAATGAGAGAGCAAGATTATTTCATTTGGCTTTAATAAGATACTAAATTTGTAGCTGTTCTTTTTAGTGCCTAGCACAAACAAATGAGATCAGGGAACTACCAGCACACTTTCTTTATCCACATGAGCAACAAGGTTCTCCATTCCCATCACAGTGACTTAACTAGTTATTTGCTAGACAGATTATTCCCATGGAACAGAAATGTTCCACACTTTTTGCTTTTAATACAGGTCCCAATAGCAATGATTTCAGACAAAGGGTTACTTGAGTAATGTAGACCAAAAAAAAGGGCTGAATTATAATCCCCAATATTAGCTAAAAAGCCAGACTAGTGTGCCGGAAACTAACATTTGTAATGAAAAGTGACATGGCTGCAATTTAGTGGGGTCCATAATGGTGGGATGGGTTCCAGCACTGTGGCTGCTCTCTAGACTGCTCTGCCATGCTTAGGTACCACAGCAGGACACTGAGAAACAAGAACTGTAGTCAGCATTTTCAGACACTAGTGCTTAACACTGACATAATAGATGCTTGTAAAAAGGACTTTGTTTCCAGAAACACAGGCTGTCTAGAGTACATATGGACTCTATGGGAACTGTGGGAGTCCAGCACAAGTTGTTTTTTGGAGGGAACAGCAGGCTCTTCTTTCTTTGGGGGAGTCAGTACCTTAGATAGTCTGATTACAAGGCAGTCGCAAAAGTACTACTGGGCACCCAGGGACTGTGATAGACACACATCTATGCCAACTTTGGTCTGGCAGGCTTATTAGACTTAGTTCTTTGCTGGGTTGAACTGAGCCCACCTGATTCCTGTGGAGCTGCCTGCACATTTCTGCGTGGTGCTCCTTGTCCCTGGGCACCCGAGCATCCCATAAGAAGCCAGCATCTGAGACGTGAGAGCCCTCAGCTGGCCATCAGAAGCTGTGGAGGTGTTCTCAGCATGATGCTCCCCACCACCCTCAGCCCCACGTGAGGGGATGGATGGTGTCCAAATTGGCTCTCTGAGGAGCGGGCTCTGACCCGTGAGGTTTCTTGGCCTTCACTCCATGTGTGAAGCCATGCTGCCTCCAGACCCAAGCTGACCCTGGAAGGTGTCCAGTGGTGTTTGGCGGAGTTGTACTTCGGCTAACAAGCCCAAGTGGGCCTGAGCTGGCTCTGTGTCTCTGGCAGCGAGAATATGCAGTTTGGGAAAAACGAGGATCAGCTGCAGTTTCCCTCTCAGCACTGAGCTAGGGAGAGCAGGAAAAACCCAGCCCCAGTCCGCAAACTGCTCCTGAATGCAGCAGCAGTGCAACCACTCACCCTGTCCTCAAGAACACTTGCTTCCCTGGGCAGGAACTTTATAGCTAGGAAGGAGACACAGCCATTTGCCACAGCCACTTGCTTTGAGTTAGCACCAAAATATTGTCTTTTCTTATATTACAAGTGTAAAATGCAGCTCAGATAACACTTTTGCAGAGTTCTCAATCTTATTTCCAGTAAGATTGAAATTTTCAGTAACTTTCAGTGATTTCAATCTTATTTTAGACACAGTTCAGGAAGTTGGTTTTGGTTTGGTTTTGTTTGTTTGTTTGTTTTTACAGAGACCTATGTAGTTGGGTTTTTTGTACTTATTTTTGTTAACCTTTGAGATTTACACAAACTATGTCCCTCTGGTTTTTTAATTCCCATGGCTGTGAGGGCAAGAATCTTACTTTAGTTTAGACATTGGTATGACTCCAGCAACTGAAGCTTTGTGAAGCAGCCAGCCATGGCCATAACTCAGTCAAATGCAGAGCTGGCTGACTGCAAGCTCTCCTGGCAAGGGCTCAGTGCACTTTCAGTACCGCACAAAGAGGAGAAAAAAACTATTTACCTTCATAGAACTGAACATATTGGGGAAATCCAGCTGCACGTAACCAGTCACACGCTCCCTTTGCTTCAATTTCTGAGCAGAAAGAGAAAAGAAAAGTTAACACTTTGTTATTCTGCATTAGAAGTTCTTTTACTCATAAGGAAATCACAGAGACTTGGTAGTAGCTGTTTGTTGCTTAAAAGTACTGTCATCACTCTGAAGTATTTCATTACAGCATCAGAAAATAGAGTGCCTCAAAGAAATCTACCTGCCTCACAGGATCCTGCAGTTTGCATAGCCACTTGGTGACTTGGATGAAGTATTAATCATCTCCATGCAACGGGAGATGTTGCTCATCCAGGTTTGTGGTCCTGTGTCCAAACCTCTCCCAAGGGTAAGTTGTTTGGAAGAGGTGAAGATGCAGCAAGGTGGAAATGGGGCGACAGGGAACATACACTGTGTATGTCTCCTGCTCTGATACTTCTTGTGGAGAAAAATCCCACAAGAAAGCCACTGACAGCTATGACAGGAAAACCTCAGTGCAGGTCTCCTACTACTGAAGGGACAATTGCAAAGGTACCTTTAGTTATCTGACAGTTACTTGCAAAGGGTGATTCTTTTCACCTTAAAGTAGTGTCTAATATAAGTGGGGTAAATCAACCACTGACAACGCTTCTCTCTTGGGGCTGCTAGGCAGAGGGAGAATAAACAGCTACAGGTTTGTCTGTGCAGCTAAATAAAATAGATAGAGGCAGCAGCTTCAAGCACTGGACCCAGGCCACTCACTATTTAATTTTAATCCACTTCCAGGCCTGTTATGGACTGTTGCAATTATCTATGAAGACAAATATTTTCTTGAGAAGGCTAGTACTAAGCAGTGAGAAGAATTAGTCTGTGTCATTCTGTCCCTGCCTCTCCACTATTTAGAAGTATGGACACAACTAATGCTGGATGAGGTTTCCCCTTTCAAACAGCTTTCATTGGGTAAAATGTATCCTACTCCTATGGAAAAGGTGGGGGAATCATCAGCTGGATGAGAGAAAAGTCCCTCCTTATTTTGGGGGTGACAGTAGGGACAGGTCAGCATGAGGGAATGGAATAAAGTCATGTTCAAAAGGGTGACTACATAAGACCTAAAGCTTTTTGCACAGGAGAGCTAGATCCACCCCATGCAATTACTAAAGCAGCACTAAATAAATGTCAGCTACACAAAACCAGAGAATAAATTTTGAATTGTCTCCACTGAAATAGACTTTGTGCACTCCAGCAGTCACACACACAGTTATGCAACCTCTGAGATGACTTCTGCATGCTGACAGTAGAGGTACCTACTACATGGGCTCATTTCATGAAAAACAGCGTGCTAGGCCCAGCTCTGCCCAGCATCCACACTGCCTGCTTGTGCAGCTGCCCCCAGAGCAACTGGATGAATAACTGCAGACAGAGGCTCACCCAGATAAACATGGGTTGCTGAGAAAACCTGAACATCTCCTTGCTACACACATCTAGATCAGGATCTACCACTTGAACAGTTTTGGTTTACAAGATCAAAGTCAAGACACGTTATCTGTACCTCTTACATTTGTGGAACAAAAGGAATGCAGTGCGCAGGTGTTGAAGAAAGTCAACTTTTTATGTTGCTTATTATTCAACCTGAATGAACCAGTCAAAAGTTTTAGCAAATTTGTGGTTGTAAGATCTAGGCAACCATAATTCAAACCCCAAAATATAAAACAAGCAATGGAATTGGAAAAAGAAAATCAGGCTCAGTCACTCTTCTGTGTGTTCTGTCTTGTATGCAAAAAAATTTCCATTTGTGAATCTGTTTTCTCTGAAATACATTTTTACAGATAGGAGATGCTGGCATGAATTTTTCCCCATGAAATTCTTTTCACCTATTATAACCCTAATGACTTTACCCACTGAAGCACACCATAAAACCTGCTTTGAATCTACTCTGCAGCATGTGACCCACACACCTTTCTCCTCTTCTAATACCGAGTCACGCCAGCAAATTTTGTAGCAGAAATCAAAATTCAGAATACAAGATCTAGGTATCAAAAGCCAGATTTCCCAAAGATGATTAGACAGCCAGTAACAGCTCTGCAATAGCTGCAATCATTAGCAGTGCTGAAAAGGATTTACCACCAGGTCTTCATTTGCTTTGACATCAGTTCATGTCAAGGCCAAAAAAAGGAATATGAAAGTACATTGAGTTCTTAACACTGCACAAAAGAATGAGCAGCTTACAGAAAATGTGGCTCTCACCACTGCACATCTGTGTGCTGAAAGCACATCTCTATTATGTTCTAGTGAGACTGAATATTTTTATTAAATGCTTGGATAAAAGACAAGTCTTTATACTTTTTCCTCTCATTTCAAAATGTATTTTACAACTCAGAACAGCTGTATGTACATTTTAGCTTCAGCTGGTCTGGAAGAACTACTAAAAGAGGCTGTGGGTGCTGTAGAATGCTACCATTTAATGCTCTTATACGCTTATCATATTTCACTATTTTCTGCAGTTGGCTGCTGAGGAATATTCCTGCAGCCCAAGTGAGATCTAAAAATTCTCAGGTTGCAATGGGTGAATAACTGTGGGGAATAACCAAGGAAGTACATTGTTTGGGGTTTTTTTCATTTTTTCATTGAAAGTTGATAAGGGAACAAATTTATCTTTGCTATTTCATTTTTATACCAGTAGGAAGTTATAATTGAGACCCACAAATGCAAAAGTGATCTGGCACTTCTGAGGGATGACGGTTATCAGGCGTCATGGCCTCCATATTCCCCTCATCTACCAGCTCATCTACCTAGGAGGTATGTCCAAAGCCCCCTGCACACAGATGTCATTGTTGACCTTCCTTGCATCTCACCCCAGGGGCCCCCCAGAAGTTGCCCCTTACTACTGTTTTTTTACCCCCCTAAGGGACTGTAGCTTAATCTTTCCTCCTAGAGTTGTCCCACTGTTTATTAAATTAAATGGTTATCAGAGACACTGATATGGTAGCCCACAGAATACAGAGAGATTGAAGTGCAAGTGTCTCTGATCCATTTATTTATTTAGGATGTAAGTAGAGTGAATAAGGAGAGAGAAGTTCACTCAGGAAGCATGACAGATGTTCAGAGCACAGCTGGGACTTGACTTTGATTCCATCTCTAGTGTTGAGCAGGTTCAAGCTTGTCTCCTACAGACCATGTGGGTTCTCTGGCTATTCTGGGATTGAAATGGAGACAGTTTCTTGCAGTCTTTTTCTCCCAACACTTTCTCTGATTCTTCACAAACTGCTTTGATGGTGCTGGGCACCAGACGAAGACTCCAGCTGCCAGCTGCCACCAAAGAGGACAACCTGCTCTGCCCACCCCACACTAGCTGGCTCTTTCTCCTGCTTCCCTGCATGCCACCACTAGCTCTCAGATCTAGCTCAACCCTCTAAACTGGCAGCAAACTAACCCCCCAAAACTGGGAGTGGTCTGCTGTTGGATTAGCAAGCAGATCCAAATCCTCTAAGGGTCCTGTTTAGTCCACTTTAGCTGCATTTCAGTGAACACAGGAAAACTGAACCACTGGGACAGTCCTTCCTTACATGACTGAACACTGGAGAACTGTCTAAAAAGATGTTTGGAAAAAAAATGACCTGTCAAGAGAAAATTATGTAAGTAAATCGATTTTCTAACTTGGGACTTTATCACTGTGCACAAACACCGGTGCTAAGACCAAGATACTACAGTTCTTTCCCTTTTCCTGTCTAGACATCAGCATTTCATCTTGTTTCTGCTTTTCCACCACTTTCCCTCTGTTTCTTCCATCTTCTGTTTTGGAATTTCTCCCTTTTTTAACAAAACTATATTTTTTTATTTAATATTCACATATCCCTTGCACAGTGCAGTGAAAGAAATAGCAACTGGAATAAATAAGGTCCCTAATTACCCCATCGATTGTGTTTATGTCAACTGTATGTGATAACCCTTATTATTCATCTGTCTAACAAATCACTGTTTATGCCTACTCTTTTATTCTCCCTACATTGCTCACCACTTAAATCTAATTTACCAGACGTAAGATAAAGTATCTGAGACTGTCAGAGAAAATGACTAATCAAGTAATTGGAAAGGAGTGCATTTTACTGTGCAGCTTCCTCAGTAAACTCCAGTGGCTATTCAAAGTTGATCTGTTGGACAGAAGATGTCTCATTCTTTCAAGCATTATTTGGGAGTAGAGTAACAGCTTGGTTACAGCTCACAGGGTTTGAGGTGGCTAGTCTGGTGCTATGCTTTCCATCAACTTCTGGTCCTTTTTTTACTCTCTCCTTCAAGAGGAGGAAAGCTGTTGGTATGACAGAGTTTGCATAGCATCCTCCAGAACAACACCTTCCTGGCATGTTAGGGTCAGTTTGGAGGCTCAGCTCAACCCTGGGTTTAGTAACAACTTTCACTCTCAGGAATTGCTGTGGACCTGTGCGAAAGGTGAACTAGAGAATACTCCAGAGCAGGAAACACTGATCATATCTTACACCTGAGACATGCTCAAGGCAGCTGTGGACACTGCACGGGAGAGCTTCTGCCTTGCCCCACTGGTCTTGATGCATCCATTGTGCCCCATACTTCTGTCACGTCACTAACAAGCTATGCCACCACCCTGATGTCTTCTCAGAAAAGCGCTCATGAGGGCAGATGGGATCTGTAGAGAAGTTCTATTCAGACTGAAGCTGTACGAGAACAGGTCTGGAGTGTTTCAGCTGCTTCTTGCAGTCCAGTCTGAGATACTTCAATGGGTGCCATTACTCTCTTGTCCCTACATCTAACAGCCTTTAGGATACTTATCTGTGTAACTATTTTACAGATGGGGATTCAAAGCACTTCAGAAGTACAAAAGCAGGTTAGAGAGAAGGTTGGTGGGTATTAGGTGCTTGACTCCTTTAATTGCCCATTAAAGTATGACTATGTCATTCCTCAGTTACTAATACACTTAGAAATTTGGTCTCGATAGAGCAAGTCCCAAATTTCTGACACCTAAACCACCACACCATTGTCATTCAGCTACTATGTAACACTGAAGGCTGATAGGTTTCCACTGGCATTAGCAAAGCTACTTTGGAGCTAAGAAATTAGACTACAGTAGGGTAAAGGTGCTAAATTGTAAAAGAACAGGAAAATATTTGTAAATAAAAGAAAAGATGATTTTTCAAGGTCACACAGGAAATTCATAGCAAAACAGAGGATCACATCTATAGCTTGCTTGGAACAGGTTAATACCTTGGAACAGG
This sequence comes from Galbula dea, assembly GCA_013399015.1. Lineage (NCBI taxonomy): Eukaryota > Metazoa > Chordata > Aves > Piciformes > Galbulidae > Galbula > Galbula dea. The sequence continues at coordinate 417,359 of VWZX01007817.1, forward strand.
TTAATACCTTAACTATTAGATTATCATCTTGCTTCACTACTGCAAGCAGACTGGTGTAGAACATGGAAAAATATAAAACTTCTCATATTCCCTAAGGAAGAAGTCACATACAATTTAATAAAGACAGATACAATTTTCTGTAACCTTTCATGTTGCTTTGTACCCACCAGAATTCTTTAAAAGGGGAAATTCAGAAGTTTTATTTATATGATAACATAATTTTTTGTGCAAAAGATATCAGTGTCTCTGAAATTATTTAGGCTTTTAGCATAATTTCCTGACAATTCCATCTGAGGGATTGCTTTTAGGTAGAGGTCTAATGGTTTATCCCATTCCCTTCCACTCTGTAGGACTTTTCCAGAAGACTTTCAATAATAATGCAAAGGTAATTGTACCATGCACTCACAAAATTACCATTTATAGTACAAATATACCATAAATAAAATAAAACATAAGCCTACAATGAATGTACATGATTTTACTGCACTATGGTGTATACTCCTCAATAAATCCTGTTAATAAGGTTTTCAAAAGTGGAATTTCACTGGAATTATTTTATATCATGCCATACAATTACAATTAGAGGCAAAGTTATGTTTTGCAAGAAAGGAACAAATAAAGCTGTCAAAGTGTTATTTTAATAGACCATAAGCTTCTGTAGAATATTGTAGTACTAGTAATAATACAATAAAATATGGACCTTTAAAACTACTGTGGCTGAATATAATTCAAATGTCAATAGAAAAAAGATCCTTTCAAACTCATGAGTAGTTTCTTTATGTGTAACCCTGTACAATTGGTGAGTAATAGTCAGATGATGTCCATTCATGCTCTGACTTTTTAGAAAGGTTCAAAGTGAGACGCATGATTATTTATGGACATGACAAAAATATCACATATCATAAAAAATATCACTGAGAGGCTGAAAGATTGGTAGTGTTTACCTTGGAGAGCAGATGAATACGGAAGGGTTACTATAAAAGGGTACAAAATCAGAGGTAATACAAAAATAGGAAACTGGGAATTTATATTCACTTCACCTTGCAGCACGAGGATGGGGAGATTAATGAAAAGGCAGGAACAAAACAGAAGGGAGGCAATCTGAACCAATAAAATATCTTTTTTTATACAGTCTGTAAAATTCATTGCCAAAGTACGCTGGGATCAGGAGATGTGTGGGCTTAAAACTGAGCTGGAGTCTCATCTGACTACTCACTGCTACCACTACTGAAAATGATTCCCCAGAATGGAATAAATGAAACCAAATTAAAGACAGTGCTATGAGGTTATTCTTTCCTGGTTAGATGACTCCTTATATAGCTTTTCCTTCTGGGCTACTGACATTTCTATTGCTCAGACACAGTCTAGGACTACAGAAATTTTTTCTTTCAACTACTGCAATTGTTTTGCTCCCTTCTACAACAAAATTCTGCATAGCCCATCTGGGAGACTTCTTGTCAGCCTTTTATCTTGACCAACGCTGTACTCCCCCAAAAGAAAAGTGTATTATTCCAGCAAGGAGTTAGGAACCTAACTCTCCTTTGGGTAAAAGGCTTATGCTGCATTCCTTTCCTAAATTAAAGGGATATCGATAAAACTGGTAGACTTGGGAATTACAGCAGGTTCACCAGGCACAAAACTACACAGGTCCAGGAACAGTGTCTGAATGAGGGTTTTATACATCTAGATCTCATCAGAGCTACAACAGGGAAAACAGTAACAGTCTGCAGTTTAGGAGAGACCTTTGTACAAGTGCTACGCTCCACAAGCTCTTTAAGATGAGAGGTGACTGACAGAGGCCATTGAAGCAGTCAGCACAACAAGCCAGCAGGGACACAGGGATACATAAAGACCTCAGGAGCAAGAAATAACCTGAAGGACTTGAAATCCACAGTAATTAGCTGCCTTTCCAGTCAGCCATCTCTATCCCTAGGAATCTCTAGCTTAAAATCAGTTCCCCAGGGAATTCTCCCATTACGTGGACTTCTAAGTAACTCCCTCTGCTGAGGTACAGGGGAGGGTGTTCAGCACAATCAGGCACCTAAACATCAGAATGCAATGAGATTTGGGCACCAAGTTGTCTTAACATTTGAAAGTCCCAGACATAGCATCAATAACACAGCAAAACCCTTTGATAGTGCCGACTGATGCTAAAGTGATGTCCACGTTATACGGCTCAGCTATGTGATAAAACCAAAAGATTCAGGTCTTAACCTCTGAATGTCCTCCTGAGGTCTTTGATTGCTGCTTGTCATCATGATCATCTTAATTTACTGTTGATTTCCCTTTCTCCTCTTCTTTCTGTGTCTGAAGAGACTTAAAACTAACTCTCTGCCATTCATTTCTCTGACATTTTTGCTACCCACTGTGCCATATGTCCACTCACTTTAGACAACCATACTTCATGCTAGTTTGTTTCCCCTTTTTTGCCATCTTCCATTTAAATTCCTGACACAGGATTTTAAATCCATCCCAACCCAAAAAATCTTTATCTTCAAGTGTCACTTTGAAACCACTTTTCTCCTTAGCTTACAATTGATTTGTACCATGCAGCACTTTGTGATGACACTAATAAAGTGACAGCTTGCATCCCACATCTCATCTTGAGGCACTCTAAAATGTAACAAAAACTAATGCTAAAGTTATTTATAGGGATCACTTCATCTCTGAGTGAAATGCAGCTGCATTAGGATGAAATGTGGCAGCTGCATAAAAGAATGCTGCAACAGTTTATGACAAGAAACATAGAGAATACTTTATTCAGCTGAGACTACTAACTGGATTTATGAGAGAGATAAAAATTCAAATAATATATACATACTTGGAGCTGACAAGGACACCAGGCTCTCCTCCCTTTAGTCTAAGGAAAAACACTCTGGCATTAGTAATGGGCAGAAGTGATTAAGAGCTTGGTTGTCTTCATATTCTCCCCCTTCCCCACCAGGATTTATATTCCTTTTCTTACCTTCCAACAGCCCCCATAAGTCTTGGCTCAGCACTTACTTGGAGGACAGAGTTCAACCCACCCATTCTTCAATACCATGTTGCCCTTCCCACCTATTTGGCCTGCTGTTCAAAAGCTGAGCACCACTCATGAGAATGAGCACTGTATGTCCACTGAAAAATGTGTTTGGATAAAGGTCTAAAAATGTAAATCTTTGTATGTATAAAGAATCTAGTAGAATAGAAAATATATTTTTAACATGGAAGGAACATTATCAAATAGGTAGACAAGGGGTAACAATCTCATGCATTTCAGGAACCATGTAAAAATAACCCAAAACTGACACAACAGTGAGGAGGAAAGTATCTTCACCAGCAACAACATACTTCTCCTAGTGGAAAATTTCAAATGAAGAGTTGCTGTAAGCTCTTCTACACCCTTCTTCTTCTTGAGAAAGACTAGCCCCATTGATTTTAGGACCCAGAGAGTCATGAGAAGGGTAAGTGTAACACCAGGGAGAAGTCTAGTTAATAGGAGTACATATGTATCAATTCCAGCTGCACCACTCTTGGAAACTTGCCATGACTTTATACTTGGAATATAAGTGTTATTATCTCTGTACCTGAGCTAACTCTTTGATTAGATTGCTAATACTTTAATTAAAGGAGCAGTAAACTCTTCAGTCTGTATACAAGGTATGTTTCTTGAGAGCACGGAAATTGCACAAGGTGTTTTGTCTGTCCTCTGCCCTTGAGATCTGGTTTGAATTTGGATGCAGCAGATGGACCTCACTATGTGCAGCTTGCAGCTACCCTCTGTCCTTGCAAGGTTTATTAAAATATCTCTTGCAAAGCTAGGGCAGATTTGCAGACAGCTTGAATTCAAGCAGCATACAGGAAGCACAAGGTCTCTGGAGTGGCTGGACGTTCAGAGGGCTATCAAGAGGATGTAGTTCTGGCCTGAGCACTAGTTTCAGTTCTTATGGGCACTCATAACTCCAGTTAAAGACACAGATTTAATGTCTCTGGAAGTCAGGGTTTTCAAGCTCAGTGTCCTAAACCAGAAGTCAAATTTCAGACTTCAATGCCTCACTTAGTTTCTCCACAATACCTGATGTGGTTTGCATGTATGTGGCACTGAAGTTAATTGGTCAGGCTGCAATTGGAGCTCGTCAGATGAAAGGCACTATGGAATGCAGGAGAATGCTTCATGTTATAATTTGAGTGTAAATGTAAACAATACCTCAAAAGATAGATGTTGTCATTGTAAAATTTCTCTCTGAATTATGCAGATAAGTAGAACAAAACATAATTCCTTATAAAATATTAATTATTCTTTGATTATACCCTTCATGTGCTGCAGAAATTCAAATTACATGTGGGCAATCAGATACACATCACAGAATCCCTACCCATCTGAGGTGGCCTTCATGCTGTGAGTTTGGATTAAATGGTGAACATTACTATGAAACTAACTCCCCATAGAGATAATACTTTAATGTATAAATAAAAAAGACATCTCAATTCTTGCTTATCATAAACTAAGATTAAAGCACTTTTTTTTTGAGTTCTGTGTGAGGTGAGAAATTTGTAGTGCAAGAAACATTGATAAGATACAGCACATACAGAAGAGCTCAAGAGAGAGGTCTGAATCCACGGCTTGGGCACAGTGAATGCAGTGCTGAATTCCCACCTGCTGTTATCAGTTATTACCTGCCATCATCAGCTGATTAACACTACACAAAGATCTGCCTTTAGATCCCACTGTTTCCTTATTAGCTCTTGCCATGAAAGGGCCTACTGAGAAAGATGTCCTGTCTAATTCTTCTGAAAAACCTAAATCTCAAGCAGCAGAATGTCACTTCTTCACATAGCTTGGAAGAAGTTGTCATCTACGTACAAACGAGTAACAGGCAGGCTGGTGTTATCCTGAAAGTACAGGCAAGTGCCAGATAACTTTCTGACTCACAGCTATATCATAATTATTAGCATTAAAGTATATCAACATTTAATCATACCTTGAAACTGTAGTGAAAAATCATATACAAAATGATGGTTAACATAATTTGTGGTTATCTACTTTTTTATGATTATTATTTCTGAGAATATTAAACATCAAATACCCATACCTGTTTAACACTTTTCTTCAGATGCTATTTACTAGAGAAACACTAATAATGAGAGCTGCCAGGATGTCTTCTTATGACTATATGAAGAAATGAAAAATCAGTAAATTAATACTAAGCTCAAATATTATTTTCTTTAACTGTATATTCTGAACTTGGTCCACCTTCCTTTCTGGAGTTTGACTGATCCTATGTCAGTTCCAGATGTAATGTAATGTAATGCCATGAGCAGGGGCTGGACCAGACAATCTTCATTGTTTGCTGGTTCTACTACTTCTTAAAATCATTGCAATGACTGAAGAAATGGCAGGTGCTTATGTAAAGATGTTATTAGGAACTAAATTTCACCCTTCACTTTGACTGTGCAGTGTTGTAAAAACAGTGGTGTCACAGTGGTGTGTGTTTCAGTGAGATCTAGTCCAGAGGCACAATTAAATGGCTGTCTGCTGGTCTTTACAGAGTCATGAGACAAACAAAGAGATTAAGGGAAACAATTACTCTCTTACTAAAAATAGAAAAATCGTTCCTCACTCTATCCTCACAAAGACACTCGTTTTTACAAAAGTGCTGTCCAAAGACCTCTCCAACACAAAACCAGTTCTAAATGTGGGAAAGTCAAATCAAAGGTTCTTTTTACAGTAGCAGTGGAGCTACTGTTCAGACAGTTTCCATCATGTGATGGAAACATTTTACTGAACAGATACAGACAACTTTCAATATCAAAATGATGAACTCCAAGGCCAGAATTTTAAGGACATTTAAATTTCCTAACTGGTAGGGTGAAAATCTTGTTTGATGTATGTTTGAAGTACTTAGCTCTCATTTGCTTCCTCAAGCACCTTTGATTCTGCTTCACCTGCCTTCTACTACCAGGTGGCTGCAGACCTTTTCTATACACTTTGGCACACACATATCTAAATGCACTTTGAAAACCCAAAGGGAAGATTACAGAGCAAACAATTTTACCCATGAACTAGAATGTTTTGGATGTCTGAAGTACAATACTTCCAGGATTTTTCCTCACACAAATCACTGGATTGGTTTTCTTCAGTCTCCTTTGCAATGGAAGTTGCAGACCATATTGCTACAGAACACCACACAGAAATCAGGCTAAAGCAACTCCTACATAATGGCTGCTCATAAACATTTTTTCATTCATACTGGAGGGAGGAAGGAACAAATTTGCTATATTGGTATAGCTGCTATTTTCAGCATTTTGGCTGAAGTCTCTGGTTTCCTTTTGAAACATTTTTTTTACAGAAGGCTGTGGGGCTTCTATGTGTTCCTTCAAGTAGAGAACAGAATTTCAATGTAGTGAAAATACTGAGTTTCCATTCTGCAGCTCACCTAGGTCTGTTTCCAGCTATTAAAACCATTGTACAAATTAACTGTTCCCTGGAATACACAATTCTGCTACAGCAGAAATAACACTGGGTATCCATGGTACTGCCACTTCTCATTTCCTTACCCTTACTACACTACAGAGCAAATGGAAGCCAGACTCATAGGAACTCTGTAATTACTCGACAATAATCATCGCCAGCAATAAAGCAGAGTTAGCAAAGAACTAATTAGCACACCACCTACGACTAACAACACGCTATACCTTTTTACTGCTATTTTTAGCTAGCTGCTACAAGCAGGAAAGAGATAAATTGCTCTTTTATCAAATAGCATGAAAGAGTTTAGGTAAGTTAGATGTTTGCAGTTATCAGTCTACAAAGCTGGAGGCTGCCCTTCAGCTACACAGCATAGATCACCCTAGAAGAAGACAACAGGAAGTCTGAAGAGTGAGTGTGGGGTAAGGAGACACCAATAACAGAGGCACTGTGCTTCTCACCAGTAGGAGAAGCAGAAACCTACTATTTTCATGCCTATGTCTCTCGCTGGATAACAGGAGGAAATACAGAAAGGTTTGCTCTGCAAATGACAGTGAAATACAGTCCCTGGCACTTTTTAACTTGCTGACTAAATTTCAACTATTTCTTAATCTTCTAATAGTTGACGGGAAGTCAGTTGGACAGTTTCAGTTGTCATCCATGGACTGGCCCTCTGCTCTGAATGCTGGACAGCACATTCCCACTCATCTGAATCCTTACTTGCCTTACTGTGGGCAAAGATGGTTTGGTTTAGACAGTGCTACCAGCTAGATATTTGGAAAGTACATGACTAATTCTTTGCTCAGCTAGACTTCTGGTGGGAAATGAGACATCACTTAACACACTTCAAAAAGGGAAAGTATGTCCTTCCTTCCTTTACAGCTTCAACTATCAAATGGCCTGGATATCAAACAGGAATGATTTTTGGTGCTATGAAGGATTTGGTCCAGTTCTCATTTGATCTCTAGACTTACTTATTTCACAGGAGCATCTGGCAACAGACAGACACAAGACACTTGCCTTTCCAGCAAACATCTCCCACTTGGAGTTATGAGTTGTCCTAAACCATCACCTGGTTCCTGGCCATTTAGAGAGCATTCACCAGGAGATCAATGAATATAACTCCATGCTATAGTTTGAGGTCAGTTTAGTTCAAAAGAGAGGCTAGTGAAGTACAAATAAGCAAATAAAGATCAGGGGGTTTTATAAAAACCAAGAAAAGTGTTGAAGTGCATACTTGAAATATTTCCTCTGAACTCTGCAGTGCTGCTGGCACACTTTTCAGTTGAGCACTTGGTGCTTGTTCAACGTGTGCTACGTGGATGCACCAAGGTTGGTGTAGGTACGTTTGCCAAGTAGAATGACTGAAGTAATGTGACTATTTCTGAAAAATGAAGTGTTTATGGCTTGCTCAGTTTCAGAATATGTTTCATAATCTTCAGCATTCACAATGTGTCACTCATGGGCTTGCAACATACTCCCCCTAAACAGAAGCTGCTTTGTGCTCACCACGAAGAGGCATGTGCTGTGCAAGTACTGTATTTTGGCAGTAGCTGTTAGAAGTAAACTTAGAGATGATTAACAAGATAGAAGGCAGCGTGCTTTGCACTCTAATTCTGTGGGGCATTAAAATACCCTGCTTTAAGAACAGCTGAGAGAAAGCTGCTAACAAAATCTTGGGGCTTCAGCTTCAATCTGTTGGGTAAAATTTCTTTTTGGTCTTCAGGAAATAAGTCCCTGAACCAGAGCAACTGCTCTTGTCCAGGAGTGTGAGGCCACCTCCCTTCTCCGGACATCACTTCTAGTGCGAGATGGGAGCCTTCCACAGGCTCCACAGGGCTACCCAGACCTCCTCCAGATGGAAGCTCCTCACCAGCTGCTACACTGCCTTCTGGGGTCAGCTCAAGGGCCTTCCCCATCTCCAGGTGTACTGCACAAAGAGCAGAATCCAGGGACTGCTCTGGCTTTACGCTCCCTCAAGGCTGAAAGTATGAATGTATGTGTTGAGGACATGAGCCATTTTGGGCTGTCTGGTGCTGCAGTAATGGGATATACAGATAAACACAAAGATTGAAAATTGGTTGTGTATGCTTTGAAGGAAAAGGCAAAGTAGTTTATTTTCCAAGTCTAGCCTTTTTCTAGACTTGACCTTGGTCTGCACTTTTCAAAACCTGGCCTTTTTTGATGCTTTATTTCACTTTCAGATTTTGGCAGGGTTGAGCCTCAGATATGCCAGAAGTATGATGAGATAAGTGGTTCTCCAGACAGAAACAGAAAGCAGGCAGTTGCCTACCAAAGATGGTCTCTCCTGCAGATTTCACTGTAAAAACATCCGACTCAGTTTTCAAAAGGAGAAGCCTAAATCTGACACTGAAATCTCAGAAAAATGGAAGTTAAAGATTTTAAATAACCATCTTAAGAGCCCACATATTGCTCTGAAGCCACTGCCTAAAACTGAAAGATATTTTGATTTAGGACACTGGCTATATTTTGCAGTATTTTTTCACACTGTAACAGTAGTTAGAAACCCAGGACCCATGGTATCCTGTGGCCTCTGTGTTATGCTCTGAAAGCTCACTTACTACTAAGGAATCACATTTGTGTACTGAAATTTATAGTTCCTTATTTTCTGCTAGAGCGTCATCTTCAAAGACAAACAATAATCCAAACAAAGCAGCCTGGATTCCACTGGCTTACCTGCTCTAAAGGATGTGCAAGGAAAACAACACTGCCAAAAGGTGAAAATTATAGCTGTGATGTTCCACTGCCTGACTCCAATTTTGGAAGTAGAGCTGGGGCTTTCACCAATCTTTCTGCAACCCCAAGCCAAAACCAACTGCTAAAAGTAGGCTCAAAACTGACTCTACAAAGCTACTATATTTTAATGTACTTTGATGTATTTCCTTCATTCATTGTTTACTAGTTTGGCCTTTCCTCATCAGGGGTAGGAAAATAATAACAAATGCTTGTCACCTGCAAGCTTGAATCACCCTGGAAAGAACTTTTTCAAATGCTGTTGTGGTAAGAACTTTCAGGGAGTGCTGGAGTTTGAAAATTTCCCATAATGTTTTGCATTTTTCTTCTAAATGAGCAGGAAAAAAACTCATCTGGCTCTCATTTGAATTCTCAATAGGCTTTAGAAAGGAAATTCCAAGCAGAAGTGTATTCCTACACCTAAAATCTATGTGGGAATGATGTTGTATGCTTGTCCCAAAGCAACAGCAATCAGGAGAATTGGAGTTAAGGCTGGGTCAGCAGCAGATCTGTTTGTTCCACAGAACAGTAAGAGCCTCAGCAGAAGGGCTGGTTTTATAAATCAGGTTTCAACAAGACATACCAGAAGCTTAGCATTAAGTATTTCTTAAATATGTAGTTGATCTGTCTTCACAGCACCCATTTTGTCATCCATATAGACTATTTATTTATATACATGGGGATTTCTGGATACAAAGGTTTGGAATCATCTCCTCTACCTGAAATTGCACTGGAACTATTTATCAGAGATGCACCTGAAAGCTATGGAGAGAAAGAGGTACTTCCATGAATATATTCATCTTATTTTAAAGTTAATGTCTAAAAGAGGTACAATGGCTTTTACCCAGAAAGTGCTCAAACTTCTTTAGGGACTATACAGAGAACTGGGGAGGAACAGGCATACAAAGCTAGAGACATTTCCAGTGAGATTAAATAAATTCTTCTTAAGGCATCTCCTGTTGATGTACTGTGTGACTTAAGGTCCATAATTTCTCCTATTTGCACATTATTTTCTCCACTTGCAGTGGTGGCATAAATGATCTGGGTCCATGTTTGCAAAGGGATTTGAGATTTTTGTAGGAATTTTCCTGTGTAGGTGCTCAATGTGTACCACAAACTGCATGTACTTCCCACACAAAGCATGTCACTGAATTAGTTACTTAACCTAAGAATCCACAAAACTCAAACACGACCAAGGAAATACTTGAGCTGTTCATCCCATCTGTGTCTTGTTCCTCAATTCACCTGCTGGTTTCCACAAGCTGTATGTGTATGCCACCTACCAGAACTAAGCTACACTTACCAAGATCTCCCCTGCAGTCGATGCTATACATCATTGATATTCAGGTTTGCTTTAACTATCTTAAGTTTATAAACAACTCCAAGTACTTCTTATTTTTAGAATTTGTCAGAAAAAATGCTTTTCTTTCTCAAAAAATGTGGCCTGTCTCTGGACAAAGATGTTAGCCAAAGCATAGGGCCAACATAGCTAGTTCTAAGTTAAAGTCAGGTTGAGAGCAGGTCTTCTCAGACCTCTCAGGGAAGTAAGCATCTCCACTTTCCAGTGCTCTAATAGCACTAACTCTCCTTAGACATATTAACTGGTTGCTCTATGCACAATGAGACTAATGTATGAAAGTGATGATGGCAAAGCCTCACCAGAAGATTCTTATAATTAATGGGGAGACAACAGAACTGATTTGTAAGCATGTAACTCTGCATTGTGCTCACTGTATCGACTTCCTACAACTGTTGTTGATTGCATTCTTCCCTTTCAGTTTAGAAACTTTGGGAAGAAACTTCTAATAGCAATTTGCTTGTGCCATGCCTGTTTGGCATGCTGTGCTGCACTATCACACAAATAAACACGGAACACAATGGAACACCACAGCAGCAGATTTAACTGAGACCCAGCCGCACGTGATGCCATCTGGATGTGGGAAGAATGCTCCCCTAAGTGAAAATTCTTAGAGAGAAAAACAAGTTCACCCTTCACAAGCATGTACCATGACACAGGCCAATAACTGACTCTGACTTACAGCTTCATCGGTAAGAAACTGGCCTGGCAATGGTTTTTCTCCTCCAATAAGGCAGATGTGCTCACTGTTACATTGTTCCTTCTGCAGAATTCTGAACTTGGGGTATCCTTTAGAGTTAGTATGAAGCAATTGTTTGCTAGGAAGTGGTAACCTGGCCCATATCACCCCTTAGATAAGTTACCTCTGTCTGAACCATCAGTGTTAGGGTGGAGAGCCTACTGACTCTTGATTTAAAGACTGTAAGCAACTAAACCAAATAGATAATATTTCAAGGTGCAATTTATAAATTTAACTGTCCCATTTTTTTTCTGTGTTAATCACAGCAGAAACTCAGTGGCAGTCTGAGTAAATGCTTTGACTTGTAATAGACAGTGACCTAAAAAATTAATGATGAGCTTCTCACTCAGAAGACTTAAGGACAAACACACTTCCAAAACCAGGGCCTCTGAAGAGGAAATACCTCAGGGAGAATATTGTTATTAGCTGGCACTGAGCAAATGCTTAAGCAGGAGTGATTGGACCAGGCTGTGCACCCTACAGATTTAGTGAGGAGCTTGGAGGAGTTGATGGCCTGTGGGATAGCCTCAGGTCATTAAACCTCAAATGGTTATTAATCCCCAGGAAATGCTTTCTGTCAAGGTCATTACAGTGGATATTGAGGGTGTATCAAGAAATTGGCATGTAGTCTGCAGAAGAAAAGCTCTCAGTGAGCATGGACATGTCACGTCCAGGAGGATGCTGCAGTGTCCACCTGGCTTGCCTGAACTTCCATGTCACTCTCTGCACTATTTCTAAGCTAAGTCTTTCTCTTCAGTGTCACTACATGAACTTTATCATGCATTGAATACTTAAATCAGCATAACTCCAAGCTGAAGTCCCTCCCACAGAGCAGAGATATCCTACCATATGTTTTCAGTCAGAGTCTTGCTCTGCTATTACCTCTCTGTAGAATAAAAATAGGAAATTGATTGATGTATACTCTAGTGACCACAGCATTTGACGGAAGGATGAAACTCTACAGGTGTTACGGTCATTATCCTTTTCTGAGAGTTTTCTAGGATTAAATTGTCCCTCCATCTCCCTGGCTTCAAGTAGAAATACTTGGAACCAGAACAAATATATCCCCTGGCAACTGCTGGGTTAATGCCAAAAGCCTGACCAGCAGCCAGGGAAGGGCAGTATGTGGTGAGATCCCTGTCTGGAACTTTCCTCTTGGACCACTTTTCTGCATTAGGCACCTTGTGAAGGAAGCCTCAGCTTCAGAGTTGCTGCTATTACCTTCCTGTCAAGTACGGAAAATGCTGGTCCACAGATCCTATGAGTTTATAAATAGGGTCTAGAGCTAGGCAGCTATTTGTCTGGTGCATTCAGTGTAGCTAACAGTTGAGACTGGAAGTCAGATTTAGTGATTTTTTTTTTCCAGATTCTGCTGCTGGTTTATGATTTGAACTGGGCAAATAAAATCCTGTCATTCTCTTAAATTCTCTTTGTGCATCAGATTTTCCTACATTAAAAGGGCTATAACCATGCCTACCACAACAGCTATTTTGAATGTTGAATTAAATCTATTTACAAGGGACCTGGAGATTTTTGGTTTCAAAACTATTATATTGCAATGATCAGTGCTTGACTTTTAAGGCAATGCAACTGATTGCAGCTGCCTAAATCTGTTCCTTCTGCTCTAAACTAAACAGCAAAAGCAGAAAAATGCTACACAGTAGGATCGTTTTGATTACATCCCTGAGGATGACTTAGCACCCCAATTATGCAGCTGTCCAAATTAAGAGAAGAAAGAGCCTGAGGAGATTTAGAAAGCAAAAGTATATTATACTAAATAAAAAGAAAGAACAAAAGTAGATGATGATCTATTTAATTCTTCTGACAATGTCTGCTTAAATGATCAATGCTTAGACACACATTGCTATTTAATGTTTGATTAAGTGCCCTAACATTCACTGGCATTAGACAATGCATCCTTATTAAGTGAAACTTATGCAAATGTTATTTCATTTACATGTTTCTAAATAGGCATCAAGAACACACTCACCTATGGGGAACTGGAGGGCAAATTCACTGTTACTGTTCTGTCTGATTGGTTCCTGAGAGATATTCATTGAATGAAATCAGTAAATTATTGGAGTACAGAAAAGTATGCTTACAATGATGGTAAGAAAAACCCCACCTTTGTATGATATGACTACACAATTTTTGCATGTATTTGGGCCCTTGATTTCATGAAGCATATCATATATATTTATATATGATATATATAAACATATATATATATAAACATATGTTTAGGCACTGATACTGTAAGAAATGAAGTTACACTTTGAAAACACATGTATAGCTGAATATTTCTATATGGAAATTTTTGCTTAGTTCATATGTTAGACATCATTCCAAAAATGTGAAGAAGAACTGCATGCATGTCACAGTAAGGAAAATTTTATTTGGCAGTACTGGCTTAGACATGGCTGTGAAGCCATAAATCAGATAAAATAACTATTTAGACACTAAATTATTTTTGGACTTGGAAAATTCCACTAATGCTATATTTTTACAGCAGTATGTTCCTGTAACCTTGATCGCAATCAAGCTATACACTTACAGTTGTTTTCTTCTGAAGAAAATATGAATTTTAACTCCTGCTGTAAGTGGTCCAACTGTGCAGTTTCATGCTGTCTCAAGTAAGATTGCTTTCCTGATCATGATTTTCAATAGATTTGTGTCTTCAAAATCACAGCACCTAAGCATGTCTAACATTTATTTCCTTGCTTGCTTTGCTGGACTGTGCCATAAGGCAGGCATCATACTATTTACATAAGAAATAGATAAGAAAAGGAACCACATTCTCTTCTTCTGCCCTGTTTTTTCAACAAAACAATTCGTTACTGCTGGGCTCCTTTTCTCTTTCTTTTACTTTCATAAGTTTACCTCTTCTTTCTGACTCTCCAACTGTTTTTTTTATTCTCTTGGTTTACACACCTATCCCACTAATGCTCAGAATACTTGAGTGTCTGTCAAATGTCATTCCTTCACGTGCTCTGGTCACGGATTACAGGAAAACGTTGAGCTCTATTGCTTGTGAAGGCAGTCACATTTCCTTCAGTGGATCCTACACAAACATAGTGTAAGGAATAACTTGGTATTACCGTGATCTGACTCATGTACTTGGGACTGATAATAACTAGCCACATCCTGTAAAATGACCAGGTGGGGGTTGTTGTTTTTTGTTTGTTTGTTTGTTCTTTAAATTGACTTCGCTTTTTCATAGAATCATATAATGGTTTGGGTTAGAAGGGACCTTTAAAGGCATCTAGTTCAACCCCCCTGTAATCAGCAGGGACATATTTAACCAGATTCGGTTGCTGAGAGCCCTGTCCAACCAGACTTTTGAACGTCTCCAGAAGGGCATTCTCCACCTCTCTAGGCAACCTATTCCAGTGTTTCACCACCCTCACTGTAAAAACTTTCTTCCATCTACCTAGTCTAAATCTATCCTCTTTTAGTTTAAAACCACTACTCCTTGTCACGACAGGCCTTGCTCAAAAGACTGTCCCCTTCTTTCTTTTCACTTCCAAAGAATGACCATGCTCATTTTTATCTTAAAAAGACTTCATCTAAGAAGTTGAAATTAACCATAGAAAATAAAGCCAAAGTAGAGAGTGAAAGTTCATCTAATCCACTCCCTAGCAAAACCTGAAGGACTGATATTTACTTTTCCTTAGAGGAATCCTGGATTCAGGACAACTCCAAAAAACATTCTCAGATACACCTGACCAAACAGGTTGCTTTGGTCTTGGCCTGCCTAGGTGGCAAATTTACTACTCTTTGCTGAAGTAGGTGTTTTGATGACACAGTTCCAGGTCTGTTCTCAAATGGAGACATTAGCTTGAGCAGTTTTGGCTGCTGAAGCTGGAATTCACTGCTTACTTTTCCAGCCTCTACATTTAGCTGCCTATGGATTGCCACACTTGTAGCTATTCAGCAGAAACTCAGTAAACTTCTTTTCCTGTGAACAGTATCTTACATTCCTGTCATGTTAGCATCTCAGCATCATTTCATTTCTGCTTACAGAAACAGTGCCATTCATACAACACTGCTCTCCACAGTTTGTAAGGGGTGTTGGATGATAACCTCAGCTGGCAGTGCTCAGATTAGTTAACCCTCACTTCTGATGAACAAGAAAGAGCAGGTCTCTCCAAACCATCATGGATTTGTTTAGGTGAGAGGTCTGGACAATTCTGAGTTTCATAAGGCAGAAAAGCATATTCCAGGAAAGCAAAAATACCAGTGAATGAAAAGCTAAGAATGTATTTTGTGTGAAGCATGGAAGAGAGAATTGCCCATTTCTCAAATAACGCTGTTTATTTAACAGCATCCTGTTAAGGAGAACTACGCAACTGCAGTGATTATGAGTAACTCTGTACTCATGTCGTGATACTGTGATGGATTATGATGAAAGTCTACTCTCAAGAGAACAAAATTTGTGCCAGGCAATTACTGCTTTTCTAAATAGCCCATGGTTATCCTCTACAGGGCACAATGAACAAAGTGTGTCTGACCAGCCAGGAGTATGTTCTTTCAAATAAAGAAATCCCTAAATTATAATCATAGTGATAAATACCTGTCCAAACAATATCTCATGGTGAACCTTTTTGACAAACACCAGACACTCTTAATAAATAACCTGAAGAGCACATTCCCACTATGTACGAGTGAAAATATCAGAATTTAACCCTAAAAGGTTTTGGATACAAAGACTTATGACAAGTTCACAGATAAAAATGACTCTTTCTGTCTGCCCAGTCAAATATGTACTTACTTACATGTAACTGTTCAAAAAGATTAACAGGATTTGAAGAAACAAATCTCTTTATGTAAAACCAAGTCTCCGCATTCAGCTGGTGTCTCTGCAATGTTCAGTATACGTCAAGTAGTAAAGAAGCATTAATTAGCATTACTTTGTTGTCATGTTATTGTTTTTCTTCAGGCTCAGAGCCTGAGCAGCAACACTCCCCAGTGACCTCCTAAGGTATCAATTCTGAGCTCACATACCACTTCACCACCTGCTTTTTTCTATTTCCTTTCCTTTAAAATATTATAAAGCTGAGGTAATAGCACACAGAAAAGTTGGTAAACACTCTCTCTTCCACTGCAGACAGGCTTTGAAGCAATACACTAAGCCTGTCCCAAAACCCCCAGAGTTTGCTGCGTTTCAGTTTGCACTCATTGAGGATGAATGATACAGAAGGCAACCCTTGTACCACTGAACAGAGGCATATCTGCTTCCCTACTTAATACCTGTTGACACAGTTCTATGCTTCAGTTCACAGTCTGTCCTGGTAGCTCACCCCATGTGCAATGAACAGAATCCAACTAGATTTTGCAGGGAATTGCATGAAAAAAACAATCTCCAAATGTCCTCTACAATTGTTTTCCAGTTTTTATGATAAGGAAGTTGCCATTGTGGCCAGAAAGGAGAGAAATACAGATGCAAAAAGAACCATTGAGAAATGTCTTAAGAAAAGCTATTATTCAAGTGTCTCTCACAGGCATCTGATCCAGCACAATTGCTCTGCTCCATTAATTTTTATTCATATATGGCAATCAGCCTCAAAAGCCTCCAAGATTTTATGACACCTTGAAATGAAAAGGGCAAAACATTCTCTTCCATCATTTTGGAAGACATCAGGACATTATGAGTGGGGAGACACAGAAGGAGATGGAAGGCTAAACACAGCATCCATGAACTTCTAAAAGTCTCCTTGACTGTACATACATTTTAATACAGTTTGAGATGTTACATGCAGGTTTATTTCTCTTCTAAATGTTATTTAACAGGAGGTACATAGAGTTAATAATACTTTTAAAGGTGGTAAAGTAGGAGATGACCAAAATAGCTGTCACTTTATAGGTACAATGACTTTAGCCATCTAAAAGCTGTACAGTTTATTATGTCGATAAGCTCAGATCAAATTCATCACTGGCTATCCATCTGCTGGGCTGGAATACATCAGGGATGAACTGGCAGGGTGAGTCCCATACTTTCCTTATGACAAGTTGCTCAACAATTTTTCACTATAATAACTGAAAAGATTTTATGGGAAACCTAGAAATGTGTTCCTTTTATTTCTGTCTGCAAAACACAAGTCAGAACTTCATCTAAAAATTTCCTTTTAAATTCTACTTGCATTACAGTATATTTGTACTATTGCTTGCTAAGGAAATAATATTCATATCACCTGTGTCTCTGGGACACCCCCCTGAACCCCAATATAACTTCAGAATCTATTTGCTAGTTTCAGTCAAATCTGGCAGGAGGAGCCAGGTCACAGAGACAGTACATGTAGAAATGGTGGTGTTAGGTACAGAAAAACACACAAATTAGTATTCCAGTAAGGGAATAGCATTTTTAGGTAACCCACTATCCATGCTGAGAAGCAGCAGACAGATGGCTAAAGAGCACACAGCACTTTGCATCAGCCTCAGCATATGCACCACTTTCCCCAAAAATATTTAAAGGATGGAAGAGAGATCTGGGGAATAGCATGGAAGATGGGAAGTAAGGACTTGATTTTGGTGAGGTGGGCAGAAGGAATCCAAATCCATAGGAAAGTAGGCTGCACTGATGCCAGTACTCAGAAAGCAATTAATTTTGCTCAATATTACAATATTCTCTAAGAAGTGAATAAAGGTCAACCACTATTGATCACTGGGCAACAGGCTGCTCCAACTTTTGTCAGCTCCAGAATGACTCATAGGAGAAAGCTATCACTGCTGGATTCTTTGCCAGTGTTGCAGGAGTCACTGCATAAAGTCCTTACAGCATAATGCCCTCACATTGTGCTCACAGTACTGTCCCTCCCACTGCTTCCTTCTTTAGAAAATTCAAGAGGAGAAGATGTTGAGGGGCTATGGGATAGAGAAAGAGCTCTGCAGCCTTCCTCTGCCCTGAGCTGTGTACTTTCCTAGGTCCAAAAATGCTCCTTAAAGAGTCACTCGCAAGAAAGGACCCTGGAGCACTGTATTTCCCAGTGCTACAGCTCTAGTAAGCTCAGGCGTAAATGTCCCTAGAAGACACAACCAAAAAATAGGGAATTAATCATGCCCGGAGAAACCCAACAAGCAGCCAGACACTCCCTGAATACACATAAAGCCCAACATTACTGGAGACTCATCCTCTGTTCCACAAACCACGTCACAACCAAAGGCTTTACAAAGCCCACCTTCTACCAACACCAGCCAAAAACATGTAATGTACCTAACTAGAACAAAGCTTTTACTCAGCATTTTTTATGGTGCAAAGGGAGAAATTTGCACAATTGTTCCTATTATTTGTATTTCATTACAAACGTCAGTCAAAATCAGAACCTTGTAACAGTCAGTGCTGCTCCAATATTCAGTGATAAACGAGCTGCTGCCCCACAGAGTTTACAGTCCTCACAAAGAGGCAGAAAAGGAAAGGATAGGAAAAAAGCACAGAGACTTACGGATGGTCATCCTACGAAGGGAGGAATTTAGTTCCTCTGAGTGAAATGTAGATGTGAGCTCAACCCACTCAGATGGAGCAGAGCCCAGGACCTCCCCTCCAGGGCAAGTGCTCTAATTCTTGAGTTATTATGCAAGAGGAAGATAAGTCACATCCATCTTCAAATAAGTAAATGGACCCCAACTGCATGGAGGTGCCAGCATTTATTTCCTATTGTTCCTCTATATTCCCAATGGAAGAGGTATTTACTTGAATGAGGCAGACTGAATCATCCTCGGGTGGGTGGAAGGATGGAGGGGGGGATGGATCTCCCTCCACAGGTCTTCAGTAAGCAAAGGCTGCTCTCCTTAGAGTGTGAAAGGAATTTAAGCAGCTATGACAAATGAACTGGACCATCTGCTTAACTCCAGGTATCTAAATGCTTGAACTAAATGGGACTGGGTTCTCCAGAAGACACAAAGCCTCTCCAGCAAACGCCAGAACTTCTTGGGTTTTCAGACAAATACCATGGTATTGCTAATTATAGTGGGCCTGACTTTCGTCTGGAATAAATTAGTGTTGTTGCTGCCAAAGACTGGCCCAGAAAATCCATGTAAAACTGCAAGATTGATGCAAGAAAATGAAGCTCTATGTTAGGTGGAGTCTTGTTGCTAGGAAGGCCTGTTGATGAATGTTTTAATCCAAAAGATTAAAAACATGATTTCACATTATGGTCTCTGACTTAGCATGGTAAACAGCCCCCAAAACCACAATCCAGTAACAGTGCTTTTGTCCCTGCTTGCCATTAATGGCAGACTCTTTTCTCTTTCTTTTTTTTTCAAAGATATCCACAAAAATAAAACAGAATAAAACCAGAAACCAAGCGCTTTTTCAAAGGTAAAACATAATTTAATCTTTAGGACAGAGAACAGCAGAGCATGGGTTTTCTCTGACTGTGGACTTCTTGTAATTTCATAGAAGATAAATATTTAGATAACAACCAATGGGATATTTAATTGTCAGGAACTATTATATTTAAAGAAAGTGCTAGAGATTTTCAGCCTTGTTTTCCTATGTGTGTTGACAACCCATTCCCATCATTTACACTCCGTATGACATATAAACACAATCACTGCTATAATTTGTAAATTGTTAATATTAGGACTGTAGGGATGGCTATGCCTTCAGTTCAACATAAAAAAACACAGCTTTTACATCAACATCTGGCTGAACTTCCATTACTTTTCCATCCCATTATTTGTCCTCCTCCTTCTCCTTAGTTTCCCTATTTTTTTCTTATTATTCCCCTGCCTGATTTGATCTGGGAAGCTGCATACCCTGCCTCCTCTTGGCTCCTGTGATACTCATAAACCATGAAACAAATAAACACAGTGGGAAAGGACAAAACCAAAAGCAGAAAGATATTTGGAGAATCTAACTATATGGATCTCTCCAGCTGTGCATTTTAACCAGGCAATGGCACCATCTGAACTGAGACGCATCCCATCTACCCTTCCATCATCTCCCCTGCTTGGCTTGTGTTGAAGTGAAGGGTCTTGAGGTCAGGACCATGAGTTCTCATAAATGTGACCAGCGCTCACAGAAACAGGACTGGTGACTGGACAGTTGGTTGTTAAATGCTACTGTCCAAAGACAGGACTAACCCCTTAGACCTAACAAATCCACAATGGGTAGAACAAGAGTAAAAGATTTTTGAGTTTCAGGAGCTACTCTCCGTACTACTCCAGATTTGCACTTATTAAAGGATAAGTTTTCCATATCTCAGACATCTAACTGTGAAATAAATTGTAAATAACAGTGTATTCAAAGAGATCCTGTGAAGTATTACTAATTGGAATTTGAAATCTTTGGAGGGAAACCACCATGCAGTATCTAATAACTGGAACTATATTGACAGAGTCTCCAGTTGGTAACCAGTAAAGCTGCAGATAAGATACTAGGTTAACACATACAGCAAAAGAACTTTAATAAGAAATGCATGTATCAGTAGACAAAGGATTTAATGACTTTCACAGCAGGCATTTGTCAAACTTTGTTGTGGTTTGTGTACAGCCGCAGAAACATCTTCAAAAGGATCAGAAGAATGTTATTTCTCGTATCAGAAAAATAATTTTACTCAGAGAATAAGAAAATGAAACCACTTCTCACAAAGAAAAATGAACTTCTAAGATGACGCAGCTCTGAAAGAAATTACATATATTTTACTGATCAATAAAATACAGTTGCCAAGGCAGCAGTGACATCAGAAAGTGAAATACAGAAGTCCATCTTACATAAACACATGCACATACCAATATGTTATGTGAGCTTTTGCAATCTAGCAGTGACTTCAAGGAAAAATATGTTTTTACAAAAGAACACATATTTTCCCAGGCTTGATAGATTCTTGTGTAAGAGCTTTTATGAGATTTTAGACAAACTGTATTTTGTTTGGTAGTCTTTGTTCTTGTTCTTTTCTTACTGGAAACAAAGAAGTTTAGGAAAAAAATTACTTTCAATCAAAATTAATTCTCATTATTAAAGTGACTTAAAACAGTGACAACTGGATATGGGAAGAAACTCTACCAAGGGATATAAATATTGATCCTGAACATAGTTAAAGAGTTGAAAGTTTGAATTTGTAGATCCTATTTGTATTACGTTATGGAGGTCTGAAGGGACAAATTCTGTGTATTGAGACTGTGAATAAGAAAGGATTTTTTTGGCTGTACTTAAAATGTGTTTTTATATGTGTTTTTAACCTGAAGGTTCAGTTCTGCAACCTTAGTCAACAACTATTAGAATCACACTATGCTGATACTGAGCATGACTATAGGTGATACCACCCCCTTCTAACCTCTAATATTTTATTTAATTTCAACATTTCATTAAATTATTTCATAGCTCATTACCAGAGCCTCTCAGTACAAACGTAGGTTGCTGGTACAGGCAGCTTCTTTCGCTGCAGCTGAATAAAGCCCAGATTTTCTAGCAACATTCCAAAGTCCTTGCCCCTTTTTGCAAAAAACATGGACAATGCCTGCTGCTCATAGAATACCACCTTACGGTTCCCTAAATTACTGCTCCTGTTTCACCCATCTGTGTGCTCAGCCACCTGGAGCTGGCAGATATTTTCCTAACTTGGATGCCATAGCAACCAGAGCTGAGGAATTAAGTCAGAACTATAGCTGTCTTATTGAATTCACTCTGGAAGCTCGGGTGGGCAACAGAAATGTAATATAAATAAATAATATGAAGCATGAGGGTGTTTAACTGCTGCCTTAAAGGTCTGCCAGCATGCTCATTGTCAGTACCAGGATTTCAAGACTGTTTTCTGAAAGATGAATTTCAAATAATTTTTTTTTTTTAAATGAATTGGTTTAGCTCATTCAGCACCTAAATTCACTGGAAAACTCCAGTAGAGATATCCCACTGACATCTGGGTCAGCCTCCTAACTTTCAGTTTAATTAAATAGTGAAGTTAACTCATTATGCTGCTGTCTAAAATGTTCTTGTAAAGACAAACTCATGGTGTTTTTACAAAGAACTGAGAATATGGGATGGTATCTTCAGGTATGTATAGGCAATTACAGTCCAAACTAAATACTGTCTTTATTCCTCATCAGGTTAAGTGATGAAAAAATTGACTGTTATGTGTGATTACCTTTTCTGTTAATTTAGATGTATAAATTAGACATGTTTCTACAGGCCTGTGCCTATATAAGCACTAAATATTAACATCCATCTCTATTTTGAATTCAGTGGCTCAGAAGCACAAGAGAGGTACACATCACTGTGCCTGTATCTACCAGATTCATTCCTGGTCACCTGTATCCATACTGCTGCAAACCAAGCAGATCATTAGCTGCTGGTGAAGGGATAGAACAAATTAACGTATCTTAAACAAACAGTTTGCTAAACCCTTCTCCCTGACAAGTGAGGGCCCATGTCCTGCTCCAGGTGCACTGGTGGGACATAAACACAGGGAGAGACACAAAGAGAAGGAGAAGAAGACGCAGAGATACTTTTTGGTTTGGGGGTTTAGGGCCCCAGGGACACAGGCAGCAGAAAGTAGGTGCAAGATCCAAATGTTTCCTAAAATCTAAGACAGATAGGACAATGTTGTGACTTTTCAACTGTACATCAGTGCTCATAGCTGGGAAAGGACTGCCATTCACAGTTTTCATCCCTGTTCAAAGCCTGCATAATGAATGCTAAAGCAAAGAGTACTCCTATTTCCCCCAAAGTCACCCCAAAAGGAAGGGCCATTTAATACAGAACAGGCAAGTGTATCCTTCACTCCTCCCTGCAGCACTCCATGAAGACACTACAGCCACCAACCCCTTCTGCAGAACTACCAGTTCCCATTCACCTTCTGCCCAAATTGTTGGCTGTGTTGGCAGATTTCAAGAACTGAGACAGCCCTAATAAGTGATTTCACTTGACCTTCTACTTCATTTGCAATTCAGTAACTCAATTCCACCTTTAAAAGTCAGCTACCACTGTTTCTACTTGTAGGTGGAAGACCTTCTCCGCAGAAGGACCCTCTATCAGTCCTTTTCTTTTGTCTATAAAGTCTACAGATTTAACAGGAGTTTTTACGTAACACAGGATGATTATGTTTTACTGAGCCTACCTGTCTTCAAAAGCATCAATATATCAACAAACCAGAAGTAATTAAGAAACAAAACAACGCTAAGGGCTTGATTTAAATATGCAAACCTCAGAACATTCAGGACTCAACCCGAACCCATCCTGTCCGTCCCTCTGTGCAAAAATTCTTCAAACAGCAAGTGAGCTTAGCTCTACTGGATATGTTCGGTGGATGGCAACTGAGTTTAATATAGCTCCCCTTGCTTTTATCTGCTTAAATCAGACTCCTATTATTATTTTAACTTTGCAATCACTTAATTAAAGCAATGTTCTAGCCAAAAAAGATTGCCTGGGTGGCCTGAATATTATATCTCCGTATTTTTTATGAGGTGACCTTTCTGCTGAGTTCGAGAAACCATGCTTGATTACTAGATTTGGGTGGGAGTTTTGCTTGTGAGGATTATGAGTACATTGCAAGCAAAGCCTATGTGATTTATGCATAATTTTTCACTGAAGGTACAAAACAAGTAGTCATCAATTTAATGACACTTAACTCTGAAGGCTTTAAAGGGTCACATAAAGTCATCCTTTTTATGGGACAGCAAAAAAAATCGTAATTCTAGGTTAGGTTTATAAATGAATAAGTAAATCACTTACCCATTGCATTCAGTTGGCCCCTACTCCAAACTCATTTAGTACATAACAGCTTTGCTGTTGCTGTATGTCTTGTGCAGACATTCACTAGGTTTTATAATGTTCCACAGCCTACAGAGCTCCTTTCTTTCTTTCCTTCTTTTTTTTAATCTAATTTTCTGTTTTTAACAATATCTGATAAGAAAACAAGAGGCAGCTGTAGCGCTTATCATGTACTATATAGCAAAGGGACAAAATGTCATGTACTATATACAAAAGGACAACATTTATTAAAAAATGGGATAATGTACAAAGTGTGTAAAATATGTTCTGAAATATTTTACCTGCACGAAGTAGCATACTCAGGAAGGCACCTTTGTGGTGGCTACATGAAGGATGTTTCCAGGTGATGAAAAGACTTAAGAGCTGACTACTAAATATATGGGAAATGTGTAGGCAGTATTTGAAATGGCTGGAGCCTGAGTGCACTATCCTATAAATACCTACAGAAGGGGAAGTGTTGGGGGTTGGCAGTCCCCAAAAGTGCTCCAAATTACCAGGAGAATGCAGTTCCATTGGATGAAAAAACAAGTTTATATCAGCTTAGACCACTTTTCCCTCCTCCTACCCAAATGCAAGACTAAAGGGAGACACTAGACTTACACTGGATCTGCTTACCAGCACTATCTCATTAAGAGTCCTCAAAATGAAAAAGACAGTCCCCCTCAAGGACCCCATGATAAAGGCAGATCGCCTCCAAAATTCACCAGGGCATTAGATTTGCCCTGTGTCATACCCAAGGGTGTGGGTATGAGTGTAGGGCAGCTCAGGGGCATACCCAAAGAAAAGGACCTGTACCTTCACCTCAAACCCACGGCACTACCCACTGCTCTCTTTGATTAAATCTACTAAAAAGCAGGAAAGGCTCAAACTCAATTAATCAAGAGCAAAACTGGCTACCCCTCTGGGAGGGTCCCAACAAGCAACTGTTCTGTAGGAGGATAACCAAAATGCATAGTGGCTGAAGAGGAGGCTAAGAAAATTAAGGAATTAGAAAAGGTGCTGTAAACTTACAAATCAGAGGTTGACATGTGAGTAACAAAGAGATGTCTAATAGCCTTAGGCACATCCTCAGCAAACAGACACAGAAACTGAGTGTGCATCAAGACAGCATGATGAGCACTGAATCCAAAGAACCTGAGTGGACCAAACGGCATCACTAAGCAATAGTATAGGATGCTGTTCAGAAGGCAAGTGATGCTCTGTTTATTCTTGGGATACTGTCTAAGCACAGTGTCCAGTAGCTCCTACTGCTCTGATAAAAATACTTGATAAGTATGTGAGGCTTTCTTGGAGGTTGGGTAAAGTAGAAGATCTTTCTTGCTCTCCCACCCTGTCAATGAAGAATGTCTTGACTGTACTACGTGATTATGTCTGAGAAACTGGACACGATGGGAGAGACACAGTACTTTCTCCTTTCTCCAGGTAAGCTACATGACCCTGTACTGGATTTAGCACTGTAACTATTAGTGGAGGACTCTGTGAAGAGATTGAAGTGTACAAAATCAAGTAGTACTGTCACGTGAAAACTCCATTTTCTCCCAGCATTTGTTAAATCTCAACACAGCAGCACTGCACTGACTATGAAACATATCTCCCCATTCTTGTTTCATCATATGAAACTGTTGGCATTGATTCCCTGCTACATAAAAGCAAATGTCTGCAGATATGCTTGGTATATAACAAGTGACTGTCACGTTGTGATATGAGAGTAATTGATTTGAAGGCAAACACCTTGACAGACAGAGCACACAAAAATAACAGTAAGGTAAAGGAAGGACACTGATGTATAGTATATCCCTGTTGTCTCTACCACGCTTGACAAGCTCTTTATTCTTTACAAATAAACACCAGGTATTGTGGCTATTTTATCAACAAACATCAGAAGAAAACTGCATTGCCATCCTAGCGTTCAGACCCTATATGCCAAAGCAGCATGAGCTATTTCAGCAAGCCCTGCACAATGGAAACAGACTTTCCCCCCAGACCTTTCATAAATTCTTTCCTCCCTGTTCAATAACAGCTCCCACCATCAGCCAAACTACCAGCAGGCTACAGAGATCTGTACCCATTTCTGTCCATTCCTCTTCAGATCTCTGCAAATCATAATTTCCAAAATGTGCCTGGTGCTGGTGGAAGCAGAACCTGTAATTTCCAGCAAGAAGCTGCAAACCTCTGACTTGTGTGTAGTAGCAAAAGCAGTGACAGGACATATCAGGGTGCCCAGCATGATCTGGTCCCCTCGAAAGAAGCCAACAACTATAACCAGAACAGGATGTCAGGATAATGTAAAGAATCCATGTTCCCCTCACCCCCCCAGTTGTCCCTGCCATCAGTCACTGTGCCCCCTCCCCCTAAGTAAATGAAATCAATCAGCAGGGATTTCTGTAAAATACATAAAACAGTCATCTTCCAGACTCTATCAGAAGATAAATGGTTCCAGACATTGGACTGCAGCCATTTTCCCACACATGCTACAGTGTTTTGTCATCCATATTGGGCCATAATAGTGAGTGGGGTTTGGTTTTTGTTTGTTTGTTTGGGGGTTTTTTTCTTGTGTTTTTTTTTTCCTTTCCTCAGTCAGCAACCAATGCTTCTGCTTCTAACTTGTACATTAAAACCACTGCAATGAGAGTTATTTTTCTGTACAATTTATAATTTGTACAGTTTTGTTCCAAACAATACAGCCTGAGATCTTGTACAGAACTTTTGACACTTTTCTGCTACAGCTACTATCACCTTATTGCTCCCAGCTGGAGCTTCACAAACGTTTCTGGGATTAAAGCACACCACCCCAAATACATGCTACTGAACCGAAACGAGCATGAAACCATGAGCAGTGCAAACCTTATCTGAGAACCTGCTAACAAGAAATAATAGGATTGCTTACAATATATCATCCTGGCTTTTGTGCTAGTTTCAAAGAAGGATACAAATACATGACAAAAGATGCATCACAATGTGAGCTTACAATTTATTTTAACATTTTAAAGCAAAGTTCTTAATAATCTGCTAACAGAAAATGCACTTTGGAAAGAACCATGGGGTTTTTTTCATTATTAAGAAATGTGCAACCAAATTCTATCCTTAATTAAATCAGGAGTAATTGTATTAACTGCAGTAGACTTAAACCTGACTTACATCAGCTTAAGTGAGGGTAGAATTTAGCCCTGGGGTGTTTATACACTGTAGCTCCAGTTAGTTTAGATCTATTTGGGTGGGAACTCCTTTCCCCTTTCCAGAAAAAATATTCTTGCCTATCCTTTTTCACCTCATAACTGGGGCCAAAGCAGTCTTTTCTTCTAAGATGTTTTTCAGAAAGGTTACAAGCAAATCTTACCTCGGCAGGAGATGACCTTATTAAAACAAAACCACCCTCTGAAGTGATGGATGCCAGCAGTTTTAAAGTTTGCTTACAAGTTTTTAAACAAGCCACCTCAAATAGATAAGCTTAAAAATAATTTAAAAAACCTTTAAGTAAAAGCTGTTTCATAAAGGAGCTACTTATCTCCATTTTCAAAACTGAAAAGCCCTTCCAAACAGTACTTAAACATCCCTGCTACAGTATAGAAACTTACTGTCCACAAGATATTCTTGGGCTTCTCTGTACCCTTGAACCAAAATCACTTTCTTCCGTACTTCATTTTCTGCTCTCTTGAAATCGGGTTCCCAGCTCCTGACAGATGGCTCCTCTGTCACCCAGTGCTGCTTCCGCCTCCTTATCGCTGCCAGCTAATACTTCCACGATGCTTAGCTGTTGTCTGCGGAGCTGTGCTCTACATCATTTCTACTCTGATCAATGCTCTGCTTGGTTTTAGGTTGGCTTCTAGTCCCGCCTCCTGCTCTTGAAGAAATGAAAACTCACAGCTGGATTTTCTATAAATCATCCCTTTTAACAGTGGCTGAGTAAGTATGGCAAATACTACAGCTAAGACCTGCTGCTCTATTTGAAACTTCAAAAACAATTCCTCATCTTAATGATACACACATGAAAGTCAACCGTGTACTAAAATCTCTAATACTGAAATATAGTGGCCAGATAATTGTGACCTTCAGGGCTTAGAAGCTGATTAATGTAATACAAAACTCCTCTCTGTTCCAGAGGGGGAATACAGTAAAACATACTGCCTCAGTGAGCTGCTGTATGTAGTGTTTTGCTTTGAACAGAAGCTTGTCATGCTTACCAAGATAAATTTACATTTGCAATCCAGAGCTTTTTGACAGACTAACCCAGTGTACATTCCGTTCAGGCTGGCAGCCCTATGCTTGAAAGAGCCTTTACCATCCTAGCAGCTCTTTTGAAGTGTGATCAGGAAATACTTTTATTTTCTGCACAGCACTAAGAGCACTACACAGCACTGAACTCATTATCATGTTTAACAAAGCGTAGAGCACAAAAGCAAGGTGGTACCATAAAACCAGCTACGAACTTTGTTCCCATGAATAGAGCAAAACAGAGCCGAGTTTGTGTAAACTGTCTGAATCCCCCACCCTCCAGATCTTCTTAACAAACTGTGCTGTGGAGATTAAAAATGACTGGGCAGATCTGGATGCAGTCTGAATGGGCTTTTCTGTGGTGAGAGCTGCATCCCAGCGGAAAGCGTTGGCAGGGCTGAAACTGACTCCTGCCTCACTAACAGTTGATCATGTCCCAGTGTCACACATGGTCTCCTGACTGCTGCTCACACTGAAAATCAGCCGAGCTGGTGCTGTAGGCTTGATGAAGGACACGTCAAGTTTCAGCTCTGCCAGCAGCTAAGGGATGGGTAGAAGAGCAGTGTGTGACAGGAGTGGCTTTTCCCCAGGTGTGCTGCTCCACTCCGAGCAAGCAGGGACCCAGGGACTTCCCCAGCCAGCTGCTGGACCTGGACTACTGCCTCAACAATCTTGTATGAGTGGATCTCACCCCTTTTTGAAGCCTCTTCCACCCAACCCTAACACATTCCAAAAATGTAGTGGAAAAACGTCCAAAAAAGCACTTCTGTCTACTTATGCTGACTCTCTAACCACTTTATTACATGCCCAGCAGTTCTCCCAAGTTCTTTTACTCCACAAGACAAATGATTCCACGGGCTTTTTGTGAAAATACCATGCTATTTGTGGAAATGGGGAAATACTCCCAATTTCTCTGCTTACAGTTCTGCAGACAGTAACTGAGAACAGTCATCATCTTCCTCTCCACAACCACCACACAAGTGGCCTGCACACAAGAATCTGAGAACAACTACATCAGACTAACTTCTAAATGGTCACTATCCAGGCAGCCCAGGGGAAAAGTGTATGGATTAAGTAGCCAGGAATGCTCTGAGCCAAGGGGCAGCACCGCTCTGACACAGCAGATACTCTCTTAACCAGCAGCCATTAGACACAGATCGTGGGCCCCCATCCAAGCAACTATGACTCAGATTTGAAGTGCTGCAACGACAGTGCTCTCCTGTGGACACACTGGTTACCAGTGCCAGTACCTTGCTGGAGAGTGAAACAATCAGGGGAGAAGCACCGTCCCTGCGCCAGATCCAATCATGTAACTGCAAATACAGTAAATCTGCTTTCCAGGTACTGCTGCAAATTCAATACTTATCAGCTATCAAAAACCACATGACTGATGAAAATTACTTGCTTGACCTTTAAAATGTACTTGAAAATCCATAAATAAGACCAATCAGTAATATGTACCTATTTGAATAATAACAGAATTTTGAAACTCTAGCAAAGGCTGTACAAGGAGACTGAAAGCTCAGTAGTATCACAGTGTGACATGCACTATATGAACTCAAGGTGAGGATCTTCCAAGGACTTTTACATAGCATTTTGTCTACTGCCTGGAGTAATGTTTATGGCACGCAGGGAAAGATTTGCTCTTTCTCTGCTCTGAGATTGCTAACCATCACCTGAATAACAAGAATAAAAGCCTGCTGCAGGTGAGGAGAAATATATTTACTCTACAGTTGTTCTCCATGTGCACCATGTTCCTTGAGGATGAATGGTAAGATTTTCTCCCACTAGTAGTGAGCATTCAGTTCACAGGCTCAAACTTGAGTAAATCCTCAATAAAGCAGCAGAATGTGGTAGCATACATGTTGGTTTAACAGGGCTCTTTCTCTCTGCAAATCATATTGGGCCACACAATTAATTGTGATCATAGCCCTACAGTATCCCAGTATGGCTGAACACAAGATGGTCATATAATGACCTCAGGTCATGCAACTCAGATCATCTGCACCACTGGTTCTCTCTCTGGCTCTGTTTTAGACCACTCCTACCAACCTTCTCCTAAGCACTGTGAATATGAGTCAGTCTGTGTTCCCTGCTATGGGATCCCTGACCCTTCCTTGTCTGGTAGGGACAGACAGCAGGATAGCTCCTCCTGCTACTGCAGACCTCACTTCATCCTCATCTGGAGATAGTTGCGAGATCTGCTGAGACTGGATACCATAAAAGACTAAGAGACTTCTTCCCAAACTGTGGCTCCACAGGTCAGACTCCTTATTCCACTATCATTCAAAAGAACTTAGAAAATGTCATGTGAAGTGAAACACCTGGAGACCTACTGATTTATTCAATTGGTAGAATAAGCCCTTGCCCAGAAGCTCAACAGGCAAGAACACTCTGCTGGGGAAGAGCTTAGCGTGTCACACAGATCTTCATTCGGGCCTTCTGAGCTGTACCCTCTCCCTCTGCTGACACTTGGGAAATCACCAGAAGAAACACGAGCAAACATTTTTGGTGGGTGAACTTTTGTAAGAGGAAGGTCTTTCACCTTGATGTAAAGAGCAGCTTTACAAGGAGTTAGGACTCTATTCAAGGACCTTCAGTGCACACAGACCCTGTAATAAAGTATGGCAGAGGGAGCAATGGCAGAGTTCCATGTGAAAGCTCTAGTGAAAGTCTGCCATGCCTCATCCTTAAAAAAGCTAGATCATAAAATCACAGGGCCTGGGGGTACTTCAGGTTGGAAAGCACCTCAGAAGGTCTCAAGTCCAGCAGTCCCTTTAGTTTTCTGACTCTGCTGAAACACCAATTTCACAAATAGTTTCAGCTCCCCACAAACACGCTGGGGGAAAGAAGAAGGAGTAAGTTACTTGCCATTTTCCCCCAGCAACTTTTAAACAGAAAAGCTTGTCCTTCTCCATGCCAAACAGGATGGCTTTGCCTCTTTGGTCCTGGACTCTTTTGGGGAGTTGAATAAATTTAGTATGTTGAGCTTTCTACCATGAGGCTGTTGGAGGAAAAGTTTTAATAGTTTAAAGGCAGTCTGACTGCAGTGTATTGCTCATAATGTGGTAAACAGAATTATTAAAAACCTTGTATTTTGCATCTTAAAACTCTCAGATAGTGAAGAACACGTTTCTTCTTACTGTCAGATTTTGCTTTGCAAAGACAGCATGCATGAGACGCTAGATAGATTTGGAAATGTCTTGAGCCCCTTGAGAAGAAAGAACAGGCACAAGGACACTGCTGGAAAGATGAACAAGATGATCCTCATCTATGAAGATGAGCGCTTGTGTTTCCCTACATCTTCTTGACACCACTGCTCTGCACCCTTCCTCTTCTGGTGCTTGAGAACTTCATTTTCAGCTGAAACTTCTTCACAGCTGGGCTACGTGATGCTCCAGCTCTAAGACTTTTTTCCTGTCATTGGTGTTTACCATCCAGTTGCAGTCAACAAGAGCAGCCTCGTCTTGGAGACTAAAATACAGCCCCATTTCAGTCTCCTCTGATAAAATAAGCCATTTGTGAATCTACCAACACAAGCTGAAGAGGGGGCTGGATCATGGGGAATAAGAACCAAGTGCAGCATTGCAGATGGGCCACCACAGTACCACGTACTCGCCTCTCCTCTGGAAACACATGGCCAGACAGAGTCAACAGCCAGGCTGCCTTGCCAGGCTATGTTTCAGGAGCAACTTGCAATTATTCTCCAGTCTGCAAACACATTCAAGCCTTTGATCTCCTCTGGTGCTCCCAACCGTCAGCCTCCTAGACAATGCCAGTATTTCCTGCTGGTATCTCCTAATCACGCTATCATGCCACCAATAACCACAATACAACTGCAAAGCAAGCTGCCTGCAGAGGAAGGGCACATGGAGCCACTGCCCCACTGCTTTGATGCTTCTCTTTCATCCCATTTTATTATCACATGTCCTATGCTAACCCTGCCAGGTTCTGGAGGGCAACTCAAGGTAAAAGTTTTATTTTGTTCTACCAGGACCAGCAAACCCTGTTTCCCCCATGTATTTTTGCCTAAAGATTATGAGGGGACATAAAATACTGCATAACACGGACATGCTTTCAGCCAAAAAGACAAGAGGAAAGGAAAAATAATACCCAGGTTATTACTATTTGAAACTCTGCATCAAAATGGCTATTTCAAGGCCAAATAAAAAGAAAAGAGATTAGAAAATTTCTCATCTAAAGCAGAAAACAGTAATGATAATATGTTGATTGGAGGGGTTTTTCCTGGGCAGTTTTCATGCAGTAGATGCTCTAACCTAAGACTGCCATTTCCCAAAGGGATCCTGAACTATTTGTCATTCATTTACTACTGCAGTGGTTATGTAAAGTAGGGCAGTTTTACTATCTCCATCTGATGAGAAAGCCACGCACTTTTGTATTTTAATGTAAAACACATTCTTTGAAGGATCAAAATAGGCATTACCTAATTCATTTTTCAGGAAAACCTCTCTCATTTATACTCCGTACTCATTTAGCTTTTCAGAGTCTTTTTCCTGCTGCAAAATCTCTGGAGTTTACATGGCATATCTCTGTGTCATGTGTTCCCTTTAATAGCCAATAGAAATGTTTTTCAAATCTAAACTCTGCAGCTTGAGTCTCACTTGTGAAAGTCAAGCAGTGCCTCTCTGTTTTACTCATCACGTGAGTGAACGACTGCTGATCTACCCTCTTGCCTCACTGCAAAGCAGGGGCTCCCAGAGCCCAGCCCAAAGCAGTTCACTATGGTTTGACCAAACTGGGTGATAAATTCCATCCTGATTCCCAACAGCCTTCAGCAACTTCTGTTCTCTGGTAATTTTCCCTTAGTGGGGACCAGCAGTGTCATGCTCAATTCAGCAGCATCTTCTCCTCGTCTCTCCAATCCCATAGGCTGGGACTTGGGAGAGTGTGGCCCTATGCTTTCACTAGGTGATCTTATGGGACAAAGCATCTCCAGGGGCCCAAAAATGGCATGTACTGCACTTCCATGACAGGACCCCAGTTTAACACAAGGTTTAGTTTGTGCATGGTAGAGGCAGGTTATTTAATTAGTTTGTTCAAATGCTTCAAAGAGCTCACAAATAAAAATTCTTGGAATTGCCGCATGAGTCAAACTTTTTAAAAAGTTTATATTAAAATGTGAACACTTGCTTGCTTCAGGGAAGGAAACAACATCTTGTTTTCAGCAAAAAGTTAATTTGGTGTCCTGAAAATCAGTAATTAAAAACACCAGACAATACACACAATAATAATCTAGAGTACTAATTTCCTTCTGTACATAAAAGGTTTAAAAAGGACAGAGTAAGAGAGAAAAGTTCAGCATCAGCATTTGCCTTAAGAGCCAGTACACCTAGCTCAGGATCCCTCCTGCAGGAAAATGAGAGCTAGAAAAGTTACAGTTTTGTTGATGCAAAGAAAAGTTGGATTTCTGAAGCTATATGCTTGCACTGTTTAAAATTACCTCCGTCACAAGCAAACCTGAAATGTCATTCTGAGGGACATCATCATCATCACTATCATCACATATCAACTATCATGCACATAACAGAGAGAAGTGCCACCACTGGGCAGAAAATGCAGCTACTATTTGCAATGCAACAATGCAAGACTGGAAGCAAAGAACATGGTTTCCAAATTAAAGAGCAGAATTAATTTCTGCCGACAGGATGTAATTACTCCTCTTGTAAAAGAGCTGTGGAACACTTAATGGTTTCAAGCACTATTAGTGCTTATTAGACTTATGGAAACAGAGCTTTCCCCAAATACCTAGCCAAGTGCTAGCTTACTGTTGGCTTGGGGAGCAGTAAATGGTCAAGAACACAACCTGTAATGCCTAAAGCCTCAAGAGTCTTCTTCCAAATACTGCTCTAGCTTGACTGATGAAGTTTCTGAAGTCAGGTACAATTGCTACGCAGGGTGAAATTTCTTCCGTCTCCCACAGGAGCTGTAGTTAAGCACTGACTGTGTCACAGCCCTAAGTATAGATTTTCCAACATCATATCTCAGTGTCAGGTCTGTGACTATTTCAGGTAATTGATCTGACAAGAGTACTGTATTCCCAAAAACCCTTGTTTATGAGCAGCCAGGATCTGACACTACATAAAACATACCAAGGTAAATGCAACAAGACATATGGCATCTCGAAGTTGACATGATACTGATATTAGTTTTCTTAAGGTCTGACCAAAATATATTTTCAGAACAGAAATAATCAGCAGCATCCAAATGCAGAAATGTTTTACTAATGGCCAGAATACTCCCAGAATCTGAAAGCCTCTTTATAGAAAGCATGATGTGTGAAGCATGTCAGGCCTTAAATACCCTATGGCAATCAACTCCTACATTTACATGGGAAAATTCATTACCATACTTATGAAAACAGACAAGCAGAGCTCTCCAGAAAACAACTCTCCTGTTGTGACATTTTTACTAACTATACTACAGCCTGGATAGAAAAAGTGTCCCAGCACCTCCTCTTGCATTTCTACCAAAAATACAAAGTTTCCATAGCACATCCATATATCTAAGAATTCTAGTCTTCTGCAATGAAAGCAAC
Organism: Galbula dea; assembly: GCA_013399015.1. Classification (NCBI taxonomy): domain Eukaryota; kingdom Metazoa; phylum Chordata; class Aves; order Piciformes; family Galbulidae; genus Galbula; species Galbula dea. The sequence continues at coordinate 452,131 of VWZX01007817.1, forward strand.
TCCAAACAAGGCTGGAAGGCTTACCTCACCTCTTGCAGACTATTGTGCATTTCCCAGAGATTTTAAGGTGGGATTCGTTAAAATAAAGAAAGGTGCTGCTTATCAAAGGAGAAGAATTGTCTCTAAGCAACAGGAAAAGACAACGTTTTTCTGCAGACCTCTGCCTCAAACATCAGCAGAAAAAATGCTTATGAGCTCACAATTGGTCTGAGGAACTGCTCTCTAGCTTAACAGGCCATAATCAAGACATCAGAGGTTTAGTTTGAACAAGCACTTAAGGGAACCCACATGAATTCGAGATGTTAACAGTGCCAATCAGTGCGTGATTCTCCCATCCTCACAGTGATTGAAGAGAAAGCAAAAGAATCTGGTTTGTAACTACTTCACAGGATAAAGTTCCTCTTTTCGAGAGAGATTTCTGAGCAAAATTCAGCATGCTTGAGGTATGAAATGTTGTCCCCCTGATCTTTCAGAAACCCAAAGAACCAATGTTTGGTTTTTTGGTAAGTGATGTAAGTTATTGACAAATTTGTTTTCTTTCATCCCATACATGAACAAAAAATCTTTACTACTACTACTATTTCTCTCACCATGGTCCTCCATATCTTTCAGCATGCTTTACAGAGGGGGAAAAATGAAAGGAAAACAAAAACTAGCACTGCATTAGACAGCTTTGGGCAAAGCAAAAAATGGATTCTCCCAAAGTAATTTCCTGCAAAGTGAGATTTGCTTTAAGGATCTTCATAATATTATGTCAGTGCCGGGAAGCTACCTAGACATGTGAGACAAACGGTCACAGCCAATGCAGCCAAGACAAAGGCCACCACTGGGTTTTAGAAAAGAAGAGCCTGAGTACAAGAGAATAGAGAAGGGATTTTTCTGAAGAGTCAAAGACAGTGAGATTTAATTTACATTGCTCTAGTACCTCCTAGGATGGTCCTAATTAGACATATTTTTGCATACCAAAATACATATGATGCCACACTAGCCCTTGCCCTCCTCTTAACTCTTTTGGTGAAGGCAACAAAGACTTCCTTGAACAGAAAGGCCACACTGTGCTTTTGTTTTCAAACATCACTTCTAGAAAAAATGAGGGGAAAAAAAGTCCTCTGCAACATATTCTGTGCCCAAGTACAAAGCTGAATGTTTCCATGTGAGTTATTTTCAATCTTCACAGGTTTGGCATTTGTGTTATGAACTCTTGACAAGTCATTACTGGTAATTTTGTCATTTCAAATGTCTGCAACATATGAGAAATAAGTGCTTCTACAATGAGAAGTCAGATCTTAACCACTTGAGGGACACTTACAGATCACCCTCCTACAGCTTCAACCTAAAACTCTTTCACTGTGTTTAATAAAAACTTTCAGATGCTCTAAGTAAAGCAATGCACCCTACAGCTGACATGAGAAAGAAGTTTCAAAACAAAAATGAAATGCTACAAGAAGTGAAACATGATGAAGGAGACAATATACTTCCTCTTTGTTCCCTTGAAGGACTGCCTGTTTTGCTGGATTATCCCAAAGTGAGTTTGCAGTTCTGGCATATGTTTTCTCTCTTCTTTACCACAGCAAAGTAAAAACAAGGAGAAAAGTTATCATGCATACAACCATTTTCCAGGAAAGCTTTTCATTGTAAGTAAATGAAATAACTGGGTTATTCAAAGATCATGTCTTACCACACCCCTGCATGAGAGAGTGAAATCGGCAGAAGTTTGGAAACGAGACCTGCACAGAGCTGTGCTGTAAGGGAGGACGTTAAACCTCAACTTCCAAAGAAGGTGAAGGAACATGGCCCTTGCAAATCCTAGGGCTGCAAATCAGATCTAAATGTCTTATGCAAACCTTATTTCTGACAGGTTATGAAGAAACCTGAAAAGGGTCAATGTAGATCAGATTATTCCTCGCAGTTATTGATTGACCTGCTTTCTGCAATGCTGAATTTTATCTGCAGCTGTGCTGTTCATATATCTAGCTTAATTATGTCCTGTTTAAGTCCCTTTATCTTCTGCTGTCTCAATTAATTAAATACTTTTGTATCTTCTGCAACCTCCAACAGCATAACTATATTCCTAAAATGAAATTTCTGAGCAGCCCAATAGAAAAAAAAAATTACCTTAGTGAAGAAAATTAAAATATGAGAAGGGACATGAGCATCCTTGCAGGTTAGAAAGGAGGCAGGAAGGGAGAGGGGTGCCTGGAGATGGTGAGACACATCCCCAGCCCACAGTCCCAGCTCCACTGGGCATTCCTCAGCTTCTCTGGCCAATGCTCAAGGAGAAGCCAGGTTCTTATCTCTAACATATTCCAGTTAGCAGGTGGCCCTGAGAGCAACCCCAGGTGTTCACACACTTGCTAATCCCATTAGGGCTCTTTTAAACCAAGTGGGTTTTTCTTCTGGTGTCACATAAGTTACACCTAATGGGTCTGCAGTTACTAAGCAGTTAGAAAAGTTATTTGCACTTTGCAATTTGCTGCCAGAAGTGTAGCAAGAGACAAGTGGCAAAGTCCTTGTGAATTCCACAGCTGCTGTGTTTTTGCCATATGAGGAAAGAACAGTTGCTTGAGGCATTTTAGAGATGCAAGAATACAGGAACAGTTTATTAAAACTGGAATTGAATTTGCACTTACTGAGAGCAGATGGTCAGCTTGCACAGCGAACAAACCTTAAGCCATCTAGACTTACAGGACTACTGCACACATTGAAACAGTACCAAATTCACAAGAAGAAATCCTAGATGCTCACGGTCAGAGGTTGGATGCTATATACAGTGCCTTAGATCCAGATAAAGCAGTCAATATTAAACTGAGTCAGTAGTGTTACCCCAGAGTAAATGCCTGTTCTTTTTGCTTGCATTACATAACTCTCAGAGGAGTCAAAGCTAAGCTAAAATAGTAAGGAGTTCAATAAAATAATCATATCAGCATCATCAATAATGCCAGGAATCAAGCTAATCCTCCCCTGTACCACTGCAACTCTGCTATACGGAAGATAGCGTAGCAGCATTAACAAATATAGAAATATAGAGCTGAAGTGACATGACTAAGTTTTTCACTACTCTATAGTCCATTAACAAAAAATAGCTACACACACAGAGTGATGTGACAAACACATCTGTGATGCACTCCAGAGCTTTTGAATTCTTTTCATGCACATGCTGCATGTAAAGAGTTTATTAATAGAGATGTATACATTGAAAGTACTCCTCAGTGCAGGCTATAGACAAATTGGAATAATTATTGCTACAGGCATGTGATAGTATGTATGTGCAAAGAGAAGGGCTTCCTTAGTACCATGTGCCTCTCAGCCTACATTTCAGCCTGCCAGCTCTTCATTTGTCTAAGCAAACAGGACTATAATTACGGAGTGGAAGAAGGGAGGCTTTCAACAAAGAGCTCTGCTGCATGGCTCTTTCTGCATGTGTCCAGGGAATGAAAACCCAAGGACTGACTAGCTCTGAGAAGGCCACGCAGTCATCCTCCAAAATCTACTTCCTTGGGACATAAAGTTTCAGCAGCCCAGCTAGGTACCTCTGGACTGCAAATAGTGAAGGACCATTAAGGTTAGTTTGACCTGTACTTTACAGGTCTTTGTGAATAGGTAAACAAGTGCTTGAATGCTGAGTGGCAGCCAAAGACAGTTCACAGGGAGAGTTGACACATGCCAAAATCTGCTGGTGCCTGAAGTAAGAAGGTAACTGCACTCTGGACTGCAGTAGGGCTCTGAAGACCAAATGAAAGGATGCAACGGCACAAACAACAGATACAAATGTATCTGAAGGAAAAACCGACGGCAACTGTATTTTCAGCAGTGCAAGGCATGTCGGTACTCCTGACCAGTGCAACTTACTGACCAAGGAACAGTGACTGATAACTTAAGACAGACCCTGCAGTCCAGACCAACTGCTGACAAAGCACCTAAAGATTTTTCCCTGTTTTCCCTCACACAGCTGAGGGTGCATGAACTTTCACTTGCAAGCAGGACAGAATTTAAACTTCCAGGGATATACTTACAGCAGAAAACCTCACATTTACGTCGCACAATCAACTTTATTCCCCTCTTCAGCCAGATAGCTACATAGCAGGCCAGTTTGTTTCCAGATCACTATACAATTCAGCAATTTCATGGCCTGGCTACATGGCATAATGTACAAAAATACACTGGTGCATGTGCCGAGCTTATGCTGCTGAAAGGCTATTCCTACACCTGCAGTCAGAGAAAGTGTGAAGTGCTGCAGCCATTTTCAGATCTTTTCCTTTACACTTCCTTTTCTTACACTCAAGCTGTAAATCACAGGATACTTAGAAAAGCCCTGCAGTGCTGGCTATGACACTGTTAAGACATTGTTACGTTGGCTCAATACCTCAGAACTGCTTTAAAGTTTTCCATACCCTGAAGAAAACAAAGTTTATACAAGAACTTATTTTGACAAAGTGATTTACATATGAACCTACTTAGTAAGTTGAAATTTAGCATTAAAACCCTTGCTGACTATAAAATAATATTTCCAGCAATATCTTAATAACCCTAGCTATTCTTGGAAACATTTTGCATTTCCCTGAAATTTATTCCTACAACCATTTTAGCAGCCTATACTATTGTATATGCCACTGCAATTCCACTCAGTGTTGCACAGAGACCTCCTAACCTTCTGAAAGTCTTTGGGTCCAATTCTGCCCTGGTTTTGGCCATTACGAATTAAACTGAACTCCTTTTTCTTCAGCTAATACTGATCCCAATGTAGACTGATTAAGACGACGGCAGCATTTGAAAACTGTTGTGATCACACAATACTCACACCTCTCTCCATCACCAAAGAAAGATCAGGAGCAGATGCTGGCTTATGTACTCAAGGATTTCAGATTTCCAGACATATTTCTGATTTTGTATAAGTCTTTTCTTTTGTTTGTTTTTTTGTTTGGCCTTTCTAAATCTGACATTGCTCTTCATTAAGGGCTAGGATTTGGGGGAAAAAAAAGCAGAAAATCCCACGGGATTGAAAACAACAGATGTTATCTGCTTTAAGCTTCCTTTATTCTAAATCGCTGAATTTAGTGCTTTTAAGATTTTCCTGCCTTGCTTTTCAGAGGCCTGTGATTTGGTCTTTAAATGGATTTTCAAGAGACTGACTTTGACTGGAACGTATGTAAAATGAGATTTTCAATTTAAAACATAGCATTTTCCAGAGAAGTTACTAGGAACACACTAAAAATATGACAGATCCAATATCAGGGCAATATCATTGCATATCCGTAATGTGAGCAATAAACCTGATATGCTACTGTCCCAGCAAATGGGAGACACATGCTGCTCAATCCCACCCAAATCCCTTTGTGTTTCCTGCTCCTCCATTTCAACACTGCTGAACTCTTAAGCTCAAAATGCAGCATCCTGTCCCATGACTACTGCAAAGGGATTTGCAAGCTTTCCTTAGAAACAAAATTATTTCCCCCCATAATCTGTCACTTTCCTGCACCTTGTGACCTGCCCTCCATCACTGCAGATAGGGGCCAAAGAGCCCCTGCTCTTAAGAGGGAAAACTTATTTATTCCTTCTCCAGGTGAGTGACAGCACCTTTTGAAAAGCTGCTATGACCACAGCGTCAATGATTCCAAGAAGGATTGAGTGGAGAGATAATGCTGGGTAAAAATAACCGAGTAATTTGATCCCTAGGGATAGGTCAAGGAAATAATAATTAGGGATGGATGTTGGGGACAGCTTTGACATCCTTTCTGATAAAACTGACAGGTTTCAATAAACAGCCACAGAAATTACTTAAGTATTGGATAAAGTAATGGCATAGTGAGCAGCAGTAATTTTGCCTATATAAAAAAAGGAGTCTAAGAAATTGTTTGATCAGAGTGCAGTGGTACCTGACAGTGAAGATCTCTTCATTCCAGGAAGAGAGTACAACAAGCATGTCTGGAAGGTGAGGACAGACAAATTCAAATTAAAAGTTAAGCATATGGTTTTCATACAAGAGAAGTAAACTCTAGATCAAATTATCAAGGAATGTGGTAGAATCTGCATTTTAATAAAAGATGTTGGACACAGCTTCAGCAGCTGAGATGGCTGAGGTGTTGAGCAGCAAAGCAGAGGAGGAAAAGATTTCAAATGTATTGAGTGTGTGCTCCTAGATTAGTAAGGAAGAAGCAGCACACATCCATGGATATGGTGCAATGGTTACTGGTGATGGCACAGCAGCAGCTGAGGGGTCAGGAGAGAGAGATGCCCAAAACTAACTGGGATACCTGCTGGTAGAAGACTTCAGCTAACCTGTACATTTCCAGTTTTCATCAATGACTATGGAAATCCTCAAATACAAGGCATTTCAGTCAGTGGCTGCTATCTTGTAAGTCAAAAGTGCTTATTAAATGTGGCATAACATGGAGATGAAAGAGGCTGAAATTTGGAAAATTGTGCAAAATACTTAAATTCAGCACTTGCTAATGCATTCACTCCTGATAGCCCTTCAGAAAGGATGTGTAAACTTTGACATATTCCTTCTTTTCAGCCTTTGGTTTTCTACTATAAAATTCATCATCATAGCTCTACAAATGTATTGACAGCTCTGACTTGTAAATCACAAGCTACTGCAGCTCTGAAATTCGTGCATTACCTCTTGGTCTAGATTGTTTTACGTCCTGTGGAATAGTCTTGGAAATACACTAATGTGCTGATGGTGATTTTGATTCTGTGATACCAGCTCCCAAGAAAACTTTGTGGAAACTGTTTTTGTCTGACATTTCATGTGGACAAAGAATGTCCTGTAAATTTCTTCAATTTAGCTTTATGAAAAGTATGCAAAGATTTCATAAACAGTAAGGAGGAAGTGTAGTTATAAAGAAACAGGTTAAAAAATATTTCCATCAGCTTTAACACACTCATCTGGAGAAGTCATCTACTCTGAGAAGAGACAAAGATAACATGTTTCCAAGAAGCAGCAGCAAGTTGTATCCTTCCAGAGTGTTCCTGGGAAAACCCTGATGAGTGCACAGAGAACAACCATGAAATGCTAAACATGCTGCTAATGCGTGAAGCCCTGCGTTCTGGGGAGAAAAGAGCATTCAGCAATAATTGAATCATCTAGGGCTGTGCTCAGTGGATGCCCTAAGGTGATTATGTTCAGAATAGAAGCTCTCAGAATGTCATTTAGTAAATGAAAACAGAGTTGGATACCAGTAATAAACCAATGCCCTCAAGCTACTAATTTTTTATAGCAACTTAATTGAAACATACAAATCATTGCCTGCCTCCTACCTAGGAAAGGGGGCAGCAGTGAGAGCAGAACCACAGACACTCAAATCAAGCAACAGAGTATGATTTTGCTTCCAGTAAAGAACAGTTTATGAATACTATTTTCTTTCTCTAGTAATAAATAGGAGTTTGTCATATTTTGAGTGCCCAATTATATTCCCGGGATGGGTGTAGAGCTGGGCACTAGCTTGTTTTCAGCTTTCCAATTGCTGATGAATGGATAATGAAGCCAGAAAAGTAAAACCAAGAGGAAAATTCAGCTTTCTCCTTCTTACTGTAACAAAAAAGTTGTTTTAAATTGCATTAGCTCCTTAATCACATGATTTCTATTAGCTAATTTGCAATCATAATCATAAATATAATAAATAATAATAATAATAAATAATCATAAAACTCAAAAATTCAGTAAGATTAATTCAAAGTTTTTCAACTTAGTAGTACAGGGGTTGGAACTAGATGATCTTTGAGGTCCCTTCCNGAAGCAAGATTCTATTAAAAATCTTTGAAAAGCAAACACACATTTAACACATACTATTGTAATTTAAGTGACATACAACCATCACATTTTGTATTCCTGACTTTTTGCATACATTTAGTACTTTTTAATCATAAAACTCAAAAATTCAGTAAGATTAATTCAAAGTTTTTCAACTTAGTAGTACAGGGGTTGGAACTAGATGATCTTTGAGGTCCCTTCCAACCTGGGCCATTCTATGATGATCTTGGCGACTGATGTCCCCATCACAGCTGTTCTATTAACCTGCAAACCACAAGAAATAAATTTGCCTTGGAAATGCAGAATTGCAATTTTCCAAAGCTGAAGCTTAAGAAAAAAAAGCCCAGCCCTAACCCTTTTCATAGACATATAATGACATGTAAGAGTCTTTATTTCCCTAAAAGGTGGTAGCTGGCATGAAAGATATGGTTTTATTCACTGCACATCAAACCACTGACTGTGTGGTATGCTATAATTTGTTGACACTCAGGAGAGAGAGCCTTAACTTAATGATGGCAACCAGTGTGGTGAAATTAATGATCACTGTACACCATAAAATAGAAATCAGTACTTTTGAATCTTCCCAAACTGGTCTATTGCTAGATAGATATTCATGGCTATATTTCTCTCATCCTGTGAATACTAATAAGGTAGCAAAGCCTTGATATATATTTATCAAAGCCTTGAAACAAAGGCTATTGCTAATGCAGGTCCTCAGCAATACTATGTCATAGCTACCAAACAACTGATTTGCAGGATGCTAAGTAATAGCTCTGGTACAATACAGTCCTTCATTTTCTATTCTGCTACTTGTTTATTTCTGTCGTCATTTATTAAATACTATTCTGCTATAATTAAAAAAGACAGGACAACAATAACCTTCAGCACCTCCTCACTGTGACAAGCAAGATGCTTAAACAAGAGCTCAGACACTTGACAGATGAGCACAAATGGGGCTAAATTCACTCTGATGAGTTGTGTGACAGCTTCTTCCACGAATGAGGCACAGCAGAGAGGCACCTCATTAGAAACTGCCCTGCAAGGCGATGGCTGGCACCTACAGGTTTTGTAAACCTGTTAGGCTGTTGCCACCAAATGAAAGAACCTGCTCATTGCAGGGGTAGGGAAGACATGCTGTGTGTACCTCCCATGGTGGGCTACACATGCCTGAGACACCGTGCTTGGGTAAATATGCCTGGTACCTCTGGTCCTGATTCAGCCTTGATGGTGATAAGAGATCTTAAATGAATTTCCAGGCACTACACTACCACAAAATGGCCTTAATCCTGAAAGCCTGGATCTGTTCCACTGTGTTGTATCATTACTTAGTACGAAAATGCAGAGGTAACAAATGAGTAAGCAGCCTGAAGGGTTTAAAGTGTACACTGTGATGCCGCCTAATGCATGGGCCCCTCAGGTCCTGACATGAGACCCTGGTGGGAAAGAAACCCCAGCTTGCTTCAGCCTCTGCTCAGGGACATCAGATGCTCTACATACAGGGTATTTGCTATGATAGCCACATCTCATATGTGACATATGCACACAGAAAGTAATTTCAGATTTTTTGCAGCAACAGGCTGGTTTTTAGATGCCCAAAAGCACTGACAGTGCTCTCAGTGATTCTGCATGCAGGATTATCAGTCATGGACTGATAGGCACTTGCAGTCAGTCCTGGGTGTGGGCTTTGCATACGGTCACGAAGACTATCCTCTGCATTACAGTAACATAATGAAGCAACTATACAATTATGAGTAAGGTCCGTTGGTATTTATGACCTAAGAATATTTTTGTCCCTATTACAGCACGAAGTAGACACAAACATTTTATGATAGTCTCATTTTACCACCTAATGCAATTAATTTACCACTTTTTAGCCCGAGAAATCTAAATTTCCCACAGGACAATGTTTTAAATTTTTTAATTATTGATTGTAGAAGAAACATTGTGTATGTACACACCATAAGCCATATGTATGTATCATGTGCCTCTGGCCTTGCTATGTTTTCAATTGCCAATAGTCATATCTTTCTTAGCATGTGCTCCTCCCATCTGTTGTAACCAACTGTTGTCCCTAAGCCTGCACTTAGCTTCAATCCTACAATGACTCACCCAGTTGCTCAACATAACCTCCTTCGTTTGGGTGGAACTACATGCAGTGCATAAAGATAAGGGTTAGAGCCACCACCGTAAGCTTTTCGAGGCAGTAAATGTATTTTGTCAAATGTCTGTTGAAAGCCTGGAGCAAGGGGGCTGTGGCCACAGCTGCAATGCAAATAACACTGTACCCTGAGCTGACATGGGCTGATTTAAGAGACTTACTCACTGTGAGCAGATTTGAACTCCACAAATAATGCCAGAGCTCCTGGACAGATATGACACCATACAATGTAAATAATGGCACTGCAAAAGAGGTCCGTGAACTGTCAAGTCAGATATGCATGCCCATTAAGTGCAGCTTTCTAAGCAGATTCACTGCCACTACTGGATGGTTCTCTTTATTGAGTATTCTTGAATAAATATCTTTGTTGTGTTTCTGGCCTTGTTTTAGGCTTTCTCTCATGCTGCCTTTGAAAACTAGAGGAAAGTTCTACCTTTTATTATAAGCCAATTTTTATTTTAAAACTTGCAGAAAATTATATTAAAGAGATCTAGTTCACAAAGACTTCTTCTAAGAATTTGCTTGTGCAATGTATATTTAGCCTGATTTCCTAAAGAAATGCCACTTGTGATCATACTTTGCATGTCACTTGGTCTATCTGTCTGAGTCAGGCTCCTCCTCATCTGCCCAATAACTTTTGAACGAATTGGATGATTTCAAAGAGAGACAGATGGCTCAAAGTTATTAAACTCTTACAAGTTTTGTGAAAATAAGCAGCAGGGTAATGGAAAGAGAGCCTCTTAGTGGCTCAGTAGAGAAAAGGCTTCGGCACAAATTCGATCCTTATTAAGCCAAAGAAAATCCGCACAAAGCTCAACCCTGCCATGCAAACTGGCCACAAAGAAGCTTTCTCTGGCTCTGGTGTTCATGAACTAGTTCTTGTTATCTATTGCTAAGAAAACATCATCAGGTTTACTGTAGAAATAGCAAATTAAATTTTTAATAAGGACATTGCTGAGGCAGGTATTATGCAATGTAATGATAGTCATTAATAAGACACCATGAGCCACAAGCTTTCCTGTACTTACATGCTGCCTAACTTTGACATTGCATCTGAGAAAAGTATTATTAAGATATCTGTCATTGACAAGTACATCTAATCTCACTCAGTAGGTTTGGTATTAAACAAATAGCATCAGCACTCATTGAACAGGCCCTTGAACACTCCCCCCACAACACACACATTGTCCTACAAAGAGCTTAGGTGGAGAAAGTCTAACAAGAAGCTTTGATCAGACAAATCAGGCCAGGCTTTTATGCAGAGTTCCCAGCTCTACAGACAGTGTGCTTGACGGCAGCGTCCCTGCTGGAGACTCCACTTTCATTATCACTCATTGCTTGATGCTCAGCTTACAAAGGACACTGCACTTCCCAATTTTCTTGCCTATTCTGCACCACTTAATTGCTATGAGAACACTTGAAATGTTGGTATTTTAATGCTAACTTACTTTTTAATCAAATGTTATGACCTAGAACTACAAGTCTCTGAGAGGTTAGTTAAGTAAGAAGAGACACAAACCTCTTATCTAGTCCTTCTAGTCATATTTCAGTGTCATATAGGGACACATAAACAGTGTCAAAATAAACAACTGCCACAACACACAGCACTGTGCTCCCTCGTATACTGGTACTCAGCTGCTACAGTTATGAAAATTGCACTTTCTGGGTGCATTTGAAGATGCTGAGCACACTGGCAACTAATGAGCTTTGTAGGCACCACCATCTAGCCTTGAGGCAGCCAATGTGCACTCTACCAACCAAACTGGCTGTGTGATTTTCCTCCTTTGGTTGCTGTCATCCTAGGATGTAGTTTCATACACAAGAGCAGCAGATAACTGCAAGCATTGACACTTAAAAGCAAAAGGAGATTCTTTCTCCTCAAGCAGGTAAATGCCAGACCTCCTGACCATGTCAGCACCATGCATATAGCCTGCAGATCCTCTCCTACTTGCTTTTGGGGCCACCTTACGTGTGCAATCCTTTTTAACAATGTGCTCAATGTGCAAACAAATAATGCTACCACCAGCCCAACTCAGCTAAAATAACTCTCCTTGAGGCCAACACTATCTTACATACTAGCCATGGTAATCATTCCTAGCTCCTCTCTCAAATCCCCACAGGGACACTGCTTACTGACTTCTAGCACCAAGGTAGCCACTCATTAAAGTCACATTGAAACCTATCACAGTTTAGTGATGCCACTTGACTTCTGGCTGGGAGTGATGTTCAAAACCTGCACCTGCATGGTTGCCTTTAGCTAACCTCAAGAGCCTTATAAAAAACTACTCAACACATTCCTGGTTGTCTTAATCTCCATGACTGTGTAATCCCCTCACTGGTGTACTCCCTCTATGCCAGACATTCCTGTCTACATGCAGCTGTGCCACAGGGATTGCAACAGGCAACAGCTGTCGCCCTGGCAGTCCTGTCAGCATTCAGAATGCGTGATCTCACCATTCCTGACTTGGGTCACAAGCCATTTGGTAATACTTCACAAAAATCTCCTACACTGTATCTATACCATGATGCAAGGATGGCACAACCCACTGTAGAACAATCCATCTCCACATCGCAGCTTCACACCTGGCTATAGCTACAGCCATGAGAAAGGAGGAGCATGCAGAGCCAAAGGCCTTTTGATGACCATGGTACCCAAACGCTCAATGGGGACAGACACAGTCCCCCACAATATGGGGGGAGCAGGATCTTCTGCATTGATTTGATCTGGGATATTCACAGGTGGAAACAGCAATAAATCTTGCAGGAAAGAGGAAGAAACAGATGACTGACAGATGCCTTGTTGCTGGAGCACTTCCGACATTCTTATGTGCAAAGTCAACAGTAGAGAGTTTCTTCCCATAGATATGTTTCATCTTCTCTGGATGTGTCAAAGAGTTATTAAGGGCATATTGAGCATATATGCTGTATCTGTATAGCTGAATCATGGCTTATTGCAAGTGTCTTAGAACATGTATGGGATAGACTAGAATCTAATTCAATTTAACTTCTGTGAGCTTTAATTCCATACTTATTATCATTACTAGAACACCTAACATTGTGGGAGGACACACTCATGTACAACATGACAGCATGTGGTTCACAAGCAGATATACTCCTATGGGTATGATGGCTTCTTGTACTGCTTCAGGTCAAAGATACATGGACAAGCTATGGACAAGAAACCACACTTGGTTAAAGCAAAAAAGACCCAAGAACACCTTGAATGAAGTAAATCACCTTAATCCTAGGAAACAAAAATTTCCTGCTGTCTGTCCTGCTGCCTATAAGGTCAGGCCGTTGCTCAGAACAGTGCATGGCCACTGAAAGGGACTTTCAGAGGCTCAACTTGGGTTCCTCTCTGTCAAGGAAACTCTACTAGTAGTGTCTTGCACCCTGTCCTGCTTTCCCAGATGCCAGGGAATTTGTATTACAGTCTCCCTAAATGACACCAATTTGGGAATGTGTTTTCTTTGCTCATGAGTGTGTCTGGAGACGATGTTCACCTCTCCGATCTGTAACTATGCAGCAAAGTAGGCTTCCAAATATAAAACTGCATATTTTTAGCTGCAGTAGATATATAATGAAAATATTCCAAATGTGTGATTTTATAAATGATTGGCTTACGGGCATTTTTCCATTAAATTTTGTTTACAGAGCAGGGAGACAGGAGGATAAGATAAAAGGGTGAAAGGGGAAATTATACAAGCAAACTGGGTAATCAAAATATGCATAAACACAAAAATAAAATGGATGTAAACTAAAAAGAAATACGAAGATTTTGTTTCGACAGCTTCTTTTTTTTGATCAGTGGTCTTATGCACAGTAGAGCTCTGTCAAACATGTAAAAGCACATTGTTAGCATACTTTGTGAAGGAGATTTGGAAGAGGTAGCATGTGTGTAGTGTGATAACGAAGGGGAAAATACCAAAATTACAGAGTTATCTCTGTAGTCAGATGCAAAATATAAGGCCAAAATCTGTGTTGTTATTTCTTGTGGCAGAGAGTGATAAGGCAAGAAAGTGAAACAAACAGAGGAGAAAAATTGGACTAGTAGAAAGATAAGTCATTAAATCAAGAGCTTAGATCCGTTTTGAATCTCTGCATTTCCCAGGCATGCTCAAGAGCACTGTGATATTACTGGCATATTGTAACCTCCTACCTGCTGATTCACATGAGCTCCCAATATTTTTCTTTATGAATAATGCTAGGAGAATCTGGCTTTCCTCTGCCTAAGTACTGTGTGCTTTGCTTCTGCTGAAATGTCAACTTTACATTTCCAATATCCACGAAGAAATTCTTAATAAAAAGATATGATCTGCATTTCAGAATCAGACCTTTAAATCCTTTAGCCCTGCCAGTTTCTAGGGAATTTTTGTTAAGAATGAGATACCCTGTTTAATAACATGGCTTTCTGATAGTAATCAAGAGAGCTGCAAATACCAATATCATGGCTAGGCTTCGCAAACGAAGATTTGGGAAGGGCTCTACCCACGTTTGTTGCAAGCACGTTGGTGGCTAAAAAGACCAATATGAGATAGGCATGAGCGGTTGCAAAAGGAACAGCAGAAAGACTCCTTAGGTGATAGCACAGATAATAAAAGCATTATAATCCAGGCAAATAAACCCAGGATTTTACTCTGGATTCCTGTACATGAATGTGGGACAAAAATTTTAGATTTGTTTTGTGCATAACCTTGCTATATTGTGCTGAGTTATGTAAGAAGGATGCATTAGAAATGTGCAAACAAATCCACTATACCCACTACACTTGATTTTTTTTGCCTCTGTCTACATTGCTTGTGTAACTAGAGTCTTTGCTTTTAACTCACTAACGCTGCTGATTGACATTAAAAGAAGCAGTCCCATCCCTCACTCTATATTCTTACCAGCTCACTTGTAATAAAACCAAAGCAGCACAGTTGTTTATTTTCTTCAGGGCAAATGACCTGCTCCAAGTCATCCTGTAGTTGCACTTTTACCAGACTCAATTCAAGGGAGGGAAGTGGCCAGGGACAAAAACACCTCTTTTGGCAAGAATGCACATTTCAGCAGGATTACACATTCGGTGACACTGCCCAGCACAGGAGGCTAAACAATGAGCTCCTCACTTCTCCAGACCAGCACCCAAGTCAGAGCCAACGCTGCAGAAACAAGCCCCAATCCCTGACCTGCTCACTCTGAGATTCAAATCCATTACTATTATTCCTGTTAATACAAGAAGCTTCATTCAGGTAGATAATTTTGGCTATAGTTTCAGTTAGTTATAAGACAGGTGTTATGTGTTGTAGTTTTTAAAAATGGTCAGGGATTGCACCCAGGGTGTTCCGGGTCGGCTACCTGCCCCAACCAGTACTGTCTTCCTGACGTGTAGAAATGCCATGCACTCAACAGCTGCCACATCTGTCACCATGCTACTGCCATACCAGTATCTTTGTCAGTTCCTTTGGAAAAAGCTGTAGGTGAAATGGTCCATGAAACAAATGGTATTATTTTACTGCTAGTATGCTTTCTGCATGTTGTATTCTGTAAAGGCAGTGTGATCTACTGAACACAATACTGGGGAATCTGGAATTGTAACTCTGGTTTTGCACTCTGTCACTATCTATCCTCCATCAAAATCTCTGAGCTTCCCTGTGTCCACCTTCTGATCTTCAAATCACAGTAACTGCTACAGATCCTATGTTACAGAGCTGCTACCAGTGTTTTCAAAGGGTGCTGAACACCTGTCACTTCTACTTACCTCAAGGGTTTCAAATGGTCTGGGGAGGAGGGGTAGGGAGGTTCAAAAAACACTTCTTTAAAGTCACACTTTACTCTGAAAACACACAGCACCACTTACAATAAATTGCAAGCTTAATTACTTCTGCTAGCCAGTGGGAAAAATTTCTAGTTTTTGATGTGGTACACAACATTGCAATTAAGAGGAGACTGGTAAAGTTTTCTAGGATTTCTAGATCCAGATCAGTTACCATGATCATAAAGAAGAAATCTGTGATGGCCTTTTAAATGTTTGCTCGAAAGAGTAAGTAATTTTTTCATATGCATTCGTTATCTGGGATTTTTATTTTTTCTTCACAGATCGGGACTGGGGCAAAGGACGTAAAAAAAGGTAGGTAACAATAACTAGATGCCTATATTTAGCTCCAAACTCTTCTGTTTTCATAGGAACAAAAACATTTGCAGATTCATTTTCTTTTGTGTACACCCCTGCAGTAGACCTGCATGTACTTGCCCTCATTTACCCCAGTCATACTTATAATCCTGGACAGGTAATGGCAGTTTAAATACAGCTCTCCATTGCCGCTGGCAAGAATAAGACTCAGAAGTCAGGGTGTAAAACAAATACTGATTCAGCACCCCTGAATTCTTTTGGTGGACTCCTCTATGCCCTGCAGTATTGACAGCAGCGAGCCACCTCGTGTGCCTCCTTACCCTTCCTTCCCCTTTTATTTGACTTCAGCTGTGGCTTCTTCAGCTGCTCTGCTGGCATGGCCCCGCCTCACATTGTACATGGGAAGTAACACTACTGGGAAGGGTGGAACAGACCTGCCGCTCCCCTATTATCTCGCTCTGTATCTCTCCTTTGCTCCAGATTTTCTTAAACTAATCTGCACCTCCTCAGGCTGGTATAAAACAATTTAATTTCAAAGGCATCAACTCACTGGACTTGACTGAATGCACACTAGCAGCTTAGCAAGACAAATCACAACTAAACAAGGCTGCAGAGTCAATTTATTTTTCTCTGCTTTCATCATATTTTCCTATTTAAAGACTTCAGAGGAACTGCACCTTAATTTCATTCAATTAATTACGGATACCATACCAAGTACCTTACAGAACTGGAAGGTCTAGAGATTGACTTTACAGCATAGTGCTTATGACACAGATCAGTGAAGCCAGAGGTCCTGGTTCAATTAGCTGTGCTAATGAATAGTTACTAGTGTATATAAAACTGAAGAGGAAAAGAGTTACAAGAGAGAAAGGTTTACCATTGCTTATGCAGGCAAGATATTGAATCTGAGTCATTGATAGACATGGCATTAAGTACACTATAACCGATGGGCTGTTCTCTGGTGGTTGTTAGGGAAGGAGATGGAAAAAAGCAGGCTTGCCCCTGCTCATAAGCAGGGGTTGGACTAGAAGAGCATCCAGTGTTTCTTCTAACCTAAATTATCCTGTGATTCTGTGCAGCCTTTGGTCTCAGTGCATGGGAGGTTCTTGTTCATTACATTTTGGAGGTTTTAATAAGCTTCAGTGGACACTTATCAAACCAGCAGTCACAGGTTCTGAACACCAGACTACAATCAGGTTTATTTCTTGTACTTTGTGATGCTCCTGTGTGGATAACTTGTCTGAAGACTAGAGCTATTTTGTTTCAGTACAGTGTTTTCCTTTGCTGGGATCTGTTCAGGGATCTGAACTCTGGGTCTCTGACAGCAAAGAAAAATGTCCCTTACGCAGCAGGTGTGAATACGGTATATAACCAAATGTACACCACCTGTTTTCTAGGAGTGAACGCTGTCTCAGTCCTATTGAAAACTAGAATTTAAACTGTTCATTTCACTACATTGTAATTTGATTAAAGAACAGATTGGGTCAAAACTCAAGTCCAAAATTCAATAAACTTTACAGTAAAATACAACTATGTGGAGTCTCATACATATTTTTACTTTATATTAAGGAAATCCTTAAAATGCCAGGAGTCCAATCTGCTGAATCTAACACTTCCCTCCAGGTTAAGCTTCGGAATGGAAACTGTCAAATCTCAGTCAATCACTCTTGTCAACAAGAAAGGGTCTAAAATTGCCTTGGTGCCAATGACTAAACAAAACATTTAATAGTTGCCTGATACCTTTTGTACTTACTTTGTCCTTGCAAAATTAAAAGGTATCACAGAGAATATAAGGTAACAGAAAATGGAGTTGATCAGAAATTTTCCAGCTTGGAGAAGATGAAGACTCCAAATATACTTTAAAAAAATCTGCTATACCTATCTGTCTTTCTACGGGACACTGAAGAATAAATGTTGCACATATTGATTGGTTTCTCAGATTCTAACAAGTTCACTGATGTCATTAAAAAATAAAAATCTTCTATATTATGCAAGAAAAAAAACTGCAGTGTCTGATTTGACAACAGCCACTGCCATAAAGATCTGCACTTCTGCTAATTGAAGGATGACATGTGAAGGATAAAGATTTCTGGTTAAGTCAGCAAATGAATTTGTATCTTTTTCATTGTGATAAAGTTGTTACTCAAAGGCCGAAAGTCAAATTTTGCATTTACACAAGTGCTAAAACCAAGACAACACGGAATTTGATTCTTTTCTAACGAATTGTTAAGAAAGCATCACAGTTCAATATTTTAAACTCCTGTTGCATGCTATTTGCATCTCTTACATGAAATATTAATAGTGGTTTCATGTAGATTTATTACATCTTAAACAAAGACACAAATCTAAATTCAGTAAGAACTACACCAGTAAAGTATCTAACAAGAAATGATCAGTACCATAAATCTATTTTGCATTTTACGATTGCTTAAGACAGCTGAGCCTTCTATGAGCTGAAAGAGCATGTCAGCATACAGCAGCTGCTGATAATAACCAGCACGTGTTTGCCAGAGCTTTTTGTTTTCTGAAGATAATTAAAATTTACTATAGTTTCCCAGCTGCTACACAGTCAATAAGGAACACCTTTAAAAATGGGTAGTGTATTTTGATTCACTTTAAATGGATTGTGACCATCTCGACTGAACATTCACTATAGACTATTAATTCCATGCTTTCAACTTCTTATGTTTTCTATAAAACAAACTATATACAATTGTTTAGACGAGAAAATTTACAGGTCAGCTTGAGGTGCCCATGAGGAGGAAGGCATTGTAGTAACAGGTATGCTTTCCTGGAGAAGGAAACATATAAATGCATCTAATTGCATCCTTACCCTTAAAATTCTGCATAATCTGTATTCAGTTTATATTTTAAAAGCTGTGATCTCTCTTCACTGGGACCAGAGCATTTTGAAAAACTTTCTGCCCTCAAAATTAGTCAGCAGGCACTGCAGAGCTACAAAAAGCCCTGCCAGTGTGAGGAGTAAATGGCTCTGCAGAGCTACAATAAAAATGTCAGTAGTTTTATACTGGCCCTTATTACAGCCTTAAGATTAAATATTTCTATGATTTTAGACTACAGTCTTCCTATAGCTCTCATATAATTTCATACACAGTGGCTGCTGAAGACTGTCTTCCTGCTTGTACATTAGGCTCTATGCCCAACAACAGGCCAACAGCAATATAGCATTTTTCTTTTCCAGTGTTCTACAGAAGTGGTCCAAACCACAACTTTCTAGAACAAGGCAACTTCAAAGGTCTGAGCTACTTCTGATTAATACATAAGTACTTGATTATGGTCAAGTGTGCTTAGTTATGAAAAACTAACAGGTTTGAATCAGAGCCTTTGATGTCAG
Source organism: Galbula dea (assembly GCA_013399015.1). NCBI lineage: Eukaryota > Metazoa > Chordata > Aves > Piciformes > Galbulidae > Galbula > Galbula dea. The sequence continues at coordinate 471,509 of VWZX01007817.1, forward strand.
GGTACCGCTAGTCCAAAATACCATTATTGTCAACAAAGCAGGGAACAGCCCCAAATCAGGACTTTGATAAAGTAATATACATTCTTTTTTTTCCATAGCACACATTTTGCAGGCTGCTGTTTGTAAAGCCAGTCCAGATAAGGATGTCTTGAGCAAGCCTGGGTAGTGGTCCTAATTGGAGGCTATCAGAATGCTAATAGACAAAGCTTTCTGGAGACCAGCTCCTCCACTGCCAGGAAAGTGAAGACAGGAGTACTGCCAGAATCAAGCAAAGCAGGATGGTGAATTGAAAGTTGCATGGACCAAAACTATCGATTTCTGTACTTTTTGAAATCTTAATTTCTATACAAAACAGTTAAATGACTACAGAATTGTATGCAGAAAGATGAGGGTGGATTCCTGGGTCTGAGATTGAGCAGCGCTCCCTGCACTCTGGCCAGATGAGAAAATTCTGGGTCACTGCAACTTCCAGCAACCATGAATTATTTAAATCTTTGTACTTAAAGTTCCTAGCTCCCTCAGAAATCTAAATTTTGGGCTTATAAAATTATACAAATATACACACAAATATTTATTAAAATATCTACACAAAGATAAACAGTTAAATAAACACAAGAAAACCAGCTGCTCAGCTTCTACACCATAGTCCTAGCAGCCAACATGATCTTACTCTCCTCCCATGTGTGTGCACCTGATGTCTCATGTTCAATGCACCTGAGCTCCATCCCCCAGCAAGCTTAGCTGCCACCAGTAACAGAGCTACCGCAGTACTTCACAGGTGGGTTTTAGGACATCTGCTGGGCTGTAGGCCGCCCCCTGTGTGTCAGGAGTAGCCCCTGGCCTACCGACTGTGGGAGGTAGGAGCGCACAACAGGGCTAACCAGAATGCAAATGACTCCTCCGCGCAGCTCTCATTGCTGTTGGTTTTCTATGAGCACATGAGGTGCAAAGTGGTTTGGACTCTTCGACTGAAAAGATAATCCAACTAATAAAAAAAGTACTAAATTTCCCTCAGCTGTAGTCTAGTTCTCTCATCCAGTTTAACAACTCAGCTGTGGATGTCAGAAGACAGATTACAGCCTTGAAATATGGATCATCTGCTTTGTCAGTCTTAAAACAGACTTTCAGAACCCAATATTAGAGAAAATAAGTATTACAGAAACAAACCTTAGTTTAGGTTTTCTTTAGCAACTGCAATTGTTTTCTCTTAAACTTCAGAGGCCAGAACTAATGAATTGATCTTAAGATAAGAGGCTACTTGAAATAATAAGACTCTCAGCAAACAGCACTGCCATTATGCACCAGGGAGCTGAAAGGCTTCTTATGCGGTTCAGCAAAAACTCAAAAGACACAAAGCATCTGATATGACTGGCAGCAGCACCATCTAAAAATAGCTCCACATAAAAGAGAATTAAAATGTCACCGGAAATCTTATTCTTCCTTCAGAAGATGCTAGTGAATAGGTCATTCTTGATCTAAACAGACAAAACCCATGTCTGTGCCACATGTGCAAGTGCAAGGGCACCCCACTGCCTCCCGCTGGTGCCTGCAGTCCCTCCAGGAGGACACGAGGGCTGTGAGCTGCTGGGGAGGAATGGCCTGAAGTATCCCAGAGATAAACTGCGGCCGTACATTTCCTTAGGTAGCACTGCTAAAGTGATGTCTGAACAGCCATCAGTGGGATGAAGACAGCTCTGGCTTTTGGCCAGAAGTGCTGGATCAAGATATAAAATCCCAGCAGCCATGAATCAGTGCTGGCATTGTTTGATCCAGGCTACATCACTCAGGCAGTAGTATGAAATGCAGCTTTTGCTGCAATGGCTTGGGTTTTGGCTGGCGTGTCTGGTTTTAATGCAGGATCAGCAGATGGAATGATAAAGCGGTTTTGGACAAAGTATTGTGAGTATCTCAGCCTGTTAACTTGGTAGGAGCTTTTAAAATAGATATAGTCTGATGCTTCCTGAATTTAAAATAAAAGAAACCCTTTTTAACTCTGGATAAGACCTAGGCAGACCGTCACGCTTTTAACGAAGTGAAGCTGACAGAATGGCAGCCTTAAAAACTCCTCAGAAATATATATAAATACAGCTGTAAAAATTAAAAGGAAAAAGAAAAAAAAATCAAAAGCCCAGGACTCATTGCCTCACTGTCTGCGCCAGCCATTAACTTTTGGATTTTACATTATCCTCCTCAGATATATATTTGCAGGAAAAGAAGGTCATTATCTTTGAAGTTACAAAATGATTAAATATTCAGCTGCTGCCATCAGATGCAATTAAAGACACAAAACTTAGATTCATCCCACAGAACATTTAAGTTTGCCAAATATATTATGAAAAAGCCACATTGTGTGGCTCTGAGAGTCTTGTCCTGTCCAGACTCCCACTCCCATACCACTTGGAGACTAGGAAAAACTAATCATTCTGTCACTTCCTGAAGCTAAAAGGATGCAAAAGGACTGCGTCTTTCACATGAGTTCTACACTTGTGCCATCCAAGTGTTGACAAGAGACACTTCTCAAACCTTGAGCTATCTTACACCTTTGGACCCTTTTCAAATCTTAGGTCCTTTGAAAGGGCGTTCGATGATGCTGCAGCCATTGGGACAAGCAATGATTATTTAGAGCAGTCTTTGCAGGCTCTGATTATACTCCATTTTGGAATATTGATTTCAAGAGAAGAAGAAGGGTAGTGATTAGCTAATGTGAACTCTGCCGTACAGTATGAAACAATGAAAAAGGCTTAAGTTGTTGGATTTTTAACAGAATTTACTTCTGCGTCTACGTACAAGTGGAGAGGTAATAGGATATATTGACTTTAGTGTAATTCCTTCAGAAAATTCAAGCATTAAAAATTGTATTACAGCAAGAAATTATTACCTTTTTGGGTTAAATACTACAGAAACATTAATGTTAGATCTTTAGACCTCTGGAGCAAGGTTTCTCATTTTTCATATTCTGTGTCAGTGGCAAGAATGATTACATTTACACTGCTAAATGAAAGACAGCCTTATTCTCATTGTCTGATCAAGTGGCATCCCTCAGCTCATGTGTGCTTTGCCTAGGATTTGTCCTCTCTCCCATGCTCTGGGTTGAGCTACTTGGAGAAGTCAAAGAGAGATCCAAGGAGTCATTTGCTCAGTGGAGCAGGGCGTACTCAAGCTCATCTCCCATCCCTTTTATTTACCAGTATAGACATGCCCACTCAGACTCAGAGGAACACGACATCTTAACACCAAACATCTGCAAACAGGAGCTTCTGGACAATATGGAAAATGCACAATAAAATAGTGACCCAAAGGATGCAAGTAAAGAAGGGGAAAGACTTGTCAGAGATCTAAGTGAAAACACAGGGCTCAGCATGTTGCAGAAGTAGCAGCTCCTTTGTACAGAAGTGTTAGAAAAGAGCAAAAGAGCAAAAGGTGTACCATAATCCTCACTTCTATACACATTTGGCAGTAAAAGCTGTACTGCAGCCTTTAAGGAAATGCCTTTCCTTAATGAGACAGTGTCATATTTTCCTGTACATGTGATTTCAAGAAGGAAGCTGAGAAACCTCCCAGAAAACACTGGGTTTAGAGGGTGGGGGATACTGGTGGCTGGGTGTCTGTGACTAAAGAGAATAAATGCTAGAATGAAATAAGAGATTCCACTCTGAACTTCTTTTTTTCCATGCTACTAAACCACCAAAGCGATGGAGAATCAGAAATATTTAAGCATGGTAAAATCAATAAAACAAGTCATGAAAAACACTAGTGACACATTAAGGGGGAAAAAACTTAGATAACTCATTAGGCCACTAGGACTAAATGAAAGCGACAACAATAAATACATACAGATTTTGCTTCCAAATCCTGAAAAATTTGCTCAAACAAACAGACCTTCCTCCAACTATGATCCTATTGAAAGAGAGCATAACTACTGCCAAAGGCTTGTAATATCTAGCTCATTAAAACAATACCAGTTGACATTATTAGGATTTATTATTTTGCTCCTTTAGTAGAGAGGAAGATTCCTCTGAGTAAGCTGCAGGGCTGAGTCCTTCTTTGGCAAAGGACTTTGAGTGGAAAGCAAAACATCTGCTACGTTCCAGCAAGGCAGCTTCCATGCTTGGCAGACGGTATTTACTTAAGACGTACCACACAGCCCATATTTTAAACTGCTGTTTCTCCAAATTCACCTAACTTATCACAAGGACAGAAACTTTTGCTCAAGTGTGAGTCTAGGCTAATCAAAACCCTATGCACTCCGAAGTGCTATTTTCTTCTCAGCATTAACCTCCTCAGTCCTGCAGCAGACGAAAGATGAAAAGCCACAAGATGCTTCCAGACTGAGTCACACACATTCTTTTCAGCTAAGCCATAATGCTCCCAAGTTCTCTGAATCATGCTGCCCACACTTCAATAGCTTCTACATAGCCCACCTCAAGGCGCTCAAGCCCTCCTCTCCCCAACTATTGGTCTGCAATTAGTTTTGGGATGATTTGCTCTAGAAAGCTCAGCTAACACATTCAACTGAACCTCAAAGGGGGAACAACAGGTTTTTAAGCAAAAAGTAAAACACGAGATAATTTATGAGGCATGAGGATGAGGGTTTACTGGCTTCCTCACATTCAAACACCTGTAAAACAAGTATAAATAAAGAAATTACACAACTAGTATATACTTAATGAAGCCCACAGGCCATATAATTCAGTATTTTTCCTTCAAAAGCACAATTACAAGATGTAACAAACTCAACTACAGACAATTGTTCAGTAATCTAACTACAAGGGACCTGTTTTCTTGGTCCCTTCCATTAGAGGCTTAGGCACTAATCTAAATATATGTGATGCCTTATATGAAGCAGCTCAAATAATTGTTTAAGTGCAACTAAAAGTCTGAGAGTATTACATGATACAAGAAAGATAAAAACAATTACTATGGCTGAATTGCTATCAATGACTTCATCGTTTAGATTTGAATAAAAATGAAATATTAAGTCTATAAGGATCTATTACCTAGAGAGAAAACTAGTATCTGGCTGGAACCTAAAACTGCAGATCTTTTAATTAACTCTTATGGTGCTTATGGTACAAATGCTGCACTTTATTTTCATGGATTTATGTCTAAATACAGACATAAGAGTCTCCTTGTACCAGAAGTGCCATATACAGATTCTCTTAATCTATTACTGTAATTTCCATGTTACTTCTGTTATGTAGTATCTTATATGCCCATGACTTATCACTACTTCTAAATTTAAACTAAAAAAAAATACAATTATTATTACTCTAATGATTCATTTATTGAGCATACATCTTGCATTTATTGGCTTAAATGTCTTTTAACGTTACTGGCTTTAATTATACAATAAGATTAATGTGAAAATTAAACATCTCCTCAGTGATCAGTGCAGAAGGTATATAACACAGCTACAGATATTCATTTCACCACAAACAATTAATTTCAAAACAAAAATGTCTCAAGTTAAGACTTCACCTTGGCTGAAATCCGCTTTCAGTGAAATCCAGAGTAAAAGTCCCCTAACTTAAAAGAGCCAAGATTTACTTCTTGATGTCCAATCTGCATGTGTCAGTAGAAGTGTCACTGACACTCAGTGGCTGGGAAGTTGTAAGGTCAGAAGGAACCACTGTTACCACTGTGACTGATCTCCAGTACCATACAGGTATTTCTTGATAATTTCAGCTTTTGAACCTCTCTGCCAGGTAGTGGCTCCAGTAAAGGCTTCTCACTTTCAGATGTCCTGTTGCCTATGAAGCACAATTTTTTCAAACTTAAATTAGCTGGACTGCAGTCTTTCCCACTATATTTAATTATTTTTTTAAATATATATAAAAACACACCTCAGGGCACTTTGAGTTTAAAAATACCCCTCAAGATATTCACATTTTTTGTGTGATAGTTTCACACAAATACTTCAAACACACTTGCTGACAGCACCCTCAACAAGTTTGCAGATGACATCAAGCTGAGTAGTGCAGTGGACATGCCAGAGGGATGAGATGCCATCCAAAGGGACCTTGACAAGCTTGAGAAGCTGGCCCATGTGAACCTCATGAGGTTCAACAAGGCCAAGTGCAAGGTCCTGCAACTTGGTCAGGGCAGTCCTCAGTATCCGTACAGGCTAGACTATAAGGGGCATGAGAGCAGGCCTGCAGAGAGACTTAGGGATACTGGTGGACAAAAAGCTGAACACTTGCCAACAAAGTGTGTTTGCAGCCCAGAAGGTTAACGGAATCCTGGGCTGCATCAAAAGAAGCATGGCCAGGAAGTCTAGGGAGGATATTCTGCTGTTCTACTCTGCTCTGTTGAGACCTTGGCCTGGAGTACTGCATCCAGCTTTGGAGTCCTCAGCACAGGAAAGACATCGACCTGTTGGAGAGGGTCCAGCAGAGTGCCAAATGATCAGAGGGCATGGATCCCTCTCCTACGAAGAAAGGCTGAGAGAGTTGAGGTTGTTCAGCCAGGAGAAGAGACAGCTCCAGGGAGACGTCATAGCAGCCTTCCACGAGGCTTAAAGGAGGCCTATAGGAAACACGGGGACAGTCTTTTTATCAGGGGCTGTTGCAACAGGGCAAGGAGGTTTAAAACTAAAGTGGGATAGATTTAGACTAGATATGAGGAAGAAATTTTTCACAGTGAGATTGGTGAAACACTGGAACAGGTTGCCCAGAGAGGTGGTAGATGCCCCATACCTGGAAACATTCATGGTCAGGTTGGATGAGGCTCTGCGCAACCTGATCTAGTTAAAGATGTCCCTGCTTACTGCAGGGTGGCTTAACCAGCCCAAAGATCCCTCTGCTGTGAACAAACACCTGCCCCACATGTTTGACAGTGGGAAGTGTGATGGATTGTGTCCCAGCTATGTGGTCTGCAAGACAGGTGACAGAACTAACTATTCATAAAAGATGAAACTTGAACTTCCCACATACAAGAGTATAAAACATCTACTGAGTGTTGAGTGGAGTTTGCCTTGAAAAGTTAAAAGTCTGCTTTGAGACTGCTCCATGGAAAAATTCCCTTCAATTGCTCTTGCCTGTGGACATAAACTGAGACAAATCACAGTGTGTTACCCACTGTGGGCAGGAGTTTACTCCCTGAGAATAGGGATTTGTCTTATTTTCATTTTTTTCTTCATGTTATTTTCTTACCGACAGTGTGGTCTAAGCATCAAATTCTACTGCACATGAATGGGGACGTTTCTTCACCGGTGATGCCTAGCTGTGCTGGGACAGATGTGGTTTCCTCCACTTTGATTTACACTCTACTTGTGCTGCACAGTTAACTATTTCAATTTAACATTTTCAGATTATGGCCCTAATTCCTCATTACTTTTCACCTACAGCTACTTTTCATATTTTCTGTTCTGCAATGAATTTATCCATGTACTGTGATTGAAATAACAACCTTGTAACTCATGTAATATGATTTTTTGAAAGTCACCACGTTATTTATTTGAAGAGAACATGAGTAATCATTAATGAATTCTCATACGGTTACTGCATACACAGTTTGAGTAAATACCTCAGACCAAGCATGCTACACCCTGTTCCTTTATGCTGAGGCATGTGTCCCCTTCAGCATGGAAACTAACGGGCTTATGGGGGAAAGGGAACCATCAAAAGATCACATTTTGAGAATACCTATTTAATATCAGACAGATAATTACTACTCGCATTCAAAGGCCACCACACAAGTCTACCTCAAGGAGCCAGTGGTGTACGTAAACCAAATATTTAGGACTTTCAAAGTATGACCTGATTAAAATAACAGTCTAGTTCCTTTAATTTCCCTTGTGGTGGTTTTCTTTTTAGAAATGATTAAATAGCGTAATTCCTCTAATGATTCATTTAGTTTATTTTTAACTAACACCAAAGGAAAACAGAAAGGAAAGCTTCATCAGCAAACATGTTTTTCAAGGAGGAAGAAAGCCTGTATTGCACAGTATGATAGAGTAATTTAGGATTGTTTAGAATATTATATGCAACTAGTGACTTAAAAGATAGTAGTATATGCAACACACTGCATTACACTGTATTAGTGAACCATGTTCCTATCCTGGAATAGAAGCTTTGACTGCTTCATACAATGCAACTTGGAAACAGTGTGATTCTGTAAATCATCCTTTTTACTAAGAAAAAATACCCCTGACGTCAAAACTTTCATGTTTCCTACTGTAAGTGCCTCCAGTCCAAAAACTAGCAACTGAAAACTATGTACACAAGAAGTAGAGAGCAGGTATTAGAACAAGCCCCAAGGCAGCTTAGAACTTAAATACCGGGTAGATCTGTTTTCAGCAAAGCAATTAACTAGGCAGGAGTCATCATTCCACCAATATTAAAATGCAGGCTGGATGTTTTTTTCTAAACATACGCTCTAATTCAAATTATAATGCTGGGGAGGTGCTAACACAAGAATTAGGGTAGCTGGATTCAAATACATTGTCCTAATCAGCTTAAAATGTGTGATTCAAGAACATACAAATTCAAGGAGTCTAAATAATGATTTACATGCTTCACTGGCTGACTGACAGCAGGTTTTGGTTCTCATCTTGCATCTTCAGATTTACCTTTCAATACATTCTTGGTAAGTTGCTCTGTAGCACACCATTAGTAATGAATCCCCCTTGCCAATGGGGTAAAACTCACCAACCTCTAAAGAGACATGCTGATAACTCCACTCAAATTGCAGTACTCTTCCAGTACCCTGTGGGACTGGGACTAACTGCAGCATGCTCACACTGCTTACAGTCTGAACAAGGCAAGCACAGAGGGTAACATGCTGACTCAATAGAACCTGGTAAAAGTCCGTCAGTGACTGATGGGTCAGGGTTTTCATCCAGACTACAAACTGGAGGCTTCAGGCTGAGTTATACTAGCTAGGTTTAGCTTTTTTGGTATTGCTAATGCAACTATTTTTATCAAAATTATTAGACATTACTTGGGGAACTGCCTATAGTTTTGCACTAGATGTCTGCATTCCTACATGTGGGCTCATACACAGACATCATCATCATCTATTTGTAGACATAATTTCATTATTGCTAATGCACTGACATTTAACAATGCACTCTATCCCCAGTTTCCCATCAATAAAAGAAGTGAAAGAAACAACAATGTATTCTTAGTGATCCAAAATACACAAATATTTCATATACTGAATTGTTAACATGTATCATCAAGCCCCATACAAATGTCATTTCCCACAGTTCTGTGCAGGATAGGTTGGAAAGCTGTGGCAGAGGAGCAGAGGTCATTCACCACTGACTGACCATCCATGTAGCAAACTGCAGGAATAAAAGCTACAACTCGGAAACTCCTCCCTGTCTCACCATGCAGCCTCTTGAGAGCCTCAGCACCGCTGGGCAGCTCTGGTTGCCCCAGAAAGCTGATGGGTTATAGGTTACAAGAGGGAACATTAAACAGCACTGTGACAAGTAGAGAAGGTGTGTTAATCCATCTCATCTACAGCTGCTACTTGAAAATTAAGTTGATATTAGCACTGCAACCAAAACATTTTCAAATAAACCTGAAGAGAAATAAATTACTCTTTCCATTCAATCTAGGCTGTACACTGGGTACACAGAATGACATAATATCCTTCCTGAAATTAGAGCTGCAGTGAGGACCAGTATCCTTCAAACACAACCAGTTCCTGAGACCGCCTTGCAAACAACTGTGTTTTCCAAATTGCCACAGAAACTATCTTCTTCATCTTTTTTAAAAGCTGGCCAAAGAATTACCTATTGTTTTCTTTATAAATGCAATAAAAGTTTCATCACTATATCCCCAGACTTCTGTAGTTTGACAGCTGTACATATAAAGAATCTTACTGGAAAGCAACACACAGAAATAGCCACTCCATTTAACTGCTGCTGCTCAGAACCTCACACCAATTCCTGTGGCATTTGCCAGATAAGACAGTAAATGATGTTAACTCTGTGTCTGCCCCTACTTAGCAGAATTATACATCTTTCTTGCAAGCCGCCAAGAAATTGACAGTTATCTTCAGATTATTTTTTTGTTGTTCATAACAAATATATGAGATATTCTTTTTCTGCATGTAGAACCACATTCACTTTGGAAACTGGTACTCTTGGAAACAGGATGCTATACAGAACTATGATCAATACAAAACCATGTATTGATTTGCTTTTTAATCTGAAAAAAATCAGTACTACTAACAATTCTGAAGATGATTTTAAATTGCATGCACAGGCCCAAGGATTTGTTCTGAGGCTAATCTGCATTTAGGGCTGTAGATACATGCAGAATAACAAAATCAATACATCTGTAATGACTGCCCAGATAACTGCATCAGCAGCTGCAGAAAGCCAAGTCAGCAATTATTTTTAAGGACATGTGATAAGTTTTCTAATCCTCTGACAGTTGGCACACACTTGTTTCTAAAGGATGTTATCCCAGCTGCCTTCTTCCAGGCACTCTGGGCTTCTGCTTCACTTTTAACTAGATAATAATCTGTTTTCTCTCTGTGCTTTACCACAGGCATGTTTTACCTGTGGCAATCACAGCAGATGTACTGATGCCAAGAACTGCTCTGCCAGACAGAAAAGACGAACTTCAGCACCTAAGCTACTGCGTAGTTTATGATTAAAAGATAATTTAGTTAAATAGCTAATCATGCACTAGTGTGTGTCTCTTGGTTCTCAGTGTATGTGTGCATGTGTAGAAACAGAAAGGTATGAATGAGTGTTTTAAACTCTGACTCTAGCCACATTAGTTCAGAATAGAGACAGGAAAAGAGCCTGAAATATGAGACATTAAAACCTGTTCTCATAAGAAGGAGAGGAACAGACCCTGAGACAACACGAGGCTAAGGAGCACTTCTGCTAGTAACTCACCTTGTTGAATTTTCGTCAGTAGCTGCTGACGGGCGAGAATCCTGCTCGTCCTGTAGGGCGGGCGCCTGGCAGTTTGATCAAATCGCAAGTACATCTCCTGGCCCTCAGGTGACACCGAGTTTAGGTAGTAACAGCCTCCGCCAGAAGTCCTGGGCACCTGCTTAAACATCTCTGCTCCTTTAAAATCACTCCGTCGGTCTCTGCTGTGGCTACTCTAGATTATAATCAGGGTAATGAAAGGAGGGAGGCAACAAGCCCTAGGGAGCCGAAAAGAGCAAGCGCCTTAAAAGAAAAAGGAGTGCCAAAAGCTACAACTCAGGATTCCTGCTTCTCCCACATGATCCACACGGGCCAATCGCTCCTAGCCCAGCCGTGGAAGCGCAGCCTGCAGAGCGGGGCAGCCAGGACAACCAGCCTGCCTCAGCCCGCACAGCTTGTCCCTTCCCGCACAGCCTGCCTGCCCCTTCCCACACAGCCTGTCCCAGCCCGCACAGTCCCGTAGCCCTCTGGGCAGACGGAACTAACCCAGCACGAAGAGGCTGCACCGGGCCCCTGCCCAAAGCAAAGAAGAAATATTTGCAGCCGCTTGGGAATGCCTGTTTCAAAGTACAGAGGGCTGCAGAAAACCTTTTCCTCGTCTGCTCCACTCCGCTCAGCTGTTGACTCATCTCTGGAGAAGATGCCCTCCCTAATTTTCTAAAAATCACATCCCTGCTTGCCAAGGCAAAGTTGGTTTACAGAAGGGCTGTCTGAGTCCCCAGACCCACATAGTACAACCAGCACTGGAACAAATGGAGCCTTTGAGATGAGAAAACAACAAACAAACCAACCAACACCGAGTAGGAGACACTGAGCAGTAAACTGGATCCAAGGGTCCCTAAGCTTAGGGTTACTGAGATCTTGTCAAAGCCTGGAAGAGGGGAAGGGGATGGAGAGATTCTCTGTTCTTCAGGTTCCTCACCATAACATCTCTTTGGGGTTTTAACAGACAGAGGGGTATCTGTTTTCATTCAGTCATACATATCAACCATTGAGTTTGCAAAACATGCCATCTCTTTGGTCAGTCAAATGGAAGCAGAACATTTCTATTTTAATCAGCAAACAGGCAGCAAATCTGAGTAAAAATATGCCAAACTCTCCCTCCTACTATGCCTGTCAAATAATTTTCCATTACATTTTAAAATACCAATACTTTAGTTTAATAAGCCCCTAGCATGAACTGATTTCAAAGGGAAATGAGCTCTTGCCCAGGGAGTTTTGTGATCAAGACAGTTTTTGACACAAGCACTGCTAGCCCACGGGAAGCAATTTCACAGTCCTGAAGATCATCTTCACAGTCTTAACAAAACTGGAAGTGATGGTAACTCAGAAGGCTCTTCTACCCACCTGGCTAAACAGGCTCCTGCAAAAAACTGCTTTCAGGCAGCAGGGCTGCGGAAGGCAGAGGTGTGGCAGCGGATCCTACACAGCTCAGGAAACATGCTGCCACCTCTCAAATCTACGCCCCTTCTCATGAGCAGCATCTTGACCTCTCCAGACTCCACCTGGACATCTACCTGCAGAAACATTATTATCTGCATTCTTTTCTCCAGCACCAAGGCCAACAATATAGCATGACATACCCTCATATCAGAGCTCTCCTCCCACTCCCAGTCTGGATGAGTCTTCCCACTAGGGCAGGGACATGGGGTGGCATTGCCTGGGACTTGCCTGCTTGCTGAGGACAGAGTCAGGCTAGCTTGATAGGGCAGAGATAGTCACCTAAACGTGAGGGGGAGAAGGATGGTTGCCTCATTTACAACTACTGATTACAATTTCCCTCTGTGCAAAGCCCTTAAGGCAAGGTTTTACTGCGACGCAATCTGTTCTCATTACACCTTATAAATTTTATTCCTAATCGACATGGAACTTTTGTAGTGCTGTAAAATGGAGAAATATAATTCTGGGTACTAGAAACTTAAAATGAAAGCTGTAGACTGAAAGTCTCCATTACCTGCTACTACTATCCAGAGCACCCTCAAGTCCTGTACTTTCTCTGGTTTTCACTCCAGGAGTAGCTGTATGGTCTTCCCTGAGACTCCCAGCAGGAAATTCAAACTCAAGACAAAAGAGATGGTACCACTATCATCTACACTACCAAACAGGACTGGTCACTGGCAGCCAGGGAGACAGGACGACTAGTCTCTTCCTTGCCTTGCTGTACAAAGTGGAGAGGCAGGATTGCTGCACAGGTGTGAGAGAAGAGAGCCTGAGCAGCAGGGAAGGGATGGTTTCTGTTCCCACTCCAGCATGCCAAATCAGCATGAAAGTCACTCAGATGCTCTCTTTTGAAGAATAAACATCCCTGAGACTCCCAAGTGTGGATGATTTGCACAGTATTTATCCAAAGAGACATTACCACCATGCAGGAAAATTCTTATTTCATTAATCTACAATCCTTTAGTCTAATTCTACTTATAAAATGCTACTGCTAGTGGACAAAGCAATTATTAACATTTCACAGTAATTTGTTTAAATTTTCAGAGGGATTTCTTTTTCTGTTGGAAGATACATTGACTTTTTCAGCTAACTCTGCATTCTCCCTTGCAGTATGCCCGAAGACTAGGAAACAATTTAATAAAAATGTAAGGCTTAAAAAGCCAGTCCAAAGAAACAAAAACCAAGGCAAGAGCCTGAGTGAGTATTAAACAGGGAACAAGTCCACTAAGGGCTCAACAAGCCCAGTTATATGCTTGTAACAGAGAGCAAAGCACCAGCTCCTGTGGCTGTTTGTCCTTCCCACACGTCCACCAGACAGTAAGCGATGGGGCAGGCCAATGACTATCCCTTCCTCCCAGACACAAGGGTCCAAACACAACTTCAGAGCTAGAGGGCTGCTCCAGGCTCAGTGATGTCAAGTGCTGCCTCTGTTGAGGCTGAATTCTTTGGCGTCGGTCCAGCACTTAGAGTAGTCAAATAAAACAAGAAACAACAAGAGTTAGCTGGTCTCATGGTGCTCATCTGAAGCTCCTGTGCTTGAAGTTGTGCATGGTGGAGGAAAGAAGTAGTCACAGAATCACAGAATCATTATGGTTGGAAAGGACCCTCAAGATCATCTTGTCCAATCGACAGCCCTACACAACTGTCTCGTCACACAGTGACTGCCTTGACACTCACTGTTTACTTACAAAAATGCATCATTCAAATGAGAAACCTCCTCTGGCCACCAATCTTTCAGACAAAAAGTACTACAGAAGCCTAAACTGTTATATAAGAATGCTAATTAATATTTCAGTCTCAGTCTACAGATTGTTTCTGGAATAGTCAATGGAGCATCACTGAACTTAATGCTAATGCATCTCATAAAAGCACTTCAAAATAAAAGCTTTCATGTGCATTTTACAAAGGCTGTAGGGGAACTCCAGCACACAGCTGAAATAACTGCTTGTCATGACAGCAGCACAGCTTATGAATCGAAAAACTCAACCCCATGTTTATACGTCACAACTGATCCAGACAGGAATAGATTCTTTCATAGAACCACATCTGGAATAAATGATTCTTTTATCTGAATCCAAAATGTCCAGATGTATCTATAGTGTAATACCTATGTGTCACATCTAACATGACAATTAGTGACTTGATGGGTACTGAAATTTCTGGAAGATCAGGAACCTTTATTTAAAGGCACATGAACACAGCACAGCACTACTGACACCTGCACAACGTTAGTAAAATTGACAAAGTCAACTCAAGGATGCACACCCTTCTCTGTAAGTATTCATAGTCAGAACTGCAACACTTCATTTTCTTTTCATTGATTTTTATGTCTCTCTGCCACCTCTTTTCCCTGAAACTAACTGCATTTGGTGTGCGAGATAAAGAGTAAAGTATTTGCAGGAAAAAAAACACCACAGGGCTACACACACATACCAAAGTATCATAGGCAGTACTTGAGGTCTGCTTCCATTTAAGTGAGAGTGAGGTCCTGTAATCAGCTGGAGAGAACAATGTGGTGTACTCTAGAAATGCTAAAATATATCTTTAAATAAACTATCCACTTATGACCAGCTTTTCTGAGGAAAACAACAGTGTGAGTTTCTACATTCCACCTTTGCCTTAGAGTATTAGTCATGTAGGCACAAAGCAATGCTACAGGCACCAGCGTAGTTGAGGATAAACTGAGATGAACAGGACTTTCCCCACTTGTATTCCCATAGATATATATCGATGTAACAGAACTGCTTACTTACATCTTATAATGCACCTCTCCTACCTGTGAGATAGGTCCATGTTGTGGTACCTGGCACAGAGTTCTTCACGTTTAGATTGAACCTGCAATTCTCACACAGTAATCAGCCACTTATCTTCCCACTGTGACCCCTTTCCTTTTTATTGTTAGTTGCACTTATCTTGTTGTATCACATCTAAAATTAAATAGCATCTCGATGGATTCTCTTCATCTGAAAGCACTGGTAAAATGAAAACAACATAGCTTCCTAACCACTGGAGGAACACAGTTGTTAACAACATTAGTGACATGGAGTTAGAAGAAGCCAGAAACTCTTGTTTTTGAGTCAGAGAAGAAAAAAAACTACGCATCTGCTTTTAACTTGTTGATCTTTGGATTCCTTCCTACAATTCTGCAGGTAGAATAGTTCAGTTTGCTGGATTATAGCCCTAACTCCAATACGCTATTTATGCAATATATCCTATCTTGGAGTCCTATCCACACATCCTTATATTTCTTACCTGTATCTGCCTTTATAGATGCCTACACAGCAGCAACAGCAGGCAATTCCTCCTTTCTTAAGTTTAGGAATAGACAAAAGTCATTTGCAGTGAACACAAAGCTGTGTCTGAGGAGGGCTGCACTTCATGTGTTTTGAATCCTATCTCTGGGACTGGGACTTTTAAAAGCAGAGGTTCATTGCTTGCTGTTTAGAAAAAACACTTTATGTTTGAACACAGACATTTGTTTGAGAGCTGAGCTGGGATTACTACAGGCTACAAACTCATTTATAGAGGGCATGAAACAGTAGGGTCTCCAGAGCAGTCAGAAAAGTTTCCCTCTGGCTCAGCAGCACTTTGACTACCTTCCTGAGACAGCGCCAGGGCGTCAAGGCTCTGTGGCTCCTCTGGGGCTGCAAGGAGTCAGACTGGAGCAAAAGGAACATACTATCTGTGAGATTTCAACATCATTGGGAAGCAGGATGGAAGCAGCTAATAGCTTGCACAACACTACAACAGAGGATCCTTTAACTGGAAAGCCTGATACTGATGTGTTCTGGAGGCAAGTCAGCTGCTACGTCAACTGTCTGATAGTGAATTTTAGAAATGAGTATTGCTAAGCAAGGCTTCCTCTTATGCATGAAAGGCAGGCTTACAGACACCCTTGATAAACTTCAAAGCAGAAGAAAAGGCTTCTGAATAGTACATTATATCATTTTCCTCTGTTCCAGTGTCCCCATTCCAGCATCAGAGGATTATCCATCTGCATTTTAAGATCCATGTTTTGTGAACAGTACTAGTACAAAAAGTATCTCCTGGTTACAAAAGCATTAGTGGCCTGGCCAAACCACGGAAGGCAGCTCTAACACAAGCAGAGGATTAAAAATGATATAGAGGCTCAGTAAAACAGTAGTGCACTTATGGGCACACAGGATGGGAGGGAGAAAAGGGAGTTAACTGCTCCACCAGCCACCCAGGCAAACTTACAGAAATAAGGACATGTGCAAAAAGCCAAGAAGATGAGGGTTATGGCAAGACAGCTGAAGTGCTTCCTCTCATCAGTCCTCCTGTAGAGGAGCTTGGGTATGTTAAATCAACAAAATGAATAGCAACAAATTGGAAAAAGGCTACTTCAAGAGATCATAAAGAAGCTCAGCTATCAGGGGTGAAAAGGAAAAGGCCACTTGTGGCTTAATGGCTGCTTAAAGACAGGAAAGAGAAGTAGTAATAAATATTCTATGTTCACAATTGGGTGAGGTTCCCAGCAGACTCCCATGGGGATTAGCTGTTTTGTCTACTATCCATACATGATTTTTATAGAGGGACTGAGTAGTGAGGTGGCAAAATGTAATGACGATACAAATTAGTCTGGCAGTCAAAATAGAAATTGGTTGGAAACACTGAAGGTTCTCAGAATATTGACTGAGAAAGCATTACAACTGTAGCTTTTGAGTGCTGATAAATGTATTGGAGAAAAAACACCCTAAAGGTACACAATGCACAGCAATGACATTTAATGGAGCTATTATCGCTGAGGAAACAGATCTTGGAGAGGTTTATGAAAATCCAATAAAAGTGTTCAGCAGGAACAAAAAAAGCACAGAGGATTTTAAAGCTTTTTAGAAAAGTAACTGAGAGCAAGCCAACAAACATTGTTATGCTATTCCAAAGGTCCCCCCATCATCTGGTAATGCTGGGGTCTTTTCTTACAGTGAATGAAGTTGTGAACAAGAAGTGCAATGGGCATATAGGGAAGGTTCAAAATGAACCAAAATAAATATTTCTCCACATTTGCATAGCTGACCCCTGGAAGTCATTGTTAGATGAGTTAAAAAAAGATAAGGTAAATCCTGGAAGAAAAATCCAGCAATGGCCATTAAGCACAAAGTTCCAGCTCGTGGCTCAGGACCTCCCTGAACCGCATGAATGCAGAACAGGCTATACACTGCAAACAGCATCACTACATGCCTATCCCAGTGTTAGATTTTTCCCCAAACAGTTGCATATTCCCACTGGTTGACACATGATACTGGGTTGGATGGAACTGGGGTCTGACCTGGAGTGACCAGTCTGTATTCTTACGTGAGCTAAACAACCTGCACCTACCCTGTGGGCTATGTAAAGTGGGATCCCAACAACACCGTTAGTGCATAAATGCATCAGAATAACTGCTGGAGCCTTCAGAATAGCCAGTATTTCCCTGGGCACAACCTCTCCATATCCTCTTGTCACATTTGCTGGTGAAATGTAAGCTGTTGGTATCTTGGCCACAATGACAGGCTTAGAGAATGTGACTTTTCTATCCCTTCTGCTTTCCCAGGGGGTTAGAAGGGACCAGGCACTCCTGGCCAGTGGCTAAAGTCATTGAAAGAGGTTGGCTGTTTCAGCCAGGGCCTGGCTAATAATTTAGGCATTATGGTCTCACTCCTATTCAGTTTTAAACACCACATTTTCTCTCAGTCAAACCACACCAGAATATGAATATAGATCCACTGGCCTTAGCTGAACTCTTCACAAACCAAGAACAGACAGCATCCTGCAGTGTAAAGTCCCTAAAGACAGTGCTTCTCAACAGTAAATTAAAAAAAAAAAAAAGTTGGCTAGTAAGTAGAGTTCAAAATAGAGGTCAAAAAGAGAGGAAGACATTTCAGGTGGCAGACCTCCTCTGCCAAAGCATTTGGAGAGTATTATGACAGGAATGAGCTAAAAGTAGTTTCCATACCCTTAGTGCAACTCCATCTGCTAAATCTATACCTAAGTTCCTAAAACTAATCCCACAGGGACTGCGTAAATATATTCAAGTAGTGGTGGGCTAACACCCATCCTAATCTCCCAGTCTCGCTAACAAAGTGTTTGGATAACACAGTGATAACATAAGAAAGTGTTTAGATAAACTTAGTTTCTTGTGTTATCCAAACACATTTTAAATCCCTACACGGTCCTACTGCTAGTGTCATTCTGAACCACAGGCAAACATTCCTATCTCAGATGAAGGTTCATGTGTTCACAGGCTTCATGTGAGGGCTTTGCTATTTATTTTCTTTACAACAGGACTCCAGTACCATGGTGATAAAATGGCCAAGAGAGGAAATATTCAGGTTTTGATCTGGTTTCGAGAGAGGGGGTTTTTATCTGTCTGTGCTAGAGACACAATGCCAAAGTTAGATTTTGTAAAAATAAATAACAAACATAATAAAAAACCCCAACAAGGCAGAACAGAATAGCTCTTGGCAACACTACTTCAAACACAGCAGCATGGGACCATGAAATTCTCCAGGCTCCTTTAAATCAATGAATATTCATTGCATGATTTCAGTCTCTGGTCCAGTGAAGCAGACAGACACCATGGTTAGGGCATAGGACTACATGGCAGTGATTTGCTGTAAGACTTCAGGGAAGTTGTATAACCTGTCTCTGTACCAATTTCCTGATTGATAACAATAATCTTTTCCTTGCTTAACTATTTTGGTACCTATATGTAAAAAAAAGTAACCATAATTTTGCAGTCAGACTCATTTCCCTTACAAGCAATGTCAGGCCAGTGGAGGCAGGCTAAAGTTTAATATACCTACATGAACCAAGGAGAAGATAAACACCCCTCTAAGTGGTCCTCCACCTGTAGTGGGTTCCTTCAGACAAGACACTTACTGCCTAAACTTGCATAATGCCATAGATTTCCCAATATGTTATTAAATGATTGTTATCAGATCTTATAAACACTAAGTAACAAGGATGTAGTGTTTGTACATGAAGCTCTACAGAGCAACATGCACTAACATTAAGCTGGGTCTTGAATCGAGGGCTGGACTGCAGCATAGTATGCAAGGAAGTACTCTGCAGGATGCATTTGTTCACTAGCCGTTAAAATGTCTCATTTTATTACAGTCCCCAAACCATCACCACCAAGAGAGCCACTAGGTACAGCAAAGTCATCCCTTTGCTGATTACTCTCCCGGGAGACCCAGGAAAGCCACGGGTTTTGCTGACATGTTGTGGAAGTTTAGGCTATGGTTGGGTAGCATTTGTTCCTGGGAGGGATACCCTCTGCAGAAGCTGGTGACCCTTTCTGCCTCCACTTCTCCCACTTTCTTAATGAAGCAAACTGATTTAAGCCTTGTGGCAGCCAGCATCCCTGGTAGATGCTGGACCACCTGGCCTGACACATGTCAGTCCCCTTCTGTTGCTCCATGGGTGAGTGAGGGCACTGAATCCAGCACAGAGCTGAGCTTTGTCCCTGTGGCATCTGGGTATGTGCTTGCCCATGTCCTGGTGAACAGGGCACACATGATGTTTTCTTTCCTCCCAGATTACCAGTTTGGGTATTACTCTGGGTCGAGGTCTCACCTGCTAATGTGACAGCATCCCAGAACCAGAGCAAAGGCCTTGCACAGAAAATAGCATGGATAAGCAACGAATTTCGTCACTAGCCCAGCTTTAAGGCTGACCCACAACACCACGGCAAGTGTGACCAACACACTTGCACACTTAGACGGCTGCATAGTTTCAGCCATAATGATGTCCAATTAGCAATCTCACAGATAAAGAAGCCGGGGGAATATGGGACATGTATGTATCACTTATCCCACACCCAACGTCAGAATTTAGCATAATCTACACCGATTGCTCTGTAAAGTACATCAGTTACCCTGAATGTCCAAAACAGGATGCATGATGTCCATAGCTTCTAAGCCTGAATTATCACTCTTTCACATCAGAAGATTTAGGAGCATCGAACAGATTTTTTTTTCCAAAGAAAAACCCCAATAACCCCTGACATACCTTTCACAATAAACCAGCAGTAGACCACTTTACAATATAAACAGATATTCATGAATTGGACAAGTCCCTGACCAGGATTTTCTGTCTCCCAGAAATCAATTGCTCTGAGCACAACTTAAGCTTTCCATTTCTAGACTCTGTATTTATTTCTTGCATTCTTTTTTTCCACACACACAGATTGCACTGCATTATACACACACCACAGAGCTGATGTGTCTCACTGGATAAAATAATTTTGGCCAACAAGCTGCAGGTAGTGGTTTTTGTTTTTTTTTTTTTTTGCAGAGTGGAAACCTACCAAATAGCAGGAGCGACACAGAGGAAAAGGCTTTCCCATACCTCCCTTGCCAGCCACCACACTACTTCCCCTGAGAAGGAGGAGGCAGACTGCTCCTTCCCCACAATCCACCTTTGGAAAATGCTTCTAGTGAGCAGGAAGGACTAGAGAGAGCCTACAACCTGCAGCAATGAAGGCAGAGTGAATTATTCTCCAGCAGATGTTCACTCCTTCTCACCCCGTCCCTCATATTAGCTGAACTGCCTTGAAGCATGTTCTTTATTCACCTTTCCCCTCTCTAGTTCTGTACGCCTACCCATGCCCTTGCACATGCTCCTCCAGCAACAACTTACCAAGACTTCTCCTCTGTTGATTCCCCCTCTGTTCAAAGCAGGTAGACCAAAAGAGTTGGTTGATAAGGTCCATACCAAATGTGAATTTCTTTTTTATTCTTTCAGTTCCAGCGTGATGAAAATATTGCCATCTGTCCTCTGTTTATCCTGGCATCCTCTCACGTCCCTCTACCAGGCTTCCTCCCTGCCCCACTTTCTGTATATACAGCTCTATTTCAAATACACCCCACGGTGCTCCTCATTTGTTTTTGTCTACTTAAGGTGTTGCTCCATGTTTATGGAATGTAGTTTTACTGGAAAAATTCCTTGGCCAAAACCTTCAAAAGGAACTACTCATCTTGGGTCGATTTTCCATGACACTTTCAAAGCTCTGACTTTCTGGGAGTGCTGGTTTCCTCAGTCTGAACATAAGAACCCTTTGAAGTGTCTCAAGTCAGACAACCAAAACCTGCAGAACTGAAATTGCACCTGACCTTTGAAAAAGGTTGGTCCTGTTTATGTTTCCCAATTTTTTTTTCTTCTCATTCAATTAGATTTTGACAGGTGGTTTTTTTCAGCTCTAAGGACATAAAATTAAGGCAAAACTTGGTCCTGAAAAACACTTTCCATACCATGCTGCTGTGGAGGCCTTTTACTCCAAAGTAGAATTTATTGATTAATCTGTAAGTGCTCAGGATTTGTACTTGTGTAGCTGAGATCAGAATTGGCTTTAGAGTGCTTTGTATGTACTCTGTACTTGAATTGTAAGAGAATGTACCAGAGGTTCATGTGTTTCAGTCTATTTTTCCTCCTTTTATGTCCTGGGGAACTCATGACAAATAGTAAAGTCAGTGGTTCCTAATACATTACCAAACATAATAGGTTGGATAACAAATTAAAACCAAACGCAGTTCTAAACATTTTGCTTTCAAACCATTAGTAAGCCCATATTGCTTTACAAATAAACTCTGCTCCCACTTTGCTCAGACTAGTTACAGTTCATGTGAGTGACAGGGAGGCAACTCTGGCCATGACACCTGTGAATGATTTGAAAATAACTTTTAAAAATAGCAACTGTGATGTGAGGTATTACACGTCTCCAGAAGATCACAAACGGGAAACAGACTCTGTGTCCCACTAGCTTAGGTGTAGCTCAGCTAGGAAGCGCACAGTCACATCATAAACCTCCCTCTTTGTTCCCAGTTGGCAGCCTTGTTAACAACATCAGCAAGGAACTAGTTACTGAAACCTGGAAGCTAAGAGGTCATACCATAAATTTGTCATGTCCTTAATGCTCTTTCCTAAGTACCCACTAGGAGCTGTTGTGAAAAACAGGACACCTGAGGCTGATGGACTTTTGCTCTGCTCAAAGACACTGTACTGAGTACAATAAATATTCACACATCAGATAACTAAGTAGTAGTTTGAAAAGTGAACCTCAAAACACACTTTAAAATGTGCAGTATGAAATCTGCATGGCTGCTGCACTTGTTGCTTAGCTAAAGCAGTCAGGGATCACAGATAAATTTCATGTTTTCACAATCTGCTGCTCCAGAGGTTTAGGTACACTCTTATAGACAGATAGGAGCAGCCTCAGGTTCACAATCCCTGATCCTCATGGAGGAACTAAACCACTATTCACTACTGAATTCACACAATTCAACTACTGGTTGGAGAGACAACACAACAGAGCACAAGCAGTCCAAGGAGTTCCTGGGATCCATTGATGATAATCTCATAACCTCTTTCTCCAAGTGATAGAGGAGGCAACAAGGAGAGGTGCTATGCTGGACCTTGTTCTCACCAACATTACTGTTGGAACATGTAACTTTAAGAGGATGTTCAAGTGCCACCAAAGTCACAGGCACCTTTACATCTTGATCTCCAGCTTTGTTTACTTGAGCAGGTACCTTAAAACAAAGCCAGAGATGCTATAAGTAAAAATTAAACTTCTGCAATGCTAATGGTTTGCTGATTTCTGTATCAAATGCAGTTAGGTGGCAGCTGAAGAGATTGCTTTTTCCCCAGCCTGTCACTGATGCAGGCAGGTCTTTGGTGTCGTCATTTGGCCAGGATTATGGAAAGAAATAAGCACCACCTGAGGGCAAGTCATCCCCTTGTCTCACACACTTATTTCACGATCACAGGACTTGCTTTCAGAGGTACCTATTTGTGTCTTGACTGGAAAGGACCTTGTGTGACTAGCTCAATCCTTTTAGAAGACATCCTCACCAGATTCACTGCTTTCAAATCAGAGAAGATGCTTTTCACCTTGTATGCTATTTATAACATGAAAGAAGACTGGGGATAGAGCATAACATAAAGCCAGTACTCTGAGGACTAAACGAAACCTAAGTGGAAAAGGAGTTAAGATTTCTTTTCTTGAGTATTTCTGTCAGTCAGTACAACTTAGCTGACTTGGCTGCTGCACTCCCATTTTGGGATCCAGCCTTGATCTGAAGATCATGTTGAAACTGTGCTTCAACACAGCTGAGAGGCATGTCAATGGCTACACCACGTACCTCAGGAAAGCCAAGGAAATGCTGACATGGATTGTATTCACACCTTCATTAGTAAAATGAGTCTTAGGATGCTGTCCTTGGGATAAGTGTCTTTGTCTCTACCTTTTCATTAGCAGCATCTGCACAGAGAAAGACTGAAAACTGCTATAAGCTAAGAAACACAGGGAAAGAATTGAATATTGACTTTACAAGAACTACTGTATTCCATAATTTCCTAGTGATTAGTTCATACTTGTTATTGCTGTTTCATCCCCTGAAATTGTGTGGACATGTATGTTTTCCTCAGGCATCTACTGGCAAAACTAATTGAGAGATAAGACTTCTGTTACAAAACAATGCCCTCTGTTAAAGAAATAAATTATTAAATAAGAGCATCCATAAATAGAAAGGGTTGTAAAAACAAATAGGGCAAAGCATCTGGTTTGAAACATCTTTGCACAATTTGCAGTAGCTAAATCTGGACACAATTAATGACCTGTTTATTTTCCAAAATTTCAATAAAATGCCTTGGCAAAAACTTAATCTGTCTCTGGAGAATGTCTTACTTCCTTCCATATGTTGCCCGATCTGTCACAGCAATAAACTTCCTCCCAGTTTCAATATCCCTAACGACTGCACCAACCCATGCTTTCCATAAAAGAAGAGATAATGGTTCCAGTCCTCTAAAAGTCATGATCCTCTCTTAAAAGAAAGCAACACAAAGAAGTGGAAGAGAGAGAGAGAATACCTTGTGTTATAGCCTCTGTTGTGACCTAGAATACAGAGATTTAAAACAGTTCCCACCTACAATTCATCCCAGCTGTTTTATTCCCTCTGGTTTATTTCCTGTTTTATTATTTATTCCCTCTGAATTTGATAGTGTCTTTAAAATGCTGCCATGCCACAATTAATGTATATGCCTTGGCTTTGTACCATTTGTCCTGCTGCCCTTGCTGTTTAGGGTGTCTTCAAAAGAAACAGCTTAGGCCATTTTGTAATTATACATGTTTATGGTTTTGTATAAAACAGACATCTCCATTTTATTTGGTGGTGTCTTGTCTAACCTAGATTCTGAAATGTATTTAATCTCTATTTGAATCAAATTGGTGTAGTAGCCTCTATTTTATTAGATGCCAGAAACATGGATATTCTGGTTCCTTCACTTTTCTGATGAACTCCTGCATCCTACCACACTGATTCAATAGATAGTATCTTTTAAAAATATGCTGTTGGTTTAGAGATTAAATGCAACAAAGCAGACAAATCCACGAGTTGAACACTTAACCATTTAAATTTACAAAGTATTATAGTGCTCTGCTGATCCAACTATCAGTTTTGTTGCACAATAAAAGCACTTGGAGCTGTTAGAGACAGATAGAGAGCGCAACTGTAATTATCAAAATACTCATTTGCCAAGCTGATGTAAAACTATATGCTTCAGACTCTGCCTACAAACTAATGCTGCTTTATTTTCACAAGTGATGGAGTGAGTCAAGTCAGGATCCTTACATCAGAATCCAGAGCATTTCTGCTGATTTTGGAGAAGTTGCTCTTTATTTTTCTCAACACAACCAGCAGGATTTTTGTATTAAAAAAAAGGAGTATGACTAGTTCACAGACTTGTCAGAATCCATCTGTCTGACTCTATTAATGAGTGCATTCCCAGTTGTGGTCTTTCCAACATTATAAATAAAAAGTTTCTTTCTTGCTACAAATCCAGTGGTTGAAATCCACCTGTAAAATTGATTTATTTAGATAAAATCTGTCCTTAGGTTAAAGTGACTTCTTAAAATGAGCAAGACCATGAGATACCAATTGCATAGTCTTTCAGCAGTCAACTCACACATAAATGACTCTTGTTCTCAAATAATTTACTACAGCATTAGTCTAGATAAGCTATGAAACAGCATGCCATGGAAATCAGGATGAGTGGGACTGGGATGGGGAAGAGAGGTGCATTTACCAGAAGAATTAGAGGCACACTGCAGATAACTTAAAAGTCAGGACAAACGCTGAGATGCTCACTCCTCCATGCACTGAATCCAAAATACACATTTATGCAACGCATTTCAGGGAAATCTAAGCTACGAACCAATGCAGGTTGATAAAGGTTTAGGAACTCCTTTTTGTAATGCTAAGTGCAATTTTTCAGTATTTTGACCAAAAAGCATCATTTGTAATGTCGGTTTTGACTTAACTCTTTTAACAGTCTCCCAACCAACTGCCTTCCTGAAGCTAGCAGTTATTTTGAATCTCTTCTTAATTACAGCAACAGAAGACCAAATAGAAATATATTTCAAACTACTCTTACCTTAAACTCAGACAGACCTACATATGATATAAGGCACACTTGAACTATGCTCCTCTCTGAAAGTGATTTCCCTTAAATTCTTTCTACAACAAAACCAATAATCCATTTCTGGTTTGTTCTGTTCTTGGTTTGGGGGTTTGTTTGTTTTCTTTTGTTTGTCGTGGGTTTTTTTTGTTTGTTTTCTAAATGCTTCAGTATTACACTACCTCTGAAGGTTCAGTGTCTTCTGCATCACCATCCCTCCTCCCCAGAAAACATGCTGCTTGGCTTCTCGAAGCATCAGTGCCATTTATTTAGCTCAAACTATGGAAGAAACTGATTAATGGCACATTATTTTAGATCTGTGATGGGTAAACTTTGCAAAGTATTGACAGAAATAAGAAAGCTATTTTGGAGTTAGTGAACTTCTCTTTCTCCAAAGAAACACTGATTGTTTAAACAATTTTTAGGTAAGCATAAATTTCAAGTTGTAGTGGTTTTGAAATAAAGTAAGAAAAAAATTCTTACAGCTTAAAGAAACACAATGATTACAGGCTTCAGTGCCTCCTCTTTCACTATGTTACAACATGCTGCTGGATCTGTAAAAATGATTTATGGATACCAACTTTTCTATGTACTTACTGTTCAACAGCAACAGAGAAAAAAAAATCAGTACCTCTCAGTGAAATTATCCATTGAAATACGATTCTCTCTGATGACTACATGCAGCAGAACGTATTTTAGTTTTGATCAATATGCTAACTGAAAACATCTTGTTTTTCTAAATTCTCATGAAGTCTGGTCTACTCTACATTTCTAAGTGTAGGAATCACTGAAAGTAATTTCTGGACTCTGTACCAAAGGATGGTTGGTGAGTTTGTTTGCACCCACTGCTCCAGGCTAGCACCAGGCAGGTTAAGAGAGGCCTTATCTGCACTTTATGGTTTTGGACTTTATGTGTTTATCTTGGGAGCTAAATACATACTTTTTGGCACGTTTTCTTACTCTAAGTGACCCAACTAATGTAAGAGTTATGTCACAGTCCCTCAGTCTGGGGCTTTTATGGCATTAATCTGGGGCACTGGATGCACACCTCTGTTTGTAGCATTGGGGCATGTGGAGGTGATTTAGTTCAGTGACCCGAGTATGACTTGTATAAACTCTACTGCAATTAAATGTTATGTCCTGCTGCAAAAGCACAGAAAATAAGACTTCTGCATGGTACTCTGGCCTTGAGGGACTTAGTATGCCTTGAATATTGCACTATCTTCACAAAACCAGTGATTGTATCTACTATTCTGTGGTGCATGTTGCATACACATACTAATTGGTGTTACTGTATGTAAATTACTGCCCTCTACTGGAATGAGAGGCAGAGTATTTCACATGAAATTACTTACATTATTTATTATGTAAATTATTTATTTTTCTCCCCCCTGGTTTGAGGTTTTTTTGGAACCATGTGCCATGAACTGCAGACGTTGCTGATCCCTTCTTGTACCACAGCTACTTGCTGCACTCATTATCTGTATGCACTCAATCTTTATTGCAGTATAAGCTTCACGAGGATGGTCTGGCTGTCAAAATATTTTTATTTTTGAACTGTAAACAGGAGCTACAGAGATGCAGCCTTTTTGGGAATGCCCTAATGCCAACCAAGGAACCTCCTACACTGTCACACTTTTAAGCCCACAATAATTAAAAAAATAAATCAAACTCTCTATTAATAGAAAACAAGATTCCCCAAACTAAACTTTCAAGAATCATAAGACAGTTATCGCTTCTTTAAAATCATGAACCTTACTTAAACCAATGACATTTTACAAAATATGTATTTATTTTGTCTATTTAGTTTGTCTTTGTCTTTTCAGACTCTGATGTTTATTATTTTCAAGCTTTTCTTTTCAAATTTTCTATTAAAATGTGCTTTAGCTGAAGTGAAATCTTGGTTTCTCAATGAATGGTGGCTTAAGGAGATGACTTCTAAAGGAATTATGACATATAGCTGCACAGGAATTGGCCATGCTGTGACAGAAAAACAAAAGAAATAAAGACCAAGGCAGAACATCTGTCTCTCAAGAAATGCATGAAATACAAAATAAAAGAAGACAAACCTAAGTCAAACCACTGCTGTGAAATAAGGCCATAAGCTGGCAAGTATTGCCCAAATCATATTGTTAAGCCATCCAAGTCCTCAGAATCCTTAAAAACATTACAATACGGGACTTTTTTGAAGAAGTCTTTTTCATTCAAACAAAAAGCAACAACACAACATTCAGAATTGAGACTTCACCGATTCCTGAAATTAAATAACACATCCTGCTGTGGCTGGGAGAGCAGAGGAGTGGGAGTCCAGTCTCCAGAGCCTTACTGAGTCCAGAAATTCCCGATGTTTAAGAATTTGCTGGCCAGCCACCAACAAGACTGTATTGATGGGAATTCTTATGGTGTTCATTTAGCAGCTAAAAGTTTATTGTAGAGATAAATGGTCTACATAAATGTTCTGGCACAGTTACTATGATAAATAAAGTCACTTGCCTGGGGATATGGAAAGTGGTCTGTAGGATTACAGCTATATGAAAAAATACAAACACCTAACTGTAAATAACTCAGAAGATACATAATTTAATATGCCATGATTGGCATTAAGAAGTAATCTTGGGATGAAAAAATGTCATCACACTTTAACGTCAGACAAATAACTTAAGTATTTGTATCAGTCTATATGAGTTTCTATCATAGAAAAATATGAGTACCAATAAAGACATCTATCTAAACATGCAGAAACTTAAATAATATTCTATTATATATACTGCTTCTGGAAAAATAACACTATGATTTGTTTCCAGCAAGGTAGTCTGCAAACATCAGCAACAATTACAATGCTTACAAGAATCCTTCATAAATGGCATGGTGCAGCATACTGACAAGGTATCAGCCTTCTCTAGTCAGATAGGAGACATCTACAGGTGAAATGAAATGAGGTCATGTATATATGCAAAGAAATAAGGAGAAATGTTTGTCTGCTGAGAACTGAAAAAGCGTATTTTCTGAAGATTAGTGTGTCACTGAAATCAGTGACCAGCCAAGCTCCAGGAGTCCTATCACAAGTCTTTTCTAAACAGCTATCAAATAGAAATTGACTGATTCAAATAGTATCCAGTTCTACTGCCAGCACTGATTCTCCATTTTACCAGTAGAGTTTTGCATCTCATAAGTAGGAAATTAAGTAATCAAAACTGACTTTCTCTTAGGAAAATAATCTCTGACACA
This sequence comes from Galbula dea, assembly GCA_013399015.1. NCBI lineage: Eukaryota > Metazoa > Chordata > Aves > Piciformes > Galbulidae > Galbula > Galbula dea. Next base: position 500,532 of record VWZX01007817.1, read on the forward strand.
GCTTTCTTTGATGGAAGCAGGACTTGTTCAAATACAGAAAATGAATGCTGTTGTTGTCCCAGAAACCTCTGCTGCTCCTACACAGTCACTCCAAATGTAACACAGCAAATGGCAGTGGAGCTACAGGATAGGGTATGAGAAAACTACATCTTTTTCTGGGCTTTTAGACAGTGGGGAGTTGTCCCTCACCCCCCTCCGCAGTCTCATGCTGATACAGAAATACTTGGCAGGTCAAGCATATTGGTATTTTTGTAATTGTATTTCTGGAATTAACTTCTTGTTGCTGAGGGTCATGAGAACCCAGCAGCAGCAGAACTAACAATGGTGGTATTTTGCCACCATTGCCCTCTTTTGAGATTCAAACCTCTGGTCTTCAGGGAACGTCTAGGCAAGGAGATGAAAATTACAGAATACTGACATAATGTGCATGCAAAGAGAAACATCTATATACTTTAAAGAAACCCACCTAAAAAAAACCTCCCAACATGAATAGAATATATAGCAGAATTAATATAATTTATGAGATCAAAAACTAGTCTGTTGGCTACAACATTTTCTTTAGGACCAATACAAGAGCAGAAAATTTCCTGGCATGTCTCACCAAGCGAATCAGTCATAAGTCACTTTCTTCCCCAAAGCACTCAAATAAAGAACATCTTTCACAACTCATCTTGACAAAGGGCAGTCTTTTCCCACTGATGGGGTCGGGTTAGGGGGGCATTTACACATCTACATCTTATCAACATACTTGAGAATCAGCATCTTGTACTCTCCAGTGCACTGGTGGGAACACAGAGAGCAGTCTCTCTGCTTTCTAAAAACATACGCGCATGACTGTAAAACAGAACATAAAACTATGGCCTCCAAACTATCCACAACTAACACCACGTTTTTCACCTACACATCACCCACACCCTCTAATGAAAACTGACCTGGCAAAACTATTTTATACAAAAAAAAAATCTACTATTTTCTTGAAAGGCTTTAATTAGTTTAACCTACCACATTTGCACTGTACAGAAAGGTCTTAATTAAGAAGAAATTTCACTAATAGAATTCTGGGAAAGACCAACGCCATGTATCAGTATAGGTTGGGGACTGACCTGTTGGAGAGCAGTGAAGGGGAGAGGGATCTGGGGGTCCTGGTAGAGGGAAGGATGACCATGAGCCAGCAGCATGCTCTTGTGGCTAGGAGGGCCAATGGGATTCTGGGGTGGATTAGAAGGGGTGTGGTTAGTAGGTCAAGAGAGGTTCTTCTCCCCCTTTATTCTACCCTGGTGAGGCCACATCTGGAATATTGTGTCCAGTTCAGGGCCCCTCAGTTTAGGAAGGATAGGGAACTGCTGGAAAGAGTCCAGCACAGATGATTAAGGGGGTGGAACATCTTCCTGATGAGAAAAGGCTGAGGGAGCTCGGTCTCTTTAGCTTGGAGAAGAGGAGACCAAGGGGTGACCTCACCTATGCTTTTAAATATGTGAAGGGTGGGTGTCAGGAGTATGGGGTCAGGCTCTTCTCGGTGAAGCCCAGTGAAGGCAATGGCTGTAAGCTGAAGCATCGGAGGCTCCGTGTGATTACATGAAGAAATTTTTTCCCAGTTCGGGTGCCAGAGCACTGGCACAGACTGCCCAGAGAGGTTGAGGAGTCTCCTTCTATGGAGGTATTCAAGACCCATCTGGACGTGCTTCTGTGTGACCTGGTCCAGGGAATCCTGCTCTGGCAGGGGGGTTTGACTAGATAATCTTTTGAGGTCCCTTCTAACTCCTAACATTCTGTGATTCTGTGAATCTCAAGATGCAGTAGACTCAAGTTTAGCCCCACACTGTGACTCAAGTCTTGGCTAAGGGCTCCTCTGAGAACCTGGGAGCCCAATACATGTTTCCTTTGGGCTCTCCTAACACTGACCTCAGGATACATCACACCAGAGATAATGAATTCCGCTTCACCAAGCACAAGCTTGCGAAATCAAGTTCTTAAAAATGTTTCATTTTAACTGAAAACTAAAATCTATGAAGCATCTGATCTATAGATTTGATGCTTCTTCAGTTAGGCTGCAGAAATAATGGCTGTTCTTACCTCCATACAGGCATGACAGAAAACTGTGCTAAAATTCATATCGTTCTGGTTGTGACCACAAGTTTTTTTTCAGATGTTAATTTTGGCTTCTTCAGACCAAAATTTTCTTTTAATCATAAGTCTGCCTCATGTTTCTGTTTCAGTTTTTGGTGCTGAAGGTCATCCATTTCTAAGAAAAAAATCAGTCCATAGTATATTGTGTCACTGTACATTTTCATAGTGCTTGAAGCTGAAAACTTGCCTCCAAAATTCCATTTACCTGGAGCACAGCCAAGCCCAAAAGGATGGGAGCATCCAAGATGGTTCCCCAAAATCACCCCAGGCAGATGCTTCTGGAGAGCTCTGCAGCTAAACAGGAGCTGGGACAGTACTCAGGGGTACTCTGTCCTGTACTGCTGTTGCAGAGGACATCAATGAAGAGATAAGAGGAATTATACTTGCAATTCTAGAAGAAATCAAATTGGGATAGAATCTCTTCAAGAACACAGAACATTAAAAGCATTGTGGGACACAAAGCTCGCATGAGAAGAGATGCGGCAAAAAGGCTGAAAGCGTATCTGTGCTTCAGACACAGCAATGGCAGCCTTACAGAGCAGACATCTCAGCAGCAGTTTGTGTGGATTGCTAAACTACAGCTAAAAGATAAAGCTAGGCAATTGAAGAAAAAGCTTTCTCTTAATAGAGGAGTGTTAGGGTCACAAAGTCAAGTTTTCAAGCTTCAGGAAGTCTCAGAATTGAAGTCACCTGTTTAGTCCTAACTCAACCCTCTTCTCGTTAGACAGTGGGACAAAGTCTTAACCTCATGTGCACATGCACTTCCCAAGGATCCTGTCTGATGATGGACAATGGTCCAGTCACGTATCAGCATCATGTACCCAACTGAGCCAGCTGCTGCACATAGTCAAAAAAATAGGTTTCTGAGACTATGCCAAGTAAACTGTGCCCCTGCAGTTCCATCTCTCCCTGTTTGGTTTTCGCCAAAGCACTTGAAACACAATCTGACCAGACCACCAAGTACAATTAGATCCCAGAGGCTGATCTGCATGAGTGCTGCACAATAGGAGCCACCAAGAGCCATAATTTTAATATTAAAGCAGAAAATTCAAGTTCTAACACTAAGAGTTATTGATATTCTCAAGTTCAGTATCTTACTGTGCCTCTGGTTCCTATCTGTAAAATGGGAACAACGTAACCTTACAGCTTCTAGGAATATAGTTAAAACATTACTGGTATGAAACATGCACCATTTGGAATTGTGTGCTCAGTCCAGGAGAAGGCTGCAGTACAGAAGGTTCTAGATGAACAGATTCAGTAATGGGGATTGTTACTTTGTGCACTGAATGAAGCAGAAAAGTTCTGTGACCAAAATCATGTCACTGAAAGACAACTCTACACTGCCAGGAGGCTGCACAAACCAGCAACAGGCATCCTTGCCTCTGGTGTTTCCTGACTTTGAAGTACTGAATTTCAAAACTTAACTATATCTTTTTTTTTTTTTTTTAATTTTAGTATCTTGTAACCAAAAGAATGCCAGATAGAGGGTGGCACTTTGCACCTGCATACAGTGGACGTAACAACTACAACTTGTTTTACTGTAACAGGTGATCCTGATTTAAGCAGGTATCTCAGAATCACCTGAGGGTCATCACCTTTGATGAGTCTGTTAAATATGTAAGTCCAATTCCTAAATCCGTGGCTTTCAATAATGGCATAATGGTTCAGAATTAACATTAAACTAAGAATATTTTATAAAACTTTTCAGATGAATAGATCACTAATCCAAAGAAGTTAAAATTTTTGTACATTTCCTGATCAGTTTGTGACTCCCAGCTTAAACCATAAGCACAGTGGGAACAAAAAAAGTGTAAAAATACGTCTGCAAAAATTATGAAAAGCACAGAAAAAGTAATGCTGCCATTTGAGGCACTGTAGCAGGTACTCTCACTGTTTAAAAACCAAATCCCACTAAGTGAATCAGAAAGAGTGATCAATTGCTGCTGGGCACCATAGGTCTGTCCTGAATAAGAGACAGTAGGGTGCAGCCCTGTCCCAGGAGCACACCAGGAGCTAGGCTGCTGCCTGCTGCTCATCACCTCTGCTGTAAAGGGCAAGGGAGGCAGGGATGTGGTTCACTGTAGCAGCTTTTTTTATGCATAGCTTACTTTCCACAGCAACCCAATAATGCTGTCTGCCTCTTTGAGAGAGGCCAAGCCAAGGTTCCACTCTCTCTCTGCCCTAGCCAAGGCTCAGCTCCTTGCTTCCAGCCCAACTGTGTACTGCTGTGCTCTACACTAAAGTGGACATCAAGGCAGAAACTCTTCCCAAGGAACACTGAAGAAAGCCCTGAGCAACCCGCCCTGCTCCCAGTGCTGATGCTGCTTTGAACTGGAGGCTGGTCTTGAGACCTCCCAGCATCTCATCCAACCCCAGCAATTATATAATTTTTATGAATCAAGCTGTGTTGGTACTTTCTTCACAGGGGCATGTTGGGTTGGATGTCTGAAAGCTTAACGAATGATAATAAAGCAAAGCAGATCAAAAGAGTAAGTGCCTGCAAAGTCATTGCACCTCTTTATTTGGCTTGATGGTTGGAATACGACAGCACAGTGATGGTTAAAATTTGTTTCAGTTGTTACTCTCAAACACTAGCTATCAGTTATAATGCTGCTCTGACAACCAGGCTGGGCTGAATTACAATGTCAACTTCCAGACAAAAAAGAGAACATGTACAATAATCTACTGACTGGGACTGGATCTATTGTGGTGGAGAAGAAGCTGGTCTAGCAACCAGAAAATAATGACACATTTAGATCAGCTTTAATTCCCCAATTTCTCATTAACAAAACCTGGAGAAAGAGGCATAGGAACATGCACTGCAGATGTGGGGGCCAGAGGGACAAATAAGTATAAAACCAAGAACAAAAACACCAGAGAAACAAAAGCATTTGAAAAAGAGAACATCTCTGGAATCAACAGATGTTATCTGTAGACATTTTGTTAGATAATTCACCTAATTAAAGGACATGTGTATCAGTGTCTCACTAGCATATTACGAATAGCACTTAAATTATGGCAGTGCATAAACCCAGGACATTAGTATTCTATCCACCTTAAAAAGTCTGATTTCATCAATTTTAATACCCAGTTGCTTTAAGAAGTTGGCTACAGCTTCATGGCAGCCTGCCCAGGTCCTTTGCTCAGTCAAGCAATAGTTGTCTTTGACCAAAAAAGAAAAAAAAGACAGACAACAGTATCCTTGCTGAATGTCTTCTGGCATCTGCTCTTAATATAGGAGTAAGTAGATTACTTGTAAAGACAGATTAATATTTTGGGTAGCTATAACATTCCCAAGTTAGCTGGTGCAGTAGCTCATTACTGAAGCTACCCACTTCAGATGAATTTTTCAAAAAATTACCATGCTATTTTTATCTGTTAAATTTTAAGTACATAAGAACTAATGTGCTGTAGGCATAAAGACCTGTATCACACACTATTTACCTCTGTATTATACAATACCAGCATGTCACAGTGCCCTAGGCAAGGTCACCAAACTCCTCACAATGCTGTAGGATGTGGCAGAGGAATCCATCTTTGCAAATGAGCCTTCATTACACATAATTCTGCTCATAAATCTTGATGGATTGTTTTCCAGTGTAATAACTCTACCTTGCACTTGCATGTACCTTCTAGATCTTTTACTTCACTGAGTATTTTACAAACACAACTGAGTTGTATGTTTGCATGGATAAAGAAAATATATTGCTGTCATAGCAGTGCTCTAAATGTGACCCAATGTATTGGAGCACCTGCCCTGCTCTGTGTCCTTCTAGTCTCCACCTGGGGGTGGTGAGACTGCAGAAGCCTGCTTTTCCAGAGCACTTAGGTGACCTAGAGCTATAAAGGCAACTGAAATTTAAAAAAAAAAAAAGCAATAACAAAAACCCACCACACAACCAACAACAACCAAAAAAGCCAAACAACAAAAACCACAACCAAGCCCCGACATTCTTCTGTGGGACTTGCAGTCTTCCTCACATGCAAACCCTATTTATGAAGAACCAACCTGGCCTTGCAAGTGACTTAGAAAACTAATGAGACAAGCAGGTGAGCCTGCTTTCAGGAGGCAAACTCAACCTTCTTGATTTCTGAGATGCTCAGAAGGTGCCTCCGACGTGGAGGTTCAGCCTAGAGCCCGACGGCTTGTGGCACCATCCCCGCCCTGCCCGCCAGGACCTAGGCAGGTGCTGCCTTCATGGGGCTGGGGACGACCTGCCTGCAGCCCGGCTCTCGCCTGCAGCCCGGCCCACCCGGCGGCTGCCAGCCGCAGCTGAGCCGGTCGCTCCCCATCCCACCCGGGCTGAAGTCCCGAGACCTCCGCGCTCCGGCGGCGGCGGCAGAGAGGTAGGTGTCCCCCAGAGCTGTTCCCTTCTGAGCGAGGAACCCTCTGCGCTGCCGGAGGGTCTCCCCTCAGACGGCCGCCGGCAGGTAGCGGCGACCGCGGCGCGACGGGACTGACCTGCGAGCCTCCGCTCCCGGACGTTCCTCCACAGCAAGTCCCAGGCTTTGGCAGTGGAGTCCCGCAGCTGCTCGCTCAGCGACCTCCGGAGCTGCTGCGCCTTGGCCGGGCGGCGCTGGCTGCTCATCCTTGGCGGCTCCGCATGCCGCCCCGGGCAGCCCCGCTCAGCGCCGCGGAGGGTTCCCCTCGCCGGAGACGAGCGGCGGTGGCCACATGGGGCCGCGGGGCAGCCTCGCCGTGCCGCAGGCCGCGTCACCGCCGCTCCGGGCGGGCGGGAAAGAGGGCGGGAGCCCCTTCACCTGAGCACCGCCCGGCACACTGCCAGCCTCCCGCCACGGACCTCGGGGCAGCAGCGTCGCCAAGAGTCTTCCTCAGCCGCCTCGTCCTACGCTCGGAGCCTCGCTGCCCTCCTCCTCCCTTTTTCCCTCCCCCGCGGGGCGGGGAAGGTGCCCCGAGGGTCCTGCTCCACGGGCGCTGCGGGTCCTTGGGCCCCACTTAACGGCCGCGGCCGCCCCGGCGCGAGGGTCTCCTTCCTTCCGTCAGGGACTGGCGGCGGGAAATGGTCGCCCACAGCCCGCTGGCCTAGCCATGACCCCTCGTAACTCGGGATAAGGCAACCACGACGTCCCGGGCCTAAACCTCGTCAACCTCCTTGTGCCCGTAACTAGGGATCTGTCCGGCCAGGCGCTACTTGCGCGCTTTGCTCTCAACGCCCAGCCCTGCGCGCCCTACTCCCGCCTCGGCGCGCTCGTGGACACCGTCAACGGCTAGGCTCGTGCTCCCTGGACAGCGACCCGGAGCCGCCAGCCCATCCCGGCATTAAGGGGACCCCTCTCCAGGGGGAGAGGTCTCCCGCTACCAGGTGACAGAAAACCTGGCACACAGCAAGGCTGCCTTTTTCTCAGGAACCTGTAGTAGATCCTTCACATACACATCAACAGTTGCCAAGATAAAATTGGGGTTTTTTTCGAGGTCTCTATTTATCAACTCTCCACCCGAGCTCAAGCCACTGTCCTCACAACACCTCATCTCCCATTTCTTTCCCACCTTCTCTGAATTCCACCAACTTACTTCCCACCTCCCTCCCCCTGCATCATCTCCTCTTCTCTAACAAGCTCTTACATTCCTAAAAGGTTTCAAAACTAAGCCCTGGCAGCCGCTTTCACATACATTTACAAGCTAAAAGGCATCCTGATTCCTCCAGCCCTAACTGAGCCAGAGAGCAACATTAGGGTCCTTATCCCATTTAGGAAACCAATTTTGGGTCTCTGCTTCTTCTGTGATCTGGGAAATACTGTTGTAACACTGGTCCCTTCCCTATCCTGGCCACCTGTGGAGTGGATGCTTCTCAGCATGACTGGCAGCAGGGACAACAGGGGCTTCATCTTAGTTAGCCACAAACCATTCCAGGTAATGAGTAATAGGACAAGAGGAAACAGATTCTATTCTATTCTTTCATAGAATCCTAGAATCATAGAAATGCTTTGTGTTGGAAAGGACCTTTCAAAGTCATCTAGTCCAATCCCCCTGCAGTAAGCAAGACATCTTTAACTAGGATCAGGTTGCTCAGAGGTCCTACCTGACCTTGAGTGTTTCCAGGGATGGGGCTTTGGTTACCACCTCTCCTGGCAACCTGCTCTAGCATTTCAGCACCCTCATTGTAAAAAATGTCTTCCTTCTAGTCTAAATCCACCCTCTTATAGTTCAAAACCATTACTCTTTGTCCTGTCGCAACAGACCCTGATAAAAAGACTGTTCTCATCTTTCTTACAGGCTCCCTTTAAGTACTGATAGGCCACAGTAAGGTCTCCCTGGAGCCTTCTCTTCTCCAGGCTGAACAATCCCAACTTTTTTGGCCTTTCTTCATGTGTTGCAGCCCTCAAAACATTTCTGACGTTGTACTCAGATTCCCTATAAAGATCAGCAGTAACCCACACTCTAAAGGTAAAATCATCACATCATTTTTGAAGGTTTTGTATCACACTGCTGTGTCACCACCCACAAACACCAGCCTGTGTCAGCTAGAACTGTAACCTTCAGCGATGCTCTTGTGGCAGTCGCACTTATGTGTCCAACGTGCTTGATAGCTCTTCATTTCTTCAGTTGCTTTCCATGATAGCAAGAATGTAGCAACACAATAAAAAGATATTCTCTTCCCTTCTATACCATTTCTGAAGATGTAGCTTTATCAAAAATGTCCCTAGACTGCCAAGTTTACTGAAAGCAGCTAATTAGCAATGAGGTACTGGCAATTAGAAATACTTCACCATCTAACCGCAGGTTACTGAGATAAACTCCAGTAATATGGCTGGATTTCATAATCAGCAGCAGAACTTATCTGGCAAGCCAAAATCTGTGGCAAACGCTGACGAAAAACTTATTAAGGTACTTCACTGTAGAAAAGTAAATCCAGCAACAAGGTCAGATACTACACTTTTCTCCCCAAAGCAAATGGTGCTATTGAGTAATGAGAAAATATCTTCTGCAGCAACTGGCCTGTTCCTGTTTCATGCCTTTAATCAGCATCAGATGTTCAGGACTCAAGTTATCAACACAGGTGTTTTTTATGTATTATACCTAGGAGTAGCTGTTGCAGTAAGAGCTGTTCTACAAAACCAGCTTGAAGAAAAGTATGTGTCAGGGATCATAGATAGGTCAAGGAAGTTTCACTTCCCTCTAGGATATTAGAAAGCATGACTAAATGGTAAAGTTCTGGTCTCCCTTTGTGCATCTCCATCTATTGGTTAAGTGCATAAGTAGCCAACGATCTGTACTGTTGTCTACAGCGTGACACATTTTGATATCCTCAACAAGATAGATAAAATTTCTGGGAGAAAGAAAAGGAAAGCAAATTTTCCTCAGGGGAAAGAAAAGGCAAGCACATTTTTCCACAGAAACAGTTTTCCTGCTTGATACTAATCATACCAAAATGGTTCTGTTCAGAGTAGTTGCAATAAAAATACTGCATATGATGAACAAAAATTAGGAAATTCCCAGTTACCTTAAAAGAAGCTGAACTTTGATATTTGTCTTTTCTCATTGATAGATTATTGTCAAGAATGAAAGTGGTCTGTCTTAAAATCTGGCAAGCATGTAAAATAGGGGACAGTTCTAAGCTAATTACACTTATTACATGCTCTCATGCCATTTTGACACAGAAGGCTGATGCTCTATTTAGCAATTTATAGTTCCTCCCAATCACCATGGTAATCAAATGCCAAGTTAATTGATACTACATAATAATCTGGCCTCTAATTAGCAGTGTGTTTTTAATTTGTTACAGATTCCATTACACAGCCTGATCTAGTCCTAATAAAGTCACTGTAAAAACTCCCATGTGTCTGGTAAGAAAAGAATCAGGCCTAAAGAAAGAGGAAAGACAAAAGTGACTGCACCTTGGCTTGCCATTTGTGAACTGCTGAAAGACTATGATAAATGTTCAACTTCTTTCCTTTTTTCCCTCTAGTCCTTGATTGTGGTGAGGCAGGATTTTTTGTTAGTTTAACTACTTCACCAGGTTTGTCTGCTTGTAGAAGAATCAAACAGGACCCATCATGCAGAGGAAAACGTGAAAAGAGTACATCCTCAGTCACTGCACGCTGTTTAGTGGACACAAGATCCTTACACTTGTATCTCTTAAAAAGCAATAATAAAGCAAAAGAGGCAATCAACTAGTACTACAAGGTCACTGATGCAGTGTAATGCTAATCAGTGCAATAACACATTTTATAATACATCTAATTCTTCAGGAACTGACTACATTAATTAAGCTTTTTCAAATTTATTATACTCAGAATGGTGTTGCTGAGCTCTTGCTGTTGCTGTAGCTCAGACAGCCTGCATATAAATACATTGAGTAATATTTTAACTTTGGCAATGATCTTTATCTCTTTGGGGTCCTAGAGCTCTGGAATTTGTTTCTATCATGGGCTAAATGTCCTGAGTGTGATGTTGTAAGTTTGGGTTACAGAAAGATTTTAGGTTTTACATTCCTTGTTTTCCTAATAGCAGACTGCAGTAAATTGCATACTAATTCCGTGGTGGAAGTTCTGTGAAAAGCACCAAGGGCATATGAGTAGCTGTCCTGTTTGACATCTAAGTAAGCAAACAAACATTTTGGATAGAATAAAAAAAGAATCATTGTGAACAAGGACAAAATGTTCCAGCTGATTCCCTGGCACTCTCTCCTTGCTTGGTAGTTACACATGCTAATTATCATCATTTTAAGGTAGCTTTAACGAGGATAGATTATAGAGCAGTTTCACTCTTTCCTGGTTTATCAAGAGATTGGCACCTATCTGTTCATCCTTTTCAGCTTTCTGAATCTCTGGGAAAGGATCACTCTGCACTTTGCCAAAGGCAGAGCACTGCTTGGTTTCCAGTAGTCGGGGCCAAATTCTTTCACTTCTGTTCACGGTGATTAATGCTGAAACAAACAGGACTTCTTGCAGTGTTCACTGTGAAAGGGCTCCAAGTATGCTCAGATAGGGACTACAGTAACAAAGTATCTGCTGTTCGACTGTGCTCCCACTGCCTTGCTAAAAATGGCATGGAGGGGGTGGAGGGAATTAAGCTCTTCCTCTGATCATACAGCGGATGGTACACTATTATTATTGTTGTTGTTGTTATTATTAACTGCATTACTGAAGCACTTAGAACCAGAAACTGGATGGAATGAAAGTATAATCTTTGCCCTCAGGAGATTACAAACTAAATATAAAACAAGACACTAGCGGAGAGAAGAGCTAATTGGGGTAGGAAGGGTGGAGTACAAGAGAACAATAAAACAATACTGGCCAGTGTAATCACCATGGGTGTTAGCACACCAGAATTAGGTTTTGGAGGCACTGACGCAAAATGAGTTAACAAAGAGGATTTCCAAGGTGGTTAATGCTAATGTGGTATCTTTATATAGTTAGAGGACCAGCTCCCAAGCACGAGGGGCACTTCTAGAGAAAGTAGGCAGATGTGTATTTGAAAATGTAATAGGTAGACAATGAAAGCTAGAATCCTGTGCAGACAGTGTGGGAATCAAGCTTTTAATATCCAACACACGATAGATAGGGAAGGGCCTTCAATCTTAAGCCAAGTAGCCTCCACTTGACACAACATAACAGCAGGATGAACTGCAATGAATAGTGACAGCTGAGAACTGCCAGAGCATTGGCTTTTGGGATGCATTGAAGTAGACCAGATTGTGTCTATCAAGGCAGAGTAAGTGAGAACAAAGGTAGTAGACATGGGATGAGTTTTTCCTAGAGCAACCATGAATTTTCACCTGGAAAACTCCTTCTGACAAAACCCGTATTCTTACAGAATAAAAATCAGATAAATGTCTATAGGGTTTGGGTTTGTTTTTATTTTTTGGTTTGGGATATTTTTGGTGGTGTGGGTTTTTTTTTTTCTCCTTTCTGGAAAATAACTGCTGTTTTCCTAGTTATACCATGGAGCAGGATTTTCTCATTCTGGACAACCTTAACTTGAAGACTTTTCATCTCACATCCTATTTTTTTCTAGCTCTTGCAGATTATTTTTTAACAACTCCTCCATTCCTGCAATCTTAATCTGCCATCTTAACTCAGCCTAAATTGTCAGAGAAGAATGATGAAGCCCAGACGAAGGCCCTTTGTGACAGTGGGAGCATGCTCTGTTCTGTGAGAATGGTGAGAAAAGGGACAGGGAGGTAACTGTGGCACAAATCATCATTGAATGTATTGCTGTCTGAGTAAACAGAGCACTTCTGCTGAACAGTAGACAACAGAGCTGATATTTCAGCTGAAATTCTGAAGAACTGCAACCACAAAAGCACTTGCACATTTCTCAGATAGCAGAGGAGAAGAATGGGCAAAACAAACCAAGTGCCAATAAACTTTCACTTCCTTTCATAAGATGCTCTGTGGACATCTTGAAAATACAGCATGTTACAGACGTAAAATGTTGAGCTGGGCAAAGCCAGCCACTGTAGAAATAGCCAGTTCTTCAATGATTAAGCAACTGAGGAAGAGAGACACATTTTATAGGTTTAAATATAGTGGTTTTTTACTGGAGCAGAGCTTGAAATTTTGAGGTGATTAATGTCCTTGAAAAAGTGAGCAGCTATGTTGAAACACAAAATGTCTCGGCACAGAATATTGATTCTGGTCTTCTCATTCCAGTTTCTGGTGTCTAAATTTTCCCCTCCTCTTTCTGTTGCTTGACAAAAATATATGATTCTAAACTATATCTTTCTTTGCTCTTTGAGTGCTCATTTCCTCAATATTATACTGGGATCTTGTATAAACCAAGTTTGTTTTTTCTTCCAAACTTCCAACTGTTATTACCATCACAGTAGAAATAATTGGAACATTTGTGTAAAAAAGCCTTGCAGCTGTCAGTGGCAATTTAGCACACACTATACCTGCACACTGGTTCAGAGACCTGGAAGCTTGTTCCTTTTTTTTGTATAACTCTCCTGGATTACGCAGGAAAACATGATCACTCTTGGCAACAGGTTCTAACAACAATGCAATGGAATTGGTTCCTCAAACCAATTTACTTTTTATTTGTTCAGATACACAAATACTGTGCACACACTATTTCCTAGTAATCAGGCTACTGACTGATGAGAGCATATTGCCAAGTAACAATATATGGCAAGTTATGGATTTTTATCAGACCTTCCTTCATTACTGGTTACACAGCTACTATTTTAACTTATTTAATAGAATTGAAATGCAATGCTACTAATATTTTTGGACAGGAAATAAAGAATGTCATGGCCAGTTGCAAAAGGGGACAGAATTTCAGGTAGGCAGATTATAATGACCAGAATAAAAATTTGGCTAAGGCCCAAGACAACTCCTATTAACCTAAACAATTATACAGGATCTTGAATAATTAAGGCCCATGTTAAATTTCTTCTTGCTTCCACAGTAAAGAAGGGCCAATTGGCTCTTTGCAGTATTGTCTGAGTCTCATTCCAAGTGAAGGCTGGTGATGATTCAGTTGTAAGCATCATTTCCCACAGTCCCTTTGGGAAGGTTTCCCAGTCAGCTCAGAGCCTGCCTAAGCCCACTCCATCATCCAGCTCTGGCATTACAGGACTCTGTTCCAGCAGGCTAAGTGGTACAGCCATTCCTGAGGGTAAAGGAGCTTAAGCTTAGGCAGAATGCTTGTTTCATGACACTGAGCATATCTGGGTATTCCCACTGAGAAGCAGGATATTCATGCTGTGAAGAAGGGGCTGGACTAGATGGATCTGCAGCTCTTTCTATCCAAAAATGTCTGTTTCTGTGAGAACATTTTGGTAGTGTCAGGCAGCACCTGTACTCCATTAATTCCAAAAGCATTTCAGTGTTTACAGTATCCAGGAAATGTCCATGTCTGTGTTATATTAACAAGGCAGCAGGAACAACTGCAGCTTCAGTTTTTAGAGTACACCAAGAATGGTTTACTGTCAGCCACTGAGAGTTTTACTTTTTTTGGTTGAAACACGAAGAGGCCTCTAGTACTGCCCTTGAAACCATTGCAGAGAGTGCCGCAGAAAGCAAGCTATCAAAAGAAGCTTTTCACAGAACTGAATTTTAATAGTCATCAAACTACTGTTATATAAATAAGAACATCACACACCATGGGAGAAAACTAGAAAATATGAATTTTTCTTTTCTCTTTTGGGAGTGAGAGCAGCCTAATTCCCAAGAAGGGCAATAGCAGGGACTGCTCAGTAGCTGACCCAGCATACCAAAGACAGAGAGAGCTTGAGGAGGTGTTTCCCCATCACCTGCTGCTGTGTACAGTGATGTGACCAGAGTGATGACAGAGGTCACAATCACTGCTCTCTACTGATTAGGACACCACTGACTTTCCAGAATTATTATTATTATTTAGTATTACTTGGAAAATTGATTCCAGAAAGAACAGAGCAGGCTTCACCTCCCCCTTGTACTCCCTTGGAGCACTGTATTCTAGCTGGCCCGAGTCCTCCTCTTATTATTAATAGACACTTTTTTGAGACTCCACAAACACAATTCCCATTGACTACCATTTGGTGCCATACAAATAAGGAGAAGGCAAGAAAAAGTTGTTATTCTGCTTGTACTTATTGCTGGTTCTGAAGTTTGCTTTCAGTGTTGCAATAGTTAGTGCCTTTAGTTCCTATGCATGATGTTGGAACACCTTTACAGTGCTGCAGGTACAGATGTTGCTCATATTGTTTACTCACACTACTGTCATACAGGCCCTCTTCAACAGCTTTTCATCATTTGGTGCTGACATAAAAGTGCTCAGTAGTAGTTACCTGAGGTTGTTCCACATTTGAGGAATTTTTTTTTAATCATTTACATTATAAAAACCCATTTAAACTGCTTGGAGAGTAGGTGCTAAAGGGATTATAACTCAGCAGGATCTTATGCAGTGTTACTTTTTGAGACAGAAGATCAGTTAATTTACCTGACAGATAATATTTATAAGTAATCATTGATGTTAATTTGATCAAAATCATCAGATATGTAATTTGAGAATTCAGGTCTTATCTTAGTGAAAGTAACTGCTAAAGGGCAAAAAAGTGCAAGAAGTAAATATGAAACCCCAAACCTCATCTTCTTATGGCTCAGATCTGAGACTATGCCCTATTTCTGTTCTGAAATGTTGCTAAATGGTTTTGCAGTGATCTAAAGTAGTTCACTGCTGTCAGTCAAGTCATAAAGAATACTATCTCATCTGGAAGATATTATCCTCCTTTAGATTTGGGTTTATGCACCTCCCTCCTCTTCTCTAGCTTATCTTTTACAGTTGGGCAGGATAAGGGAAAAGTGGATTGTATGTTACTAGAAAGTAACAGTAGGCTTTTACTCTGTACATGTACAAATACCCTTTTAATGCATAACTGATGAAACTCAAGGTCTTCTCAATAATCACCAGGGACAGCCTCCCTTCCTACAAGTGCTCCAATCATTCTTTATTAAAAACCAACCAAACAAAACCACCACCTCCAAAACCCACAAAACCCCAAACCCCACAATTTTGACCAAACACTAGTGACATTCTTGCATTAATGGTGAAGTCCTGGACTTACTGTAGTAATTGTGAAAATAGTAAAAATTTTGTCCAGTGTTGGTACTTCCCATTCCCTGTTTAGTGCCATCATGTTTTTTAAGAATATGTGGGAAAAAAAGCCCTCAATTTCTTGCTGATTTGGTGATCCTCATTACTTGGGGAAACAGATTCCAGCACATAAGGGTGCTGCTTGTCCTGTATGTTGCATTCATAGAATATCCCTGTGACTGAAAGGTTAGTAGGAATTTAGTGCCATGTTTTTTCATTAGTTATATAAAATGATTTTATCTTTACTGCATTTCATCCTTCACTGACTTGTCTGAATGTTTCTTTTTGTAGGCAGTTTTGTAGTGTTGACAATGCTGGATGTCACTGTGATATAGTTCCCTGGATTTATATGATGACATTATAATAATATCAATGCTGTTCTTTATGGTTCAGATAAATTAGCATTTTATTTGCTTTCACAACCAGTGCTGCAAATTGAACAGCTGTTTTCACTGAGCTGTTTTAATTAAACTCTCCATAGTGTTGCCAGGTATTTTTCTGAACAGGTAACACTTCATTAAGCATGCAGGATTGTGAACGCTTCAGATCATTCCTGAGCCTTACCTCACACTTAGGTAAATTGAAATCCCATCTGCTTTGAGGTTGTCAAATCACCCTGCTTTGGTGATTTGAATTGGGTTCTCAGAGATCTTTCTAATCTTTAGTACCTTAGGAAATCTTAAATTTGCTACAGATTTTGCCATCTGTTCACTCACTTGTCAAGATAATGAAGCTTTAAATGATACTTGTCCTAGTAAAAATCTTATAGGCAACCTATTATTAGCCTCTCTTCATTCTGAAAACTGACATGTTTAATTTGGGTGTCTTTGGATTGTTTATAAAGTTGATCTTCTAGAACCAAAATTTCATTCTCACACTGATTTTTCACATTATTTCCCCTCTGTTTAGAAGATCTCTGGAACACTAGTTTGGAAAGCCTAGATAAGTTTTATCTTTTCCTGTTTTCCTGTGCAACAGACGTTACTCAGTACTTTTGCAGTACCATCCTGGATCCTGCATCTGTATTCTCACCTAGGTGTATTACAGCTTGCTTTGGTTTTGCTGTTTGATGTTTTTTTCCAGAAACATATGATAATTATTATGGGAAGCTGTAATTATTTTCGCTGCCCACAATGACTTATTTTCATTTTTAAATACAGTTATCATTCTAGCTGCCTTGGACAGCTGAACCTGACAAATGTACTCCAACACTTCCACTTTTAGCTCTGTTTCTGACAGTGCTTCATCTCTTATTTGCAAAGGTGGCTCCAGAATGCACTCACATCTGGGCATTAGCTCTGGAAATACTCTGCCCAGGCACACACACACAAATAATTATTTTCAAAACTATGTCCCTAAGTCATAGCCTAAGTTACTGTCCAGTTTTGAGAAGTGGCTACTACTCAACAGCCACTCTTGAAATCCTTTCTGAAAATCAGGTGATTTATTTAAAGGCAGAAACAAGAATGAAACAGAAGTTCAGATTTTAGTCCTCAGTTTTTAAACCTTGCTTCTTACTACATTGAAGGTTGGCTAATCCTCAGCCAGTCAAGGAGACATAACCTATGGGTAATGTCAAGACGGAGGGTCCTTTCCAACTGTAATGATTCTGTGATTCTGTGATATGATGGGTCCACTAATCAGCAGAAGGAAAAGCAGGAAATTGTTTTGATTGCAAGGGTAGAGAGGCATTGTTATGCATAGCTTTAGACAGCTTGCAGAGCCATTTGCCCATTTCACTGAGAACCAAAGAGGACTAAGAAGCTCTGGAGAACACAGAGGTATGGAGTAGAGGCAGCAAGAAAGGCAGAAAGAGGAGAAAGAAGGAAATGAAGAAAGGAAGGGAGGAACAAAGGAAAGGAGGAAGACCACTGTAAGGTATCATAAGCAGGAAAGTAACCAGACTGTAAAGTGGCTTGGTTTTAAGAGGAAACTGAATAGTGAATGGAAATGGTAAGGAGGAAAACTAAAACTGGATTTTGCAAAGAAGGAAATGGAGAGAAAATGAATGGATAGAGGAGTCTGGAAGACTATAAGAGACAAAACAGTAGGTAGTATATGTGGATGGTGGAGAGAAACATGCAGACCAAGGAACAAAGTGCTCTTGATACAGTGCTGGCTGTTTGCACCACTAGTCCAGGTTAACTGATTTAACTGAGTTAAATATAACTTTAAAATGCTTCGGTTTACACTCTATTAATTTTAACTTAATCAGTGAATTGGAAATGCTAATAAAATTCCAAAAGCAATAGGTGTAAGATTCCTTTTCCTTGAAATGTTGGAACCCATTGTTAAAAGAGAACTGAGAGAGGTGGGAAGATTGGATGGAGAAGGATGTCCCTCGGAGAGCGACTCATTCCACCCCAAACCAGCTGCCTAGAAGAGGTGCTACAGCAGACCCGTGGAGGAAGACTTGATCCAGCTGAAGATGTTACAGTCTGAAAATGCCTCTCTTCCCCCGTTGACAGAAGAGATGCTTAGAAAGTCATCTCAGACTGTGGGTAAGCTGGAGGTATCTATTCCATCTCGTGTTTCCCGTTTCTGTGGAATTTTAATAGGATTTCAGTATTTAACCATTGCAGACTCATTTGAAAATTTCAGGTTGAGTATGTTTTGGTTTTATTCTAGCCTTTTTTAATGGCTCCAACAGATTAGAGTCCTCATGATTCTCAATACAATTTGTGTTCTGAAATCCTGACTTATTTCTCCTTTTGTTCTTTCTTTAACATGGGCAACATTTTGATGTGGAGACACTGGAATTGTTTTGCTGTTGAATAACAACTTTTCTCTTGCAGCACCAGCTGTAAAACATGAACACCTTGTTGGATAACACTCCAGAAATCTGATACGGGAATCCTGCCAAAGCTCAGAGCTTCCTTTTTGTTTTGATTGTTGCACTGCTCTTGCTTCTGTTAGTATCACATTCCTACCACTTGTACTTTTCAGACACCTACAGCCAAAACTTGTTCCCAGTGAACTCAATGGAGCTGCAACAGAAGTGAATTTGTCTCAGTATGCCTGTAAACTAACCAGTCATTTAAGCCAGAGAGTGACATTGATAAGCAGTAACAGCACAGGAGTGGTGAAAGGAAGATATCTCCTAGTTAGTTTTGGACAGTTGACACTAACTCTGTTGTCAGATAAGTCCTACTGACTGTGGGAAAAGCTGAGTGGGAAAAGTCACACTCGCTGCCTGCTAACCACAGGAGGAAAACAGATCTGGAACGCAGAGGAAATCTTGACATTATCTGTTCCCCCTACCAGCCAGGCAATCAAAATAAGTAGCTGAGTATCAGCTACCTCTGTTCCTGGTCCAAACAAACGTGCTTTCTTGACAAAGCTTTTGCTCACAAGGAAGAAGGCAAAGAGAAGGGCAGTGTCTAAGGTGGGTGTGGGGCAGTATTTCCTGCCAATAAAACAGGAGCTGCTTTTCTGTAACATCTAAAAGGATAATGATGAAACAAGCCTAGTGTTGTAAACAGAGGTGGCTCTGTGGTTTCCACAAGACAGTGATGCATACTCGACAACCTTGTGGCCCTGCACAACAGAATTCAGCACTTCATCACTTCACTTGGCCTCTGTTGACATTGTCAAGGACAGTGTGCCATAGACTTTGGTTAAAGAAGCATAAAACCCAAGGGAAGAAAACAACTGGAAAGGATTCCTCTGTGCCCATCCAACTTGTGTCATGTAAGAATAAAGTGTAGCCATTGCAAATGAACACCTGATGATTAAAGGTATTTCCTCCCCAGCACTCATAAGACTCAGAGTCTATCATGACCTAAGGAAGCAGGATATTCTATACTTACATCAATGTTCCATATACACATCACAGCAAGTTAGAGGCACTCTCATGTATTTCTGTATACACTAAGTTATTTGCCTGTGTGTAGCTTAATAACGTGGTTATCATCCCTATATGGTTGCTGTTACAGTTTAAAAGGTCCAAGGATATGGGGCCGTAGAAGAGGAAAACAGCAACAAAAGCATCAAATATATATACTTTAAATTACATTATTGAATATGTAATATAAATATGAATACTGAATATGTAATGAATACTCCAATATATCATCCAGCCATTGAGTGTACTGCATCAGTGCTGTCTATCTTATAAATAGTTGAAAATATATAGCAGGAGAAGTTTAGTTTAACTTTGGAAACTCATCTTACATTTTTGTTACTAAACGAGAGTCCAGAGAGCTGTAAATTGAAGATTTCAGCACTTTAGTGAGCAGGCAAGAAGAAAAAGTGTGTGAAAAGCAGGGCTGACTTTATGTGCTCTATGTTTATAAAACAGATGCCAACATCAGCAGTCTGCTAGTGATGCCAGAGTACCTCTGGCCTTGTGCTTGCTTTGCCTCCTAAAAGACCCCAGAAATCAAAACTAGTGGCTTCTGTGGATGGAGGCCTGGCATGGATAGTCGGGCAACTACTGCTGACGTAGGCTGTAAGGAAGAGCTGTCAGTTGAGGGACGTTAAAATTATTCCTTTCCATATTCTCTCTCTGCAGCTTTGGGAAGTAGGCACAGAAGAAATAGTTCTGTGAGTCTTTTATGATTCTTGCACCCCAGATCTGTCTGTGAACCACCAACACCCTGGGCCTTAGCCACTCATTCTATACTAAGAAGTCTTGGCCTACTGCTGGCTGAGCCAGTACCAACAGCTCAGACGAGTCCTCTGGCTCGATGGAGCAGATACAGAGGCTCTCCATACAACCACAGTGCTAACGTAAGCTCCTCCTGGTGCCAAGCTTGGCACAGCAAAGAGCACCTGGCAGGATGGGGACCGTAACCTGGACACCAATCAGTTCATGGGCTAGCGTGCATGAAAATAAGCTCTTAACAAATCATTGGAATGCTGAATTGGGAAGAAATATGGATGTTTTAACAGTCATTTTTTTGCATGAAGAACATTTTTGATAATGTAGGCTGTAAGGTTTGAGGGAAGGACTCTGCATTCTGTCTGTATGGTGCTCAAAAGGACACAACTCCTTGCCTGAGGCCTACAGTCACTACCTCACTACAAACAATTTTAAAATAATAAAATACTTAATTTGCAATCTAACTAAGCTGTGCTTTTAAGATTCCACTAAAAGAATTATATACATGTCATAACATATAATGTTCCAGAGCTCCCCATTTCCTCAGCTGCTTAGAGGAGTTGTTTGTCTGAAATGCTATGAAAAGTGCAAGGCATTTTTTTATTTACAGATATAAATAACTTTCTATACAGTTATAAATGCATCATTTAAAGACTAATTCCTGCCCCTCAAGTTGCCAATGTCTGCAATCTGTGCAGAATTAAGCTGTACAAAGAAGGAATTCTTAACATGCCACAGGAAAAAAACTGCAAGATTCTACACTAGAATCAGTTTACGTTTTAGAATTAAGGCAATTTTAAAAGAAATTGATAATTATGGACTGGAAACTCATTCAGCCAATCTAATCACTTCAGTGATGCTTACAGATGGGCATTTTCCTGCCTTAAAATTTCACACTAGCAAGTGTTATCCTAGTGTTAATCACGTGTCACATGTTTTGCAGCAAGTTTTGAATATAAAGTAAGGAGAAATCCTTACACCCCTGGTAAGCTAAGAATTCCACAAAATGACAGTTATTACTAAGCAATATACAATGACAAATGTCACTGTTCATGTAATTAAAAAATAGATCACTTGTAGTTTGCTGAATAAATGAATTTTTCAGCAAATGTGCATAAAAATAAATTCAGCATTTCGTTTTACATTTCCCTGTAGAAGTCATCCAAACCAATCTGCAAACACTGCACAGGCTGCAGTCTATCCTTCTTATGAAAAAAAATTGCAGCTAATACTAACAATCTGCATGGCAATCAGGCAGACTTATGCCTTGCACAGAGTGTGCTGACTAACTTCTTGACTATTTAATCATATTGCTTAATTTTAAACCATTGCTGAATTGATGCTTAAGTAGATTCTGATATAAACCCATCAGTTTTCAGAAGAATTATGGCTCGGAAAGAGTTGTCCTGTTTCTTTAAAACAAATTGTCTTGACATACTTGCTAGCCTTATGTAACAAAGTCTTTGAGAACCAAGAAAAATTCCAGGGTAGGTATGTACCTGATATAAACAAATTTCAAATAAAAGCCAAAAGCCATTAGCTTCTCAGATAACATGTCAAAAGTCAACACTTCACCAAGGCTGGAATAGAAATTTCAGATCCACTTAATAATAGCAACAGATAAATTAACCTTTTGGCCAACTGCTTTCTAGAACTTGCTTTTTTTACTGCCCTGCCTTCATAAAGACATGGAGCCAAATTCATAACTGACAAATGCTGTTATATACAACATATATATTATTATATATTATTGTATATGTATTATTAATTGTATATATATTATTGTATCTATATTATAGGTGGGATGGCTTTGGTGTGTTTTTTGTGTTTGTATGCAGCTCAGGCCTCCTCCTATTGCTGCACTTCAGCTGTGGCTTGACAGCATGGTGGAAATTACTAATTAGGTTCGGCCTTGTGCTGAGCACTCAGTAAATACCAGCATCTCTATGTGCCTTTCTGTCATAGTAGCTTGCTGGCCTGGATGGAATCTAATATAGAGAACAGGAAGGGCAGAGACTATGGTTTTCAGTTGAAAAGCTTGTTAAAGCAACTCCCTCTTCTAATGAAGGTACCCCTGCAGTTGACATTAACACTACACAGCTCTTTGTCCTCCTCTAGTGGTCCCATCATATTTAGAGAAAGGTTGATGAAGTGATTACTTCTTCACATTAACGTGGTTATTATTCGACTCCAAGGTGCCGAGGCTCATGCCTAGAGATCCTAGAGGGTTTTCATATCTCTGGGACTCATGGACGTGGAAACCTGTATCTCTGACCATAACCAGTCACAGCTATGCTGATGCTGTGTCTTTTCGAGCCATGGTTATCTCCTTTGAGCAGAGGACGCACCATCTCACCTTGTTCAATAACATGAAACAGTGTCTTGGTTTGACTATGATCCCACAAAACGTCCTATGTTGCAAAAGGTCAGAAGCTAGCTGCTTTGTCCAACAGCAATTTACAATTTGTCCAAACAATTTACAATAAGCATATGTTCCAATCAGGAGCATTCCTCTTCAAACAAAGGAACAGCACAGAATCTATCTTGTGTCCTGAGCCTTTCAGAAAGAAGCTACATGTCACTGCAATACAGCACAAAACCTCAGAATTTAATCCCTAGGAACTGATCTGAAATAGTTCAATAGCAAAAACTGAACCTAGAGAATTGTTATGTGAGAGAAATGTTTTCCAATGGGGAACACTAAAATTGCTGGAAGTGCTACCCATTAGAAATGCTTTTTGTGAAAACAAAAAGCTCCTACTACATACCTCATTCTTTCATATGTATATGTCTCTCTCAGAGCTGGTTTATTTTCCTGCTTGCATACTTTAAAATGTCTAACTTTCAACCTTTTGAAACCATACCTTGCCCAGGAAATAAAATACAAGGATGTAGCTTGCATTGTGGCTATCAGAGAGGTCTGAGGGAAAGGTCTAATTGAAAGAGAAAAGAGGTACAACAGACTCTTTTATTACTCAGTGAACATTTTTTTCCATTTGTTACTTTTGGAATAAATGTTAAGTGCCAAAATGTGCCCTCTGAAAAAAACAATTCAAAACCCTCTTGAAAAAACCCAATTTAAAGTAAGTTGGTTGCTGAGATGCAAAGGAGCTGAATATGGCAGCTTGTACACAACCATTGTCAGACATTTGTTTGGTCATAGAAGAAAATGACTCAAGAGTCCTAAGGCTCCATGTCTGACTGTAGTTGCTGGAAAGCAATATCCTCTGATTCCAACAGAAGCAAAACTTCAGAGCAATCTATCAATTTGCATTAGATCACCATTTACAGCAAGATTCCTGTCAGATCTCAAGAGTAGTTACAAACTCCAAATCATCTATCTGCTGCTTAGTGTTTAGCTCTCCTTAGTCCAAGTTTACAGTCCAAGCTGTAAACAAAAATGAGTTAGAAAAAATGTTTATAGCACCTTCATTCTGAAACCACCCATATTTTGAACAACCATTTACTAGATACTATTTTTAACATTTACCACTTTAGTCTTTCCAATATTTTTCTTATTAAAAATGTTGACTGAAAACCAAAGTTATAGAAGGAACTACAGAACAGGGAAATGGAGGAAGAGATTTAGAATTGCACTCAGTATATGTATAAAGTGTCTTTGTATGTTACTGCTTCATTGTGTCAGAAGTTTCTTATATAAAATTCAGAATTATTAATAAATCAAGACTTTGTCTATAATTCACATACTAAACCAGCAAACATATATGTTTTTAATATACATCTGTCTGGGTTTTTTTGAAACAGTAATAATCTGGGATTTCCATTGTAAGGGTTCTAGGTTTTTTTTCTTGCCTTTGAGAGCAGAGGATCACAGTTTGCCCTCAGCTGCTCCAATACATCATTAGGAGCTCAGTAGCAAAGATTTCCCTTTTCAGAAGAACAGAGAAAGGGTTTGTTCTATAATTTCTGATTAGGAAAGGAACATGTAGGCAGGAAGAAGCAATCTCACTGCCTGATTTTGTGAGCCAAACTGGCATCACACAGAAGTTAGGAGCCAAATGAAAGGACCCTCTGATGCACTGACTGCAAGACAAGCAGCAAATCTACCCACTTCTAATTTCAACTATATAGAGCTTAACTAGTTAACAGGCCAAGGCCACCAAACAGCTGGGTTTATTCACTAGTTTACGTTTGCCACTGCTGAGGAAAACAGCAGCCTGTTCATTTTTCAGTCCAAAGTAAGCATCTCCGCTTTGTGTTGGAAACATGTCAAAGTGGCCCCACTCTGCTTTCTAGTAAATGCACAGGATCATTGGATGAGGATGCTTTATTTTCCCCAGTTATTTAAGGTCAGGTTATCTTCTTGGATAAATTCTTGTAGAGGATCAATGACAGCATGGGACATGAGTACTACCAAGGTCTTGGGAGGGGCTGCTGGATGTCTAACCCAGCTGCTGCTGTCCCTTTGCAGAGGAGGGGATAAGGGGACTCACACCACAGCTTCACCTCCAGCACACTTGCCAGGCACCCATGGCAAGTGAAAGTCTGAAAGAGATCACCTCCATCTCCCCACAAGCAAGAGGAAAATCCCAGAGTAGGTTATGGTTTTGTGAGCCACATGCAGTTCCCTGTTCACAGTGCCATAGCTCCCCAGGGGCTGAAGCAAAAGTAAAATATAAACACGAGCATAAAATGTTCTATGACCAAGGAAACACAAAAATATGTAATCAGTGGGATCTACTGTACAGGGGTTTGATCTCACAATCACTCAAGCACCTGCAACTTCCAATAAGAGCCAGATGGAGTGGCAGGTCCCTCTAAGTTACCAGAATTAGGCCCTTTGTTGACAGTTGTTATATACAGCTGCTGCATAGCACAGTTCTGGTTTCTTACACTGCAGAGACCTCCCCTTGAAGTCAATTAGCATTATTCCTGGACAAATGTTGCACAATCAGGCTGTTCCTGAAAGCCCTGGGATCACAACTGCCTCTATTTGAATTTTGTAATATATCAGTCAAGGACACACAATTATCCACAGAGCACTTCTGAAATGGCCAAGGTCATATGAGGATTTTATTGCATTACTGCAGTGCACCATCTTCCTTGCCAGCTCATTGCTGTTCTGCTACAGACTATATTACCATGCATCAGCAAATACATGAACACACTGCTATATTTAGTGTTTCATACATACTACTAAAATAGAGGATGTGTCAGCTTTTAATCTGACTTTGGATTTTTGTCAGCAAAGTAAAAGCTCATTTTCTCTAGCAGTGATGAAATGTCCTCCGTGTTAGTCATCTTGAGCTATGTGGTGATAACTTTAAAATACATCAGGCTAAGTAGAATGATTTTTACTAAGAGGTGTACTAGGAGATAGTAAGGATGCATAGATTTAGTCTGTCAGGTTTTAATAGTGATTACCAGAAGCTGTCCAAAAACCAAGAAGCAACATGATAGCAAGAGGAGCAGCTAACCAAGGTGCTTTTCTACGGCACCACAGCAGACATTTAGGACCTCCTGCATTTGGGATTATGTACCTGGCAACATGAGAAGCAAAGCACTGGTAATGATGACTTGAACAGAATGGTCTACTGCATGGTGGTGGGACTGGGTCAGTCCTATTAATGACATCATCTGTCAACGACAGCAAGAATATGGTTTAATGTTTGGAAGCACAGCTACTACCAGGAAAATCACGTTAATTCTCAAAGAAAGTAGGGTTCAGTGGATGAAGCTGGTGTTTTCACAGATTTTGGTAAAGCCACAGAACAGGATATTTTTTATGTATTCATAAAACTTGCTTATTCATGCCATCATGTACAAAGCCAACAGGCAACTTGCTAACCTACAGACCAAGGGTAAGCCTGTCTACATGAAAACAGCTTTTCCCCTCCAAAGTGCTTATTCTCTCTTGGAACTGTCCCTTGCACTTTACTAACTTAAATCTTAAAGGGTGTAGGTGACACCATGTTTGCAACCTAGGTCTAACTCTTAATAAGATTGCCTTGACTTAGTAGTGTGCAATTATATGCCTATATATATATATATATATATATACACACACACAAATGTCCAAGTCTTTGTGGAACCCCATTTCAGCCCAACCCAAGGCTGTCCTTCCCAGCCCCACGATGCTGCAGCAGGGCTCCTCTTCAGCTGTGCTACAGCCCTGCTCAGCCATAGGACCCAACCTGCAGATTGACATCCCATCCCAGCTTTGGCCCACCCTTGTCCCCAGGGCTCTGCCTGGCCATCCTGGAGCTGTGTCTGATGCTGTTCCCATGTCTGTCCCTGGTTCCCAGGGAGTCACTGGCTCATGCTGCACCCTGTCACTATTAAAGAAAACAGAAAGCAGAATAAATTCATGCCTTTAGAGTCACATCTTACCATTATTTAATAATTTTTCCTAATGCACCATTTTTTTAATGGTCACAACATCATTATTTCTAGTGCATGCACTGTTGAAAGTACTGGTGCTCTGGAAATAATGGTACTAGGCCTGGCTAGCATGCAGCAGTGCTGCCAGCAATGCTGGTACTTTAAAGGAGGTTCAATGAGATGGCTGAGAGCTCTGTGCAGCTGCAGCTTTTCTTAGGACACATTTCAGGTATCTTGCTTAACATATTGAGAGACGCCCACTGCAAACTAAGGGAATTCGAAGCCCCAGAATTTTGCATGTATTTGTAAAAAAATAAAAATATTTAAAATAAAATGCAAGCAAGACAGAGAACAACATCCCAAAGGGCAAGGGTTTATCCCTCTCACACACAAATATGGTCTATGTGGAGAATGACCAGAAGCCAAGGACAAGCAGCCCTGGGGATAGGGCTGCAGGAGCCCCATCTTAACTGTAGCAGCTCTGAGCTGCCCTGTGTGTCCCCACCCCGTCTGGGCTAGGGCTAGAGGGGCCATCTCCATCTGAAACAGTTGATGCTATATGGTGGGGAGGGCAAGTCTTCAGTGTCACGGAGAGGTTTTCATCCAAGCAACGAAATCAGTAAAAACAATTGCTAAATCAATCTCCAGACTGATGGAATTTGTTTATCTTCAGAAAAGCACAGGCATATGTTTCCCTGGCAAATACCATCATGGAATAAATCCACGTACAACTCATAAAGCAGAAAAAGTTAACGTGCACAGAACTTGAGTCAAAATACTTCTATTTATACTATGCTTGACAGACCTCGTGTTCTGTTGACCTGATGTTAAGTACATGAGGGTGAAATTGCCGACAGAGACCTGAGTTTTCTAGGCCAGGCTGCTGCTGGCATTTTGCAGAGTCAGTATCTTTGCCAGCAGAGCCATTGAGTCGGTGATGCTGGCTGCAAAAAGCTTCGTTCATCTGTTCCTAACAGAGTTAAGGTGGCCCTTGGAAAGAACTGAGGATGCAATTTAGAGCAGACACAGATGATACTTGGAGCAAGAAGAAATCACTGAGTTAGCAAACCGGCTTAAGCTAGTCCTTCAGGCCAAAAAATATGCAAAGTCATCTAGGGACAGAAGGATAATTGCAGCAACGATGTCCAATTGCTTTCATTTTAATTGACACACACTGCATACATATTGACTAATGAGACAGAAAAAGCAGTAGGAAATGGGTGACTCCAGAGGTCAGTTGTTTTATGACTGAAATATTTCTAGCTGGCAAAGGCTTTTGTGGGAATGAGGATTCACTTAGACTTTGGGGACATTTCTTTTTGTAGAACTGTGGGGCTGTTATTAAACTCCTGTAACCCACATTCTGGGAAGCAGTGTTTTTTCTCTGTATTTCTTAATTGTGCTTCATTACAATTTAATAAGGACATTTACTCTCAATTAAGCAAATCATCCAAGCAGTTGCTTACTCCCCATTGCAATAAATTGGTTTTGTCAAACGCGAGTTTAATTGCGTGTGAAATATCTTGCTGAATCAGGATCTCTGTGTGTATATTTGTCTATCCAAACCTCTCCTTAGCTCCTGGCATGCTGATGTATATGGGGTTCAATGTATCCACATCTCCACTTACTGCTCTGATCTTGGTACCTCACAGAATGTCAGGGGTAACTAAATGATTTACCTATAAGGGTCAAACTCACCAATGCCACTAATATTCATAACTGCACTAACCAGCTAGCGAGCTCAAGCTAAGGAGAGATGACCATGACTTTGCCACTGGGGACAAGGCATAGGGTGGGATGTCACATTTCTTGGAAAATGTGCCTCTGTAATGAGCCTCTTCACCAAACTTGTCTGCTGTGTGAGCACTGAGCCAGAAAATGCACTCAGCAACACCTCACCTCACTTCACCCGATGCCCACCAGCACCATGGCGAGCCCTGCAGTCACAGTTTCTGACACCAAATCCAAATACTTGGCTTTATCCCTCTTATTTTGCAAGGTGTAAGCCAAAACTTACTGATTTATCTGCTTTCCTAAGAACCACTTAAGTCCTAAACCACTACATCATGAACAACAGCACGGAAGCGATCATAGCAACTGCACTAGATAAGCATAAGTTAGGCTAGCAGAGATTCCCATGGGTCTTCCATCAACACATGCATGTCTACACAAGCCACCAAGAAACTCTGAAGAAGTAATGCAGTCTTACCTGCTTTTTCCTTACAAAGCTTCTGAAACACCACCTGTAAGAAATAAGTTAAATTTTGTTTAAAAATTATACATTTTTTTCTCTTCAGGATGACAATATATGTCATTCTTAAACATCATTAACACCTTACACAGGGCATAAAATCCAAAGCTCATCAATAAAAAACCATGGGGAATATCTAATTTTGCTTCCTAAGGACAACCTGGTGCCCATTCCTAAACCAGGTTCATTTGTCATTCAGGAAGGAGCAGTCTCTGGCACAAGCAGGGTATGCGCTGCAAGGAAATATGAGATCTATCACACTGGAACATGCCTGAAATTGTCTCAGGATGCTGGTGAGGCTCACAGCACACAGGCTACCAGTGAGACGTGGGCAGCTCTACTGATAGGCGGGAAACAGAGGATACTGTGTCTACAGCAGCTCAGAGCAGTAGAGTGATAGTTCTTGTTATCTGTGACTAGAATAGGTCCCTCTGTCTAAGCGATATGGCCAAACTGACTTGTCATGTTGTTCCCTTCAGATTTTTCATCTCCCTAAATCAGGTTTTGCTAATGGCAATTTGTAGTATGGCTTTAGCTCCAATTCAAGTCCAGCTCTGTCTCCTACATACTGCTGCATGCTTGTCTGGGCTGAATTGATCTGTACAGATTTCATCCAGACTGCCTTTGTATTTTTAGCTGAGCGATGGTGAAATGCCCTTCCCCAGTGAGGGCCCACCAGTGCCAGGCTCTGTGGCACCTGTACAGACCTTCATGCTAGACCTCTCCTGCTCTTGCCCTTAGAGGGGCTGGAGGATTCACCTTCCCCTAGGTCTTCTACAGCCTAGAAAATGAGAATGTGCTTCTGATTTCCATCTGGCTAAAGAGGAAATTTAACTTATTTCCCAAGTCTTTATACATTGGTCCATTCTGCAAAGAGTAAGGAGCAGAACTACAGCACTACAACCCAAACTTTCTCTAGCAGTATCCTTTAAGGAGTCAGTGCTGAGCCGAAAAGAAAGGGCTCTGGCAGAAGCATCTCACTTCCACAGAAGAGTGGGCAATTCAGACACACACCAGATTGACTGGCAAGGGACAGGCAGGTCCCATATCAGCGTGCTGGGTTTTTGGGCTGCCTTTCTGCATGAGGAACATCATACTGTTCCTCCACAGTGCAGCAAGCTCTATCACTCTGCTGAGGACAGGTACTTGATTTTCAGCATCATGATGCTGGCATAAGCACAGCGGAGGCGGGTGCCCAAAATTGCCACACTGAGTCTTGGGATAGGCACTTCTTGAATAATACATAAATGATATGTGCATCAAAATAGATATTGGTCCTGCTTGGATAGCTGGTTTCTGTGTTCTAGTGCAGCCAGAAGGGCACCAGCTATTATAAAAATCAAACCCAGGCTATGTTAACTTCCAAACCCTTTTTACGATGCCACACAAAAAGGATGCAAATTGTTGCTGAAATAATTCCAAGTAGTAATGGAAAACTGCCAGCTGAAATTGATTTATGGAAATAATAATGATAATGCACGATATAACTGATTGTATAGGAAAATACACTGACTGGAAGACTAGCATCCCATCTGAGCAGCATGGCAGCATCTAATCAAATATATAGAAATCATGGACCAAGAGAGTAAAACTTTAGCCAAAAGGCTGTTGCAGCACCTGCTGCTATGAATAATGAAGAAATAATTTGCATACAACTCCAGCTGTAGCAATTTTGCAAGTGGAAGTGTCAAACAGAAGCCAAAGACAAACACACTCTGCTGAGATAAACATGTTATACTTGCTGAAGAATGTAAACCAGCACACAGAAACCAGAAGTTTATCAGGCACTGGGTTCATTTCTCCCCTCTCAGCAATCCTGTGTCTCAGTGGGGCCATCACATGTTCACCTATGTGAGCAAAGGTACTTAAGAAGCCTGCCTATGCAGCAGCAGCACCACCCTTTGCTTTATGATCAGAACAGGATGAGCCAGTCTGGTCAATCAGGCAAGTCTACCCTCAGCAGCAGTGCAGCTAGTTCAAGGGATGATCTGCAATTAAGTGAGGCTCAGAGGGCTCAGCTACACTGCTAAATAAAAGATGACCACTGATGATGCCAAAGCACTATATCTACGTTTGTCCACCTGACTCAGCAGCTCTGGCTTTGTTATGAACTGCTCTGATGAGCTCTGCTTGGAGCAAGCCAGCTACTGGAAAGCATGTCCTCAGCAGTGGGGATGAGGGTACAGCCAGTGCCACTTGGCCTTTGGTGAGGGACTGGTCCCTGGCCCACATTTCTATTGCTCTATAAACATAGCCTCCAAGGCTGCAGTGCTAAATTTATGGGTCCAGTACAGATGAACAAGATGCCCAGAGAATCTGGTAGAAATCATTCTCAGTCTGAACTCCACAGAGCAAGATGAAAAAAATCTTTGTTTTACAGATATCTAAAACCAGAGGCACTTCAAAGTGTGTGAGAGATCCTATCAAAGCCACCTTTCACTTACAGATCCGTGTTTGTGAAAAAATGTATTTGGGGTAGAGAGCAGAGGGAAGAAAGGCTGTGGATCTGTTGGGGGGAGGAAAATGCATATAGTGTATTTGTAAAGAACCTAAAAGATTTTCCTAAAAGGCATTGTCTGTGGAAACAAACTACTCAAATGAGCTCCTTGGATTAAGTGGAAGTGAAGGCAGAAGCAAAACACTTGCATTATAAACTCAACAGGTTAAATAAACACACTCATCAAAAAATTGTTTCTCTAATGTATATATAATCCTTCATGGTTATAAGTGATCAGGGCATGGAACTCATCGAACAACTGGATCAAATGGTTCAATAATGTCCCAGTAAGCTTACTGTCACATAAAAGCTTTTTTCTGACACAAAAGATGAATATGAAATGGTTGAACAATTTCAAAATGATTTGAATTTGCATCAGCACAAGGATTCTGATATGTCAGCCAATTCCATAATATCTTACACCATTTAAAAGAAGAAAAGAGACTGTTCTGTATCCAAGTCTTTTGCTTCCTTCTTCCCCATCAACTCCTGTTAGTTATTATTATCTATTTTATGCTTTTATTTCAAATATGCTTGAATCAGCCAGTGGTATTTCAGAGTACCTGTCAAACTGTAAGTATTCACTCTCAGGAAATCACACCCTCACAAAAAAAAAAAAAGAAAGGTAATTAGTGTATCCATCCAGCATGCAAACATCTTTTCTGGATGTTTAATAAAAAGCCAGAGAATTTGTTCAGCATAGATACGGTATCAGAAATACCACTGGCATCAAAAAACCCCTGACACTTTGACAGCACTACTTGACATCTGCTGTTAATAAAAAAGGCTTTGGATTCTGCAAGCTTACGTTCTGTGGTGAGCAACAGCACCACTCTGAAACACAACACTTCCCTCAGAGGAAAAAAAGAATAAATCTTATAACTTCTTACTGGTTAACTGATATAGAAGAAAAGCACTCAGAGCTGGAAAAGGTCCTGCAAAGTATAAATCCTGTTCGTTCTTAATTCTAGTGATTTAACAACCTGCTAGGCTTTAATTAAAGTAGCTTATAGACAGTTCTTCTGGAGGAGCCCAGCAATCCTCATGCAAAACTCAACCATCTGATTACCAGGTTTATTAGATTCATTCAGAAATATGTTAACAGAAGGAAAGAAAATCCTGGTTACTACTTCAAAATGAAATCCTACAGCCCCAAAGGGGAAGTAATATTATGACACCCAACAATGACAGCCTTAACTTGAAGTTGTCTGTCCCCAGCAATGAGATCTTCAGCCTGGATTACACCTTCAAGTTCCCTAGAGAGCATTAGTCAGCTCAGAATAACAGGAATGTTGAAATCATCCTGGAGAGAACACTGCTGAGGCTGCTGTGTCACATACCCAATTTCTTTCAGAGACTTGGCACTGATCTTTGCTACAGGCTTGAAACATCTACTGGATTTAGGTGCTTATGTTGTATCTTCAAAGGCTGACAACAGGGCTCATAATCTTCCTTTAAGATACAACTACTGTGGAGGTGTTCCTAGAGACTATGTTTAATAGACAGCCTGAGCATTATTAGAGAAGTCACTTGGGGCATAAAAGATACATCTTCCTGGTTGGTAGGATTCAGCCTCATACCCGCTGCATCACAACAACTTGGCCTCCTTGCCTTCTTGCAGGAAGGGGAAATTCTGAAGTTCTTCCAATGAAGCTGAGCTATTTCACTGCAACCTCTTTGTGACTGATGGGCTCAAAGAAAGAAAGAAGAATCCACAGCTCCCCATTCTGCAGAAAGCAAGTTCACTTGCTCATTCACAAGAAGCACGGCCAGCACGTTGAGCGAGGTGATTCTGCCTCTCTGGGGCTCCCAGTATTATAAAGGCATAGAGCTGCTGGAAGGGGGTTCAGAGGAGGGTCACAAAGATGATCAGGGGGCTGGAGCACCTCCCCTGTGAGGACAGGCTGAGGGAGTTGGTGTTGTTCAGCCTGGAGAAGAGAAGGTTCCAGGGAGACCTTATAGTGTACTTCCAGTACTTAAGGTCCATGTTCTAACCAAAGCAAGGTGTGAAAACAGGTTACCTGTTGTTGCTATTTTGCCCTTTGTGGCCAGCTGGATATACCCACAAGACAGAATTCAAATGTCTCACTGCAGAAACAGATGCTCCATATCCCTTCATGGTGACCAAACTGGTCACCAGACCACCCAAATTGGTCTGGTACCACCGAGGAAAAATGTAGTAGTGTACCCACCCCTCTCTTTCACTTACACAAACTCTCCAAAGCACTTCCCACTCTTATGCTTTTAAATAGGCTTTTATAGTAGTTGATATTTTAAAATCTAATTAAAATCTAACCTGACAGTTTGGTATTGTGTTCTTGTACAGTCAGGAGCAAAGCAGGTGCAGCCAATCTCAAGCATTTATCCAAGGAAACAGTTTGAAGAAAACATATCCAAGTGTGGCCTACATGGTGTCCTGAATGTTCAGTTCATCCTGTCCCATTGCCAGTACCCACCCTCTGTGATCACTTCCCTACAGGACACTGTTTTGCCATGTCTCAGCACATTTTGTTCTGATAAAAATAAAGAATGTCTTCTTTATGATGCTTTTACCTTTGCAAGTCTCAGCAGCTCTTAGTCATTTTGAACTCTCGACTGCAGCAGGACTAACACCAACATGCTCAGAACTGTGCAAATACCAATTAATGCTCAGGCCTGCATTAAGATAACTGGTTATGCTTCTGTATAAACAAAGACATGAATAGAAACTGGAGGTAATGCAGTTGTCACAACATACATGTGGGGGTCAGGTGGAAATGTGATGGGGTGGAGGTGAGAGGAAGAAAGACAAAGAGAAGAGCAGTGACTGCCAAATGGCAATGGACAAAAGTGAGAAGCGAGAGCCATCTCTGGTTTTTACAGCCCTGGAACAATATAGTGAGTGACACACTGCTATCATTTTTGCCCTCTTGAGTAGGAAGAAGTGCTGTATCCATTTTAAAGATAAAATGAAGTGGGAAAGGTGCAAGAGGTCACACAACAACAAAGAGAGGCACGAAAGCTCTGTTATTCTGCTATGGGAAACGAGCGACTTGTAAAGCAAACAGCAGTTAGCAGTAATCCACAGCAGAACATGAAAACCAAGCCTTGTGAGCTCTGGCTGGAGCTGTGGTGTTATTTTAGCTCGGCCCAGAGTAGTACTCAGCTGGGAATGAACTTCAGTCTGCATTACCAGCAGTTTGTTTGTTTTCACTATCGAGTGTCCACAGCAATGTTTCATGAAGGCTAGGCTCTAAGAGGAGACCAGGTCAATAAAATTAATCCTTGTAAAACAGACTCAACAAAAAATGCACTTTTCCCAGTAGACTGATGTATTGGCTATCAGTTAAAATCTTGGTCAAAATGCTATGCTTCTTGAGGAAAAACAAAACAAAAAGTCTTGTTTAGTGGTCAGTTTTCAGTAAAAGATAAAGCAGGGATATGTGAGGAATAAAGTATTTTTTAAAAAAGTTACTTGATAACTACACAAACTGTGCATAGCCAGAATCATTCTTCCTGAGAACACCTCTAGAGAAATGTTAGGTACCATCTCTGCCTCTTCTGGTGTCCCAGCAAAGGCTGATGCCCTTGGGAGAGCAGAGATGCTTTGGTTTGCATCTTGTAATTACTTTATAGATTTTAATTTTTATATGACATTTCAGTATTGGAAACCCGCTGTAAATCCTTTTGAATTTCTGATCCATATTCTTTGATTGCCTGTGTGGTTTAGTCTTTCCCATGCCTTCTTTTCCTATGCAAATTACATTTTCCCTTTGAGAGGTTTCATATTTCTCCCTTTCTAAGAAAGAACAACGTCTTTCAGTATCATCAGCATTAGGTAAGTTGATGCCATCTACCTCACCACCTCACCACACCCACAGCAAACTCAAACATGACATTTCAGAAAGAACCAATCCATTGCAAATTCTGGTGTAATCCACGCGAAAATGAACACCTAACTCAACTGTGACACATGGCAGTATCATAGAATGTTAGGAGTTGGAAGGGACCTCGAAAGATCAGCTAGTCCAACCCTCCTGCAGGATTCCCTGGACCAGGTCACACAGAAATGCATCCAGACAGGTTCTGAATACCTCCACAGAAGGAGACTCCCCAACTCTCTGGGCAGTCTGTTCCAGTGCTCTGGCACTTGAACTGGGAAAAATTGTTCTTGTATTCACACAGAACCTCCTATGCTTCAGCTTATGGCCACTGCCCCTTGTCCTGTCACTGGGCTCCACCGAGAAGAGCCTGCCTCCATCCCCCTGACACCCACCTTCACATATGTAAAAGCATAGGTGAGGTCACCCCTTAGTCTCCTCTTCTCCAAGCTAAAGAGACACAGTTCCCTCAGCCTTTGCTCATCAGGAAGATGTTCCACCCCCTTAATCATCTTGGTGGCTCTGTGCTGGACTCTTTCCAGCAGTTCCCTATCCTTCTTAAACTGAGGGGCCCAGAACTGTACCCATCTCTCTTATCTTCAAAAGTCTTAGAGGTTTTTGTTCCTGTGTTGTAATTTTGCAGAACACTACCTGTCAGCTTTTTCATAGTCACAGTGTTTTTGAGTACCTGTTGAGAGTGTTTTTCATATCAGCTTTAAGCACCAATTCAAGACAGCAACATGAGAATGGAGCAACTTACCACTAACATAGTGTTATAATACTTTATAACCTAAATTATAAAACATCCCAGGTTCAGAATGCAACCAGAAATAATTTTAAAAAAATTTTTAAATTTTTGTAGTGAGAACACAATGTATGAAAAACTAGGTGAAAAACCATGCATATGTACAGGATGGAAAGATGATCCTTTAATCAAAGACCTTACAGCCTAGTCAAGATTTTCACTCTGGATATTACAGTGAAGATGACGTCCGACAAGGAAGTGTGAAGGGAACAAGCATTGCTCAGTTGGGTGCCTGTTCTCAAAAGTGTAATACAAGCTTGCATCTCAAGTGGATGGAGAATGAAATGTGTAGGCAAGCACATGAGCTCCAGAGAGGATGAGGAGCTCAGAAACCCCGAGAGCTCAGCATTCCACACCATCCAGCTGTCAGGATAAAGGCTGTACTGATGTCTCTCAAGAACTGTCTCTTGTACCAGTATAGGATGCTCAGGTGTCTACTACAGATGTTTAGAATTTCTGAACCACTGCCGATGGATAAGGGATGCAAAAAAAAGAGGTAGTCTTTTTCTTGCCAGTAGTTCTGCCTCTAACAATGTTTGTAATTAAAATCTGAAACCTGCCACTTTGCATATACAAGGAAATAAGTATTTACAGGTGATGTCAATATGCTACTAATTTTCCAAGATACTCTGTTTCAGCAGTCCCTTTAGATCATAAAGCACAAGATTATGAAAAATAATTAAGAAAAAAATGTAATAAATTCCTGACAAGTTTTACATTCCCCCTTAAAAAAAATCACATACACCCTCCCTTCCTCCCAGCAAATACCATTCATGTTTAAGATTAGATTATTTTTCTCCTGATTCCTCTTTAGCTGCCGGAGACTGACTCATTGTCAGACTGATTTAATTACAATTACAGACCTTGTTCTTCTGGTGTTACAAGTAAAATCTAGGAAACATAAAGGAAAAGGTCAATACAGAAAGGCTCTACAAGCCAGCAGATGTCAAACAGTGCCACTAGTGATTACTGTTGCTATCAACTGGGTACTTGTTGCCTAATCTAAGATCTTTATACAATAATGCAACAGAAATCAGTTACAGTTCTCAGCTACCTACCTGAAAGATAGGTTTGTTTGAGTTTGTTTCTGTGCCACACATTATAGTTTCCAGATCTTGGGTAGAAGAGTGGAAAAATAATGTGAAAGTTTAATAAAAGGGACATTGCAGTGTTACTGTAAGCACAATAATAAAGATCAGCTATCCATGTGTTAACACATTCATGTGTTATTTTGAAAAATTTGTAAGTTTGGTAATAAAGATAATTTAACATCAACTGTTCTTCTAAGACATTAGCAAAGTGGGAATGCTTTTGCAAAAGATGTTTGCAACATTAACTTTTTAATATTATTATTCTGGAGATAATATAATGTAAGTGTACTGTTAGCTTACAGACAAAGGCATATTGAACACACTTGTGTACTAAGCAATGGATATGGTTTATGACTCTAATTTATACACTTTAAAGGTAAAAGGATATTTAGAAATGGTGAAACTCTTCCTGAGAAGATTTGTGTTTGCCTCTAAGTTATTTCTAGGAGCCAAAGAAAAAGGTCAAGTCTAAGGATCTTGTTTTGTCAGAAAAGCTTATTTAGTATTAGTAACTGGGAGCATTAAACTTGTACCTTACTGCAATCATTGCAACCATTTTTTAGTTTTTATATACTTCTCATTTTCAGAGACAATCTAATTAGAGAGTAGACATTTAACTGCATTATTCTCATCACTGCCTTTATCTAACAGCCTACATTATGCAGCTAAATATTTTACCCTTGAGATTCTCCTCAATTTGTTTTGAGATGCTGACATGGTTGTAATAAAAAGCACAGCTACCTTAATGGTTTTGCAGGGGAAACAATTAGTAAACCTTACTGGTTTGGCATTTCAGAATCAATTAGCTCTGCTGGAGAAGTTCTACAAACACAATATGGATGCAGTAACACTTTGGAAGATGTTATTAATACCAGAGGAGAAATAAATATAATCGGAATTAACAAAGCAGATGAAATTGTTAGGGCTATTTACTGCTTAAGTTTATTTACTGTATTCCATTCTGAGGGAAAAGAAAAAAAAAGAGTAAAACTCATAAATGTAGTTAATAAGATCCTTCATTTTTCATTTTGGAGAAGACATATGAGGTGTAACAAGCAACATTGCTTCTGAGTGGTGAATTAAACAGGTAGAATTTTAAAGGGGGCTAGGAACTTAGAGTGCAGGTCACCTGAAAGTCTGTACTGTGTAGGGAAACCTCCTGGTATCCTGAACTCCTTCATCCACTGGGACATGCCTGTTACAGAATGTGAGTGCCCTCAACACCAGCTAAGAGAGTTCCACAGGAAAGATTCAGCTCAAGAACAGAATAGGATAAATGAAAATGAGAAGCTGAGAAAAAAAAGAATTTCTATTTTTGCCATAAATAATGAAAAACTAAAATAAGGCAAGGTATGAAGAAAAAAACCAAATCAATGATGGAACTGTGTGATTAATTTTCAGAATTAACTGAAAAGAAATGCTTTGATATTCCCAATCATTGAGATACTAGATTTTGGCACATGGAACAAAACAAATTTTTGAGTTAGTCTAATAGGACCTGGCACAGATGGGATTCCTTTTCTCTAGTAATAGGTGTCTACAACGCAAACACAGCTGAGGCAGTCCCATATGGAGTATCGGTCACCTCACAGAATGAGCATCTGAATAAAGTGCTCTCTACACATGCTTGTTTTGGCCTTTGGCTGGGATGACCATCTCCCCTTACACGTAAGAAGTCAGAAAAATTGACACACACATTTTTTAGAAACAGCTTTTTCCACAGAACTGTAGTTGTGCAGCAGTTGCCTCATCTAACTGAAGAGTCCTGAGAATCTCTTCTGTGGTACTACCTGACCTCTCTACAGTACTGAGGTTTAAGGAAAGTGCCTAAAAAGTGTAAAAAATTTGCCCCAAAAAACCCCCCAAATGTAACAGCCTAACAGAGGTTTTGAGAGCAACACCTTAACAATAGGCAAAAGAACTCAGACATCTTTTTGGATATCAGAAATATCCAGATTTAGTATTTTTCAAGCCACTGCATTTTGGAAACAAAATGACTTGACTAAACCTACTTCCACACAAGAGTCAAGTTTTTAGGAAGGAAAGTGAGACTCACACTGTTAGCAGCATATTCCATGTAAGCTTTCTCATCAGGCTACCCAAGTAAATTTGAAATTTGTTTGTGGCCACTGAAAAAAGACACCATGGCTCTCATCCAAATGACAAGTCCTATGTCCCCCCAAAATGTCTAGCAAACATTCAAAGCAGTGTTAAACGTAACACTGGAAAATATTTAAAGTTATCACTAATTATAATTATATTTTAAAGTAGTAAAGAGCAGCCATGAATGAAGAGATTTCATTTTCTTTGCCTTCATCTTTCTTTACTTTCCTTAGTAGAAAACTAGATAATCTGGGCTGCGTAACACAATCCACTCATCAAACTAATTACAGTATAAATTTTGACTCAATTTGTTTAACTAAGCATTAGTTGGAAACTTCTTGGGAAACCCTTTCCGACACAGTGAAAACCTTCCTTTACATAAATCATTTGAAAGAATATAAAAAAAAGGGAAGAAAACCATTGAAATTTAGTTCTTAGAAAGCTGATGAATAAGCTCATCTATTACTAAGTGGCTCAATGTTCAGTTGTTTAAAAATAGCATAGGAATAAAAGATGAGAAGAATGCCATTGTTCTGAAGTATTTTCTTTTCTTAATTAGTCCTAATGCTACTTTATAAAACTATTATTCTCTTTTCTGTGTATCTTTGATCTGAACACATAAATATGCAAACCAGAAAATAAGTACCACAAATAACTTCCAAAGTTAAAACTTGCACCTTAAATTGGAATTGCAGGAGTGAATAAATTACTGAATTTAGGACATACATTGCATATGTTAATTTTATTCATTAAGAACAATGGTACAGTGCACATACATACAAAACCCACCAGAAATAAGTGAAGGTCACCAGGCTAATCACTATGGCTTATTTCCCTTTTCTGTACTCCCATCTCTGTATTTTCTCTGCTGTTTGAATTTAAAAGAAAAACTTGAGCATAGGCCAAAATTTCACCTACTTTTTTGTTCATTTGAATTAATTTTTTGTTTGGCAACATCTCTGTAATTTCTATACTTTTCACTTCACACAGGGTTTCTCTTTAGAGGAAACTAAACAATCCTATGAGGTTTGCCACAGAAAACCTGTACGAGTACACTATTGCATCCTTACCACCAGGGATGAATCTTTGCATTCAGATGGTGTCATAAGCAGGATGGGTGTCTGCACACTGTGAAACAGGTCACCTAAAGCCTGCATGAGATTAGAATTAGCAAGCCTGCAGATCACACTAATAGAAGCAGAAGAGCATATTTTCAGAATACAGTCATTTGGAAGTGTGTTCTTTTCACATAATTTTGTGCAAACAGCTTCACTTCACTTCATATTAAAATGCAATACTTTGCTCTGAATCACCTCCTCTCTGGCCAGCACAGCCCATGTTACTTATTAATCAAAGATTATGGAAAAGGAATTTTATCAGTAATTGAGTACAATCATTTGAGAGGAAAGAAAACAAACTTAAGTACAGAAATCATATCAAGTGTTACAAAAAGTACTCTGTTCTAGTATCAGCCAACTTTGAAAAGGAATATGTAAAATTGCTCCAGGATGGAAATGGAGCCAAAATTGACTGCAGATACAGAGACCTGCCAACCCCTTATAACAGGTCTTAAGACCTAGTAACATGCTAATCTGCAAGTAAATTCCCACAGCTGCTCTTGAATCAGTTCAGGAGAGACTGGACTCACGGATCACAACAGCTACCAACCCACAAGGGCTCTGCAAACTGGGATGAGCAATGAGGAACCCAATCTAGTGTTGAAATTGCAAGAGATCCTGAATTACAGCTTTCTTTCCCAGACTTACCTCCTCACACTTTTAATTCTTTGGGATGGGTAAACCAGAAGTCTAACAGAGCTTTAACAAGGATTTAATGCAGGACAAAGAAGTTATGTAGGCAGAATTAACTGGAAAGGGAAAATTGAAAAAAAGAATAATGCAGTTTCTTTAATGGAACTGCTTTTAGATTTATGGGCCCCACTCAGAAACCATGTCCCAGCCCTAATGGAATTGTCTTTCCAGCCTATTCCCATGCTTGCCAGATAAGATGCAGAGGGAAAACGTCTGGGTGCAGTTGCCAACCTGAATTTTATGGGACCATGCCAGGCTGTCCTAATCACACTCATATCATTCTGCTTTAGCTTTTTGAGGTCTCTAAGAAGAAGCAGGTTTTCAATGCAAGGTAGCCTGAGGAAAACTGAAGGAACAGAGAGCCTGGAAATAGACTGGGTCTGAAGCAAAAGAACTGGTATTCCTTGTTATTTCTCACAGATCCAAAGCAAACTTAGGATGTCACCTTAAATTTTCTACCAGTCTTCAGCTAGTCTGAGACAATTTAGCTCAACTGCTTACACCTTCAGAATTCTCATGAGATAACCTGGTGGTGGCAAACTAAGTAGTTGATGCTGGATACAATGTTCAAACACATGCACTAATGTAATTTCCACAATTGCTGGGATAAAGAAGAGCAAAGCAGGTACTTCAAAGGACATTTCACTGCACAGCTACATTCACATTCCCTCCAAGCAGACAACAACCAGCTTTTCTGAAGGCAGTTGTGGTGGGTTCTGAAATCCCCTAGAGAAGAACTCCATGAGAGTGCTGGATGGAAGGGACCAGACAGTACCTCCATCCCTCTTCTTTACTGGCAACTGAAACAAAGACTTAAGACTTCCCTCCTTTAAAATTCTGAAATTACACAAAATCTATCCCATCTGGGCAGTAAGGTAGCAGACATGGCAAGAGAGAACAGCCTGACTCCTTCAAAAGAAGGGGAGAGGGAAGCAAGATACTGCAATGAAATGGATTCTTCATCTTTCTAATGCTCCTTCAAAGAGGCTAAGCTAGAGACTGTAAATGTGATAGAGAGATGTGGGCAAAATGTTTGTGGCAATAGTAGCTCAATTAGCTTTTCAGATAGTCTTGTCAGAAGACAAGAATGTAAATCTCATCCTAGAGAAAAATGATTTGATAAACTAAATCACATAGAGCAGTCCTATCATTGTAGTTTTTAGAAAAAGAAAGAAAGCATTAGACTGTTGGGTTACAGTGTCACATATCCAGGACAACTGGCAAGGTAAATGTGAAAGAGAAGCTTTTTATTCTTGAAGAGGTAATATTTTCCATGCTCTTCAGAGCCATACAGTTTCATAGGCTATGAATCCTGTCCCAGACAGTATGGCTTGGGAATTTGCTATCCTTTACTGCAGAAAAGCTAATGAGCACAGCCTTTTATCCAAAGTATCTAGATGTCTAGAGTTCTTGCCAATTTGTTTGTTTGTTTATTAAGAAATAAGATTGCTCCTCATGCTGAGAAGTAGCAGCAGCAATTGGAGAGGCTGCTGTAAAGGGGAACGAAGAGAAAATGTGAGTCACATTTGGCAGCATCTGTCATCATACATAGCAGAAGCTGCACTTAAGCCAGTACTTGCTAAAGCAAATGAACTAACAGAAATACAGTCTCATACATCAGCATCACTGTATAGGTCAGAGCAAGCAGATGCAGCATATCATTTTGACCTGAGATGCTGTCCCAAAAGACCTCAGGAGGGCTTTCACAGAACAATTTCAGTAACTCTAGAAAGGCCCCAGGCTGTTTGAACTGAACAGCAGATGTAGGGATAGATGATACTCCTCTCAGGTAAAGAATAGATTGCCTTTGCTGGAAATGTCACTAGATACCGAAGGAGAGAGAGAGAGTGAAATCAAGGATGTCCTTTCCCTTACTCCTGAGGCTACACTGTGGGAGCTGAGGTGCAGGTCTGCAAACAGAAGCATCTTTGCCTTTGACCATGAAGAATTCAGTCACAACCTGATCACAACTCAGTCTCCCTATTACAGTCACAGCAGAATAGAAGGATCTACTTAGCAGAACACCTTAGTGCTCCCTCTGGTGCTCCTTTTCTTTCCCAGGTTGTGTATCTCACTCAAAAAAAGGTGCTTTTGTACCAAACACATAAAAATACTGCAAAATTTAACTGCACAAAACTCAGCATAGAAAGATACAACAGTAACCAAAATCATGGCTTTCTCATAATAGAAAGAAGACAAAATAAATCAAGATTAACAAACCATATAAACTGAAAAAGATAACATAAATGAAGAAGACCAGACCTGAAGATAGGTGAGATATGAAATACAGAGCAGAAACCTCTTTGATTTTGTTAGTGCTATATAAAAATCAGAGTTATAACACTGCACCATGATTTGGTGCTGAAAGTAGATTTCCTAACTGAAGAGATGGGCTATGCAGCAGACATGTGGCTAGGGGAAGGGCTTCTCTGTGGAGAGCATACACTCTAAGAGGAAGTGAGACAGGGAATCACAGGAATGCGTATTGATTTGGAAGGGATTCATTAACACATAAAGCTACTTTCTTTCTCTTTGGGAGTCCCTGGACAGAACTATGTATACAGGTGCTGTGTATCATGTATCAGTAAAATTGGCAGCATCAATGTTACCACACACACATAGCAAATTTGACAGCCTTGGGGATGCATTCAACTTGTGACAGAGTAAAAGCAGGCTGCACATAGTCACAACAAGCTGCACTGCAGAAGAAAAGTGGTTGTGAAGTTTGTGTCCAGCATCAGTTTACATACCCTGCAGTCAGTGCTGCTGCATACTTGCAAGATGGCACAGGCTGCCAGGAACCCTGGACAACTTCAACTGATCTTGTTCTGTCTGGACTGAAGCCATGTCCAGAAAAAACTTTGGACTTAAAGTTGCCCTGTGGTTCAGGCATCCTGGAGGGAGTGTTGCTGTTACAGCTGATGGTCATAGAGAAAGCAAATCTTGGACTTTCAGCACAATGTATTGAAATTCTGCAACTAATCTACCATTAATTTAATTACATAAAGCAAGTTTAGTTTTCTCATGTCTGATTATCTAATCTATTTATCTACACACATATTTGTGTCATCAATGTTGATAACGTGTTGAACAACCACACTTTCTTTAGATCTAAATGCACATGCACATATGAATGTATAAATGAGAAACATTTCTATCTTCTGGCCTTCCCTCCAGTTATGTAACTGTTAAGCTATGTCTTCAGCTATTACCCCTCTAAAACTGGTCTTCGGATCCCAGCTCAGTTACAGTTTGCTGCATCTTGTTTTCATTATGCAGTAAAACTGAGGCAGTGGAGGAGAAAGACTAGGAGAAAATAATTTACCCAACTAAGAACCCCACAAAACTGCAAAAATGTTTTACTGAGCTCTTACGGTAGGAGCTATGCTCTTCTGATAAGATAACAAAGCATGTTTTCTTTCTCTCCCAATGGAATCCAATTCCATTTTTATGCACACACAAAGATAGCAGAAATAGAAGCTGGATTTCATATTA
This sequence comes from Galbula dea, assembly GCA_013399015.1. NCBI lineage: Eukaryota > Metazoa > Chordata > Aves > Piciformes > Galbulidae > Galbula > Galbula dea. The sequence goes on from VWZX01007817.1 coordinate 545,060, forward strand.
ATGGAAATATATCACAAACTAATTAACCATTCTCCTATGTCAGAAATATAGCTCTGCTTTTACGAGTGTCATAGCTTTTGCTGATTGAGTGCCAAAATCTCTTCTCAACCATTTCACTTCCAAGACAAATTGTCAGTATCCCCAGTGGCCCGTATTAATTTATAGATGAGCAGGATCTTCATGGGATTACCAGCTGCTCTTCACATCTACATCTTTTGCCAAGATAGTATTTCATAATATTTTCTAGAACCACTCAATTACATGGAAAAAACTCTGTAATGACTGTGTCTTGGCTCACCTTGCTCTCCTGTGGAAATACTATTAAAGCATAACTCCATGTGTTGGAAAAAATACATGAGGCTACAAGAGTTGTCTCTGAAATATTTGGCTCCTTGCACAACAAACAGCAGGCTCTGCAAAGGGCCACATCTCTCTAGCACATTGACCAGTACTGTTATTAGTATTAGCATATTAACTCATTTGACACATAAAAGATGTCCTATATTCCAGAAAGTTTTTCCTCAAAGTGTAAGAGACATGAGGCAGCAGCACGTAAACAGAAGAGAACAAAGAATCACTGCAGTGGTGTTGGGTGAGTTCATTACTGTGTGCAACACACAAGGGACCCAAGTTCCACCAAGGTTTCCAGAAACAGAGTTTTAAGGAGATTTTAAAATGAAGATTGCTACTGAGCCTTGGCTGTTTACAAAGATTTTTCCTGAAGTATGAGCCCTAAGTAAATCACAAAGGAACTTCCTTAAATCTAGGAATTTGGGATTTGGGAGTGGAGAGATGGAAGGTGTGGGAGTGTGCTAAGAAGAGAATATGGTAAGAAAGGAAAAGGCTGTTAAGGAATTAGCAAGTGAAAACAAAGACCTTATGTTTGATAGAGCAAAAAATGGAGGCATGGCTTGAGGAATGCAAAAAAGAATATGGCTAAAAAGATTGATGAGGAAAATGATCCCTGCAGTAATGTTTGGCAGATCTGAGTGGCAGGACTGCACTCCTTCCTCACACTGAGGTGCATTCAGCTCAGTGGGTCTGCTAAATCCAGAGGGATTTGTTTTGTGAGTTATCAGTCTCCAGCATCAGATAAAGCTCCAAGAACTTCAGCATGATTCCTGTTAAACTGCATTCACCTGGAGCGTTCAGTGTTGGGCAATGCATGTCAAAAAGAGCATGGACTAAAGAAGAGAAACAAAAAATGATCATGTGTCTAGAAAATGTAAATTGCAAGGAAAATTTGATGGGTATAGGACTGTTAATTTAGAAAGGAGTGGGCTGAAGCATGAGAGAGGGTTTTAAACATATGCCATATAGAGAAATAAAATCTTTTTTTCCACATCTGAGGAGGACAAAAGGAAATCAATTTAACGTGTAAGGAAACTTCAGACTACACTTTGAAGAATAAACATTATAATATTAAAGTATAATGAAGCATTGGTTGCACAGTGAGTTTGTGGGGGCTCCATCATCAGAGGTCTTCAAGAGCACACAAACCTCTCTCAGAAGTGGACACAGATCTACCTGATTCTACACTGTGGCCAGTGAAATGAAGTATATTGTTTACAGGAATCCCTTAATACCTTTTTTTCTCTCTTATTCTATTAACCTTCAAATAACCAGTGTGAAATAACCTTGTAATACAAAGTATTCTTCATTTTTTGATCAATGATCAAATGAAATTTAAATCATCCTTGAATTTTACATCTGTAACCTCACTTAAAATACTGTTTCTGAGTCCAAATACTGTGCTGTGTTTTTTTCAGTGTCTTGCAGATTGGAATAGGAATTAGTTAGAGATCTGAGACCTGAAATGGATTGTTACTCTTCAGGTCTTGTTTTACAACTACTCCACACACTGACAATGGGAGATGTGTTACAGAAGTTTTCCTTGTAATAAGGTAAGCAGTGAATGAACAGACTCCAGAGCTGTGAAAGAAATGGATAAGTAATGAAAAGATTGTTACTTGGGATGAGTTTTTCTCAAGAGAGTAGAATGAAAAAAGTACCAGAATAACCCTCCAGCAAGATGAGCCACTCTCAGAGTAACTGTTGCTGGTACAGAACTATCACTTTTCTGATAAATTAAGCCAAAACACATACATGAGCACATTTTAATTTTAAAATAACTTTCAAAAAGCTTAAAGACTATGTGGTTCCCAGTATGTTATGTTTCTATATAAGTATGGCTACATTTAACGCAGAAATTAGGTATTTCTTACAATCTTCAAATGCTGCTTTGCATTCAAATTCTGTGGGCACTGTAATATTTTCAAGCCTTATAATGAAGTTTCCTGGACAGTTGGAAGAGATTAACCTTTATGATACTTCGAGATTTTAGCAGGGTTGAGGGACTACAAAAAGCAAATACCAAAGGACTCAAGTTTGGAAAACACTATTCCTATTCATGTCACCAAACTCACTACAGACACTTGAAAAACAGTGATTAAAAATAGCTAGACTAGATGCACATGTGTCAAGCTGCAAGTGTTCCCAGAGGATAATTGCACAGATGTCCAAGCACACACAACGGAAATCACAAGGCAGGGTGTCTGCCACTAAAAAGACTTTTCTTTCTTTCACACAGAAAACTGGAGACAGTCTTCAGAAAAATGCTGGTGCCTTGTTTACACAGATTAAACATTCATGTCCTTAATGGTCCTTATTCTAGCAAGAACTGTGAGATAAATAAAGACAGAGTATCTGAAAAGAAACAATTCTTTCCAAAACCCAAACCAGCATTATTGGAAATCTAAATACAAGCAAATCACAGCTGAGGTCAGGATGCTGCTTTTAGTTCCCATGCCAAATCTTCCAAAATCAACATTGTGGTTTGGCTGTATGTTATCAATAACTGCTTGCCATGCATTCATATGACATGACTCACTGACACTCAGCTTCCTTCCTGCACTTCCTTTGGCTCTCAAACACAATTCTGTATTCAAACTTAATTAGTTATGATGTCACACACCAGCCTGTCACAGCAGCACGGAGTCAAGCCCTGCTCTAACGCAGCCAGAAGCTGTCAAGGAGGTATGGCCACTCAAGCTAGTAATGTGGTTGGCTTTTGAGAGTCTGCTAGGGAAACATAGAAGAGCATTAAGTTATTGAAATCTAAATTCTTAAATAAATATGAATGCTGGCTAAATATTTTTAAAGTTTCTGAATGACTGAATCTTTCTGCCTCATTTCGAAATGCACAGATGTAGCTGGGGAGACTGTTAGGAGGCAACGTGGCACAGGCAGCTCAGCATTTATACTGGTTATCTGCACAGCAAACGTCTTTAGCACTCAGACTTTCTCATTTTAATCCAGAGCATGACACATTTTTTCATGGTTTTAAGAACCTCAGATTATGTGCCAAATAGAAATTTTATGTCATTTCTTTAAGAATCCAGGAGGTATCCAGGAAAACTTGTTGGGACACCAGGCAATATAGGATGCATGTTAGCAATGAGCTGTCTTTGTCAGTCTACAAGTCTTGTTATTTTGGCAGGCAGCAACACCAAGCTCTAGCTGTTTAAAAAATAAAGAAAACTAGCAAGTTACTTGTGAAGATGTCAATGCAAGGCAGTTGCTTTAACAAGAATGGAGACTACAGTTTCTGAATAATGACTTCCAAGCTACTTGGATGAACAATGTTGTTGGTCGGAACAACTATTTATTACAGACAGGTTTACCAGAAAAGTGTAATTAAAAAACCAACCAGCCAAAAAAACAACCACCCCAAAATGCAAAAACCAACCAACCAATCAAAAAAACCCAAACAAACAAAAAAACCTAAACCAAACCAAAACAAAAAAAACCCACCAAAAAACCAACAAACCAAAACGGCAAACAAACCAATCAACAAACCAAAGAAATTAAAAAGCTGCATGGCAACTTCTGTTTCTGGAGACAGCTTTGAAGTGACTTTGCTACTGCTAAATGTTTTATATCAAAAGCTTTTTAAGTTCAAAGTTCTTCACAAACACTAAGTAAAAATAGACATCTGCCCTTGAGTCTTAAGCCAACATGAAATATTTACAAGGATGGCATGACAACCAGTATGCTTCAGTCTCTCTAAAAAGCTGGAATTCCCCTGATAAGTGGAGCTTCTGTGAAGTGTTATCGCACTATTTATATCAAGTGTTACAAATGAAATTCTTATGCCGAGGTGCATGTATCCAAAGAAAATGCAGCCTACTTAAACAATACTTTACTGTCCATTTTCACACAAATTAACTTTTTACCACCTGCCAGCAAATTCTAATTGTTCTGCAATTATTTTGTATTTCTCTGAAACAGCACATTAACTACAGAGAAATAAATTATTTTCCACTGTAAATAAACTGACTCCATGTCTATAAAATAATTTGCAATGGAGTTAAAATGCTAAGGAGCCTTGTTCAGAGTTTTCTGTGGATGAGGCAGGTCTCAGTGGGGACCCACAAGCATGTCACAGATGGAGCATGAGTGAACAAGCTCTATCAGATCTGTACGGATCCAGAGACACCCCAATGGGTCTGGGTGATGTTAGCCAGATATGTCAGGGTTTGTAACCTCACTCTTAGTCTTGGATCTGTCAGCAAAGCTGGGCATGGGGAAGTAAGGATGCTGGATAGATATGATGGCAGAACAAGAAAGATGTCACAGAACAAGAAAGATGAGAAAGAGATGCACTAGGCTTGAGAGAGATTTTTATGAGGAGCTCAAACAAGACACAAAACACAACCAATATTCTCTCCAGTGAGGAGTCAATGATCTAAAAGTTGGGAACAAATGGTCTAGGTCTCTGGTGCTGCTGAACTTTCCCTCAGGCACTGTGCTCTACGGCCTTGAATAAATCCCCATAGCAGGAGTCCTGCTGACCTCCATGGGAACAAAGTTATCCCCAGACCTGCAGCACCAGAACTACAGTTTTCCTTTGCACCGTGTCCTCTTGCATTGTGTTCACAACACTTCTCAAACATTTGAGTATGAACAATCCTGCCTGATTTCCTAGTATGAACAAACAGTTCTAAGTTGTAAACATATGACTTACATTACTGGTCCTAACAGTGAACCTACAATGTAGCAGTGATTTGCAAAACAGTTGCAGAGAACCTTCAGAGAACCAGTTAATGATAGGATGTCACATAATGTCAAGATAGTCACTCAGAAGCCATGAATCAAACAGAACAAACAAGCCACAAGTCTAATCAACATCTTCTTGGGAGGTGGGAAAAAAAAAAAAAGACAGTCTTCAACAATAAAAGCCATTATGCCTGAAATTCTGTGGTCAATCTTTTGGCTTTCAATAGACAAAGTTTATCAAGAGTTCCTTGCATAATGTGGCCTAAACAGAGAAAATAAATGCCTCCACCGCAGGCATCAGTAGAGTTGCTGCATTCTTCTAAGCTCTTGCAATTTTGTGCCACAGCCTGCTGGAGCTCATCATGCTTATGCAGGGAGCGAACTGCCTCTGGTAAGCCACACTGTGCCTTATGCTTTCTCTCACCTGTTCCCTAACAGCCGAGATGCCTACTTCCTAGCTCTCTCTACCCTCATAATGGAGATTTTATCTAATATATTCCTTGCTGTAGAGTGGGTTTTGATCTTCACAACAGGCATTATTTTTTCAATATAAAAAGCAGCTTAATAGCACATTGGCAAAATGTCAGGTAAACACATAGGAATTAAAAGGCAGCCTGGGCTCATTCCCACATTGTGCAGCATTATCATCAGAAGTCTGGGGAGAGGAAACACTGAGAACGGAAACTCAGAAGTCATTAGGGTCATAACTCATATGCTAGACAAAGCAAAGTGTTTACTTTAAAAATTATTTAAAGTGAGATATGCCTGAACACATAATTTCCCTGGGATAGCTGACCGTCCGGCAAAGCACTTAGAATGTCCATGCTCCTAGGATAAAGTTTTTTGTAGGTGACATGCTACCAATATTGATTAGCATGATAGAGAATCTCATTAACTTTCAAAGGTACATATTTCTGAAAATTCAAGCTAGTCAAGAAAAGTGGTACCACGTGCTAGATTCTAAGATGGACACTGCTAGGGGATCTAGCCCTGTCTCGTAGGATTTGGTTGGAATCTAATAGGAGCAGAATTAGTAAGAAAATACATTACTCTGAGTCATTTTCTGCAGGGAAAACAAAAAAGCACCCAGCAGATACTGAAGAAGATAACCCCTAAGTCTCAAGCCATCTTTTCCTTTTTTGCTTTCTCCTTTATTCATTGTGTGAACCACCCAACTCCAAAAACTTAAAATAATTCAGAAAGCAGAACTTGTCCTTCTCACCCTCAACTGCAACTTGGCACATGGCCCATGAGGGGTCTTTTCCTCACATAGCTCTTCCCAAAGCCTGCTGGGAGTTTCAATGAAGGCAAATCTGCCAGGTATGTGGCACAGACCCTATGACAGAACCACCTAGACACTCCTAGCAATCCACTGCCCTTACTTAACACCTAGAGCTGTCTATGGCTCCTCCCCAGTTGTTTTCACCATGTTGCTAGCTCTAAATCTCCAAAATTCTTACAGATTCCAGCTCTACTGGCTGTCGCTCTAAAACTCAACCCTTTTTGCACCTGTGGAGCTGTGTAAATTGCTTTCCCCAGCTCATCTTCCACACTCACATCCTGCAGTGGATGTAGGAGCTGAACATCCTGATGATGATATGGTCACTGTAATTGCATAGTTATAGCCACCTTAAAGGGAAAGCCAAACTTTCATATGCCTAAGGGGAGTGGTTTAACAAATTTATATGCAGATGGAAGCATATTAAGAGCAAACAGCTAGTCACTGACATAATAAATATTCCCATAATAAGTGCATAACAAGGAGCAAAGGTATAACACACAAAGCAGATGGCTGATCTGTGCAACTAAATGTGTGGGGCCCAGCAGTCTCATTTAGGCTTGCACTTCTTCAGACTCAGAAGAATTAAAATAACAACCAAAAAAAAAGGGGGGGTGGAAAAAGAGAGAAAACCCAGCAATTCCAGCAGATTAACTGCTGGTGCAACTGAATGAGAACTGCTAGATGATAACACAGTGGAAATCAGGATGCTCCAGGATCTGGTGTGTTAAAATACCTATCACAAATAGGTACCCTTCAGTCAAACCAGGGGAACAGTTACACTTATGACCCTCAGTAGGGTGCTCCAGCTGAGTGAGGTATCTTCTTAGTTGCCAGAGTCCTTGTTTTGCAAATGCAGCTTTTGCAGACAGAGAAGGATGTAAACTGGGAGGCTACTGGATGTCAACCATGTTACCAGGATGCTGAGTCACTAAAAAGTGCAATTACACTGATTTTACTGGGACATTTGTCAACAGCACCCTGAATGCCTCAGGCAGCAGGGGTCTGAACTTGCCTTACTCTAGCAAGTTTGAAAGAGTAAATGGTATTACAAGGAATGTTATTTTGTATATTCTGAGCTAGGTAGGAAGGAGCAAAGCAAGTGTTGTGAGCATACAAGAGAGCTCTGCACAGCAGGGAAGACAATCCTTTGACTGATGGTGCAGGATTGAAGAGTAAAAGATCCAATTGACATTTTCAGTACTGTGAGAGACCTCATGTGGGATGCTGGGCAATCATCTGCATTCTGCCCTTCTGCCTTCCATCTACAAAATTAAGATAGTGAAGAACACAAAGTGCCCTTGGGTCTAAAACCCTAAATATTGCAGTTCACCTCTTTGCATGTGTCCATTTTTCTTCTGACATAGAAAGCAGGGGATGCAAAATTCCAGAACCAGATGGAATGCATTATTACAGAAATGCCCATCAGGAAATGCTGCATGTGAACTCACTCATGTTTACAGAATGTTTTCAGGTCCCCACACCAAAATGCTTATCATCAAAGGTCTGATGAATGCTTTTGTACAATGAAGAGAGTATAATCATTCACTGAGAAACCTTCATTGAAGAAGCAGGGCAGAGGATATATTTCAGTGTTTTGTCCTCTTATTCCTTTCACAGTGATTTTTCAAAGCTATAGAAAATTTACAGCCACGTTTGCTGTAAAATTTGTTTTCAGCAAACGCTCTCTGCAAATTACTGAATATTTTAAACATGCCATATGGTACATAATTTTTGTTTCCACATAATGATCCTGAGATCTTCAGGGCTGCAAAATGTCTGGTATCAGTAATTCATTCCAGAGCTAGGGGGACCTTTTAAACATAATTTTTAATATATTGGAGTAACATGTTTACCAGAAAAGGTAGCACTTCTGATAGACTTAAATAAAAAAATATTCTGTGGAGAGAAACGTCAATAAATTGACTCAGAGCTACCTACCATCCACACCCCCCAAAGAGATTATGATAAAAGGAATCTCCTCAATCAAGCAAAGCCAACAACTGTGCAAGCTTCTGCCTACGTAGAACCAGGCAGTCCTGACGCTGGGTTGAATCCCTGCTGTGAAACAAGAACTCAAAGGCAAGTACTTGGTGAAGCTTCACATATGCCTTCAGAAAACAACTCCCAAAGAAAGCAACCAAGAAGTCCTTCAGGCTTTGGAACAGGTACAGCTTGTGGATTAAAACTCATTATAACAATTTATGTCAAAAATTCTTTTTCTTTTCCTTACATCAGCACAAAGGCTAGGACTGGGGTGAACAACACACCCTTAATCACCCAAACCAGGTTCCCTGTTAAAATGGTGCATTAAAAAGATGGGTACATTCATGTGACATTAGACTTCAAGTTTAAATAAGTTGTCTAATCTCTCACTAAATTTACTCTGCAAACAGACTGAATGACTGGTTGAAAAGCCAGTGCAGCACAGGAAACTGTCTGTAAGAATGTAAGGATTTGCATCTCTAAACACTCTGACTTTACAGCCCAGGATCACCACTAGTCTAGAAAGACAGTTATGTCTGACATCAAAGCACAGTTGTGTAAGGATTGCACTGCCTGAACAAGGCATGAAGAATAATTTACAGAGCCAAAGCTATAGACAGGTATCTCATTAGCCAGATTGTGTGAGCTGAAATTTCAACAGCTTTTGGTAAACTATGTTTATACATGAAACAATGCCACCTCAATAAAAAAAAAAAAAAAGCAATGAGAAGAGGTCAAGGCTTTGGATTTCTCACTCCATCCTGAACTGGCGCGTCGGCAGTGTGACGCTAAGCACTTCTAAGAGTTACTCCTTCACCTGGCTGCTGAAGCAGAGGGAAGACTGCCACCTACTGAGTCACAGGCTGTGCTTCCCTGCCTGTCCTGGCGTGTCTCTGTCCCGCTGACCACATCGGATCCTCCTCTGGCTATGAGGTATCTCAAATCGCTCCCAGATACCATATGCCTGCCACCAACAAAGCTTCCTGCTGCGCTGTAATTACTGAAGGGAGTGAGGAGGCATTCAGCCTGGGAAATAAAAAAAATAGGATTCTCTTTTCACATACACTAGTGTAAAGCTTGCAGGAAATCGGAATCAGGCTGCTGATCCTCCTGGGAATCGCTGTCTGGCAGTAACTGTGTTTTGATGAATTTTATGTTTATCTGCACAGAGATCCTCACATAGCAGGCACAATCATGGATCGAGTTTGGTCAATTAACACAACTACAGCACATTTCTTAGAACATTCTAGGACTAAGGACATACATGTTACAGGAATTAATACCATCAATAAGAAACATGTCACTTCTGCAATCATGATCATGGAGAGGATGAAAGTGAGCACTAAGAAACAACAGAGAGGTTCTCTGAATTTTTGTCTGTCTGGTTATCTTCTTCGTCCTTTCTTAAGTTTCATGAAGCCTTTGTGCTGAGAAACAAGTGGCCTCCTTTTAGCAGAAAATGTTAATTATTTACTCTGTTCTTGGATTTCTGTACAGAGTACTTCACACATTCTTACATTTCTTCATATGGAGCACCAAGCTTGCAAGTCTACTTCCATCTGAAGTCCCTTCCAGTTATTCCTAGATACATGTGTGTGTATATATATATATATATGTGCATATGTTTCTATCTTCTTTTTTTTTTTCCTTCTCCTTTTTTGAGGAAAAGGAGAAGGAGTTACCAAAACTTGTAAAGTCCTGGGAAATTATTTGGTACATCTGAGAAAAAAACCCCAACAACACAGAGATGCCTAAAAAAACTGCTCAAGTCAAGCAGAATGCTGAGCCTTCCCACATCTACCAACTTTGCTGCACATCACTTACACAAAGGACTGCATAAGCCCATTTCAGTACTGTGAAAGACCACATACACCAAGATGAGGGGGTTGCAGTTGGGCAAAGATGCCTCCTCACTGCAGAAGCACAAGAGAAAGTTGTACCTTGAGAGGGATTATCTCCGTTAGAGAGACAGGACGCATGATTTGCTGTATTCATTTGCATTAAAAATGCTCTCCCTGTGCATTGTGCTGGCCTCTGTCTCTGGTCTGTTACAGATGGAGGTCCCTTCCTCCCTAGCGTGGGAAACAGGAGAGAGCAGACTACAAGCTCTCCAGAGTACAAAGAGCCTGGAGGTTTGTATTATAAGAGACCTTTGCACCACTGCTTAAGTGGGACTAGGGGTCTGACTCTACCCAAGCTCTGAAGCACCACACAAGCACTTTGGCACTCCAGGCAGGACTCATTTTTAACTATACATCTCTGGCAATATTTGAATCTCTCCACTTCCCTCTTGCTGTGTACAACTACTGTAAAAGTCAAAGGCTCCAGCTCAATCATGTATTCCATCTGATCAACATGCAAAGTAGCTGAGAAACCCCTGCTTGAATAAGAATGACACAAGTCCCAAAGCAGAGGCCAAGATGGTGAAAATGAGTAATAGCTACACTGGAAGAGAAACGACTCTCCTAAAACTATACACATAGAACATATTCACTCTTATTTTTTCATGCTGTTGTAACAAATAGACCACAAGGCCAAAAAAAGATTAGGTTAAAACCTGACAGATAGGTAGACAGATAAGGTATGATTGTGCATTCCTCCCTGAAGAAAACTGTGCTCAACAAATCCCACAAACAAAAATACAATAGACAGCCTGGTAGGGTCCAATCCAGCACAAGCCTACTGATCTCACCCATGGGAGCCAGCGTACTCTATTGCCTGTTCTCCTCTGTGGCTGCTACAAAATGTAGTAGAAAATTGTACTGTCACCAATTAAATAAACAGCATGTTGCATCTAAAGGCACAAGCCCAGCTCCTGGTATGAAACATTCAAACAGAAGAAAGTATTTCCCTTTTTGTTGAGTATGAAGTTAACTATATAGAAGTAAGGTTATTCCTCTTTGTATTTGCACACACATGGTAACATCTACCGGTACCATTCCCTATCACCTCCCGTTATGTGTTTATAGAGCGCTGTATTTTGACAGCTTTGCTGCCCACACCTACTGACAGAGTCAGAAAATTTCAGTCTGTCCTTGAAAAGCAGTGCATTTCTGAGGCTGTGTGCTAATGCTGAAAGTTGTCAGCAATTTTAGTGTCTGTGATTAATAAGACTACACTCTTATGAAATGTGTTTGTGTTCCTGCAAGCAGTCAGCGTTATCAGAAATACAGCACTCAAGAGTATAGACAACTTGCATTACAGTTTCTGCAAAAGAATTCAGCTACAAGATCTGCAAATTAGCATAACAACAAATGTCATTGTAGAATACTGAAGATTTCAATTTATGTATGATAAGTTTGTCTATAAAACCAAGAAGCAAACACAGGCTTTGTTTGGGATGTATATACTAATTAATCCACGCCTGTCTGCAGCTCTTATTTTGTCACTACAGTTGGACCTAGATGGCAAATCTTACTGAGTGAGCTTGGGAGAGCTATTGTGAGAGAGGGACTGGGCTGGCTCAAAGAAGTGCTCACTCAATATATTTTGCTGACAGTCTCTGCTCACAGGGTTTTAGCAAAACCACCACCAAGCCCAGCTGATCTGCTGCTATTGCCATCCCTGGTGGACCTGCTGGCTGCCCCTGCAGAGATGCATCACCTCTATTTCCAACCGATCCTGCAGTCACTTCCTTGCTCAAAGCTTTTCTTGCAACATAAACAGATGTTACCAGTTTGAAATACCTAAATAGCAATGTAATGCTGAGCAATAAAAAAACCAGTTCCAGTCTCCTCCCAATATAGATTTAGACTTTATACACCTTCTGAACTATACCAAATGAACTTTACTCTGAAATGAGTTATAAACTTCAATTTTACTTTATATGGTATACAAAAAAATTATCTTGTCTATCCAATAATAACTAATAATTGTTAAATTTTTTCTCAAAGCTGCTTTATGAATAAGGATGAAGAAGCTCTTTTCTTACACAGATAACTCAATGAGATTTTAAAATGAATTACACAAAGCATGTTCCTTGCCTCCAAATAACCCTTATGAAAACTCAATTAAAATAATGGATCTGATGCAAAATACTATGTAAAAAGGATAATATCAATGTAATTTCAAATGAAATATATTCATAGATTGAGTCATTTAACCATAACAGTTCAAGATAATATTATGTGCTGCATAGTTACACTAGGATTATCATCTTCAGCTGACTTCAATTTTTTTTGTCATAAAAATGGAAGTGAGCTAATTATTAAGAAAAGAAGTATATAAAAACAATATTTAAGGAAAGTTGTCAAATTTGCCAAACAAACTATTCAATAAATACTTTTTGTTGAGTTCTGAAACACTCCACAATTTGCTCCTAAATGAATCAGAGTGATCCAAAAGATTTCATCTCCTTGGAACTGACAGTAACATCTCAAGAGTCTCATCAATCAAGAAGACAGGGGCTTTTCAGTCCATTTGGAGTTCAGGATTACTGCTGCCACGAAATAAAACAATCCCTTTAGCTATTCAGCCATCTGCATGCAGAGCAGTTATGGTGCAAGATGTGGGTGTCTCCTCACTAAAATACTTTGAGCCAAGTTTAAAAGGAATATGGTAAACCAAAATAAATAGGATGACCTAAAAGTGTGCATTTGGAAAAACTTTTTGGGCTGTGTGTGTTTGGGATGATTTCCTGTTTCCCTTGCCTGTTCCTGTAGTAGTGAAGACAGGGCTGCTAACACCAAAGAAAGTGAACTCCAAACAAAACAACCCCTTTTAAATTCTGATCAGGTAAATGCAAAAGGAGAAGCTGAAATAAAATTAATAAGGAATAATCCTGTCCTCAGGAACAACAAAAAAGACAAAGAAATAAAAATGTCTTTGCATTGCTAAGTAAAAGTGGAAAAAGAAAAGGAATAATTGGTTGTTTTCCTCTATACTGAATGGATATTACCTGACTTCCTCACAGATTTATGTTCATCATACTCATAAATTATCTGAAAAACCGAGGAATAAAAAGGGACAGAGTTTTCTCATTATATTACATTACAGAGGTTAACAAAACCAAAAACTGTCTGTCAATTGCTGCAAAAGGACCTCATGATGCTGAATGAGCATAAGAGAAACAGGCAGATAAAATTCAATACCAATAAATGCAGTCAGAGACACTGAAAAGAAATCCCAGTCCCAGGTATACACTGGTTCCTACAAGATTTCCAAGATCAATTTTTTTACAGTACAAGAATTACAGCCAAATTAAAAGTCCAATAGCAAATTTATAACAAGAAGCTTTATTTTTTTTCCACATTCTCCACAACTAAACTTTGGAACTCGTTGCTACAAGATGCTTTGAATATCAAAGAATACATGAATACAAAAGACACAACCAGTGGCAAAAAAGACCCTCGGGGGCTATTAATTGCATAACTGCAATACAATGTCTGGCTTCAATATATCTGCATGAGAAACACCTCAAAGGAAGCTGAGATGGCTTACTATCTGCTTGCCCTGTTCTTACACTTCTTTCCTGAACATCTCATGTTGGCCACTGCCAGATAAAGGATATTGGACTACAAGTACCTTTGATTCAACACAGTGCAGACTATTTTATGTTGTATGGTGACCACAGATACTGCTGGTATACAAGTAATCTAAAGCCAAGAGGCAAAAACGATGTGGATTTTGGAATCAAGACACTGAACCTATAATAGCTTAACATTTAGCTACTGAGAAGGTGAATCAAAGCCTTTGAAGAAAAGCCTCTGATAGATTTTAACAGACTTTGATTGCAGACTACGGCATCATCTTGTGAAAAAAATTTGCTATTGTTAGTTAGAAATAGGGCTTAACTAAACCTGCAGAGCTGAACACTTCTGCTTGCAGAGAACGCAGGGTGAAATCCACCCTGAACTGGGCATAACCAACAGCAAAATGAAAAATCCTAAGAGAGTACTTGTAAAATAAGCAACGAAGAAAAAATGCAGTAGTGGCTCTGATGGCTGGAATCCATCACACATAACCTTCAGATGAGATGAATCACTCTTTAACAGTGCCTGTTTCTTTGACTGACTATGAAGGTAAACTAAGTGACTAGTTCAGATGTAGAAGTCTTCACTAGTGTTGTCTAAAATCAGATTAGACGAATCCCACAGCCCTGGAGTCTCATTAACTTATGACCGATTGAACTTTTATCTGTACCTGTTTTGCAAACCAAACTCCTCCATGTAATGCAATATTTGCAGAACAAATCACCTCGAAGAAAGGACAATTCTAATGATGTATAGTAACTTTTGAGGTTACTGAACCTGAGAGTCAGGGAATGTTGTAAATAAGCTATAGCTACTTACATCAGTTTTAGGTCTACTTACATCAGTTTTAGGTCGTGCTCCAGTTGATACTTGGTAAGGTAAACAGTTGAGATCCCGGTAGTCTGCTCTTCTATTTTTCCAAGATCCTTTTCCTTGATGATCTCCATAAAAGTCTGTCTCCACTTGAACAGGGCACTGTAAAAGAATTTTAAACCCCCTGTAAATAAAGGCAAGTCATAAATATTTTTATTGTGAACTGCAAGGTAAAAACATTGGAACTTTCTTTTTAAGGCTTTTATTTTTCTCTGACACAAGGGGAACATTTGGCCTCAAACTTTTCCCTTAAAACTACTTGCTGCATAATTTTTACATTTAGCTGTGTTACACATTCAGATATCATGTAGTTTTCTTAACAGCTAGTACACACACCTGGAGAACTAATAAATAGTAGCACATTTTTCTAAATATCAAGGAACTGAACCACCTCTATCTTAGAAAGCGAAATGGTTTTATTCAGACTATCGCTTTTTTTTTTCATGTTGTCTAACTCAAGAGATCCAGCAAACTGCTATCTTCAAATCACAAACACTGAATTTTCTAAATCTGCTTTTCCTTGTCCCCCAAACCTGGGAGATCTCACTCCCACACCGGTTTTTAAAAGATGCATATCCAAAATCAGGGCCTATGTGCATCCAGCCACGCTGAATGCAATGCCAGAAAGAGACCAATGCACATTCTCCTATGTATCCTGGTTTGCTTCAAAAGAATAATGAGGCGCGTGAATAAGGAGCTGCAATCCAGCAAGATCCATGCTGGAAACAATCAGGGAAGCAAGATCATGGGTGCACTGCAGAGCAGTCTCAAGCTTTTGGGTACAATCTATCAAAATCAGCTCATTTGCTGGCTGCTCCCCTTCACAGAGGACAAATCTGCTTCTGGTTTTTAACAGCAACTGACTAGTTCCCAGTTTGTGTATTTTCAGTGATGTAAATTGAGGAGTCTTTCAAAATCTGACAAAAGACTCAGTATGCACCCCCAAAAGAGTCTGAAGATAACATACTACTGAAAAAGAATTAAGAGAATGTTTAAATTAAATGCAAAAGTTTTGTTCAGTGAAAGTCATATCTCTAATATAAGGCAGGGTAACTCTAATTAAACAGGATTCCTCTGACACTATCCATGAATGATAAAGGACTAAAACTGAAAAACATGACTCTCATTCTTCAGATCTGTTGGGTTTTTTTGCATCGAAGCTGAGTACTAGACATCAAATGGCAATGAAGCAGATAGATTAAACAACATGGAAACATGCTGTTTACAGCAAGAATGTTTTATCTCTGCTGTCTCATTTACAAAGTACTTGTTTCTATATTGCTAAGAAAGACTTTTTTCATAGGAAAGGTACAAGCACTAGATGAGCAGTACTATTAAATTCAGTTTTCCAAAGCTAGCAGCTTTGCTGCTAGTATGTTCAGATAGCTCAGTTTTTTGTACTTAAATCATGTATTTATCTAGCCATGAGCATTGCACTAGTGAAAGAACATTTCAGAGAATAATTTGATGACAAAATTTTAGTATCTTTTCTGGATGAGAGTCATTCAGCCATTGCTACTCCCCCATAGGATTTCCTAGTAAAAAAAAAAACTTACCACCAGTAACTTGCTGTTTACAGAGGTGTAAAGACAGACCACCTCTTACCATTCATCCAAAAGTCATTATGTTTTAGAAAATATCTTAAATTTGTACACCAAGATACTCCAAGTGCTCCTATTCTCACCCAGGAAGTCCCATCATATTTATTCACCCAGTCTATTTTCATTAGACAAACAAATATCTTTCCACTCATACAGTAGTCATCTACTTAGGAGATCTCGGGTCTACAAGTTGGTCTTGAATCTATGAACAGTTCACCCAAAATAATTTTCAATCAGTTCTCAGTTTGTATAATCAAAGCAGGGTAAAAATATATGAAGAACCCAGAAGTGGTTCATCTTTTTACAGAAGACAAATTTACACACTTACAAGTAAACATATATCCGAGATAGGTCTTCTTCCTATTCAAATTTCATTGTGAGTGACAAGAATAACACATTTGCTATGTGTGGAACAAATTACAAGATTAATTACAAAATTGTAAGAAATATGTACCAAATAGGATAAATTGATAGAAGACAAATTGCTCATACAACCCACCACTGCAACTGTCATTTTGAGATTTGCAAAATCTGTTTCTTCACAATATATTGACGGAGAGATTTAGGAAGATGTATTTCCCTTCTCTGACTCTATGGGAAGACTGAGGTCAACCCATTTTGAGGCAAAATATTTTTAAATGCTTAAATGACGGCAGATAATTCCCTTGTCCTACAAATACATTTGCAGGAGACAGCAAATGGTGTCCCATCATCGGTTCCACAACACTGTCCCTGACTCTTTTCTTGCTCTGATCTTGCTGGTCTCATCAGGAAGACCTTTGCATTAGATAACTTCTCCAGCACCTGTAGCAAAACACGCTCCTGGAGGTTTAAAGGACATTTGCAGGCTGTCAAATAAGGCCACACTACAAATGTGGCTCATTCACGTTTGCCTGTCCATAGACAACTAAAATGAAGCAAGCTCTCTTGCTTCAGAGTGGGAAGAAGATATGACCTCATAAAGAAGAGCGTAACAAATATCATTTTAAGGAAAATGGTAATTTTGGCATTGATGTTAGAAACATCCTTGAAATCTTTTTGGACTTACCTGTACAGATGCAACTACTGGTAAGGGAAAGAAGTGTGCCAAGACCAGTGAGACTGGTTTGAAGGTAGGTTTTATCAGCACAGTAAGCATAACCAGCTCTGTATCACTAGCACAGGCTTTTAGGTGTGGGGATGTGTCCCAAGGAAGAAGGCTCTGCCTGAAGTCCTGGCCTCTGCACTCGGAAGATGTCTTGCCACTAGGTTTCGGTAAGAGAAGTGTAAGCATCCGGGATGCTGGTGTTGGCATTCTCTATGCAACCGCTTTTGATGATATTGTTCTTATGTATCCATACACATTTGAAAACACTGTATATTTGGATTTGGTTTTCTGCAGTCTACATGCTACATGCCCTTTACTGAATCGTCCAGCAATAGATCAGAAATGCAGTGTTCTATGACATTGAGGTCATCATGGACAAAGAATGGTGCCTAACCAAACCATGGCTTTTGCCTTAATAGAACAGGCACAGCCATAAAATCACAGGTGTTCAGATCACTGGTTACCAAAACCAGACTGCCCCACAATAGGAAGTGCTTAAACTTTGATGGCTTGGATTTCACTCTCAGGCAGAAAAGCAGACCACACTGCCATCATATTTTGACAGAAAACATTAAGCAGTCTTGCATACGAAGACAGAACATCGTCCATTATAGAGAAGTTAATGATGAAATTAATTCAGCTGGACAGTTAGTTCTGGCTTACTGACAATAAAAGAAATTATACAATAAAAGAAATGAGAGACAGTAATGGTCACTCTGTTACCAACACTCTCTCTGCAGAATATGAAAATGCAAAGCACAACACTGAGATGCAAGATTCTGGATGTCTCGCCTTGAGAGACGTGAACTTATACACTGTGATCCACGCAGATTTTTACTTCGCAAATTTACTTTTACAAAATGAAGCAGCATTGAAACAGCAGCAACAGCAAAAGCATTCAAACAAGCTCACTTTCCAGGAATTTCAAGCCAGTACTAATAGAGACGTGAACTTATACACTGTGATCCATGCAGATTTTTACTTCGCAAATTTACTTTTACAAAATGAAGCAGCATTGAAACAGCAGCAACAGCAAAAGCATTCAAACAAGCTCACTTTCCAGGAATTTCAAGCCAGTACTAATATTCAGAGCTGCAAATTCAAACAACTCTATCTTAAGCACTTACTTTAATCATAGCCTAAAGCAGAGAACAACTGTTTTCTACCTCCCATGGCTGTTCATTCTACAGTTACTTGCTTCTATGACATAAGTGCTTATTCAAAAATTACTAAAACAATACTATTGCTCCTTAATCCTATTTGCCCTCAAAATAAAAGCTTGGGAAACTGTCTTAACAAATGATGACACTTGTAAATCACAAAATATTCTGCTAGAGGAATGCAGCTCTAAATCAAATATTCAGATAAAACAAACAAAAACATTCATGCAACTCTTGATGAAGATACAGTGTCTCTCTTGCTGTTATGTCTTTAAAAGAATGACAAGTGTAAATAGGCTAGCACTGGCAATTCAAGTTAACAATATTCTATCCTGAAAAACTATGAAATGCAATCATCTAGATTCAAATTCTCCTCTAAAAATGGTGTGTGATGATTTTAAGCCGTAGTGACAGAAGACTTTCAAGTTTCATCCTATGACATTTCTGGTTATTTGGCCTTTCACTATCTAATGAAATAAGAGTGTCATTACTGAGTGAAAACTGCAACTTACTTCATCCTTGAATGTAAGCTCCTCAGCTTATTCAGAAACACAACCACATCTGAAAACCATGGCTTGGTGAGCATCTGAGAGCTAAACTTTAGAAAATGTATCATATGACACACACATTCTTACCAGTTGCTTGTGCCTTTTGGTAGAAGGGGTACTGGAAGGAGAAGAGCCACCACTCAGAGCTTCCTCAATATCTAAGTTCAACTGTTCCAGTTTCTTCATAAGACACAACATAGAGTCTGACCATTCAGATCCTTTTTCTGGTTGAGTCTAAAAGAAATCAAACACCCACGAAGTTTTAGAACATTCAAATTTTTTGTAACTTGAAGACTCTCATTTTTCTACTAGCCCTCAAGGAAAAAAGCTGACCAGTTCTTTCCCTGTCCTTGAGTAACTTTTCTCCATTTAGAAAGCTTCATTTATCACTCCAAATGTGATGACACATTCACAGCTGTTCTTCATACTCAAATGATCACAGTCCACTTCTGTATATCTGAAAGGCTTTCTAACACTTCATCTTGAGTGAACCACTGCCAGCTCAAGCTAAGCAGAATCAAAACCAAACCCAAAATTTTGGTTTATAGTCTTCTCCTTAAGACACTTCTATTTTAATATCTCTCCAATGACTGTCTGTTGTCAATAAGAATCAGAACACTGAAGGTCATCATGTGTTCTCCATTTTTTTCCTTAACTCCAGACTTTATCAAGTATTGCAGCTTTCTTCTGCTCATTTGTTAGGAATACCTTATTGGTCTCAAAAACTTTCTGTTCTCATGGATGCATCTTCTTTCATCTGAACTGCTTCACTGCATAATGGAAACACTAATGCATTGTAGTGTAACTCCCAAATATAGTGTTATTGTTCCTTAGTTTCCCCGAAGTCCTTTCTCCATAAGCATTTTTACACAGCAGTTTCTGTGCATGCTGCTGCATTATGCCTTGTTTTCCTTATTCAAATCACTTCTAATGATCCCCAAGAAAAATACAGTCACACTGACTTCCCTGTCATTATGGGCAGCTACTGCTTCCCAGATTAGTCTCTGTCCTGAAGCTACTTCAGTTCTTTCATCTTCCTTACTTTCACAAATACAGATCTTTGCACAGAGGATAATTTAATAGTGAACAACTCCAAACAACCGAGCGTACAAACAGTAATACTACATTGCCATCCCACCAAAATCCTAAGAGCATCATACCAACACTGAATGCCTAGGGGAGCTAGGTGAAGATTGTTATTATTCTTATCTGATAAATCTTCATGATGATTTGTTTCCTTGTGAGGGTTTCACAAGTGGGACAGAGACATAATTGCAATTTGCTCCCTATTGTAGGAAAAAAGCTCACTCCAGTGTTACACCAACATATATTACTACTAATAGAATTGCTCGTCTTCACCCCAAATCATCAGACACCCAGTCCCATATTACCAACAGACACATGTTCCCTTAAGAGGGGATAGTATTATCTTTGTAGGGACTGTTTTGATGCATGGGAGATTAAATATCCAGTCTTCAGTTTTCCAAATTTTTATTTGGAATTTCCCAAATTTTTACAACCTCTTGAGTATTTTTGCTGAAATGCTGTTGAAAGTACTAAGCTGTATTTCAACTCTGTAGCTATTAAAATTGTTTAAACAGATACTTTACTTCCCATTGTCTTCCCAACAATTTAAAGCAAAATATACGATGTTCCACAGAAAGTGAGAATCTAAAGACACTCTTCATGCTGAATCAATTGAGTGAGATGATCTTACACAGGAAATCTGCACATTGATATTTGTCTGAAACACTAATTTCTAAACAAAGTAAAGATTCTATATTTTCCTGAAGTTATGATTCCTCAAGTACTGATCTTTCCAATACTAAAGAATGCTCAAACCCCCTGAAAAACAAGGGCAAAACGTAGAAACCAACCTAAACTCCAGAAACAATGAATGTAGAAAGTCTGTCAAAATATAATATGAAGGTTCTATATCTCAGCACAGTTAAACTGCAATTTAAGAAAAAGGATCTGTAAGAATGTGCTTTCTTGTCAGCGGTAAGCAATTCTGAAGCAACAATTACAGAGGAAAATGAGGAAAATGTGTCTGATTCTGTGAGCTGTGCAGAAATTGTACTTGTCAGGTTACAGACATTGAAGATTACATTATAAGTTTGGATTTTTGAGTCTAAAATAAGTATTGAGTGATTTACACAAGTGCAAACAGTCCATCCTCTACTCCATGACACAAAAGAGACTTCAGAGGGCTGGGGAGGTGCCTGTAATTTAGCATGTTCCATAGAAAACACAAAGATGAAAATTCATAAAGACTTTAAGACAGAAGTCAAAATATTTCTAAGACTCTTCAAATGCACACAATAATACACATGATACCATGTTACTATAAAAAAATACAGCTCTATGTATAGGGAAACACACTTTGCCTTTACTCAACAAAGATTTACCTGCTGGAACAGTAATTCCAGCATTCATTAATACTGTGCAATACAACTGTATGAGTCAAACCCCATTAGTTTTATAAATTTCTTGTTTTACTGTTACTGAGCTCAGTCATTTCTGAAAAATACAAGTCCTAAGGGGTTTCCCCAAACTATAACTATCCGAGCTTTCTCCATTCAGTTCTGTCTTTTTTAGTTCAGTAAGACTCTATATTGTGTCTATTAAGAGGATGAGGAAAAAGATGGGTTTCATTATCCTTCAAGATAAAGCCAAATGGGCCTAGTTAACAAATGCCATTCACTAATTGGAAATTTGGCACAAAAGCAGCATTTGGAACAAATGCTGATTGGCTACGTATTTCAAAGGTTGCCTGAAATTCCTGCTGAACAGCAAAAACATGATGCTACTTACATTCAAAAATATACAGCCTGCACAGTAGGACTTCTAAACAGTGAATAAATTCTGCCTAATCCATTCACGAGGAACACAGCTCCCCAGTGTTTAGCCCTAGTAACTAGGTTGGACGCTATCGAAGTGCTCAGAAGAGCTGAGTATCAGTGTTTCCTGCCCATAGCAACTGTGGAGGCAGTAGGGTCAGAGTATCTTCAGAAGCTTTTCTGTCTTGCTTTTCAGGAGGGGGGAAAAAAAGTCTCACTCTAAATTATCTAAGAATCATGGTCTGCTTTATTCATTGTTTCTCCCCTAAAAAGGTGTACAGGCAGAATGCTCCTTTCCATATACTCTCAAGGTCTCCTTTCTTTGTTGGAGCCACATTCAGCAATGCACAGGAATGCTGTTATCTTCTGAAGAACCTGAAATGCCTGGAGACAGAAGTCTGTCAGAGGAACACTTTTTGTATGTAACCTTAGAATACAGAATCATTTAGGTTAGAAAAGATCCTTAAGATCATCAAGTCTAACTATTAACCTAACACTACCAAGTCTGCCACTAAACCATGTACCGAAGCACCGTGTCTATGTGTCTTTTAAATTAGGGATGGTCACTCAGGCTCCCTGGGCAGCCTGTTCCAACGCTTGACAATCCTTTTGGCTAAGAATCTTTTCCTAATATCCAGTCTAATCTACCTTGGTGCAACTTGAGGCAGTTACAAATGCAGTTATTATGCTGCAGATAGTTACTGTATATGGGAGCTAACTCAACTGTTTTAAGATTTACTAAGGTACACTCTGCAATCAGCCAAACATGTAGGTTTCTGCTTCCTACAGCAATTACACCTTGTTTTAGCAAGCCTGACAGTTTTGTTACATGTGCATATTCATATCCACATTTTGTGTTCACTTATACAGCTGAAATTTCATTACTAGCAATAACAAATGACAGAGGTAAAACAGGATGCAAGATTATGGTTCATCACCTAAACAATTACTTGTTCTTTCATTAGATTGAGAAGTAAATATATTCCAGAAATTCAATTATTTGTGACTTTTGGACCAAAGGCTTCTTCACCCTGTTTTTCAGCTTTTAAGTGTTCTTTGCTAATCTTATTCAGCAAAAACATCTGTGAGAAAAGGCATATTTGTTTCAGTGTTTTGCCCATGAAGATTATTGCAAAAGGCATAATAACTGCCAGCAAATATAAATTTAAACTGAAAAAATGTGGCAGAAATGAACAAGTCCATATAGAACACTTAGAGGTCAGGGTTAAGCTCGCTGCCAGACCTCCTCCTATACTGGAAGTAGAAAGCCTTCCAAGTGAAGGGTTATGAGGAAGTTACACAACTCTAAATTTATCTGAAAACTCGTGGCTTTCACTTCAGAAACCTTCAATAGGTCCAATTGTTCTAATAATAAATGTATTGTACAACTGTCACTTACAAATTACTAATCTCCAAATAAAAAAAAAAAAATCAGTGCTATTTAACCTCCTCCCTAACATTAAATCATTTTAGCTAAAATTCTGATATACAGCCTAGATCTGCAAAAAATGATTTTGTGGAAGTAGTTGAGACCAAATATCGTATTTTGCTTTCATTGCAGTGATGAGGCTCTTCCATTCTCAAAAGAAGCTCTGTATAAAATAAAGTCTCTGGGCCACTGGTAGCTTTGCCTACAAGAGCTGGAGGAGGAAGCCAGACCGGTTCCTTAAAAAAAGCCCTTCCAAAAAAAAAAAAGTATTTACAACATAAAGGACTCTTTCATTCCCCAAACAGATATATGTGTGCCTTTTATATTGAAGATAAAGTATTTCAAAGGGAATCTTCCCTCATAACCCACAATAGTGCTTCTTAAATATTTACAGAGCTTTTAGATGGACAGCTAACCTATGGCACCATCATCCTGGAAAGCAGGTGAAGTAAACTCTGCAGTCAGCAGCCTTTCTGTTGCTAAGAGCTATATTGCTTATTTGTCCAACAAATCTTGTTTTTGCACAAACAAAGCTACAAGAGGAGAACCTAATTCCCATAAAAATTTGACATCAGAGATTCTTCTAGAAGGTAAACAACACAGGCTAATGTCTTTTAAACAGCTGAGAACATCAAATCCTCTTTTGGGAAAGATGAACCACTAAATTATAGAAAATGTACATAAAGCACCTCCTTCGTCTACAAAGAAAGCAGCAGCTGCCACTGTGTTCTGTGGAAAACTTCATCCTCAGAATACACATGTAGGCTCTAGGTCCAAAGTGACTCAGAGTAATCAGTCCCACCTATGTGCTGCCTCCCAGTCAAGGTTAGCCTCATGATAACCATCAAGCTCTTGGTCTTAGAAAGTACTCTGCAGGAAAGGAGCTTCAGCTAGAAAATAAGGTTATCGAACAGAATCAAAAAGCAAGGAGAGTTTTAACTAAGAAAAAAGCCTAGAAAAAAACCCAACCCCCCCACTTTCTCAGTGCCTGGCTAGCCCAACAGCCAGTCTCAGATAGCAGTCAGCAGCTGAGGCCTAAAGAAAGGGTGTATCAGGTGGGCAATAGTCACCTGTACTTCACACAAGATGCTCTTTCATAAGCTGCATGTGGCCACCACAACAGTGGCCATTAAGCAACAAACTGAACAGGACTGCTATGTCAAGCAACCAAATCCACAATGATTGGTCAGCTGTCAGATGCATCTTGATGGAAATTGGTGCTTGGTGTGTGGGCAAAGGGCACTAAAGGTGCCAAGAGCTGCCAATCAAGTCCTGTGTGCCAGCACCTGGGCTGCCCTGGCAATCTAACACACAAGTTGAGCAATTTTTTCCTCTCAGAACATCAATATTTCCTTGAATAACTCTGGAGCAGATTCTAAAGATTAAGATGGTAAAGGATAAAGACAGACCTCTAGTCATATCTGGCAAACTTCTAAATGTAAATAAAGAACCTACCTTAAGACACTAAGTGCCAGAATACTTTTATATACAAAGAACTCTGTGTATGTAACTATGACCTCTTAACATTTTTCTTCCTGAATACCAACATTGTTATGCACCTAATTTTCAGTCACTGCAATTTTTAAAAATGGTACATACAGTGAAAGAATTTCCAAGAAAACTGGCAGCAGAGATTGTCTCCATGTATTGTGGAACTTCAGCTATGCACTATTTCCTGAGTAAGTAATACACTGCTTCTCTAGTGCCAACATTACAAACAAAAACATAACTCTCAAAACCACTATTGATAAATATGAAACTCTCAAAATGTCTCCAATATTATATTGATGACAAACTACCAAAAAAAAAACCCCAAATCCCCCTGAGCAAGACAAAAAGACCACTCCTTCCAAGACTTAGAAGAATTCAGAGTGCTGTCAAATTTGACATTGCTCCCTGTCCGAAAATTCTTGCAATCTACTCTTGAGAAGAAACATGTTAACGATCCAATTCTAAGCAGAAACCTGAAATTAATGGAGAAAACAAAGAGCGAAAGGCACCTTCTAGAACTGAAGAGTACAAAGGAGAGAAAGCTTGGCAGAAGGGGTGATATTTTTGGCAGCTAAGAATAGGTGGTGATGGAGAAAAGGATGGAACATGAATGATAAGAGAACAGCAGGTAACTGAAATAATGCAAACCTCCTAAATTGTATCTGAAATTATTTTCATCAAGCTAACAATAAAGTGAGGGCATGAATCCTAAGCCCAGAAAAGTAATTAGGCATGATTCCCAGATCTTCACTGGAAGTTTAACACCTAAGTATCCATCCAGTTTTAACCACTGGGCTTCAGTATTATTAAAAACCAAGTTAAATGCAATCTATAGATTTACTGTGAGTTGAGGATTTATTGATCTATTTAAAATGCATTAAAAAAAAATCTGACTCTATTAACCACTCCTGAAACTTTTAGAGGAACAAAAGTAATGTTAGTTATATAGATCACACTGCTACCATATATATATATGCTACCTTATCATATTATACAGCTTCATGTCAGCTTATGCTTATCTGTTAAATTAAAATAACAGAAACCACTTATGAAAAGTTACAGTTTGTGTGTAAAAGCTAGAAGAGTTTGGACTAAGTTTCCCCATGTTACGGCAATATTATTCCACAAAAGTCCTTGTGGTTGTCACACTATAACACAGACTTGCAAGTCCTGTAACACCTGAGTATAACCACACTAAATTAAAAGGTGACATGCTTTTATTTATGTTTGTGACAGGGAACTCGTAACATCACATTGGAGTTGGAGAGAAACATGATTTCCAAACGGCAGCTCTCACAGCATCAGAGAAACTCCCTGGGATTTTGGTACACAAGAGTAAGACCAAGCAGCAAAAGGCACCTGGAAGCCTTTTTCTCCCCCCAAAATCATACAACACAGAAAGCATGAAGAAAAATTTTCTCCACCACAGTCTAAAAAGCAGTTTCTTGACACTAATGATCTCCAGGCCACCACACTTCACCCATACCCCTCCAAAATTTAGCCCCATATAGTTTGGCAGTAAGATACATTTGTTAACTTCAGTAACAAAACCCCAAAACCAACAAAAAGCGTTGCCTTTTCCCATTCTTCGATTGGGATGCATTATTTCACCAAAAAACCGCCAAAACAAAAACACTAACCAGGTTGTGCTGTCTGCACACCCTTGTGTTCAAGGGCAGAGCACAATCCTGCCGCACTGAGTGCCACCGCTGAGGAGCACGAAGACCAGGCCCAGTCCCGGCCTCCGGAACGAGGCACACCCCCGTCGAGCGGGTCTGAGGCAATCGCCTTTGGTGTTCGGCTCCTTCTCCTTGTGCGGAGGGCGGGCCCAGGCCACACTCGTAGCACACACACCCCTTCTAGCTACAGCGGCGACCTCCTCGGCCACTTGGCAGGAGCGCCGCGTGAAAGGAGATGGCTCCTCCCTGTAGAGGGTGCGGAAAGGCCGCGGACAGGCCATCGATCCCGCGGAACGGCTTCCCGCCCTCCGCACCAACAATGGCCGCGATGCAGCACGGCAAGGCGGCTCAAGGATCATACCGCCCTTTCCATGGGCTCGCCCGCGCTGCGGGAAGGAGGAGGGGAAAGGGGACGTGAGAGAAGAGCAGCTGCGCCACCTCCCCACCCCCGCTGGACCTCGCCCGCGCGCGCCGCTGTGACGTCGCTAGTAGGCGGAGCCGCAGGGGAAGGGAGGGGAGGGGAGAAGGGTGGGTGGGCCCCGGCCGTCGGCTCGCGGGACGGCAGCGCCACCTGGCGGGCAGAGCTGAGTGGCGGCGCCCGCGGGCCGAGAGCGCGTTCTAGCGTCAGGGAAGGGAAAAGAAGGGAGGGAGGGAGGAGGGGAAGGGTAGAGGCGAAGGGAAAGAAACGCAGGGAGAAGGAGAGGAATGGAGACGAGAAGAGTAGGGAAGGGAAAAGGGAAGGGAAAGGAAAGGAAAAGGGAAAGGATGGGAAAAGGGAAGGGGAACGGGAAAAGAAGGGAAAAGGGGAGGGAAGGGGAGCTGCTGGGGTGCCTGGGCTGTGAGGAGGGTCGGTGAACTGCCCCCTTTGTAAAATGGCTCTTCCATAGGCCTGTGCCTCAGTTTCCCCAGTATGAAACTTCAGCTAGGAAGGTCTGCTTCATGCAGAGCTGGGCCTGCAAAGCATACTCCTGCTGCCTTGCTTGCACATAGAAGCAGAGGCAGACAAGGTTTAAAAGTAGTCTAAAGATGGATTTTCAGAAATATTTCTGCAATTACATGCACTGGCACAAAGGTACAGTTTTTAGGCTCAAAGCTACAGTTCACAGAATCATTGTGTCACCATATCATTAAGGTTGGAAGAGACCTCTAAGACCATCAAGTGCAACTGTCAACTTATCACCAGCATGCCACTAAACCATGTCACTAAGTGCCACATCTACATGTGTTTTGAACACTTTCAGGGACGGAGACTCCACCACTTCCCTGGGCAACCTGTTCCAATGCCTAACAACTCTTTCTGTGAAGAAAGTTTTCCTAATACCCAATATAAACCTCCCCTGGTGCAACTTGAGGCCTGTCCTCTTGTCCTATCACTGGTAACACAGGAGAAGAGGCACACAATTCAAGGTGCAATTACTGCACTTGGCTTTGCACTTTAAAATGGCCAACTGAACATCTCAACAGTTACACAAACATCTCTGAAAAGTAAATCCGTAATGTTCTACACTGACAATCTGCTCCTCTGTCATACCTGACAGTTGTGAGAATAAATCCCCTTGACTCAGTTGAGACTGATTCTGTTCAACTTCAGAAAATAATGCCAAATATGAGATCTAATTAGATTGCCTTGGTTTCAGTGGTCTTATGAAAAATAGGAACTTCATGGAAAACATCAGACAGTTAAAAATGTAAAATTTACCCAGATTCTCAAAGCTAGTCAACACTGGCACATGACTCTGAAGTCATAACTGAACCATTTGATTGTCCTGTAGTTTGCTTTGGGGCAGGTGATTACTTTTGTTAGTGGTGAGACAGCCTGAGCACAGCTCTGATATTTGAATGCAAAAGGAGACTTCAGACAAGACAGAAAATTTTTCAAACTTCTAGATTTCAGCACAGCTCAAGAGAAGAAAGCCCAAAAGTAAGCATTTCTGAAAGCATTTAAGATTTGTGTATTTGGTTTGACATATTAAAATGAGCCTGAGTGGGCAGATTTGGACAGGTCTTTTTTTTTCTCTTTCTGGAGACGTAGAAATACTTTTCTTCAAAGTCTATTACATTTTGGGATATGAAAAGGAAGGATATGAGGAGGGAGGAAGAATAGAAATCCTGGATTCTGGGAGCCAAACTCAAGCTGTAATCACAGTTCCTTTAACTGCCAAGAGTGAAGTCTGGCAAAGCATCAGATCCAGTTTTGAAGGATCAACCTACTGCCTTGACACCACAGCACTCAGAAGAAACTGGTAGAACAGAGAATCAGGTCTTTGAGGACTGAATTTGAATCATGTTACAGTATAGCTCCTGGTGCAGGGGGAACTTCATTTTAGTTGTGTGGTTCTGTGTCATTTGGTTCAAAACAAGTGGTAATAGAACTCCAATTTCTATTCTTCCCTAACAAAAAACCCTCAAACATGTTGTGGACCACAACAATCAAAGTATTTTTAAATACCTTTAAAAAAAATCAGTTCTCTTAATTTTTCCTTCACAAGGCCTAGTTCTCTAGTTTCATTGACTTTTTGTAATATAACTTTCCTAAGTGTTCACTATCAGAATTTATAGTTTTAATTAAATGCTAAATGCATTTTTTCCTCTGAGTTTCTTCTATTACACTTTAGTGTCACTTATATGTAAAGTGATTATACTATAAATAGTTTACTGTTCTATCATATATTTTCTCTCTTTTTTTTTTCTTGGTGTTTTAAGAGAACAAAGTCATGTAGTTATGTCTTGGTGTTGCTCAAGTGCTGTGACATTTCCCC
Organism: Galbula dea; assembly: GCA_013399015.1. Taxonomy (NCBI): domain Eukaryota; kingdom Metazoa; phylum Chordata; class Aves; order Piciformes; family Galbulidae; genus Galbula; species Galbula dea. Next base: position 574,321 of record VWZX01007817.1, read on the forward strand.
CACAATTTCTTAGTATTTTAGAAAGTTTTAAACCAGTTTGAAAGATGGGAAGAAATATCACAGAGGTCAAACTTCAAAGCTTAGTCAAAATTAGTGACTTGATAGACACAAGAGAGCCAAATGACAACCACTATAAGCTAAGGATGAGATACCAGCCCACATGGATTCTGAGCAGCTGCTGAGGAGCATGTAAGTGCTCATATGGCCAGGGAGTGAAAAGACACCTATAGCTAAAGCAGATGTTGTCTCTTGCCAGAATCATGAGGGGTTTGGGGACATTCTGAGGAAAGGTAAATAGAGGAGACATGGGCAGGTGTGGAGGAAATAGAGATGGAAAGTGAAGACAGTGCAAGAGTGCTGGGAGAGGACTGGGCTATGGTGGAAAAACATTGAGAGGTGGGAAGTGGATCAGGGAGCAGCAGGTGCTGAAAGGGGCAAGCCAGGAGGCCATAGGAAAGCAGTATGCATTCTGCAGCATGCCAGTGTGGTAACCTTAAATCAGAAAAGAGGCTTTGGAACAATACTTTTCAGAGAGAATTGTCTTGGGGTGATCAGGTGAATCCTGCAGAAATAGTAGGACAACAAATTTTCAATTCCTACCCTGAGACACTTCATCTTATAAATGACATTTTTTCTGTCATGAAAGGCAATAAATCCCTGATCAAGGAGGTTGAAGGAAAATACATTCTGCAGGAGGTGATGGGTTGTTCAGTTCTTATTTGATGATTTTATAGAATTTGTGTCACTCATCCCACATGCTGTTAGATTTTTTTCATAAGGAGGAAAGGGGTTTCTCAACAGCTTCTGTTTAGGTGTCAGCCCTGCCATGTTGCTCCTTGCAGAGCCTTGATGAATTCAGTGAACTTCATTACAAGCCCATCTCTAGTGGCCAAGGACCAAGACAGAGATGTAGTTAGTTCCTTTCTGAATGTCAGCCAGTGGAAGAGCATTGAGCTAAGAACAGTCTCATGAAAAGAAATTATTATTTTGTGTGGCAAAATTACAACAGTTAAGTACATCACTGTAAACCTTTTCTGGAAAAAAAAAATCACTAGGGATGAGAAAGTAAACTAAACATATCTGTAACTAAAGATAAGTTCAATCCAAAGAGTAAATTGTATTTAAGCTTTGAATTCAGCGAAGTTAAAGGGAGGTGGGAGTCAGTTTGAGTATGCTGTTAAAATCAGAAATATGTCATTATGCTGGGTGACTAGATAAAACTAGCTCCAGGTGTTATTTCTAGTACATGTACAGTTTCAATGTTTTATATCTCCTGTTTTGAGAGGGCTTCTGAGTTGCAGCATTTCAATTATAAGAAGCTTGTCAAAATTACACAAGGACACTGATCACAGCAACAAATAAATCTCCTTGTGTAAATTTTTGGAAGAGACATGAGTGAAGAGGCACATTTTTCTTGTCATTGTCCAAGTTTCTTAAATGCCTGCACTTTATCAGATGGGATCTCCCTCTGGAGATCTTCAAAAACACCAAAGTCTTTTCCTCTGACTGTAGAAGGAATTTATGTGCTTCATTTGTCAAACTGTTTTCTCTATAATGTGGAAGCAGTATATGTTCCCTAACACCCAGATCCAGATAATATTCTGCTGATGTCTTAACTCTGTGTTGCTCCACTCCCACTCCCTCTTGTCTTCCTCCCACATCCCTAGTTTCTCTGGGAAGAAAATGAGACAATGAGAGCAAAGAGTTTCCTCCACCAGGCTTGGTGGATGATCAGGAACCACAGATATTTAAATATCTACGTTTTAGAAGAAAATTAATTGCCTACATCATACAGATATCACTCCTCCATCCCTGATAAAACAGGAAAAAGTTTCCAATCTGGAGAAGTATATAGTCTTCTATATTTGAACAGGCCACAGGCTCTACCAATGACACTTCTTGCAACTCACCTGTGTTCCTGGGTTTTTTTACACCTCTCTTTGGTAAACTGAGAGATATGTTCCTGATACCAGCCTATGCTAAAAGTCACAGTATCAGGTTTGCTGCTACAATAATCTACTGTAGTTTTATGCTTTCTTTTTCCTCTAAGTGGCAAGAGTAGCCATGGCAAATGTAGAAACTTAAGAAGTTGAAGGGGTTAGAGTTTGAATGCGGAATTTAAGATCTTCACCTAATGCACAAGAAGTTATCTGCCTGTGCATGCATGTATTTCCTGATGCCTTATTAATTTATATAGTGTGTATTTTGTCTTCTATTTTTAATTATTGATGCTAGTTATCTACTTAAAATTTTCAGAATTTTAACTACGTTTCTTCTTTCAGGGGTCAGAAACAGACACAAACACTATGTAAGTGAGCAAAACAATTTTCAGAAACTTAACTATTCATGGTATTTGTAAACCTCCCTTGCTGGAAGGAAGTAACAGTGAAGAATGTGAAAATGTTGTAGTATTACTTCATAATATTGACTTATGTATCCTGCTCCTCTTGGACATCTTACTTTATAAAGATTCTTCCATGGCTTTTTTGATCATAACCAGAAACAGAACAGTGATTACAGATTGCAGTATGTCCTTTTTAGCTTGGGAAAAAGATAACTCCATTAAAAACCGTAAAACACAATCTCAATTTTAAAGAAAAGTTGCTTTGATAAAGGAGCCTTAGGCATCATTCTTGGAGGAAAGCAATAATTTCTGTATCCCAGAGCATGTAAATGTATTGCTTATACAATATAAATATTTTTGTATGACACAAAGGTTGGAAAACATGGCCCAGAGCTCAAAGAAATCTGTCTTGCTCTAAGAGTATGATGGTCACTAAATAGCAATGACTACTGTCACCAGAAGCTTAAGGTTCAGGCATGTTCCCAGTTCCTCGTTCCAGACATCTTCTGCTGGAATGAGGTGGCTTGAGAGAGAGAAATGACTTGTAGCAGCTGCTTCCATAAAGCTACAGGAGTTTTGTGAAATCTTCAAGACACAAATGCACTAAAGATGTTCTGAGGCAGGTGAAGCTGTAAGCATGAACCTGTCTCAGGGTTCTACCTATCAAATAGAGGTTTTGGCTTCAGTCCTAATATACATTATATTTTGAGTACTTCAGTGTTATTTGCACTTGCCTGGTTCTTTATTAAGTACCATAACTGAAAGCATTTGACAATTCTCTTTGTCTGTGTTAAAGTATTTGGTAAGATTTATTTATATTTAGAAAAATAATGGTTATTAAAAAGAACAGGAAAACATTATTGCTTGGATTTACTGAGAACTATAAGAAAGAGAAAAAAACCCCTACTGTGGGATAATTATCAACAGTGATATTTTCTATTCACAAATATATCAGCTCCATGTGATATGAAATAATTTAGAAAAACTCCATTGACCACAATAATCATAATAAAAAGATATATTGACATAACACTGGCAAATAACTGAAACCAAACAATTCCTAGCCTAATTCAAGACAGCTAGGATTTCAGCTAGTTTTTCCAATTATGTACCTCAGACAAGGTTTTTGAAAGGCAAGAGACTTAACAATAGCAATAATAAGCAAAATCAGCCTAGCAAAATATGGTATAATGTAGAATTGCAAGGTTTGCAGGTTTAAGAGGGATATTTAGATATCCTTGCAGAGAAGTCTTTATGTGCTACATTAGCACTTGGGCTATATCCAGACATTCTGGGATAAAAGTTGGAAGGATCATAGTTTGTACTTTAGCAGTTTGTCTTAATGTAACATTTGAGGAACTTAAAATACCGCCAAGCTCTCCCAATTGCTCTCCAGTCCTGCTCAACTCTGTATAGCCCTGCTGTGATATTCACACCTTTTTAAAAAACAAACAAGTGGAAATGGGCTAGAGGACACTTAAGAGTGAGAATATGCCTAAGCTGATCAGAGCTTAGACTTGCTAGAAAATACCTGTAGGTAGACAATGTAGCAAGTAGCTTACTTGCAACCCACCCAATATATGTTTAAATGTAAAACTCAAAATGCCTAAGTGATAGCAATTTCTTTTTGAATCTAAGTGGTGTATTAATTTTTTTTAATTGATATTTTTCAATTCATCAAAATTGAATTACTTTTCCAAGACAGCTTAGTTTTGACAGCCTTCCTCTGGGGAAAATACCTTTACCTGCCAGTTAAGCTGTGCAAGCTCCTTAGCCCACCTAGCAAGCTGCTGGAGGCTCCTGACATATCACACCCAGGCTAAGGCATCGTTCACTGTCATGGAGAATTTTGAATCTTTGAGAACTTTTTTTCTGAACTGGAGTAACCCCAAATTTAAAAATAATTACTTCCTTTGCAAATCTGAATGCTTCTATTTGCCTTGCTATACCTAGAAGGTTTTTATTGGTATACGCTGCCAATTTTAAATTGGATACATAAACTAAATTTTCATTCTTATTTTGATTCAATTCTCAGCCTCCTGCTGGCAGCTTTCACACATTCATTTTATTTTGCATTGGACTTAAATGCTGTGTGACCTGAGCTGCTTGACCAACCTTTAGCATTTGCAACCATTTAAACGTACTCTCCAAACAAGAAAAGAACATCCATAAAGAAAGTGTAGTCTTTTTCTAGCTTAGATGCCTGCATTCCATTTAATGCAACTTAAACTCATCTTCTTAAGAACTTTAAAGAACACTGGAAACATTGCAACACAAAGGAAAGTGATCTGAGACAAAAACTGCAAATGCATACATTCCAACTTACAGCAGTTCTTGTTATTTTAGAGTTTGCTGTTTATTGTTCTTATTCATGGTCAATTCTTTCGTTTAAATAAATTTTGTATGAGAACATTGAAGGGGCAGTATTAGAGTTTGCTGTCTGTCAATCACATGCAAAATGCAAGCTTTGTCATGTCTAAATTGGTTTCAAAAACATTTTCTGAAGCTATAGAATGCACTTTTGCCTTTATTTCAGAAAAAAATGAGTTCCTCTCTGCTTGTTTGGAATACTAGGAGTTTCCCACTAGGGCTTTTTAAACCTTTTTCTCTCTTTCAGCATTCCTTTTCTTCTTCTTCCTTTTAAATTTACTTCAGTGTCATTATGTGTTGCTTGTCAAATCATGTGATAGTCTGTAGTCCTATGATACTACCAAGGAAATATGTCCATTACAATATCAGGATGACTTTATTTTATTGGAATTTCACACAAAGGACAGAGGGATCCTAGGTATATCACTAGAATATCTAATTTTATTAACTGGACATATGTTACTTAGGGAGAATTCTCGAAAGCACCTAAATGCCTTAGAAGAAGTGTCACAAACTTTCAGTGAGACTTTTGTGCATGTGAGGAAATTTATAACTCATTTATCTTACTCCCACTCAAGAACTTTCTTATATTATGAAATATACTTTGCAAGGTTGTTAATCTTGTAACAGTCTGTTTCTTTCTTTTTTTTTTTTTTTTTTTTTTTTTTTTTTTTTTGCTATACTGCAGTTCTATTGCTGGATTTGACAAACATACCAAATCCTCACCACCAGCCAAACAAGCTCGCTCATTTTTTGCACAGGTTTCCAGTCTCACAGGCTGTTCTGCTTACTCCCCATCCCACAGTCTGTCCAGAATCTCCACCTGCACCTTGAAAGAATATCTTAATTTCAATGGTAAACAGATTAACAGATTTCTACATGTTTCTTCAGGTTCCCCTCCTGCTCTGGCAGGGGGTGTGACTAGATGATCTTTCAAGGTCCCTTCCAGCTCCTAACATTCTGTGATTCTGTGGCCCACTCTGTAATTCTCACAGGTGCTTATTGCCTTGCTCTGACAGAGGAATGTAGTTCATCAGACCCTTGAGTTAGGGTTTATTTTATGTTGACATTTTCTCTCCTTCTATAGGCATGTGTGAAAAACCTGAATGGCCCCAAATTGTACAGGTTCCAGATATTTTCAAATATTTGTAAAGAAGAATCTTGATATACCTCTTTCACTTTATAGGCTTACTGTGACCATAAACACATAATTGTTTTATGTTTCCTGGAAAGAGCAATAATAACATTGCTGTTTCCTTAGATGGTCAAATGATTCTGCAGTATCCAAATACACAACAAATAAAGGAGTCAATGTCTGGTTTCATAAAGTAAAAAGAAGAACAAACTTCTGAAGTATGGGAGGAATGGGAGGAGGAATTTGTGCTTCACTCTAATACGTTCTTTACTAATTTTTCCTCTTGTACAACTGAATTAGAGAAGAAATAAATATTGCAGGGCAATTTTCAGATAGCTTGAATTCCACCTAAGTTCCAGTGCCTCATTAATGGAAACAGCCAAGTACCTCTTGGAAAAGTGCCTGGGAGTGGCTAAGCAAGTCACTGAGCAGGAACACAAGAGGTACAAGGACTTAGCAGAATTTGAGCCATCCAAATATAAGGGTAAAAACTTACTTTGGCAGGCAACTGATCATATTTGTAGGCTTGTCTGCTGCTCTGTTTTGACCATTTAAACTGACTGAACTCAGTGCAATCTGAATAAAGTAAATTATTGTCAAAGACTTAAAACTTTCTTATTCCTTTACTATTGAGTATGATTATTTGATTAAAATATTTTCAACACAGAAGAATACATGTCCATTCCAACCTAAAACATTCTAATTCTCTTTCCCTGTACCTTTTAAGGAATCATAATTAACTCCAAAGACTATGGCTTTGAATAAAGTTTTGTGGATTTATCTCCTCCTGCATATCTTGTCTGTTTATCTTGCTCCTTTGTTGAACTTCTGATGTTTATGAAAAGAATGAAAACATAGGCCAGAAGCTGGAAAAATGGATGACAGATGCCACTGAAACTTCCATGTTACATCTCAGCAAATGATTCCAGCCTGAATCTGAACTCTTGTGCTCTAAGCTGGTACCATAATAATCAAACTTGTCACTCAGTAAGGATTGTATCATGAAGATAAAATTTACCTAACTGTAATATAAGCCCAGGGATGTAGTGGAATCATCATCCCTGGAAGAGTTCAAAAAACATGTACATATGGTCGTTAGGGACATGGTTTAGTGGTGAGCATGGTAGTGTTGGGTAGATGGTTGGACTCAATGATCTCAGAGGTCTTTTCCAACCATAATGATTCTATGTGTGATTCTAATAAAAGTCAGCAGTGACAGAAGCTTTTTTGGCTGTTATAATAGCTAAGAAGGGCTCCCCAAAGAGATGCTTTGAACTGTTTCAGAGTTGATTTCCAGTTTGCTGCCATGTTGCTAAGACTATGCTTGCCTCTTTGGAGCACTTAACAACATTAGCAGGATTTCTGTACAATCATTGAGTTAAGGGAAGATTCATGACAATTCACTTTGTTAAAGGTATGATTTCATATTACTTGTTTTTGCCTAATATCTGTCAAATATCTTCAGTTTTTTACTTGACTGAAATGGTACTCCTGGAAGTAATACATACTGGGTTTAGAGTATGAAAGGACAAAATAAGATTACTGATGTAAATTTGCATAGCAATTCCTGCTTAAGTATGCTTAAGTCCTGCCCAGTACAGTTTGAAGAAATTACAACCTAGAAAAATGTTATGTTTCAGAAGCTATTCTGAGTAATTTATTACCATTGCATAGTGAGCTGGCTGCATGCACAAGAAGATTATTAGTTTAATCTGAAGACCTGGAGTAAACCAGCAAGGAAGTATGGCTCAAGGTACCACTTCAGAGTTATTGAGAAAAACTCTGGACAAAACAAAACAAAGAATCATAAATAATATTAGAAGAATGTAAGAGATGTAAAAAAATTCAAATTCAAGATGGACAGGGAGTTCTGAAAGGAAGGTGGGCAGAGAAGACAACTCTATGATGAAAGTGCTGAAACTCGTTGGTGTGTTTGTTTAGTGGTGACGTTACCTATATGTTACCAAAACCAGAAATAATGGACAATATTTTAGACATATATAAAAAAATTGGTTTTAAATCTGCAAAATTTTGCTTCCTCAGTTGAAATAGATTTTATTTTTAATTTAAGAAGTTTATTTGGACATTAAATGTACCATTGGTCAGAGACTTCTGCCCAGGAAAAATGTTGCCAAATTTAGATTTGATGAGAAAGTACAGGAAATATATATGGGACTGGTCTAGGGGTGGAAACTCAGGGATCATACTGAATTAATAAATTGACAGAAGTATCATTTATCATGTACCACTCAAATCAGGCAGATGCTGTATACCTTTAGAAAAAAGATTTTTCTTTAATGAGCACCATTGTAGGAATTGTTTTCAGTGGAGTTTCTTCTGCTTGTAACAGAGATGACAGCATACACAAGTTGTATTTTTTCCATCTTCCCTCTACTTGTTTACTGTTTGGTGTACTTGGAGATTTGTCTCTGCTTATTAATTAGAATGAAGGAAAAAGTTCAACTATTATCACTTAAATGTGTGGTGAATGCCTGCAAGGGCCAATGCTCCTCAGGCTAGAGAAGGTGACAGCCTTTCCTCCTTTCTATGCATAAAACAGGAGATCTGCAGTCAGTAACAAGCACATTGGCTTGGGAATGCCAGGGTAGATCTAAATAACTGTTTCAGAGTGAACTCTAGCTGCAAGGATTTAGCCAGGATCTTGGTCAGGGTGTGATGTGTGATAGTCTGTATCTGTATGGCCCAAGTGGCTTTTGTTATACTATTTTTAAGTCTAAGGGTTACCAATAATGGTTGCTTTTGACAACATTTTTATGATGTGCTGTCTTTATTTAGCTAATTTCTCTCCACTAGGAAGTTATTTTTCCAAAGCCTCATTTCTAAATAATAGAAGTAACTTGACAGTGACATACATTTTCTTGAACCAGAGTCATGGGGGAATTTTTTAGCCTAAAGAGTAATGCATGACTGCTGCTAAACTTTCAGAGACAAGATAATCCTTTTGTTTAAAAAAATAACATTCAGAAGCTTTCCTAGAACAATAGCTACATATTTACATAGGAAAAAGAATTCAACCCCAGGACTGCATCATTGCATCTGTACAGTTTTTTGAAGTGTTTTGACACATTCTCTGAGATTTACTAGGCAATTTTGCATGCTTGTCTGGCAATTTATAATCCATTATTTTGCATTACAAGCTGCATCCTTGAGTTTATTTTATGGCCTAGATGTAAAGTAAACTGAATGACAACAGCTCCTGTCCTCTCCCTTTTATCTATGGGAATGACCTTCAGTAAACAGAATTGAGGGATGTTGTGCATGCATTTTGATTTATACTTATATTAATGAGAATGTTTCTGAGTAAACGAGGAAGCAAAACTTGGCTTAGTGTAGAGTAACAATGCAATTATTTAATAAACCATGCGACACTAGAACCTCTCAGGGTCAGGAGTGTGTCGAAAGGTGCACTCTTCTGGAACCATCTTTAGGCCTTGGTTTTCTAATATTGGCTGCCAAGTAAAATTTGTAAAAATGTGGCTTATTTTTCTGTGAACTGATGGGTTTCTGCAGTAAAGTTGGGATTTGTATCAAACGCAGCACAAAACTCCCATTCAGTGAAGGGCAGAATTAGTCCCTCCAAACTAGGGATAGGTTAGTGTTAAAGGAGAGAAATGATTAAGTATTGTATACCATAATTTTGATGTTAATATGGAAATTATAGTCTAAACTCTATTTTCTTTCATTTATTCAGAAATCAATAAAGCAACTCTGTGTTATATGCACTGGAAGTAAAAGATGAACTGCAGCTAGAAAAAAATAAAACACAGTGGGTAAAAGACTAGGGCTCCATCCTGATTTTCAAGGCATAAAACAGACTTACATGGAAAATAACTCTTATAAGCTGGAGGAGAAGCAGAGAGAGGGAGGAAAGGTATGCCTGACCTGCAGTTTAAGATTAATTTGTGCTGCAAGGTCAGGAACGTTGGAATTTAAAGAGTTTGTTTTGCCCACTATTTGGAGTCACTTAATATTTTTGTACAAGAGCTGAACTTCTCTGATGATAAACATGTTTGGCTCTAGGCATTTGGTTTGTCACCAGCTGGGAACAGGGTGAATAAGCCTTGCTTGTTCTCCAGACTAGTGAGAACTCATTTTGCAAACTGCTGCTCCTTCAGTTCCAAAAACACACAGCTAATTTACTCAAACATTTTTTCCTGGAAAGATTATAGTTGGATGATTATTGTCACAGGGTGTTTTTCATTTTGTTCTAAATCTTCTTATATTTTTATTTTGGACGTTGGTCTATAGAGCAACATGGTGTATAAGCAAAAACCTATTCATTTTATTTTGTTTTATTATAGATCAGATTCTAATCTGTCCTCCATATAAGTTTAGTGAAATAAAAATAGAAAAAACATTGTTATTTAGCAGAAGCAGTGCTATGGGTTAGGTGGCACAGTGCTACCGTGCCACTACACTGAGAAAGGCCATTTTTCAGTACAAAAATACATATTATCCTCTCAGAATAAACCTGAGCTCTATCCCTTTGGAATCATCCATAGACTCAGGGAGTATATGCTGTACATGGCATGGTATATGATCCTGTAGGAGCAGGGGAGTCTGTGCTGCTGTTCTCACATTAAAAAGCAAGGGAAAACAGAAAACCAAACTTTGAAGTTCAGGCTAAGAGAAGTGTGGTCAACCTGAAGCAACAGATTTGTCTAATGGAAAAACCTAGTATTCTTTTACTGTAGGTTTATATTCTTAACTATGCAATTCACATTAATTACCACTCTATAGCAATTTGTGCAGCTCCTCCTCCTCCTGTAACCAACCTTATATGATATGGCTTATTTCAAATACACTTGGAACAAAAGAGTAGTTTGTGTTACCTCAGGCTCCATTTGTTTTTCCTCCTTGTCATGGTCCTTCGATTGCTTTTCAGAGTGATCATCACAGTCTCCTAAATGGCAGATATGCTGGAGGTTAGTAAGCTCATGTTTAGTTTGCTTTCTTTGAGACACATTCCTTCTATGAAGACCATTGAAAAACACTTCATGTGGTGGCAGTTCTGTAAACACATCAATATCTCTACCACCTGCTTCTTCCTCTTCAGATGAAAAATCTGCTGCTTCTCCTGCCTCACAAATAAGGAGTTCAGTATTAACTTCATGTGATAAAAAATCAAAATCAGAAAACGTGATAGCACCTGGTTTGTGTTTTATGACTCTGATCTCACAGCTCCTTTCTGGCTTCTTGTCTGAATTTTTTCCTGTAGGGACTGGCCATTCTGTGTGCAAGGGAAGGTTTAAAGGATCTTCCTCTGACTTGTGCCTTGTAGAACAGAGTAATTCTTCACAAAGGTGCTTTGTCTCAGACTGATGGGTGGCACTGACACATCCTGCAGCCGTGCCAAGTTGCAAGGATGCCTCATTGTCTACTAAGGATGATGCAGGCAGCACAGTCAACTCAGGTTCCAGTAAAACATTTTGAAATTCAGATGGACTTGCCTGTTTTTCTGTCTTTCTTTGGTATTCTTCATACTTTGCTTCCTTTGGAGTCTCTAGGCACTTGGCAGATGTAAGATAAGGTAAGCTCTGTTCTTCTTCATGGATGTTAGTTTCCATTCCAATGAGTTTCAGCCATCAGAGATCAAAATGACTTCATTTTTAGTTTTCTTAAAAAACATAACTCCACATACATAGCCAGGAAATAGCTTCTTATTTTTCCAAAACCATGATCACACTATTGTTATTAATGCCTGGATTGTCATACAAAACATGAATCTTCTCTGATTCTGAAATAAACAAAACACCAAATAAATAAGTAAGTACTAACATGCTTGCATTGGAGTACATCAGCAAAAGTAATCCTGAAACATGAAATTCCCATATTAAATTTACTTACAGCTCTCTTTAAAAATATTTGATATATGCAGATTAAATGAACTTAAAACATGAGAACCTTGTTTTGTTTACCTTAGAGACTAGGGAAGAACTGGCAAATGCAGAAATATTTTTTAAATATTGACTTTGCTGATTGTTGATGCAATGGTTCACAATCATTCATAGTGATGGTAGGTGATATGTTTGTTCCTGAGATATGCCTCTGTTCACTATGTTTTTATTGTCTGTTAAATGACCAAAAACCTTTACACAGTTCTGATAAATCTACTAAAATGTCATAGGGAAGAGCAAGGAGCCAAAGTAATCGACATAAAAGAAGGATGATTTCAATGTAGGTTTCTGTGTGTTGCCAATGCAGTGCAGCACCTGCCCATTTCCAATAAATTGGCAAAGCAACAATAGGAGGCTAAAGATAACAGAGACCTTCAACATTACACCAGAGTTGGCCATGTCTGGTTTAAATCAGTCTTTGTGCTCACATCAATGCTGAGCACCTCCAATACATAGGAAGAAGGGAGTAGCTGAGATCTTGCCTTGCCGCATAGCTTACATTCACCCATATATGTAATTTTCTTCCTGTGACAGATTGAATATTGATAGTATTTAGACTGTTTCAGAACTCCATCTGTGAGAGAGCCAAGCAGAACAGAAGCTTTTCTAAATAAAAAGAGAAGCTTAAGCCTTTGATGTTTGTGGCAAACCTGTCAGTGATGAGGAAGACATGTCAGAAGGCAGCACTGTGATTGTCAAAGTGGGAAGCAAGCAAAGTAAGACGCTGTCATGTGATGTGCCTCTCACTGCGGGTGCCATAAACTGAGCAGTGCACAACAGCCAGGCATCTTCTAGTGCTGGGTAGCATATATTTCAGTCTTACATACATACACTGGGTAATAGAAAGAATGCTGTTACAAATATAGAAAATCTGGATTTATTATATTACCTTTATCATTTGAACTGCAGCTATAAAAGGTGTGACCATGCAGATACACACTATTTAGGTAGACTTCCTCTCAGCTCTTGCTAGCTATTTAAAAGTCAGACATTACGGTAAGCTGTCTAGCCTCCTGCTGGAGTCAACAGAGAGAGAATAATGCTTCCAGAAGGTAAATGCTCTCACTTATCTTGGATACCTGTTTTGTCATGGGATAAGTCTCCCTCCTGGCATGACTGCCTTATCCAGAATTATGGAGGATGTCTAGACAAAGAGCTTAGACCATCAACCCAGCTTTTAGAAGGACAAACATAGGCAAGAAGAATCTCTGTCCATATCTTTGTTACACAATAATAATAGATTACATCATCTGCATGTGAATGAGAAACCTGCTTTTGAAGGTCTCATTTTCTCAGAAGCTTCAAGTTTGCCATCTACATAGAAGGGACTTCACTTTCAGAAGCAGTGAACACCCCTGCTTCTCCCTACTGTTATGTGAACTAACTGAGCACAATGTTTTACAAAAAGAAAACACATTCCTGCATTTGTAGGAAATGATTGGAATAACTAACATTTCACATAATACATTGTGGACACAGTGAAAAAGCCTCCTGTCATTTCAGGTGAATATTATTATCTGTGCCTCACTACGAGCCATCACCTTTGTTTTTCATTCCCTGGCGCCCAGTACGCTGCAAGAAGTCATGATGCTAGCACCCACACTCTTACCATGCAAAGCCAGGCATAAGTGAGAAAGATTTGCCTGTTCTAGAAGAGTCCCCAAAAGGCAGCAGAAGAGCTTTGGCTTGGCTGCCCACACCAGCCTGTGGCCACCAGGTGAGAGGATGGATTGTGTTCACCAGCCATTGCTCCTGGTTCCTGCCCTGTTCCTTACCTGTTTGTAGTCCCAGCAGGATTAGCAATGCTCAAACCTCAAGATCTACCCCACAGACTCTTTTCTCTGGCCTCACCCATTCCTATTGCCACTCTTCCTTCACTGGCATAAGTTAGCATTCTTGGCCTGTTCCCTGGACCCTCCTTAGTTCCCATAATGCTGCCAGGCAGGCTCTGCTGTGATGACATCTGCAGGAATAGACCTCTGTATTCATAGCAACATCTTTCCTGTAACAACCCAAAATGCAACAAAAAATGCTGCAGTAGAAGCTACAGAAATTCTCCAGTAGGCAAACATGTGATAAGTAAATGACATCTTTTTTTATTTCTAGTATTTTAGGATGATGCTTTAGACTCCAAAACAGGAATCATCCCTGCACAAATTTGTATTTTCCATTTTCTCTAGCTATTCCTAGCATCTAAAATCAGTACCCAGCTTCTTTTAAAATTTTGCTAAGTTCTTTCTCTCAAATGAGTTTTGTTTTTTACAGGATTTGGTACAAAGCTGTAATTTTTACAGCTTAATTATAAAATGAATGAAAGAGTTTTTCCGTTTATTAGATTTGCTTACTCTAGTTTGTATTTTTCCTGGGGTGAGACTGGAATGAAGGAAGTATGCAAAAGCAGGCTGGTTTTGTGCAAGTATAGCAAGAAATCTCTGAAGAGGAAGTGCTAAGAAGAAGGTGAGAGTTTACTCTTACTCATCCTAAGGAACATATCTCTTTACTCAATCCAGCAGTGAGTGGAAAAAAACCCCACACTTTGATACAAATATCAAATTCCATATTTTATGAAGAGTTACATATATACATTTATAGCATCTAAAAATGGAGCATTTTTGGCAGAGCTATGGATTTGGAAATCCTGCCCATAGCAAAATGTGTATCTTGGAGAGATCTGAACATTCAGAGCTAAATCTGTACATGTTGTAAAGGCCTGCAACACAACCCTGCAAAATAATGTATTTCTTACCACAATTCTGAATCTATGCACTTACAAGTTCTGAAAAATGATAGTATTTCTGGAAAAAGTCTTCAAGGTTTTATAAATAGGGAGATTACTTTCATATGCATATGTAATTCTAAATATATACATTAACATTAGCTCTACTGGTAGGCACTAATGTATGTAAAGTTATTGAAGAACAGAAGTCACTCGAGCATATATGTGTGTTTTTCATCCAGCATGGGAAATGTACAGCAACCACAGCTAGCTGTCCAACCAAAATTGAGTCCAAAACAGCTTTAGAAAGAGGACAAAAACCCAAACCAACCAACCAATCAAAAAAAAAAACAAACAAAAACCCCCAACCCAAAAAACCCCCATCAAGCCAACACAGGAATTAAGAAATGTCAAATGTATACCTGAGTGTAGCAACTTTGTTTTTATACACTCATGAGTTTAAAACAACCCAATTTTTATTTATTAAGGAAAGTGCCTTGCAAATCAGCAATAAATGAATAGAGATTTGTGTTACAGCTACTGAAATTTTGTGGAAGTTCTCATATGGTCTGGCACAAGCAAATGCACATGTGCAAACTCACACATAAATTTTTATGTATCATGCTCTGTTGGCTTGATTCCCCTTTGCCCAGACAACAAAAAGTTGTATTAAAACTCACCAAGTTTTGCATAAAGATCCCACAAAAAGCACTAACTAGGCTTAAACATTAAATAGGGGGATTTTATAGATACTTCAATATTCATAGGCTCATTTCTGTTTTCCTGAGTCAACACATAGAGAGTTGTTTTCTGGGGCAAATGATTTTGTTTTATCTCACAGGGTTACTATAACAGCAAGCCACCTAAACTAACTTTTCAAACATTGCTTAAATTAGTGCATTTCAATACCCATTATGTATTTTGGCATTACAGAGCATGTATGTGAATATGTGGAATGTTCTTACTTTAAATTCAATTTAAACTTGAGCTGACATAGTACACCATCAAATCGAGCCCTGATCTTGGCTGGAACAGTACATCACTCATCTAGAACAACAGGTTTTTACCCCTCAGCCCCTACTGCATTTGTTTCCCTTTCACAATGGCTTTGCTTAGTATTTCCCATTGACTTAAAGACTTAAACAATCTTCCCCTGAAAAAATAAGCAAACAAGTCAAGAGAATGTGAGACATATAGACTAAGAGCAAATTAGGATTTTTTCTTTTTCTCCTGATGATAATTTTACCTGTTTTGCAAGGTAACCCCATATTTTTCAATTCAGTTAATTTCCGTAAGCATAACAACAGGAACTCAGTTAGTAGCCAAAAGATCCTCCAAGCGTTGGGGCAGAACAGAAAAAGCAGTGAGCAGATCCTTAACAAAAGGCATTTCAGCTTGCTTGCTGCACAAGAGCTCTGTCAACAGAAGTATGTGGGAGAATCCCTGGGGCGAAAACAGCCTTCTGCAAGCACTGGCCAAATTTTTCACAGAAAAAGACAGAAAAAAACTGAGAGAGAGGGAAAAAAATAAAAAGAGAGAGCAAGAGTATGCTTCACAGGAACACCAGGCACCGCTAAAAATACACTGTGACCTCATTCTTCAGATTATGCGAGACCCTAACGTTGTGCTTTGCTTTATCACCTGGAGTCAGGTTCCCACTGCACACACTTGAGTTTGGATGCCATCAGGTTTTGAAAAGAGAGACTGAAATGCCTTTTGATGTAGTATAAAGCCAGTATTAAGGAATACCAGAATTAGCTTTCTATGTCACTTGCAAATTCTGATTTTTGTTTGCCAATATTTCTTCAAGACCTACATTTGTTGCCAAAACTTCTCAAGTCTTCTGTTTTATATATATATATATATTACAAGGATCATAGCTCACAGACAGACTTCTGCATACACTGCAAAGTGTAGCTATAATGTTGTAGGATACTGGACATATGAGTTTCTGAGTACAATTATAAATCTGTTATTTGCAAATCTAGCCTGGAAAGGATGAATTGTCACTGGAAATACAGAGCGAGAAGACACTGAGTTATAGTTTAATTTTGGAAGTGTTTTCCTGTATTGCTTTTGATTAAAACAAACAGCAAAAATAGAAAAACTGCAATACCCTTCTACTCATGAGATGGATCTTGTGTGCTAGTAGTAGTAGATTACATTTTTCACCTTGAGATATCCAGGCACAGATATTTGGCACAGATGCTACAACCCTCCTGCCTCATTTCAGTAAGTGAGGGAGGCAGCACTTAGATGCCAATTTCTCTTACATCTCATGCACCTGATTGTCTTCACTGAAGTTAAACAGTATTTTAGTCAGCAAAGAATTTGGCATACTTATGAATGAGTCACTCAGCAAATGAAGCCACATTTTGAGGCAACCATTTCACAAGAATTACTTTCTATGGCAGTTTAGTGACACTTCTCTCAACTTTGAAGTCTTTACAGCTCTGCTGCCAAGCCTGTTGTTAGCTTTGAGATGCATGTCCCCACCACCACTGTGGCAGAAGCTTATATTACATTGCCAAGGAAATTGAAATATCTTCTCAAATGCAGTAAACTACAATGATAAAGAGACACTTTGCTAATTTAACTGTGCTTGTCTTAGTTACAACTGTTGGTCACAGACATGCTCTTTTCCAAACACCATCTTAACTAATGCAGATGTGTCAGTAGTTTATTTACTTGCAATATACAGGAGGAAAAGGCTCTGCTCCAGGAGGAATCATTGACGCACTTGGTGCTATTAGCTGGACCTGAGGTTGAGTTTAATCCAGCCAAGGTGCTAAAATCCTGCCACTGTCCTGACTCACCTGTGTGGCAGTTTAAACCAGCACTTTCAACAGCAGTGTCATTGTTACCTTACCACCATGTGGGAAGTCATTTATTTGCAAATAAGTGAGAAAATACCTCTATGAAAGAACTATTGCCGTTTCTAAGAAATTAGATCCAGCTAGTTTACATAAAGTGTACTCTGACTTAGCAAATCATTCTTCTTTGTGCAGTCCATGAATAGCATGGCTATGATCCTGAGGAAAATCAAGTGGCAGCCATGTGTGAGCACCAGTAAAACATGAAGGACTAGATGTACTTCTTCACACCTGGAAAAGCCTCATAGCTCTTGCATACCTGATTACATCCTCTGAAAAGCAGGTATTGAAAAGGAGTCAGGGGTGAATAGGGAGCTGAGGGCATATGTTTTGAAGCATGTCTGAAGTATCTTTAAAGAATAAGATTTGGTTTTCCTTTTGCTATTAGGCTTTTTTTAGCATTACATTCAATGTATTGCATTTCCATTGCCTGTTCTTCCTCACAAATTTTGTCTTGCACTTACGAAATGCAGCATTGGGCTCCTGATGAGATAGGGGCTGGAGGTTGTTTGACTACATGCTTTTAGAAGGGAACTTTGAGTGATTTAAGATTACACCCTGAACTACTTGCTGGAGATCCTAATACTCACAGGAAAGAAGGGGTGAAAGGGAGTGTGTGAGCATATATATTTATCTAAAGTCTGTAGTATTAAATGAAAACCAGAATTTTTTTTATATGTTGCCCTAGGATACTTTGGGGTTTTTTTTATATGAATGGTGCAATCAACATGAAACAGGAAGAGCAGCCAGTCACACACAGACACTGTTCATAATCAGGCCACAAAATGAACCAACACCTAATAAATATTTTTAAAATAACATTGGACAAACCACATAGGGGAAAAAAATGGAGTTTTTTCTCCCTTTCAGTTGAGGATGTTGGCATTGGTAAGACCTCAGCTCATCATCTAAGCAGCCAGTTCAAACCAAAGTCAGGAAATGGCCTTTCTGCAAGCAAAGACATACAGATATGAGTTGCTTCTCCCTCCAGGTTAAATACTACCACTGTTTCTTCAGTCTGTGAAGTGAATTCCATTACACATATTCATGGGATGCTCAATGGGCTGGTTGGAAATTAGTCTTTATTTTGCTCAAGAGGAAAGAGTGTGGAAAAAGCAATTCTCTCATATTGGGGGATATGTATACTAATATGGATGGCTTAAGGTTCATCTTCACATCTTTACTTTTACTTTTTAAGCCTATGAAAGAGAATGATACACACCAACCTCTTCTCACTCTATAATTACGTAAATAGCAAGCAGCTTGGTTTTTCTGTTTATCTCTTGTCCATTGAAAATTGTGCATCAGCACAAAATTGTCCTTCAAAATAACCTGCAAGCAGCTTCCAAAAGTGCATTAATTCCTCTAAGAAATCTCTGCTGAATCTGTTACGCTCACCAGCAGCCAGACATTGGACAAAAGCCATTATTTTGGTGCTTCCCAGGGGCAGAGACTGGTAGGGTTTGTGTTAATTGTATGGTTCATAATTCCTTAAAATTAAATAAGTTATTTTAAGTTATCTCCCTCTCTGAAGAAAGAAAACATATCACTGCCTTGGGTGTCTTAATGAGAAAGTATTGGTTCATATTAATTGTACTTCTAATTGTTATTATTTACCATCCGCATATAAGGAATTGGACGCTTGCATCTGCTGTGACCACACAGCCAGTAGAAGAGATGTAAACAGAAATCAAAGTTTCTTTATCACTAAAGCCATGTCTTAATCACATTTCATCTTCCATCCATAAAAAATGTTTTGCTCGATTTACTAATTGTCATGATTGAATTTACAAAAAGAACATGAGACAGAGGCTTCAGCAAGCATCATGACTGAACACCAGCACTTGTTTTAATAGGCTGAACTCCTCTTGCTAATTCTGTTTATAGAGCAGAGTTGCATTTCATTAGAAATGTCTGCCCTTTTTTCCCTTAACTAGGTTCTCTTGAACAGTGGTAAACCAATGATCTTAACCACTCCCCTCTCCAAGCCCTTGAAGTTCCCAGAATCTATTTAATTCTCTTGACAGCTCCAACAGTCTTCAGTAAGACTTTAGTGCCTTGCTTTTACTTCAAGCTTCACTCATATCAGCAACTTTAATTTCAAATGCTCTGCAAAGTCATTTTGGTGCCTTGACTCCTGCTGCAGCTCTGTCTGGCCTTGCAGTCTGTGGCTGTACCACTGCAGGGGTGAGAGCCTGGCACAGGGGGAGAGACTTCCCAGCAGCTGCCATGATCTACTGTGCTCACCTCATGAGAAACCACAATAAAAATAAATCTCTCTGGCTGTTTTCTGAACAAAGTATAAACAGAAAAATAACTCACAGGACACTGGTGTTTGGGATAAGAACAGGCTCAGGCCTCTGCAGAAATTCCCAGCCAGCCTGGGGAGCTAGAAGCAGACAGACTGTGGTAGCTACTGAACCCCGCACAAGTTTGTTAATCCTGCTTACAGGACTGGGCTGATTCTGATACCTAAGCTAGCTCATTGAATATCTGAAAGAAAATTAGGGAAAAATCAAACTGTTTAGCAACATAGGCTTCTAGTACCCTTTGAGATATCCTAGACTATTCCACATAGCCTTCTGCTGCCAGATCAGTGAGGTGTGAATCTCCTCCAACTTCTTTGACATATCTAGTGTGTAGGTGTTGTAGGATGGCAAGGTATCTCAGGGGTCACTGCTGGGAACCCACAGGCAGGCACTTGTTTAAGCAAATGAGTTGTCCCTCAGTATACTTAATAGTCTATTCAAAGAGTTTAACCTCAGGCACCTAATTTTGGTGGCTAATTTAGGATTCTTAAGTAAGAGCCTCAACCTCCCCTTTGCCTATTTGAAAAGTCTATGTTCTTAAGGTGTGCACTTATGAGACTCCTGGTTAAGCAAAGGAGCTCCTGTAGGAAGCCAAACTAGGCAAAATTTCCAGCAGGTCTCTGCTATGTAAGGACCTGTATTTTTGGTGCAATACATTATTATAGAATCATAGAATCATTATGGTTGGAAAAGACCTCCAAGATCATCGAGTCCAATCATCCACCTAACATTACCATGCTCACCCCTAAACCATGTCCCCAAGCACCACACCTACACGTTTCTTGAACTACCAGAGATGGTAGTTTCTAGTCTAAATCTAAACATACTAAGAAAACAAACAAGAACAAGTGCTTTAGTGCCACATGTATTAAATCAGTCTGTGACATTTTGGCTCCCCAGGTGTGTACTTCTATCGGTCTTACAAAGTTTCTGCAGCGTTTTGGCAACACGCTACATTTCTGAAGTTGAAACACGTTTCTTAATGCAAGACTGGTAAACAGCTTGAATAGGCAGGGCTTTGATTTATGAACTGCATCAAAATGGTAATGAGGATGTTGGCTGGGCAATTAGTTTTCAATTGTATGAGCTCACACTAGATTTTGTTATTATGGGTACAAAGTTTGTGAGAACACCTCTGAGTTCAGTCTTTTGGAATCCTCCGGTGTCTTTATGCCTATTAGACCAGAACTGCAGCAGATTAAAGCCTCTGCTACACCTTCTGAATCTTATATCACTAAACCATTTGCATGAAAATATCAGCAGTAAATAGATGCATCCATTTAAAATGCATGCTTTTGTTTTCGTCAGTCCAAGATGGGCTTTGGACTCCAGCAGCATCTTTATCACCCTCTCTAGTTGTGTCTGTAATGACTGCTAAAGAAATGGTGACTCTTGTAATAAATGTCTACTACTGCAAAGGCTGTGCTGGTGGGAAGGCTCCTCCTCTGCAGCCCTGCTGAGTGCATGAGATAGAAACAGCAACAAGGGAAGACTGTGTCAGCTGCAGTGAAGTTATTTCAGAGGGAGCAAAAGTTACTTTGGAGGTCCCTCCTTTGACCTGTATCTGTATGTGCAATAAGGTCAAGGCAAATCCTGCTCAATCAATTTTGATCAAGCAATATTTTCTGGTAAAAGAACTCTTCCCTCAAAATCAACATACTTTTGATTGATGACCCAATACATTTTTGTTTAATCTGAAAAAAAAAATAAATTCATTTATGTTGGGGGTTATTGACTCCTTTTGATTGATCTAGTTAATTTTTCAGACCTTACAGAAGAAGTTTTCAAACATAAAGCGCCCAGATGAATACTTCAGTATTTTCAACCTGTTTATGTCTTGCTTCTCCATGTATATTTTAAAATATATATTATTAAGTAGGCAGCTAATTTGACAGAAATTCATAGCTCTTTTGAATAATTCTTTTCTGGAGGATAAATTTATGGTTTTTTTTTTCCCAGATATCTGTGTGACCTGGTCTAGGGAATCCTGCTCTGGCAGGGGGGTTGGACTAGATGATCTTTGGAGGTCCCTTCCAACTCCTAACATTCTGTGATTCTGTGATACTGGAAAAGTCAAAGCGCACAGGGATATTTAATGACAGCTGCTTTAGAGTTGTCCGAACTGTTATTTATGTACATAAAAAAGTGCTTCTTAAGCCAAGGTGCATATTTGAGGCCTAAATAGCTGTTTTGGATGGATTCTCTGTTTGCCTTTCTGCTTTTTGGTTATTTCTTCTCCCTTTTGAGATTTTCCAATAATTAGTTACACTCATCTGTTTTTCAGTTTCAGTTCTTAAATTTCAGACTTCTACTTAGTGAGATTTCTTATTGTGTTTCCTAAATTGAAGAGACCTACAGTATCTTTTCCCCATAGAAGGGGTCATTCTAGAATTTTTATCAAATAACAGCTCTCCTTTTTGGATAAAATCAAACAACTAAATATTCGAAATGGTGTAGCAAATGTAGTCTAAAAAGATCTAAACAAGTCTAAGCTTACTAGCTTAGGTCTCACAAATAATATAGTAGTGGAGCTGATGCCTACTGCTGTGATACACCTTTTTTGGGGTTACTCTTAGGCCTCCCTGGGAAAAATAGAGCCCCATGTAGGAAACAAAGGATCTGCACTAAAGTGGGAAATGAGCTGTGCTACCTCCCCAAAAATTATATCCTAAGGGCTTCAACAAGCCCTGGAACAAACATGCTCAGAGCATAAGAAACAGGTCACGTGAGAAGAAATAAATGGGCAAATAAGGATTTGCATTTATTTAAGATTTTGGTTGCTCCAGCAAATGAAAATTAACTACCTTGGTCAGGGTCATACTTAGTAGCCTTTTTCTATCACATTTCAACCTATTATTTTTATGTTCTGAAAACCTAAAATCCCATACAGTAATGGAATATTGGCACGTATGCAAATACTCATGCAAGGACTCTTTATTACAGAGTCTGGGATGTACTCCACATGTTGTCATCCTTTTAAATCATTGGGAAGGCTGTCATTTTACATTCCTAGGAGTTCCCATTGCAGTGAAAGATTGACAAATATCAGACTGAGAGCTGCCTACAAGCCTTCATCTTGTTCCTATTTAAAATGTATATTAAAATATAGTTTCTAAATACACATTCCTAGAGTTTTGTTGTCTGTGGTTTCCTGCTTCACCCTGCACATGAGACAGGTGACCAAGGAGGTGTCTATATAGGAAGAAGACATGCTAATTTTTGACTGTGTGCTGTGACAAGTGATTAGTGTTGCTTTAGCATGCTTCTGTGAGGGTTAGTTACATGTATTTGTGTAAATGTGCAAAAGGCTAAGTTTCCTTTTAATTTTAACATGGTACCTACCTGGCAGCATCACATTTTTAGTGAATTCTTGTCATAGATAACCTTTAGTTAAGTAAAGAAATCTTAAGTTACATAAACAATTCCAAGGATATTTGAAAGTATCCTAAACAAACATCATACCAGTGAGGGTACAGAAGGTCTTATGAGTTTCTACTTGAGATATTGTTAAGGTGTTGTTTTTGTTTTTTTTCCTCAGAGCAAGATGTGGAGTGCCAGAGTTTTCCTGCTGTGGGTTTTACTGCTACAAAGCCTCTCACCACTCTCCATTTCAGCTACCTGAAAGGCCATTCTAGGGAGGCAGGTGCTGGCCTCTTCTCCCTTGTGACTAGTGACAGGACTAGATGGAATGGGCTCCAGCTGTGCCAGGGCAGGTTTATATTAGATATTAGGAAGAATTTCATTACTGAAAGAGCGGTGAGATGTTGGAATAGGCTGCCCAGGGAGGTGGTGGAGTCCCCATCCCTGGAGGTTTTTAAGAAGAAGATAGATGTGGTCCTTCAGGGGATGATTTAGGGATAAGAGTAGTGTAGGGCTATCGGTTGGACTAGATGATCTTGAGGGTCTTTTCCAACCCTAATGATTCTGTGATTCTGTGAAGATATAATGGAAAGATGACTCAGAATTTGGCTTTAGCTGGCATCCATAGGTAGCTTCTTTATTAAAGGGGGCTAAAAATTTATCACTGCTAGAGGCCTATTACAACAGAAGAGTTACCTTAGCCCCCACATGGTGTTTTCTAACAATGCTCTGCTCCCTGATAAGGGAACACCAAAGCTAACTCAGAGAGCTCGGAGCTGGGGCCCTGCCCAGAGGAATAATGTGAATCACTCTTACAGCTCCCTCTGTCAATTTACCAAAAGCATCATATCTGCAGATGGATCTGTGGTTTAGTAAATGTGGCCTAAGGCAGGATTTTGCTTGCCACTATGTCAATACCTTAAAAGATCCAGAATGTGTTTAATAGTAGGTTGAAAGGGATTAAAAAATACCAGTAGAATCCTCAAAATACAATTCTTGCTTTCTCTGGATAACATCTTACAGAGAGACATGCTTCAAAAACCATGATTGAAAAGTGATGAAATCTCTGCTTCTTCACTGCCTCTTTCCTTGATGACTCCTTGGAATCAAAGGAGTTGTGCCAATATAAAAAAATGTTATTTATATTGTGGTAGAGCCAGGGCACCATATAAAGAGTCAATTATTTACTGTCTGAAGTGCTGTGAAGTCACAGGAATGAATCACCACTCAGGGAACTTACAGCCTATACCTTTGAACATGATATGATAAAAACAACTATGGAAAGCACAACCAACCATACAGAAGGCAGATTCTGATTGGCCTGTCAGTCTCTAGAGGCTCATGAGGGTGGCTGAAGACTGTAGAAATACTGATACATCCTAGAATGCTAATTTTACAATCACATTGGGGACCATTTTTAAAAAAGCATATAAAAGTTACCAAGTTGTGCCTCAGCGCTATAAAGACCTGAGGATGTTGTGGGCTTTTTGGCCACCCTAAATTCAAGTGGAATCAAGAAGCAAAGAACAATTAAAAAGCAGAGGTGAAAATACTTTCAGAGACCTTGCTGGAAGGCCACTTGCTGGCCTTGTGTTTTCTTTATATAAGTTTGACATAGGGGAGATTCAAGTTGTTCTACTCAGCCAAACTACTTCAGCCAGCTAAAGTAAATATTTTTGAAGTGTTGATAGGTCAATGCAACCCCACAGTTTTCTGTTGTGTGTTCAGTGTAATTCTTCCTTCTAAGTGGATTTTCAGTCTATTTTGAAGATTAATGAACCATTCATTCTCAGTCAGAAATTAATTAAACCTCATTCATTCAAATGATGATAATTCCTGCTACTCAAGGTCACTTTCCATGTTTGTGCCTCTTTTCCAAGATTTCATAAAGTAGTAATACCCCAAATACTCTATCACAATTAAGGGAGAAAGACCATGTAGGAAAGAAGAGAGAGGTGTGTATATAATTTTTAGAAGATTTTGCACATTACAACTTCTGGGATTAAATTTTACATAAAATTTAAACACTAAAGCGTGTGCATTTTACACTTCATTTTAAGTAATATCTTACTAGAAATAGGATTAATTTTTACCCTCAGAGCATTTTGTGAAATAATTCTCAGTCTGTCACCTTGTTTACTCTTAAAAAAGTAACGATCCCAGAAAGATACAGCTTGTTTTGGCAAAATAAGTCCTCAACAAACTTCTTTTGCTAGCATAACATAAAGCAATTTCCTGAGTGAAATAAGCAATACGCGCAAAAGGAACTGATTGCTCTAAGAACTGGATCTAGAATTTCTTCCAGGAGAAATCTCTTGGTGTGAAATGTAGTTGTCCTCCATAGCTACTCTGCTCTTATTTAATGAAGGTATTTAAGACAGTTCTTCAGACAATACACACCAAGGAGCAACAGCAACAACAAGAAAGGATTAAAGCCAGTTGGTGGTTTGCTCTGAATGACTGGCTGAATCAGAGCAAAACATTGCTGAGGTGTGTCTTCTGCTGAGGCTCACACAGGCTTGGGTTTGGCATATTTATGGCTGTGTCATCCACTTGTATGTTGTTAAAGTTGATTACTATAACCAGATTTTATAGATATATCATCTAATAGAACAATCCACAGCAATTGTTTGTAACAAATGTCATTGCTGCATT